>CM024644.1:2411666-3617500 GCA_014182715.1 Eucalyptus cloeziana
GCGAGGGCGAGGGCGAGGAGGCGGCCTTGCTGCAATCGCGTCATCCCCTGCTTGCGCGCCTGTTTGTGCGTCTTTGCCGTTCGCGCTCGTCACTCACGCCCTGCTCACCGTTCGCCGAAGCTAATCCAACCACTTGCCGTCGCCATCGAGCCGGCCTCGCGTCAAGCTAGTGGGGCTCACCCTCGCTTTGCCTAGGCCTCGAGGGCGACCTCATGCCGGGCGGCTGAGGCTCGCCCTCGCCGGCCCTCGCTAGATCCACCGAGGTGGCTGGCAAGGTTGACCTTGACCTCGCCGGCCGTCGCCTCTGGCTGGTCGCCGAGGTCCGGCGATCGGCTAGAGGAAGAAGAGGAGAAGAAAAAAGAAAAAGAAAAAAGAAAGAAGAAAGAAGAAAGAAGAAAAATTTAAAAGAAAAATAAAAAATAAAAAGGAAAAATATAAAATATAAAAATTCAAAAATATTAAAATATTATTAAAAGTTGTCTACGTCAATGCTAATCAGGCCATGTCAGCCAGCCGGTGTCTAGTAAGCAAAATCCAGCCAAAATTGACCGGAAATGACTGAATTGACACAACGTAAAAAGGTTTAGGACTAAATCGGTACCAAAAAAAGGTTTAGGACTAAATTGGCACAAAGGCAAAAGATTTAGGACTTTTTTGGCACTTTTCCCTGATTTTATGGCAGCATTCCAAAGTGTTATATTGAACCACTGACGTGCTGCTATCATGAAGGAGGAGAGAAGAATCATATCGGTAAGATTTGAAGTATTAAAATTGCGCAATGTAACTCAATTTTGTTGGTTAGATTTATATGCAAGTGATACATGGATTGTGAGAACACTACCAGAAAAAGGGCCCACGCATATGGATGAGCAAAGATAGAAAAAAAGAAAAAAGTTAATCAAGGAAGAAGAAGAGCAATAGACTTTATTATAGAGATCAATTCAAATTGGCCGAGGACGGAAAATCTTCAATTTATAATTATAGTTTATCGTAGAGATATCTGTAATAACACAAGTTTCAGGTGGACTTTCCAAAATCACCATTTTGACCATTGTCTAAAATACATCGTTATTGTTCATTAGTTTGCAGTTAGGGAATTGCAGGCCAAAGTTCAGAATGGTATTCGATTTACTTTATAATGCAGAGATGGTATATTGAACTTTTGAGAATACCCACATTAAGCTAAATGTATATGAAAAAATCTATTAATTGATGATGACAATGTTCTCATTATATAAGGTAAAGTTAAAGATGTCAATTTATCTTTTGTATGAGCACAAATTAGTGCAATTTAGACTCAAACCTGCTTGTGCGAACCGGCCTTTCACATAATAAAAGTCCATTGCAATGGGATTCCCATTACATACGCTGTCAATATTAAATTTTCTTTATACATAAGCGATCTCAGAATGTAAAAACCTATTTAGGGATTATACCTACTTGCTAAAAATGAAAATAGTTCGCGTTATTCTATAAAACCTGCTTATATAAAGAAGTTTTTACACCGCCAGTACATTCATTGAAAAACGTCGTTGGCAATGCTAGGGATGGTGGAAGAAAAAAAAAACATTATGTAAAATTACATTTATCGGTATCAAATATGCGCTTGTTCAACGTGTTTTGGTATAAAGTTTTGGCACTTTACATTGTCTACAAAACTTGCTTTCACAGGTATCATATATGAGCTTTTTCAACATATTATGATGGTGTTGAGAATGCCAAACTCAAGCACACACCACTGAAAACCAAAGCTGTAACTACATAAAGAGATCTCGACGTGTGTTAGTCATTGATGATGCTATGTGATTCGATGAACAGTCGCCATCACAGAATTGTTCTTGAAGGACGAGCTTGTGATTATTCCTATGCCCATGCCTTAATTTCTAGTTTTTGGTTTGTTTTGGAACTCTATGGACTTGTCTTGTTATTGTGACTTTTGAGATTTTATATTATGTATCATTTTGATAATGAATGGAAATATTTTTGGTAAAAAAAAAAGATAATTGGTAAAAGTTAAGTACCTTTGATTTCGTTATCCCGATTGCAATATCTTAAATGTCCATTAAATGATGAGTGCTTAATATATGAGTTAATTGATAGTTCCTTTAGTCTTTTGAAAATAGAGAAATTGTCAAAGTTTGACATATGTGTCCTTTCGAGCCCGCCTTTCTCTGTTCCCTTTGCCGTTGTTGGCAACGATTAGCTCACGGTGGATGGACCCACATTGGAGACACCGGTGGATGCAATGAGGCCGACCACCGGATGGGTGGGTGGAGTGCGATGATAGTGCGGCGGCCATGGTTGAACCAGTGAAAGAAGGGAAGAAAGAGAGGATGGGCAGATTTTGCCTTTCTCTGATCCTTTTCTTTATTTTTTGTTATATTAGAGTTTATGTGTGGGTGACATTCAAGTTTGTAATCCACCGATCGTAAATTGATAGGAGGAAACTAGTGAAGTTGGACTTCTAGGTTGCCAGGATGATCTAACTTGTTCTTTAGATATTCAAGCATAATTAGCATAAACGGGCAAGACCGTCTCTTAAGTTTCCCATGAAATTTTTCCTTGTTCGAGACCATCAACTGCTCATTGTTAGCTAAAAATAAAAATGATAAGTGTATTAGAAGTCCTAAAACTTATTATGAAAATGCAATTGAGTCCTAAAACTTTTAAAAAGTGCAATTAAGTCCTAAAACTTGTTACGAAAGTTCAATCAAGTCCTAAAACTTTCAAAAGGTTCGATAAAGTCTTAAAACTTGTCTCGAAAATGCAATCGAGTCTTAAAATTTTCAAAAATGCAATCAATGGAATGACTTAGATTGAACCACTTTGATAAGTTTTAGAATTTGATTGCACTTTTTTAAAGTTTTAGTACTTAATTACACTTTGTGATAAGTTTTAGAACTTAATTGCACTTTTTAAAAATTTTAGGATTTAATTGTATTTTCATGATAAATTTTAGGACTTTCAATGCACATATCTCCTAAAAAAACATAAAGATGGACTGTTTTTCACGTGAATTGTGCGATAGAGACATGTCTGAAAAAGTGCAATTATGTATGAAATTATTGAGCACCTTATCTTTTTTAATTGTAGACGTGTCAGGCAAGGACGTCTTTAGGACAATCCCTTTTTGGCCCAACATGGGGGCGACTTAAAATGTCATCGAAGTCAAGAGATGCTATTAAAGGTCGTCGCCCACAAGGATGCGACACTCTTGTGTTTTCTAAAATGTTCATGTGACGTCATTGCTTACATCCTCCAGAGGAAAGTCTGGGTCGTGTCCGACGTGGATTTTGACACTTGCTAGGTGTCTCGCATGAAAAGATGTGGAAGAGATTCTCGATGGAGACAAGGTATCCGGACGGAAGGGATAACAGAGAAACAGATTCCATCTTTGAGCCTTGCTGCTGCTTCTTCTTCTTTTTTTTGTCGAAACTGCATCTCCTTTTCATTTACTTAGAAAAGTTCGGGGCAATTACATTAGTAGCATCAGCGCTTAGTAAATCAAGTAATCCTATCGGAGGGTAGGTTACCCAGTTTCGAGGGAGGAACTGCTACCGTTGGGCAAGCCAGTCAGCGGGCCGGTTGGCATCTCTGTTACAATAGGCCATAGTCAGGCCCGAAAATCTTTTTCTTTTCTCGCGGATCCGGTCCACCAGCCCTACAACTTCCAAGTTCGGTTTTGCTTCCCCTAGAACAGCTTGCACGAGCGACAGTGAGTCAAAGTGTACTTGGAAGACTTCAATCGAGCTGTTAGAAAGGAAATCTAGGGTTTCCATGAGAGCGATGGCCTCCACTTGTTCAGTTGAGGAGGTTGTTATCGTCTTCGCGAACCCATCTTTGAGCCTTGCTTCATGTACTGACAAATGGTGCCTGAAAATATTTCGACTCCCACGGAATGGCACTCCAGTAAATTTTATAAACTGCGAGGGTTTTGTGCCAGGTTTCGACGAGGTATTCCTTTAATCTTGTGAAAATTTCAAATAAGATATTGAAATAACTTCATTTTTTAAAATAAAGACTCAAAGTGAATACTGTTTCAAATAAAAGTTTGAAGTAGTCAAATCGTCTTAAATTAATATCTAGAGTGGTTAAATCGTCTCAAATAAGGACTTTTGGCCAGTCAGTAACTATTTCGGCCATCGGAGAATGGACATTTTAATCAAAAAATTCCAAGTATATTTTTAAAATTTTCTTTCAATCTTTTTCTTTTTCTTTTCTTTTATCCTCTTCCCTCCATCGACTATCACCATGCCTTGTCCGCTGGCCACATTCGGCGTTGAGTGAGGGTCACCTCAATTGGGCTAGGCGGGTCAAGGCGACCCTCACTACCCTCGACCCTCACTTGAGTCCGACAACCTCCACCATGGCCGGTAGAGGGAAAAAGGGAAAAGAAAAAAAGGAAAAAGGAAAAAAGGCAAAAATGAATTTTTAAAAGAAGATAAAAGACAAAAATGCTCTTCCATCGGCTAGGTTAAAATCTTCTTTGAGACTGATATGGCAACTTTAAGCCTTTTGAAATAAATTTCACTTCATATCCTTATTGAAAAAATGAGGGCACATTAGTGCCCTTATTTGAAATAATATCCATTTTAGATTTTTATTTGAAAAAAATAAAAGCGCTTCATATTGTTATTTGGAATTTTTCCTTTTATCTTTCAAGTCTACGTGGCCTTAGCATCATCTCAAGAAGATATATACACACACACATATATTGTCAAATCTTAAGCCGGATATGTACCGAAAAGTTTGGTTTACACCTTCGGTTAAGACATCCCTACCCTTCGATTAAATAAGGTCTCAATTTTGCGCGCTTGATTTTGTGGTAGCATTCCAAAGTGTTATATTCAACCACTGACTTACTGCAACCACAAAAGAGAAGAGAAGAATTTCTTTTTCTTTTTCTTTTGATCAGAAAGAAAACTACATTCATTAAACCTGAGGATTACAACCTGCAGCTAAAAGGTCAGCAGTTAAAAGTTCTAATAACAGAGGGGGAGGCAAAATGGGCCACTCGGCAGAAAGAGCCCCTGAGCTATGTAACTTTGCGGCCCAGTCCGCTACATGATTGGCGCCCCTTCGACAATGGACAACCCTAGCGCAGGAGAAGCTTCGCAGGATGAACTGAGCCTCTGTGAAAACAGAATGCACCTCCCACGACGGCAAGGTAAAGTCATTGATCGCCTCCACCAGAATCAAACTATTTGATTCAAGGATGAGTTGATCTTGATGTCGACCAGTTTGTTGCAGATGGCGAAGTGTGATCAGCAGCGCCATGAACTCTGCTTGCAGAGCCGAAGAGACAATGAGCATTCTGGTAAGTCCATCGAGCATTCGACCTCTCTGATCTCTACATATGGTGGCTATTGTGCCAATATTCGTTTGCGGTTGAAAAGCCCCATCAAAGTTAACCTTGATCATGTCTGGTTCTGGTGGTCGCCATAAGTCGCCGACACTAATCCCCTATCGTTCTCTGGCTGCAGGACTAGGAGAAGACAAGAGGATTGATCGGGCATGTATGAGAGCAGAGTCCACAATCCAATGAGGATCCATTTGCTGTTGACGAAAAAGAAAGTGATTCTGCGCCTACCAGAGATTCCACAAGACATATGCGAGTGTAGATGAGTGAGGTGAGTTCTGTTGTTTGAGTATTTGAGCTGCTACCCAATGCTCTATGCTGTGCGTGGTTGGTATGTGTATAGACATATGTTGATCTAGTGTTGACCAAACAGGGGCTGTTATGGGACAGAAAAGGAATAGGTGAGTTGCGGTTTCGGGTAGGGTATCCTGGCAAAGTGGGCAGATTGGGTCTAAGGTAATATGCCTATGGAAAAGGTTATCTCTGGTTGGTAAGGCATTATGGCACAAGGCCCAAATAAAATATTTAACCTTGGGGGCAACTTGTAGTTTCCAAAGATGTTTCCACAACGTGTGAGGGAGAGACTGAGCAGGCAAAACTTGAGGCTAACTTTGGTTGATTGCTAATTGCCGAAGAGCATGGTACCCGCTTTTAACAGTGTAGTTACCATGAATAGATTTTGTCCAAATCAGCTTATCCTCAATATGAGAGGGGCTAACGTGGATTGTAAGGATCTCCTGTACCATATGGTGATCATATAGTTCATTAATAACAGAAATATTCCAGTCATTGGTATAGGCATCGATCAAATCAACAACCTTGAAAGGTTCATTTCAATTAGCTGGACCACCTATAATACCTTTGGGCAGCCAATGGTCTTCTCTTATTCTGATGTGCTGTCCATCTCCTACTGACCAGCGAAAGCTATGACTAATGGAATCCCGACCTAGTAAAAGGCCCTGTCATCCCCAAGAAGGCCTAGCACCTCTAGCAACAGTAAGAAAATCCTTAGAATGGAAGTAAATACCTCTGAAAAGCTGACTCCATAGAGCCGTTGGATTTTGATGCAGTCGCCAAGCTTGTTTACCTAGTAGGGCTTTATTGAAATGTAATAGGTCCTGAAATCCGAGACCTCCTTCAGATTTGCTACTCTTTAGCTTCTCCCATTGTGTCCAGTGAATTCCTGATCTAGAAGAGTCGTTCTGCCACTAGAAGCGTGCAATTCTCTTTTCAATGGCTATGCAAATAGAAATTGGAATTTTGAAGATAGACATAGCATACTGTGGGATTGCCTGGACCACTGCTTTGATAAGAACTTCCTTCCCCCCTTAGATATTAGTCGTTCTTTCCATCCTTCCAGTTTTTTGTTCACTCGTGCAAGTATCCAAGCGAACATTTCCTTCCTTGATCGTCCCCAATCCGAGGGAATTCCCAAATATTTGCTAGTCTAAGATAGAATTGGGACTCTCAATGCATTGGCCAAATTTTCCTTTAAGTCTGGGGGACAAACCTTAGATAAATAAATCCCAGACTTGTTGCAATTGATTGCCTGTCCCGTAGCTATACAATACTGATTCAGTATATTGGCAAGATTGAGACATTCCTGTAATTTGGCATCTATAAAGAAAATTGCGTCATCAGCAAAGAAAAGATGAGATAGTATAGGACACCACCTGTTGAGCTTAATGCCTTTGAGATTGCCTATGTTGATAGCTTGAC
This sequence comes from Eucalyptus cloeziana, assembly GCA_014182715.1. NCBI lineage: Eukaryota > Viridiplantae > Streptophyta > Magnoliopsida > Myrtales > Myrtaceae > Eucalyptus > Eucalyptus cloeziana. The sequence continues at coordinate 2,418,745 of CM024644.1, forward strand.
TGATCATATTCGATAACATGTTAGCTAGAAGGATAAATAAGTAAGGAGAAAGGGGATCGCCCTGTCGGATACCACGGGTCGGCTGGAAGAAAGGTAACTGTTCACCATTAAAATGCACACTGTAACACACAGTGGTAATACATTGCATGACCCATCTGACCCAAGTAGGGTGAAATCCAATCTTTAAAAGATAAGCCTCTAGAAAGTCCTAATCCACCCGGTTATAAGCTTTTTGCATATCCATCTTTAAAACTGCATGAAAAGTTTTGTTGTGTTTTCTAGTGCGCAACTGGTGTAGCACTTCTTGGACGATAAGAATATTATCCTGAATCTGACGAACACTAACAAAAGCACTCTGCTCAGGAGATATCAAATTAGAAAGCCAGGGTTTAAGTCTATTTGCAATCACTTTTGAGATAATCTTGTAGGCATAATTGGAAAGACTAATAGGGCGGTACTAATCTAAGCTTTCTAGGTTAGAGACTTTGGGGATCAGAGTAATAATAGTTTGATTTAGATCCGAAGGCATAACTCTTGATATGAAAAACTGTTGTATAAGGGGAATAAGATCAGCACACAAAGTGTTCCAATAAGTTTGGCAAAAAAGACCATTCATATCGTCAAGTCCGGGGGATTTTGTGCGTCCGAGCTGAAAGGTGGCTGCCTTGATCTCATCATCCGTCACTGCTGTTGTCAATAAGTCATTCATAGTAGAGGAGACTATTGGCTGACATTGTGCAATGATCGGCTAGAAGTCTCGATGACCTACTGATTGATACAAGTCGAAGAAGTATTGGATAGTCATATTTTTCAAAAGACTGTCTTCCCTAACCCATTCCTGGTGACCATCGCGTAGCAAACGAATTTTGCTTCACTGTCGTCGTTGAATAGTCGTAGCGTGAAAAAACTTGGTGTTTTTGTCTCCCCATTTAAGCCAACCGATCCTAGAGCGCATGGCCCAAAATTGCTCCTCTTGCTGCCATAATTTATGTATTTCTTCCTTCAAAGTGCTCGTTGCCCGCTTGTCATATTGACTGTGTGGTTGATTATGAAATCCTGGAGTTGTAGTTGGAGAATGGCTATTCGGTTTATAGCTGGAGAGAACTTCTGACGACTCCATTTACTAAGTTCTAGTGAAACTTGCTTGAGTCGTTGAGGCGGGACTTAGTGGTGCTATGGTTAGAGGTCCAGGCTTTATCAACAACTTCACCGCAGTCCCTTTCTTGTACCCAAAAGGCTTCAAAGGTAAAGAATTTATGACGACTCCTTAGGCTGACCTCAGTGGTTAACATTAAAGGACTATGATTGGAGCCCACTGCAGGTAGTGCAGCCACATTAGCTTCTGGGAAAGCTATATGCTAGTCATAAGTGCAAAAAACTCGATCGAGTCTTTCTTTCACATAATCAGCCCCGGCTCTATTATTGGACCATGCAAATGCACATCCTTTACTATCCATGTCCATAAATGCACAGTCTTGTATAACTTGTCTAAAAGAAGCCATACGATGAGCTTCTGCTGGTCGCCTACCAACCTTCTCCCAATAGTACATGACCTCATTAAAATTCCCAAGGCAGACCCAAGGTAAGGTATTAGTAGCAGCAATCTGTCTAAGTACATTCCAAAATGAAAGGCAAGGTTGAAAAGCAACAGGTGTATGAACACACGTGATGTGCATAGATGTGCCACAATGAGATTCCATACAAGACAGGTCGAGGAAATCCTGAGAAGATTGGAACATGGTGACCATTATATCATCCTGCCACATAAGAGTTAACCCACCTACTATCCCTACCGGGTTCACAATATAAGAGTGACTAAATTTCAATCGTCGTTGAAGACGGGTAATCACGTCCTCTCTATTTTTTGTTTCCATAAAAAACAAAGCATTGGGCTTTTCTTTGGCCACTAGAGCCAATAGGGCACAAATTGTCGGGGGGGAGCCCAACCCCTGGCAATTCCAACTTATAAGCTTCATTTTTATTGCGGCGACTGTTTAGGGCCAGCCGCCATTGCCTATTGAGTAGCCTCAGGATCCAACAATACAGGAGTCTCTAACAAAGTGCAATCGTCGAGCACCCCTTCAATCGGGCTACGGGACTCATAAGGGGTATAACGCTTAGCCTTCTTAGCTACCCCTGCTTTGGTGGTAATTCTGGTATGTTTGAGTTTCCGGTGACTTGAACTAGCTGTTGCTTGCTGTTTGATGATTTGGGCTTCGGCGGGAAGCATGATAGTAGTGTTAGGAGTTGTAGTCATATAAGGTTGGGTGGTATAAATATCAGAATGTAGATGCTACTAAGGGACCAATGCAAGAGGAGAGATCTCTGTACACTGAACCGCAATGCTCTGTTCTGGTGCAGGTAGTGGGATATGTCTCGATGTGTGAAGAGGAGCTACGATGATGCCCTGCTCCCCTTGCACCTGCGGCTGCTGATTTCCACTTGCTAATGCTGGCGCTGGCTAGATTTGCTAAGGCAGCTGGGCTGTTGGAGGGGTTTCTGGCACTATCTCCTCATTGGTAAGTTGAAAGTCCTCATAAAAAGTCTTCTAATAGGGGGTACATTCCTTTACTTCAACCTTTAGCCACTGTCCATATGCCATTTTCTCTTTCCCTACCATTTTAGCATCAGTAAACGGGATATCTTTACAATATGTTGCATAGTGTCCTATTTTCCCACACGAATAACAGAAATGGGGAAGTTGTTCGTATCGAAAATCAAAACAAAATAGCTTGTCAGCAACTTTAATTAATTTTCCTTGTTGTAGTGGTTGGCTGAGATCTATATCAACACGGGCTTTAGCTATTTTAAGTACTATACCCTCTTTAGCATCCAATCTGACTTCTAGGACCTTCCCTACAAGTTGGACAGCTCGGGAGATCATGGCATCAAAATACCATTCCAGTGGCAATTCGTATATATGCACCCAAAATGCACATGTAGAGAAATTGTAACAATGAAGCGGCGTAGCGGGGATCCATGGTTTGAATATTACCATATGTCCAGAAAACAACCAGGGACCCCCATACTGTATTCTAATTTTGTCATCTTCGGATTGGAATTTCGCTACATAAAAATCTCCCTCACGTAAAGTAATTTCCACCTGATCAGTCCTCTAAGCTCGTTTCAATGTAGACTGGAAGGCTTGTAAATGGAGTGAATTAGTAGATGGAACTTTACCTATGAGCATCAACTTACATTCATCCATTTTTGCCAGAGATGTCGGGTCATTTCAGTCTTCAATTTCTTGCGGATTCCATAGGCGACCCATCCGGTGGCACAAAGCAGCAAGGCGAGGGTCCTGGTTGTCGCCTCTCGGTTCCATTGTCGCAAGAGTTAAGAGCAAATCACCACCCGCTGAGGTCAATTTCAACCAAATTGGGAAGATCGGAAGCCATGCATGATGGGCAAAGCGACGAAATGTGAGTCAGCAAATCAGAGAAGATGTTCGATACGATTGGGCGCAACAGCAGAAATACAGACAAAGGAGAGGGAGTCGAAGTTGAGCGGATGGGGTGAATAGGTTTAATTAGGGGATTAAGTAGCGGAGGAGCAAAGAAGATGATGACAGAATCGAGCTTCGCATCAATTGAAAGAGACGAGGGTTTGGGTGAAGACTACCATGGCGGTAGGAAGGAGCTCTACATAGCGAGAGAAGTCAAAATTAGTTTCAAGGAATTTTAGAGAAGAGAAGAATTGTGTCGATAAAATTTGAAATATTAAAATTGTGCAATGTAACTCAATTTTGTTGCTTAGAATTATATGCAAGCTAAGAATGAGGATTGTGAGAACACCAGCGAAAAAAGGGTGCGCGAAGATAGAGAAAAGAAAAGAAAAAGGTTAATCGAGGAAGAAGAAAAGCGATAGAGTTTACTATAGAAATCAATTTAAATTGCCCGAGGATGGAAAAGCTTCACTTTAAATTTATAGCCTATTGTAGAGATGTTTATAATAACACAATTTTTAGGTGGATCTTTGAAAGTTACCATTTTAACCATTGTTTAAAATACTTGGTTATTGTTCTGTAGTTTTCCGTTAGGGAATTGCAGGCCAAAGTTCAGAGTGGCATTGGATTTACTTTATAATGCAGAGATGATGCATTTCCAATACAGGGAGCAGTTGATGGTCTCGAACAAGGAAACATTTCTTGGGAAACTTAAGATTAGGTCTTGCCTGTCTATGCTAATTATGCTTGAATATCTAAAGAACAAGTTAGATCAACCTGACGACCCAGAAGTCCAACTTCAGTACTTCACTAGTTTCCGCAACAAAATTACTAGGGATGTGTTTCCTCCATCCTTGGTCGGAAAAATTTCCTCCCATCAGTTCACGATTAGTGGATTACAAGCTTCAATGTCGCCCGCACATAAACGCTAATATAACAAAAAATAGAGAAAAGGATCAGAGAAAACCAAAATCTGCTCACCCCTCCTTTCTTCCTTCCTTTCTGCTGGTTCTATCACCGCACTCCACCCAGCCGTCTCCGGCGCTCAGCCTCATTGCATCCGCTGGGGTCTCTTGGGTTTCGTCCACCTAAGCGAATTGTCGCCAACCATGGCAAGGTTAGATTTCGCCGCACAATCACCAAAAAAAAAAAAAAAAAAACATATATAGAGAGAGTAAAAATTAAAAAACAGAATTTGAGATGCAAGATTTTATCATGATTTATCCTTAGACTAGGAATACGTCCAGCTGATGATTCAACTATAATTAGCACCTCATACTACACTATTACATTCCTCAAATTACAAGAGAAATATATATATATATATATATATTCAAACATAATATATATGTCTAGTATCTATTCATGAGTTCAAGTCCAAACTATCAATAAAATATAAAAAAAAAAAGAAGATAATATATACATATAAATGGAATATTTATATATTCAGCAGCTATTCATAAGCCCAAGCTCAAATTATCAGTAAAATATAAGCTCAACCTCTAGAGTTGCATGACACTACCCCAACAAAATTATTGGTGAGTATGAACCACGTTCTAACCGGCAGAGGGAGCAGAGAATAGTGGTCTTGAAAGAATAAATTTATCGGACCTGACAATTTCCCTATTTTCAAAAAGACTAAAGGTACTATTAATTGACTCATAGTCACATTCTTTTCTTTTCTCCCACCATTTCCTGCTTTGCAAGCGGCATATTTCACTCGACTTTTATTCAATGTAGTGACGGCGTAAAGATTTCTTTATATAAGCAGGTTTTATAGAATGACACGTACGGTTATCATTTTCAACAAGTACGTTTAATACATAAATAAGTCTTTTCATTTTGAGAAGGCTTACGTATAAAAGATTTTCACGCTGACAGTATATGTAATATGAATCCTATTTGATGGACTTTTATTCTGTAAAATGCAGGTTCATACAAGCATAATTTAGATAATGACACATAACCTATCTATATTTTCTACATTTAACTTTATGTAATAGACAGATTTAAATTTCCATTCTAAGACTTTTTTTTTTTTTTTTTTTTTGTAAAAAGGCTCTTATGATGACGATGCATGTATATATAAATGCATAATATTTTCGTTCACCGCCATTAGATTTGCTTAAGGGCTCAATCATTCTCTTCACCTCTTTTTCCCCCATTGGGAGACTTTTGGCCACTCCCACACTAGAAAATCATGAAATTGCTATTTTGATTGGCACTGCTAAAGGGGTGCCATTGCATCACAATTGTTTGATTCCTATCTATAAGTAGTTCTCTTTTTTAAAATTCCCTAAGTCCCTTCATCGGAATCTTTGTCTAGCAAATTGAAATTAATGGTTCAATCTCAAGGAAATCTCGGCCACACCAAACCGAAGAGTCTAGCTTCTTCACGTAACCTATTGATGTAATATTATACATCAAATCGAGGGTCCTCAGGGGTTACGATTCTTTAAGAGACATTTAATTAAGTCCATGACACCAAATCAGCACTCCTTTGCTGGCGCTGCTCACCGTGCCTTGCTGCCTCACGCCCTTGCCGAGCCACCCTTACTACCAAGCCGCCACCATCATGCTGTCCTTTGCCGTGAGCCCTCATCGCTGTGACGTCGTTGCTATTGCCGTTGCCGTTTTGTTGTCACGTTGTGAGCCACCGCTAACCGAACCATCACCCCGTCACCGAGCCTGCACCTTGAGTCGTGAGCCTCGCCACCACTGCTCACCATCAAGACTTGAAGACCAAACCGCGAGTAACTTCCTAACCCTTATTTAGGGCAGTGTTTACGCTTAGGATTAGGATTATGACTAGGATTGATGATACTTAGATTATATGATAAGTGAATTAGAGTGATTGCTTATCATTGATAAGTGATAAACTAAGTGATAGATTATTGTGAATAGTGATAAGTACAAGTGATAGGTTATCGTGAATAGTGATAAGTACATGTGATAACTTATCATGAATAGTGATAAGTACAAATGATAGATTATCATGAATACCGATAAGTACATGTGATAACCTATTGTGAATGGTAATAAGTACTTATTAAATTCCAATTTTCAAGGTGATAATTATTTATTAAATTCAAATTTTAAAAGTGATAAGTGCTTGTGAAATATTAGTTTGAAAGGTGAGGTCCTAAGTTGATAAATGAACTCATGATGTGATATTATATGCTATGAGGTTAATACATGATTATTTTGTTGGATGAATAACCAATTGGTGATCATGTGGAATTTTTTTATGGCATTTTTGTGTGTAAGAATTTCTAGTATATAATGTATAAAGTATTAAACACTTTTGCATTGGCTAATAAGAAAGATAAAAATTGGCTTAAGTGGTAATGTGCTCATGTGATCACATTAATGATTTCATACTCATATGATTATGCTTGATAGATTTCGGATGCCCCACGTCAATGGGATGTTGTTCGCTAATGGATTTTAGAATGAAACTCCTTAAATGAAATGCCGTCTTCAAGTGAAGTCAAGATGTTACTGTACTCAATAGGGCAGAAAGATACCCGGTTATGCTGGAAGACCACCAATGCGAGTGTCGATCGTGACCATGAGCGGTCGTAATAATCTAGACTTGTGTGAATGCGTTGTGTATGAAAGTGATAATATTATGTCTGGATTATTATTCATGATTGTCATATGTTTGCTGAAATTGTGTGCCCACATGGTAATATACATATGTGCGCGCGCGCGTGCGCACATGTAATATATATATATATGGATATTAGATATTGTGTCAAGGCGTTGTATGGTGGATAGCGCATTTCATACTTATAGAATGCAAAGTAAAGACTTTACTATTTATCTACCATCAACAATTAAGTGGCCTCCTATCCACTCGAGGGGATGGACGTGGTTTACAAGAAGCATGTGTCTACCATTTGGGTGGATGAGGGGCTAGCTAACCTGGTGCCCCATAATTTTATGGCTTGGTATGTCTGATTTGGAGGGGAGCTATTCAGCCCTCTATGGGGATTTTGACAAACTGCCAAGCGGGGGATCCTTAGGGGCCATTTGGGACCCCATGGTTGTGGACACCATGGTTGTGGACACCCCCAATGGTGCCATTATTGACTTAGAGACAGATCCGGATTAGGAGTCGAACCCTGAGCTTGAACTCTAGTACCATAACATGGACGCATATTAGACGCATATGAGATACCACTTTTTGAGGTTGCCCTTGTAGGATAGAGGTACTAAACTAACCCAAACCCCCTTTTGACGAGCCGAAAGGAATCCACATCGTGGATATGCAAATATGAAGCTTCTGAAGTGTTAAGCTAGTGTGTACATGTATATATGTGTGTGTGTGTGTGTATAAGTATTTGTTGATGTGTTCTATGCTATTCCTATCGATGTGAATGATTGGGTGGAGTTAATTCCACTTTTGTTTGTGTATAATTAAAAGATAAAATGAATGGGTTGACGACATATCTTGAGATGTCATAATAAATGACCAAAGAGAAAGAGGGTTGACCTGGGTCGGGGCATGACATATTGTATGGTAATATTATTCAATGTACTAATGGAGTAAAAATTTCTTTATATAAGTAGGTTTTATAGAATGAAGGAAAAATTATCCAAAAAGTCGTAAACTTTTAAATTGGCATATTTGAAAGGATTAAGATTGAATTGGCCATTATGCAATATGTTTAAGGCTGAATCGACACCATTGAAAGCACAATTGAAAGGTTTTGGATCAAATTGGCTGCCTTACAATAAGTTTAGAACTTTTTAGACAATTATTCCATATATTGAAATATACGGTTTTCATTTTTAGCAAGTAGGTTTCATCCATAAATAAGTTTTTCTATTTTGAGTCTGCTTATGTAGAAAACACTTTCATGCCGATAGATTATGTAACATGAATCCTATTTCGACAGATTTTTTATTCTGTAAAATGTAGGTTCATACAAGCAGAATAAGATAATGAATATAACCTATTTATATTTTCTCCACGTATTGCTCAAGGGCCGATCATTCTCTTCACCTCTTTTTTCTTTCGGCGTTGGGAGACTTTTGGCCACTACCACGCTAGAAAATCATGGAATTGCTCCTCTGATTTGCACTGAGAAACGTGTGACATTGCCTCGCAATTGTTGGATTCCTGTCCATAAGTTGTTCTTATAAAATCACCTAAGTCCGTTTATTGGAATCTATGTCTAGGAAGTTGAAGTTAATGGTTCAATTTCTAGGACGTCTCGTCCACCCCAAACCAAAGAGTCTAGCTCCTTCTTCACATAACGTATCGATATAATATCATATATCGAATAGAGTATCCTCAATTGTCTCGATTCTTTAAGAAGCTGGAGATATTTAATTGAGTCCGTGACATCAAATCGGCACTCAATGTAATACGTTAGGATTTTTCTAAAACAAGGTTACGTTTGAATGGTAGATGCCTAGTCACCAGTCAGGTTTCAGTCGATTCATCCACTACCAATAATTTAGGGCATGAGCCACTCTTAATCTCGGAGCACTTTTGCGAGTCTATGGGGGTATCCAACCAAAAACACACGAGATGACTCTGGAGACAAAGAACTTGTCTCATTGTCCTAAAATGGACTCCACTTGGGTGTTCTATCATATCATCTTCTTTCGCTAACGGGAAAAGAAAAATATGAAAAAATGTCAACAAAAGAGCAGCGCTAGTTAGTTTAAGAAACCCTGACTTTGCCCAAACTAGCCGTAAACGATAATCTTGTGCGTTCACGTAAAGCATTTTTTTTTTTTTTTGGTTACTCTCAAGTAAGACTTTGCACGCGACACGAGATTGACTCTAAAGACATAAAGATGAGAAGATCATTTGTAAGAGATCAATTTGGTTAAGATTTTGCCTTTGTTTGTTTGAACGAAAATATTTTTCAAAAATTAGTTGTCCGGGCTTTCATCAATTTGGTTCACTGAAAATGATTAGTCAATCAAAAACAATTTCCAGTCAACCAAAATATTAATGCATAAAATTAAAAAAGTAAATTCCTAAATCTTTCGACAAAAAAAAAATGTTGGATCTCGAAAGGCGAAATTTTCCGAAATTGAGCAAATACTTTTTTTTCCCTCAAATATATCTAAAAAATGTCAGTAAAAAAAATTGAAAATTTCAAAGATTGCATATCGAACAGCATCTCTTTGTAATAAATCACAATCGAGTTTGGAATACCGAACGAATTGCTCTCGCTCTCATACCGCATGCTCCGAAACGACCTGGAGCATGGAAATGCGGTACGGTTTGGCCAAAATCATCGACATTGTTTAAAGAACAGAAGAGGTGGAAGGTACATACCTCGTTGCCGCTTGACTTCCTGGCAACGGAAACGGCTGCCTTGACTATCCCGGCCAGGAAGCAAGTTCGTTCACCATGTTGACTATCATGGGCTTAAGCACTCTTGCGAGATGATTAACCATGATTAGCCCAATCATTTAGTTGTTCCTCAAACATCCTTCTCACGATCGCTACTATCACCAGCTTTGGCTCCAATCTCTCCTCTCTCATTAGTGAGATTTCGTAGAATATTCGCTAAATCCTCACCATATTTGTCATCTCCCACCGCATTAGCGGATGATGACTCTAATCGAGCAAGCCTCTCATTGACTAGTTGCGGGGATTGACTCTCCTTGCCAGCGACATTTCGAGGCTCTTGATTCCTCGTTTTCACCATTTGCGCTTATTCAAATTGACCTCAATGGTCCCATAAAATGTGTCAAAAAGATGTTCCATCGAAAATGTTTCTCGTTGAAATATGTTTACCAAAAGATAGATTTTTCGGTTTTTTAAAGTGAATCGGGTTGTGTGGTGACTTGGACAAGCACAATAAGTATGAAGCGAATCTTTGCTCCTTTTCAACTATGTTGTAAAGGATGCTCCTCTCTCGCTGGTAGAGCTGCTCTCTCTCACTGGTAGAGCTCTCTTCTCCCGATTCCATGGGAGATTTCAACCCTAAATCCTAATCACCCAGTCTCTTTTCAAGCCTCCTGCCTTCCTCCAACGAATTCTCGCCAAATGCTATGGCCACCCAGCACCCAAACCCTAATTTCCGTCAGAATACGCATCATCTTCTTTCCGCTGGCACTTGATCGCGCAGCAGGAAAGAACACGAATTCCAACACAATATCCTCGGAGCTCCCTTCAATCATCCCATTCCCAAAGCCACAACACCTTCGTGAAGCTGTCCCGACACCTCAGCGAAGCTGTCCCGATGAATATCCTCAACCCTAGCAGAAGATGATGAATGCCATTATCACTCTTAGCAAGAGCTTGTGATTTGTTGCCGGAATGGAGCATGAGGAGGAGAATCAACGCCGTCTTGCTGCCCTGTGCAAGAGTTTAGGCCATTTATGGTCAGAAAGTGTTGTGGTTGAAGTGCAACAGGAAATCCCTCCCAACAAATGAATAGAATGCAGTCATACTCTCTTTGGTAAGCTATATTCGAAACCCAATGTGAACTTTCAAGCATTTTGCAATACTATGAAGAAGGCGTGGAAAACAGAGGCTATCGTGTGTTCACAGAAAGAACCGGGGCTTTTCTCTTTTGTATTTGAATCAGATGAGGAAAAAGAGAGAGTTCTGAAATCAAGGCCATGGTCCTTTGCTAGCAACCTGTTAGTGTTAAAGCAATGTGAGCCAGATATTCCAGAACATTGCTATGATTATTCTAGATATGATTTTTGGGTTCATATTGTTGGCTTACCCCTGGGTTGGATAATAGAAGAGGTCTTCTCTGATGTTGCTGGTAGGGTGGGAGTAGTTAAGGAAATACAACTAGAGTCCAGAGGAAGCAGCCCTTATAAAACCGGGAAAGTCAAAGTGGAAATGGAACTTTCAGCTCCGCTTCAAACAGGGGCATTAGTAAAGATCGGGAACAAAAACCTATGGGTTGAATTTAAATATGAACGCCTCCCTCATTTCTGCTACTCTTGTGGTCGGATCGGTCACTATGCATCATCTTGTGAGGCGATACCATATGAAACAACAAATTGGGCAGCTAATAAGCCTGGGAAGTATGGTCCTTGGCTCAAAGCGGAAGTAAGAGATCACAGTCCACATTGGGAAGCATTTTATGGTAAGGTTGATCCAAATTCTGAAGAAGAAGAGTCAGTCCCCGAAACCCCCTTAATGACAGTCAATATGGAAATTGTTGCTAGGACAGAAGTCGAGACACTCGCCAATCCTTCTCGAAACAAAAAAAGAGTAGACAGCCCTTCTTCAAAGGAGGGAAGAGATGAAGGAGAGAAAATTACAGCAGCCAAAGAGGGGAGGGGAAAACAGATAATGTACCTAGATGGGCCTAATAATGCAGGATCAAAACTTATAGGTGTTGATGGGAAAAAAATGCTGAAGTATCAACAAGCAAAAAAAAAACAGAAAAGATCTGAAGTTACTTGCTATTCTCTACTTGATGAAATGGAATTATTAGAGACCCCCGTACAGCTGGTTAGAGAGGGGAAGGACTGGGCTTTGGTGGCTAGCCCTAATAAGCCACCTAAGACGCCATGAAGATCCTAAGCTGGAACTGTCAGGGGCTGGGCAACCCCCTGACAGTCCAGGAGTTGAGAGCTTTAATGGCTCAAGAATGGCCCAACATGGTCTTTTTGATGGAGACCAAAAACAAGGAGACGATGGTGGATAAAATTAGAAAACGACTGAATTTTCAGCACATGTTTATAAAGCAGCCAATCGGCATTGCTGGTGGTTTGGTGCTTATGTGGAATGAGGATGTGGATGTTAAAATAAACTCGAGTTCAAAAGAGCACATGGATGTGGAATGCAAGGATCCCTCTAGTGGCCACACTATGAGAGTTACTTTCATACATGCTTCCACAAACTTCAAAGACAGACTTCTATTATGGCAAAATGTTCGGGATATGCACCCTAACAATCAACTCCCATGGCTCTGTATGGGGGACTTTAATGAAATCCTATATAGTTGGGAAAAGGTTGGGAAGAGGGAAGCTGATCAACATCGGATAGCAGCCTTTTGGGATATGATTAATGATTGCTCTTTAATGGATATTGATACTAAAGGCTGTGCTTTCACTTGGGCAAACAATAGAGACGGTGATAATTTAGTAAAGAAGAAGCTGGACAGAGCATTATGTACAATGAAGTGGAGAATTACTTTCCCAAATGCTGAAGTGGTGGCCCTCCCAGCGGTTGGTTCAGACCATAGCCCACTTTTGCTATCTCTACATCCTGTTGGGAGAGAAGACGGAAGGAATTCAAGTTTGAAGCCTATTGGGTGGAGGAAGAAGAATGTGGGGAGATCATAAAGAGCTATTGGGGAGGTGACCAGCACTGTTATACAGCATTTTCTCAGAAAATACAGCATGTTACAAAGGAATTGGCAGCATGGAGCAAAAACAAGTTCTCTAATGCCTCTCTCCAAATTAAAAGCCTCAAGAAGAAACTCACTGACATCACAAATGGGGACTCTGAATTTTCCAGCAAAGAGGAAAGCCGAGAAATCAAAGAAAATATTGAGCGACTTTGGCGAAGGGAGGAGATGTATTGGGGTATGAGATCTCGTATAAATTGGCTACGTTGGGGAGACAGGAACTCAAAATATTTCCACGCCACTACGGTTCAACGAAGACAACGAAACAGAATTTCTGTGTTGCGCCTCAACGAAGACACTTGGTGTCGGGACCAAAAGATATTGAAACAACACATCGAAGATTTCTATTGTTCTCTTTATGAGTCAGTGGGTCCAAGAGACTTTCAACCTATTTTAGACATATGTCCAACTCCTATTACCACGGAAATAAACGAAAACCTCTTGGTCCCTATTTCCATGCAAGAGGTCAAAGAAGCGGTTTTCCAGCTAGGCTCCCTAAAAGCCCCCGGCCCGGATGGTCTTAATGGACAATTTTATCAGCATTACTGGGAAGATATCAAGCTGGATGTGCTGAATATGGTCAGTAATTTCTTTGAATCAGGTGAGTTTGATCCCCTACTCAACAAGACTCACATAACCCTCATTCCAAAAGTTAAAACCCCAGAAAGTATTTGTCAGTTCAGGCCAATTAGTCTATGCAACTTCAGCTATAAAATTATCTCCAAAGTGCTAGCAAACAGATTGAAACCATGGCTGGACGAGATAATAGCCTATGAGCAAAGCGCCTTTGTTAAAGGACGACAAATCCAAGACAATATCTTTATAGTTCAAGAGGTGTTGCATCAGCTGAGGATCAGAGAAAGAAAAAAGAAATTCCAGGCAATACTTAAACTGGATATGGAAAAGGCTTATGATAGGGTTGAATGGGATTTCTTAAAAATGAGTATGCTGAAGATGGGGTTTAGCGCAAGATGGGTTGAGCTGGTGATGACATGTGTCTCCACGGTGTCATTTAGTGTCAAAGTTAATGGCGAACAAACACGGTATTTTGCACCTACGCGGGGAATAAGACAAGGAGATCCTTTGTCCCCGTACCTATTCATACTAATGGCTAATGTGTTCTCCTGGATGATGCACAAAGCGATAGAAGATGGGAGCATCAAAGGAATAAAACTAAACAGGTATTGCCCTACATTGTCTCATCTATTGTTCGCCGATGATGCTATTATTTTTATGGATGGGACGGTTAGAGAATGCCAAAATTTGGCAAATCTTCTGAACCAGTATTGCTATGCAACTAGTCAAGCTATCAATCTCAACAAATCAGGAGTGTGCTTTAGCAAGGGCTGCCCGTTGAGCTTAAAGAGGAATATGGCATATGAACTCCGAGTGCCTATTATTGACAAAACAGGGAAATACCTGGGGATTCCATCTGATTGGGGACAAACAAAGAAGGATATGTTTTCATGGATTCTTTCTAGGGTGAACATGAAATTGGAAGGCTGGAAAGAAAAGTTGTTGTCTAAAGCTGGCAAAGAAATATTGATAAAAGCTGTGGTACAGGCTCTCCCTCAGTATGCTATGTCCATTTTCAAAATTCCTATTTCAGTTTGTAGAGCTATTGAACAAAGGATTGCAGCTTTCTGGTGGAAACAAACAGATTCCAAAAGAGGCATGTACTGGAAGAAATGGGAAGTTTTGAAATGCAGAAAAGATGAAGGGGGTCTCGGCTTTAAAGACTTAATTAACTTTAACAAGGCAATGTTAGGCAAACAAGCCTGGAGACTATCACAATCACCATCAGCTCTATGGAGCCAAATCCTAAAAGGAGTATACTATCCAAACGGGGACTTATGGAAGGCAAAAACAGGACAACGACCATCTTGGGGTTGGCGCAGCATCCTTATAGGTCGAGACACTATTGAACCGGAGGTGAGGTGGATTGTGGGAGATGGGCAAAGCATCAACATTCGGCGCGACAGATGGCTTCCAAGGGGAGTAATAGGAGGACCGGCGAACAAGAATGATCCTGAGATGGTTGCTGAACTAATGAACAATGAAAGGAGATTATGGGCTGAGCCTAAAATTCAAGACCTCTTTGATGAACAAGTCGCCTATGAAATACTTTCAATTCCAATTAGCATACAACCACAGCAAGATAGGCTAATCTGGATGGGGAATAACTCAGGATCTTACACAGTCAAAAGCGGGCTACAACAGGGTATGTTCAGTGACCAATTATCCTGACCCAAACAGAGCAACAACATCCTATCAGCCGCCCAGATCCCTATGGACTAGGTTATGGGATACTCCAATCCCCCCCAAAGTAAAATTTTTCCTATGGAGCATATGCCAAAATGCTTTCCCGACAAAGGAAAATCTATATAAAAGGCGAATAGTACCTGATCCCCTGTGTCCCCTCTGCCTTCGGCATCCTGAAATAGCAGAACATCTGTTCTTCCTATGCAAAAGGATTCGGCACATATGGCTTGACCGGCGCCTCAACCTCTACAACAAAACGATATCAGTAACGCGCATAGACAAGTGGTTTGCGAGTTCTTCGAAGCGAACAGACTCACCTTCGCTTGATATGGTGGCAAGCACGGTCTGGTTAATTTGGAAACTTCGAAATGACTACATCTTCGCATCCCGACCTCCCAAAACCGATTCAATAGTAGATCTTGCCGAAACACATGTCCAGGCCTTCTCCAGATGGATCCCGAGCAAAGCGCAGAAGAAAACCAGCAAGTCAGACTCGCCCGAGATCTGGACAGCACTGAACGGCAACCACTTTAAACTGAACGTGGACTGCTCTTGGGCGAAGGGAGAAGAGAAAAGCTCTGTTGCGGGGATCGTTCGTGACTCCAACGGCCTATTGATTGATGGATTCGCCGCCGAGATCCATGCCGCATCTCCCCTACACGCGGAAGCCCTAGCTCTTCTACACGGCTTGCGCTTTCTGAACCGGAGAACTGGAAGTCACGTGGAAGCTGTTCAGTTCGGAGAAAGTAAACGGGAAGTACAGAGCGACAACTTGGCACTTGTGGAGGCAATGTTGGGCCGGGCTGCAGATCCATGGGCTGTGAGTAATTTACTCCCTGAAATCAGAGAAATTTTACAAAGCCAATCCCTCGTCAACCTCTCCTATTGCCCAAGAGAAGCAAATCTCGCCGCCGATTGGGTCGCCAAATCGCACCACCTCAAATCTTTACCCACAAACTGGTTAAATGCACCACCGCTACCTCTTTTGAATATTTTATGTTCCGAAGCTCAACTATCGTCTACTTGTAATCCTTGCTTTAAATGAATGAATGACTTATTTCGGACCAAAAAAAAACTATGGAAACTAAAATAGTAAAGAATAAAGAATTGCAAGTAAAGAATCGATAAGTAAATTGCAGAAAATTTAATAAGTGTTATTACTTGGTCGGATCCTTTACAATTGTCTTCCTTGGCCTTTTATAGCCTTGCACCAACTGTAACTGTCAAGAGTGGTTATTTTTCAAATTCCAAATCCTTATAACTCCCGAGTTTCCAGGCCTCAACTGTATTAATTTATAACCGTATGTTCTCATCTCTAACCAATTACGATTCGGCTTCGTCTCTACTTCTGAATTTCCATCGATCTCGTAATCAGCGAGCGGCTCTTCCTCGTATGTCGATTTCTAGCTTTCACCGATTTTCTCCCATCGACGACGACTGCCTTTCTCAGTTGCCGATTTGTAATATTAGACTACAGCCATCCTGTCGACAACGCACCACGGACTTTCATTGATCCATCATGACTCAACACAAACTAAGCATCAAAGTAACAGGCATCAAAATAAAATAAAATAAAATAAAATAAAAACATACTTGTTGTGAAAGAAGACAGCTACTATTATCCAGCTACATTTATCAAACGAAGCATCAAAGTAACATGCGTCAAAGTTGAGGAATGTAGAATCCCCATGACGCTTTGGTCCAAAAGATTCTAAAATTAAAGTCCCGCCCTCTTTTCTTCCTAAGCTTCAGCGGACGATAGAGGCGAGGCCAGTAGATGTATTCGATCATTTCGACATACAAGGGAAACAATACGTTTAAGAAGAAATAGGTAGGGATGGCAGCCAGCAAAGTAAGTAGGACATAAATCCACTTCAATCATTCGCTTAGGACGATTGTAAGAGCAGAGCTGAATGCCACCGAACATAGAGGCCAAAGAGAGGAAGAGAAAAGTGACGCCTATTATCATTTTTCTCGGTAGTGAATGGAGAATATCTTCAATTGTGTAGCATAGAGTTACAATAGCCAAGAACATCAAGGTGGTAGTTACAGAGAAGAAGAGAACGAGAGCATCTGCAACAGCGAATATAAAAAATGAACCCTTCTTCGTAAAGATCAGGATTTCCATACTGCGGTCATTGCCTCCAGGTATTGTCAAAGCCACTATTGTAATGATGAGAGTCGCGACGAGATGGCAAAGATGATGTATCCTTCATCCATTGCCCTGCTTCTTTGAGCAAATCTTTGCGTTGTTCTACAAAAATTTCCCGACATGTTTTCCCATTCCTTTCTTCTGTTTCATCAATTTCAGAATTTTAAAAGAATGATCGCTCTTATCTTCCAATACCTTCAGAAAAATAAAGGACGCCTATCAATGTCATTATAAATTAAAGAGCACAAAAGGGTGGCAAACATATAAGATGAACCGACCTTAAATTTCACACTTTTCAAAGAAGGATTGCTCCTTTCTTCCAGTACCTTCAGAAAAATAAAGGACGCCTATGAATGTGAATGTAAGTAAATTGAAGAACACTTGAGTGTAGCAGACAACTAAAGTAAACCAACCTTGAACCACCGAAATTCCCTCTGCATAAGAACAACTGCTCCAGGAACATTTGCCGGTACACATTCTGGTTGCCATGCTACTATTGCCTCCATCAGGTCGTCGTACATATTATATTTACTCAAATTTACGGCTCTGTTGTATGCGTTCACTACTCTAAACATGTCAACTTGTCGTCCGTGCACCATTTCTTTCATTAGTTCTTCTGGGGAACGGGAGTCCCACATCAATTCCGGAAATTGGTCAAGACATAACTCGACAATTTCAAGGATTCTGCTATATGCAGAGTCATGGACAATGCCTGAATCCTTTAAAAAATTGACTATTTCTGAGGTTCTCATAGCCTTCTTCTTCTCGTTAAGAGCGAGGTTTACAAACTCAACCGAGAATTCATGCCTCAACTTCATTTCTCTAATCCTTTTGATGAAAGGTGCTGCACGTAACATTAAACAGTTTTCCCACGATAAAGAATCAAAAGGTTGAAGAGGCTTTTACATTTGTGCCGAGTTCTTATGTATATATAGTAGTTAAGAAGAAAATGATAGATTTAAGATATTTATCGAGAAAGTAAACTTCATGTGGCTTGAAAATTAAAATGCATGCATTGGAGAAGAGATGGATCTATCGATGACAAACAATGTCATAGGAAAAAAAGAATTCCTTTTTTAATGGAAAATGGGTAGATGTCAGATCAATAGGTCTTTTCTCTATTGGTAATTTATACAAATTCACCTAATAAATACATATTATTTAGACTATGAATTGAATCGAATCAGATCAAGTCATATCATAATATACGAATTGGTAGCCAGTCCATATTAACAAAAAGTATGATCTCAAAGGAACATATTGAAAATATCAATTGACACTTTAATTTATAGAGATCTCTACCCATGGATGAAATAAGATCTTTTTCTGCAGATACCATGGCAATATCATGTACCTGATTTTGTGGCGAGAATCCAAAGTGATGTCTTGAACCAGTTAAGTGCTGGTTGGACGACTACAAAGAGGAAAGAAGAATCATGTCGACAAATTAGGAATTGATCGAGAACAAAATGATACATGTCAATCTCATGAAATAAAGAATGCGCATGTAATTAAATTTAATAGTGCTTGAATATGCTAGAAAAAAACTGGGATCAATCCACCTCTACAACTTGAAATCCAATAATTTCGGATTATTCTTTGGCAATGTGACATTGAGTAAGACTTCTCAGCTAACTTCATAGATGTTATATTAGATATTAGTTTGTGGCATACATCATCGTTTAGATATTTATTTGTATACATAGATGTAGTCCTTGTTCCTTAATTTAGATATTAAGCAGATTAACAAAAAGACCTCGAGCCATCTTCATGTCTTTGGAATTGTCAAATGATGTATTGCAGAAGCATGAGGGGAAACCTAAAAATAGGAACAAATAGAGCGAATACCAAGTGGATAGAGTTGCTCGAATGCATATCTAAAAAAAGAAGTGCAAGAAATACTACATTCGTAAATACAATTTTCCCAAAAATTGATTCTAGCTCCTCTAAGACTTCATCTTTGCCAAGTCTCCCAATAGGCTATGTTCTTTCTTATCCTTGGATATGGCTACATCGGAGTATTGGTGAGCTAAAAAAAAAACCTTTTTTCTTTGGGGACACAAGGACAAAAATGTTAATTAAAGCAAACAATCAAGGAAATGAAATAAGATAAGTAAGTGCGAAATCCTACCCAAATGTCCGGCTAGATTACGGCACCTCATGGTATTAATATATGGGGCGGATGTTGTTTGCCTGGCCAGGTGCCAGATAATCCTCTTTTGCATAGGAGCATATCTAATAGCATGTAACAAGGCAGGGGGCATAATATCAGATTTGGAATCAACGGTTTCTACCAATCCCGTTACCATCATCATTCTTCCTTTCTGAACAGCATCGTAGAGGGTGCTCCTCAAAATGGAATTTTTATGTTCTTTAGATTTCCCGGGCAAGCACTTGAGACGGGTTCTCGACCAATTGATGTTGATCTTGTGCAGCCATAACTGCATATTCGAGTGCGTTAAGGGATTCATTTCCTACCTAACATTTGCCATCATTGCTTCGTCATCTTTGTGGAGGATTGTCTTGACAGTTGTCCAATCAGCTTTCACCATGGCTTCAAATAGTGGTCGATACTTTTCATCGACCTCCGCTTCCGGCATGACTGCAAAAATTGCACTTTAAAAGTCTTACGGTCTTTCGCACTTCTTGTTTTCTAGGTCAAGTAATGAAACGGGGATGCAGGCGAAGGGGAGGTCGTTTACTCAACTTACCTTTTCCTTGGAGCGCCTTTGTTTTCTCTTTGGAAGTAGAAGACCTTTTTTATTTTATTTTTCTACTTCTCAATTATGAAAAGATAATATTTGAATTTATATGTCAGTATTTGTATGGTATGAAATTTAAAATATTTCGAATTATAAAAACTCAATATGCTTGAAACACAAGGTTTATGAATAACAAAAATTAAAAGTTCAAAGTGGCAAACCTTCAGTGAGTGTACGGCTGTTTTGGGAAGCTTTATCATTTTTTGTCCGGGGAAATTGAATTTTTTCGGTCCCTACATAGGTTGGGAAAAATTACTTTAATCTGAATATTATGTTTGGTTATAATTACAGTCCTCATACTGTTCTGTGGTGGCAAAATAAGTCACGTTGTCATGATTATATGGACAATAAGTGTAATTTGCCCAAATAAACGTAAAGCCAGGTTCTTTAAAGCATCCTTGTACTTTCTCGGTTTTAAGGTTCAAATTTTGAAAACACAGCAACCATATCTACCGAAGGTATTTTCATTGAGAATTTTGGAAAGAAAAATAGGAAATTAGAAAATTTCTTGTGCCAAAAATGCCCTCAGGTTCTATGCAAATTACATTTTACGTGTTTATCCGGAGTGTTGAACAATAAATAAAGAAGTGTGCAACTCTCAATGCATGATCTGTCCAAGGTATTGTTCATAATGTAGCTTATATTACTTCAAAATTAACACACAAAAACCGAAATTTTTGCAATTTTTTCATTGGCTTATCATTATGGGATCGCATCAGAACAACAAAGGAAAGAATGGGACATGCCCGCCAATGGTTACAAAACCAAATTGTCTTGGGTATCCATGGAGGATTCTTTGCCAAGCCGTCGCTGGAGCATTGTAAAAGATCCAAAGCAGAGGGTGCCACCACCTAGCACTAGGGGTGTCAATAATACCCGACCCGAACACGACCCGAACACGAAACAAGTTTGGTACATGTTTCGTGTTCGGGTCGTGTTCGAGTAACAAATATAAAACAAACAAACAAACGTGTTTTGGGTTGGGTCAAGTTCGAACATTGTTCGACCCGAGAAACACGTTAATTCTAAATTCTAAACACGCAGAAACACAAACCCTTTTCCCCAAACACAAACACATACCTCGTCGGCTTGACAAAGGAAAGCGACTCGGCTCCGCCTTCTTCTCCGATGAGTGCGCCTTCTCGTGGAGTCCGCTGCCGCCCTCCAATCGACGCGCCTCCGCCCCGCCGTCGCCGTCACCACCCCTCGCCTCCGCCTTGCCGACGCCGAAACCCTAGCCGCCGCGTGCGGCCGACCATCGTCGACGGCTCGGGGACTGGGTTCGCTCAAGCGCTCGCTTCTCGCCTCGTTTCCAAGTCCCGGCAGGTGAGGAGCCCCCCCTCCAGATCCACGCGCCTTCCCCCCTCGATTGGAAACATTTTAAGGGGAATTTATTACTTCTTGCCGTGCGTTTTTGTTGTCTGCTGATTTTCCGTTCAGGCGATTGTTGATGATTGTTTGTTGCTCTTCGTTGCGGGGCGATTTGATTCGGCGATTGTGTTTTCTTGAATTTTTAGATTCTTGTATTAAGGAAATTGCTTGTCTGATGCAGCATCTACCGGCGAAGATTGTGCGGAGGAGAGCTGGGAAGCAGCATCTACTGGCGAAGAAGAACACCAAAAGGAAGTTGCGGTTGTCAAAGTTGGTGGGTTCTTTTTTTTTTCTTTTTTCTGTGGATAGGCTTCGCCTGGTGTTCGAGTTGTTGCTATTGCTGGTTTTGTGCTACTGCTGTTATTAATTTGATATCTTGCTGCTACTTTCTGCCAGAAATGCATGTTTGTTGCAGAATTTGACTGGAACTAGAGCACTTTTCTTGATAATTATTTTCGATAGGGACAGGTTGCATAAAATGATCGCTGAATTTTGCTGAAGATGTCATAATTATCAGCTTCGCAGCATTGCTAATTTATTGCAATATACAAGTGATCATCTGATTGCCAGGGTTGTGTTCTGTGTGGCAAATTTTTTTGTTCATCATTATTATGGTTGTCGATGAAATGAACTGAGCAGGTTGAGACGAGTGCCGGCAATGCCAATTTTTTTTGCAAATCATGATAGACCTCTAAATTTATATCCTGTTTGGGATATGCTTGTGCTCATTTGTAGAAGATACATTCATTTGAGGCCAGCCAAAGGAAAAAAGAGACAAAAATCAATCCAATGCTAAAAAATAAAGAGCCAAGTCGAGGCTTGGAATGTTTCGTAATAACCTATAATAGTTGCGAGAAGTCACGAACAACAATGAAGATGAATGCCCCCGTTCGACTCTCACCCGAACGAACGAACGAACGAACGAACGAACAAAAAAAAGAAGAAGGAAGACCCGGAAACCCGACCCGACCCGACCCGCATTTCCTATGTGAGTTTAATGTGTTTCGGGTCGGGTCGGGTCGGGTCATAGTACGTGACCCGTATGTTTTGGGTCAGGTCGGGTAACATCAAGACCCGACCCGACCCGACCCAACCCGTTTACACCCCTACCTAGCACGCCTCTGTAGCCCAAAGTCAAATAAAATATATATAAAAAAAAAGAATCTAAAATTTCAAAATAAAGGGAGAGCAATCCTAAAATCTCCCAAGTATATCTTTGGATCGTTTTGCATTCTTGACCTTTGCGCTATTTCAACTCTATCAACGAAATTCAGGTACATTTTACTTATAAAAGGAGCTCTCTGAGCTCCCTTTCAGAGAGAGGCAATTGTCGACACTTGAACTTGTTGGAATAAAAGTATAAAATAGAAAATTGCAAAAAGAACAAAAGGGCAAATAAATAAATAAATAATGCGAAAGAAAATGCTTAGTCGCACCAGCCCACCCATTTAGTCCATCTTACATTGTTTGGACCAACTTGCATTACGTGGACCACTAAAAAGCCCATAAGTTAGGCCACTATCCGATTTTGGTGTCGTTTAAGCCCATTCGGACGTGCAGCCCATGGAGCTTAAAAAAAGGCCCAGCTTCGAGTCCTCCTAAAGTTCTACTTTTAAAGATCCGAAGCGTGAGGAGAGGGCTGGCGTCACAAGACAAAATGAAAAAGTGGCTCTTTTAAGGAAGTAGGGAAAATCTCTCTATCTTGAATCATCTTCAGTCAAGTACTTCAAGCTCGGCAATGGCTACGGGCCTCCATTGCTGACCGCCATAAATTCACACTTCATCGACTCTCACCACTTCAAATTTCCTCAGCCGCTGCTCCCCTTTTCTTCCTTTCAGCGATTTTTCCAGGAAGAAAAGCATACTATACACTGAGAGATTTAAGTATTCGAGGGGAAAAATTCGTAGGAAATCGATTCTAGGAGCTTGCTCTTCGTTTCCGAGGTCGCTCATCATCGTTCACCATTGCTAGGTAACGATTTTGGAAGAGTACAGAACGTACTCTGTTTTACCCTGTTTCTGGCCGAGAAGGTCCGAAGAAAGCATGTCTAGTCTGAACCTCATCTGCTTGTCTTAGCTTCGTTCGTGAGCGATCGTAGGAGCCCCAATTCTTGACTCGTGTGTTCGTCGCAGCTCCCGAATCGCTGATAAAACAGGCAATTACGTCCCCCATTGTCTACCCTATTCCGGCAAAAGGTGCGAGGCCGAGTTGGTGTTCATTCTACTCATACCTAAGAGACTATGCACCGAAGCTGTTTCTGGATAATCTGTGATGATATTTTTGCCCCATTGTGGATTTTAGACTAAAAACTACTCAATTTGCATGAACTGGATTTGATAATCAAAATGACACACCGTTTGTCGAAAATCTGAGTGTATATTTTTCTCGGGTTTCTACTCTCTGTTTTGCAAATTTTCCGATCGTATCTTCGTGGTGCTTGCCGGAGAGGAAATGTCTGGAGTCTATGACCGGAGTGTCCATCCTATGGGATATCCATGTCGGTAGTTTTTCCAATTCCTGTTCTCCATAGTTCCGTTGTTATGTGATTGTGAATATGGGATGGCCAGTGACCGGCGATGATGGACAATGCTGCGGTGGACGATGACCAGTGACGGTGTTTGTTAGTAAGGGTGGTGCTCGGTGATGGCCAGGTGGTGGTGGACCGACTAAACTCACGGTGGAGTCTTGTTTGAGCTGTTCTCGGTACACCTTAAGAAACCTCTGGGTTCCTGGAAGAAGACAACAGGAGCTGGAAGATGTAATGAAAAAAAAGAGGACGATACTATCTCCACCACCTCACGACTAAATCCATATAGGTGGTTTCAAATTTATTTACTTTCATTTGTTTTAGATTTTTCTATATCTATGTAAGATCTACCTACCATAATTAAGAATTTCATATATTTAGTTTTTTATTTATTGTAAATTTTCCATGTGTATTAAAGGTACTATGTTTTTTTCTTATTATTAGATATTACTTCCATAATATTTTTTTTGTCAAAAAAAGAAATTTTTAAGAAATCTAGTTCTTTTTTATGCTGTTGATTAAATTTATAAATAAATTATTAAGCAAATGAAATTTAATTAAATCATAACATTATATAAAGTAATGAATATTTTTTTTTTAAAAATGCCAGCGAAATATCATTACTTTAGATTGATAAAGTACCTCATTGTGCATATTGCTTTTAGTGTAGTATTAGATATTATCCTAAACTCTTACATGCCCTGCATAAAGTATCTCACCAACATAGTAAGAAAAAAGATAATTACTTTGATATAGTAAATAAAGAGTCCACATACATATTTTTAGCTAATGAAATTAACAAAAGTTTACCAAGAAAGTGAGCTTTTATAAAAGAGAGAAAAAAAAATAGATAAGTTGATATAAATTCAAGAATGAAGAAGAGATTTTTCAATTTTATACTATATCAAAGAATGCATTTTTTTCCTTACTATTACACGCGAAATACTTATTATGGTAACCATCCTAAATGGAAAAAAGTAAAAATAGGGGGAAAATATAGTGGGGCCTTCACTTTATATTGTAAGTGAAAGATTCATGACAGTTTTATCTTTTTAATGTAGATAAGGTAGATTAAGTCATTAGAAGTAGAAATTGATAAAAGGAAATAACAAGGGTGGGCTTACTTAGGATTTATGAACTTTGGGCAATGGGTTAAGTTTTGTGCTTAAGGTGAGCTTAGTGCGATTATAGTAAAAATGGGATTAATGCAGCTATAACAGCAAAATAGGTTTGACTTGTGTTTTAGTGAGTTTGCGCTTGATTTAGTTTAGTGTTTAGAGTTAGTCTTTGGAGGTTTGGGTTTAATTCTATTGAAGGGGTTTGTTATAGAAAGCCCAATTCATTTATCCGATCCAGACCCGCGAATCTCATGTGTAAGTAATAG
The DNA here is from genome assembly GCA_014182715.1 of Eucalyptus cloeziana. Classification (NCBI taxonomy): domain Eukaryota; kingdom Viridiplantae; phylum Streptophyta; class Magnoliopsida; order Myrtales; family Myrtaceae; genus Eucalyptus; species Eucalyptus cloeziana. The sequence continues at coordinate 2,444,002 of CM024644.1, forward strand.
ACAAAGTTAAGAGTAGCCCTCAATAATTTCATGGAATCCTACAAGCGATGTGTAAGTAATGAAAAACTAATTGTATGTGATGGTGTTCCGCGAATCCTACACATGAAAATTTCATGTGTAGGATTCCATGGAATCCTGCAAGCTTAAGGTGGCTAACTGTATGTGCTTTGTCTATTACTTACACATGATAGTTATGTATGATTCCACAGTTAGCCACCTTAAGCATTTCCTTTCGAAAAAATAAAATAAAAGAAGAAGGAAATTTTCAAATATGGCATATGAATGCGATTGATCAATACAACCAAAGTCAAGAGTCAGCGAGGAAAACATAAATAACTCACATCTTGAGAAAGTGGTGTAAATATACACCTGCTTCCTAACATTATTCTTAACCAAAAGATGGCAAATTAGAATATCAAAATCAGTTAATGGGAAAAAAAATAAAATTGTGTCGGGTATGCATCTAAATTCTACTTCATGACTCATTTTTTTGGATGTGAAAAGTTAAACAAACATAAAATCTGAACAGTTTGTTAGTTGCTTTAAAGATTCCGGAGAAGTTAAGGTCAATAAGTAAACAATAAAATGCCAATCAAAGAAGATAAAATATTGGAATGAAACACATCATAGTTATGTTGAGAATAAGACAGATAAACTTAATTAGAAATTTTTCGCAATTTCTCATGGGGTTCCCATACGAGAGCCGCCCAGAAACAACGGAGAACTGTAGCGTATGACGTGAAGGACTCTTCCACATTGGTGTGCCTGTGATGTGCTAAGGTCAAAGTTGCTCAAGTACATTATTTGTAGGATAGCGACTCAATCATCGGCTGCTAGCCTTTAGTCATCATCGGCAAATAAAATCAACTTCATAACAAGCAGAATCTCTGGCAAGAAAGAAGTTAAGATAGAACGTCTAAAATTGTCATTTTCCAGCACTAATGACTTTTCATCAACGTATATATCGTAAATACATACTTTCAACCGAAACATGCTGTGCAGACTGAAACTAGAGAAGTATTCAAGTCAACAAAATAAGTTTTTGGCCAAATGGTGTAATGTCATGCCCCAATCCTCGAACGTGTGCCCATCCCTCATTTGGCCGATTAATAGTGACGTCCCAGGACGCATCACCGACCCTTTTATTTTAATACGCATGCGGAAGCATATAAATAAATCCCCAGACAATAAAACAATCGGGATAGAAAAGTAGGGCCATATTTTTCACATTTGAAAACCATAACCACATTTTTATATAAGGCAAACCACATAGTATATATTACAATACTATTCGATAAAGGCTGAACTATTGCACATCAATTCTCAACCTAGGTTTGCAAACAAGATGGATATCAGTCCTCATCTGAGTCATACTTAGGATCCTCCTCTAGATCATCCTCTTCTTCCGAATCTTCTTCATCTGGCTCCTCATCAGGGTCATCTAACAGGTAATCCTCCTTCGGTTCCTCCTCTTCAAGCTCTTCTTCTTCAGGCTCTTCCACCTCTAGCCATTCCCACTCCTGATCCTCCTCCGATCCCTCCTCTTGCTTGACTATCTCCCCTTCTTCTTCACTCTAGTTAGCACCCTCAGCTGAGTAAACTGGTGACTCAGGATCACCCTCGAGCTTGGGATCCTTGGCATCTACTATCGATCCATCCTTAGGGTATGCCCCCAGCTTGAATGCTGCCTCGAGAACGTATAAAGGCACATTGCCTTCTGAGATGGGACCCTCTCTTCGCCCATCACGGTAGTGACGATACCGCGATCGATACTCAAGAGGCACCAAGTCATTTCTACCCACATCAACCTAAACCTTGGACTCTATCAACACATACTCTAACCTTTCTAGGTGGGAGTGTATCGGAAAGTGATACGCTACCTCGGTGATCTCTTTAGGGATACCAAAATGCATAGGACGACGAGAATGTGGAGATGCGGCCATCTAGGGACCTGAAATATTGTCCCATAACCGGGATGAGACTACGTCTCAGCGAGTTCTACTCCCTAAGACTCAATTAATAAACCAATATGCCATCCGGGCTGCCTATGCACTTATGGGTCAGAGGACTTACCTTGGCCTCAGATTCCACTTGTAATTTAGTACAGTTCAAATAGGCATCAAATCATAATATCATGGATTGATACATCGATCAACTGACTTAGTCAATTACATGTCAAATGGACCATCCCTCGGTCACTTCCATTCATATTATACAATTTCCAGTATAATATACCTAGTCACCGAGTCACGTGCATTCTCTAAGGCGACCTATTTGCCAAGGCGACGTACTTAGTCACCAAGCTACGTGCATTCTCTAAGGCGACTTATTCGCCAAAGCGACGTACTAATCGCCGAGCCTCGTGCATTCTCTAAGGCGGCTTATATGCCAAGGTGATGTACCAATTACTAAGCCATGTGCATTCTCTAAGGCGATATATCAAATCACCGAGTCACGTGCATTTTCTAAGGTGACCTATATGCCAAGGTAACTTGCTAAACACCGAGCCATGTGCTTTTCGAAGTGATGTATATACTCAATGAGTCACGTGCATTCTCTAAGGTAACTTAATTAATACTAATCAACCTTTAAGCGTCATTAGCAAAATAAGCAAGGATTAGTGCGCTAAATTCACCCATTTAACAATCCGCTTGAATTGAAACGTCGGGAACATCGCGGGGGATGTTTTACTCCAAAGCGGGCCTAGGCTCTAGGGTTCACAAGCACCTCAAAACGGGCCTAGAAGTGGCTGCGATACCCACTTTTCTGCTTGCCGGAAGTGGCTGCAAAACAGAAGGAAACAAGTTGGTTTGGTGCGGGAAGGCTCGGGGATGGACAACGAGGTGGTCTCAGGTCCAAACCGGCGGCTCTAGGGACTTCCTCAGCCTCTTGCAGCGGCTGAACAGGGCTGGAATGGTGGAAGGGAGTTGCTGGATAGTGAGAGGGAGGCGACAAGGCGCGGTATTTGTGGGTGGTGCATGGGTGGGCTACAGCGCGCGAAACGGTGGTTCGGTGGTGGCGGGTGTCTGTACGATTGTGGCTGCTGGCTGGATCTGGTTGTTGGCCTTCTTCTCTTCTGCTGGTGGCGTCGAGAATGGAGAGGAGAGAGTGAGATGGACGGTGGAATGAGAGAGAGTGAGGGAGAGGATGAGGGAGAGAGAGATGGAGGGCCCCCTTGGTTTGATTTTCTACAAAAATATCTCATTTGGCCTTTCCTAGCCAAGCTTTCTTCCTTGGCTCACAATGGTCCACCATTACACTCTCCATGACTTCTCAAATGGTCCAAAATTGCTAGGGGGAAGGGGAGTTACGAATTTGCATGTAATTGGCTTCCATTGGACATCAATCCTCTCTTGATCCACTCTCGATTGGCTGTCATAAATTCAATTGATACCTCAATTATCAACTTGATAATTTTTCTCACCCATGAATCCATCTTGCATCCCAAATTTGCGACCGACAACAATCCTCGACAATTTTTGAATAAAAACGGCCTTGCGACGACTTTTTCTCAAAAAGTCTCGGGTCGCAGAAAAATTTTCTTAGACTGAATCGACCCTCCTAGAACTTATTGTGACACGACAGGGTCTTCAATTTTCGAAATCAAACTTGAACTCGTGGTTAATTTCACTCAGACGCGTTTTTAGTGTGACCTAGGCTATCGGGTAATTTTCAGAAATTTCTAGTGCAAATGACCCGTGGTCGATTTTCTTCGAGCCACAATGAACCCATTCGACACATTGGCGACTCTCGATTGTCATGAAAATCTCGAGGATTCAAATACGGGCACAGGGTACCAAAACGATAAAGAAATCAAACTAGTGCCAGTCGATGAGAATTTTCCAATTTAGTGGAGTCATCCATAATCAGCCACACATCTCCGTCGAACCGACCTATCTCTAATCTCAATTTGATTTTTAACTGTGCCGTAATGGCCTCCAAAGATAAGCACGGTCGAGAAGCCGATTCCTGGTCAAATTCTCAAGTCTATTGCATTAAAATTCTTTAATGGCTTTCCCAGATAGTCTAGTTATCTCTAGAGTGATTAGCTCTAATAACAGCCTTATAGGTGCGTCAATGAAATGCCTGATTTATTTAGTAGAAAACAGGATTGAAAATCTGGGATGTCATAACTCTTCCCCGCTTATAAAAATTTCGTCCTCGAAATTTGAACCATTACAGAACTTTATCAAAAAGGTGGGGGTACAACTGTTTCATTGACTCTTCAGTCTCCCATGTTGCTCCTTCAGTACTGTGGTGTTGCCAGACCACTTTGACCAACGGAATGGTCTTTGAACGCAGAACTTGCTCTTTACGGTCCACAATTTGAACCGAGCTTTCAACGTATGACACACGGTCATCCACGTCCAATTCCTCAAAATTGAGCACGCGGGTCGGGTCAGGCTCATACTTCCTCAACATCGACACGTGAAAGCTGTCATCCACTTGTGCTAATCTCGGTGGCAATGCAAGACGATATGCTAGGCTCCTAATTCTCTCAAGAATTTCAAATGGACCTACGTACCTCAGACTCAGTTTTCATTTCTTTCCAAAGCTCGAAGTTCCCCTCATTGGTGACACCTTTAGAAAAACATGATCACCAACTTGGATTTCCAAAGACCTTCGATGCTTATCTGTGTAACTTTTCTGCCTGCTCTGAGCGGTCTTTAATTTGCCTCCGATCACTGCCATGGCTTTTGCTAATTGCTGGACCAACTCTGGGCCTGTAATCTTTCTTTCTCAAATTTCATCCCAACAGACTGGTGTTCTGCACACTCTGCCATACCATGTTTCAAATAGAGCCATCTTAATGCTCTGCTGGTAACTATTGTTGTAGTGCAAATGACCCGTGATCGATTTTCTTCGAGCCACAATGAAGCCATTCGACACATTGGCGACTTTCGATTGTCGTGAAAATCTCGAGGATTCAAATACGGACACAGGGTACCAAAACGATAGAGAAATCAAACTAGTGCCAGTTGACGAGAATTTTCCAATTTAGTGGAGTCACCCACGATCAGCCACACATCTCTATTGAACCGACCTATCTTTGATCTCAATTCGATTTTTAACTGTGCCGTAATGGCCTCTAAAGATAAGCACGGTCAAGAAGCTGATTCCTGGTCGAATTCTCAAGTCTATTGCATTAAAATTCTTTAATGGCTTTCCCAGATAGTCTAGTTATTTCTAGAATGATCAGCTCTGAGAGCAGCCCTATAGGCGCGTCAATGAAATGCCCAATTTATTCAGTAGAAAACAGGATTGAAAATTTGGGAAGTCACATGTAATCCCCCATCATTCTATCCTAAATATATGATTATCTACTTATGATTAACTATGTTTCGGTAATTTATTTGCTCTAGAATTATTCGTTTCCTTATGTCACTTTTTCTTGCTTCATATTCCAGGAATCTTGTTTTGTGGGATTTAAGGAAATCCCATCAGGCAAGAGTTTCCAATTCTAATCTTCCCAAGTTAACTGGCTAAAAAAGTTAGAGCGGTTTCCTATGGAAAAATAGAGGTGGAGAAGCCGCCGTGTATATTTGATATAGCTCGCCTTGGTTAGCTCATCCTTATCCTGAAATAAAATAAAAATAAAAGAGATAAAAGAAAATTTTCAAACCTGGCAAGTGACTGCATTTAATCAATGCAACCAAAGTTAAAGCTGGCGAGGAAAACATATATGTTCACATCTTGACAAAACAAGGTAAACATGCATATACCCTTTTATACCATTCTTAACTAAAACTTCGGTCTCAAAATATCAAATCAATTAATGGGTGTCTAGTACATGATTACAAATCTATTTCATAACTCGTTTTTTATATAGGTGCTTTTGAGATGAAGAACTCAATAATAGATAAGATCTACAAATGAAGAATACCAGTGATGCAAATTTCACCAAATATAGGACTTTATGCTAGTGAACAATAAAGTAATCGATATTATACCAGATATAATACTTTGTTCACGTTAATTGTGAAAAAAAGATGGAATTATACCAGCCATCAATGTTGATCATTCGTTTAGCTACATACTGACTTTCATAATAGAATCCACATAACAATGTTGTACGAAACATTGCCTCAAAGTTGGGAAAAGTAGAGAATGTCATAATAGAGGCAAGAAACAATAGTTCACGGAAAAATGGGAGAATAAAAGTTTCAGCTAAACCTAACTTGCCCGCTGAAAACAGGAACGATAATTGAGCTAAGAGGTAGAAAGTGGTGGATTGATTTCAAATATGAGAAGTTACATCATTTCTGCCATTCATGCGGTTGTATCGGACATTATGCCAACTTTAGTCCAAAATATCCCTATGAGGAGAGAAGATTAACTCAAGACAAACTTGACGGGTATGGTTCATGGTTGAAGGCTAAAGTGAAAGAGTATAGCATGTATTGGAAGACTTTTTATGAGAAAATAGATCCAAACCTTGAGGAAGAGGAAATGGTACTAGAAACACCTATCCCTTCAGAAGATATGGACTAGCAAAAAGATCAAACAAGGCTGAATAAGGCTTTGATGGTTCACAACTCAATAGCAAATGTGATAGTATATGATGAAAAAATGGAGGAAGATGCAGCACCGTACAAAAGGGAAAAGAACATAGCAAACTCAAGTACCATCTCTTCCATTAATAAAAAGTTATAAAAGTGCAAGGACATCAAAGAAGGAGAAGATGGGACTTAAAAAAGCAGCAGCAAAAAAAAAAGAAAAAAGAAAAAACAGAAACATTTCACTCCATATGAGAAGAGAGGGATACCAGAGAACTTGTTGGATGAAGAGAATCTACTAGATACCCTAGTCTAGGTGTAGGAAGGGGTAAATGAACGGGCTTTGGTGGCTAGTCCTAATAAGCCACTAGGGGATACAAGAAGTTGTTGAGCTGGAACTGTCAAGGGTTGGGCAATCCCTTGACAGTCCAGCATCTTCGAGCCTTAGTAACTCAAGAAAGGCCTAATTTGGTCTTCCTTGTGGAAATCAAGGATAAGGAAAATGTCATCAAAAGAGTTAGAAAATGTCTTCAGCTTAAATATGCTGTTATAATTAATCTAGTTGGAATTGGGAGTGGATTGGCTCTTATGTGGGATGAGGAGCTTTAGGTGGATTTGGAAATAAGTACTGAAGAACTCATTGATGTTAGATGTAAGGATCTAAACAGCGGAGTCATATGTATATCTCTTTCATTCATGCGTCTACTAATTACCAAGAAAGGTTAAAATTATGACAAATTTTGTGGTCTATCTATGTCTCAAATTGTCTCCCACGGCTATGTATTGGAGATCTCAATGAAGTTCTATATAATTGGGAAAAAGTCGGAAAACATGAACTAGATCGTTATAGAATAGTTGCATTTCGGAATTTTTTGAATTATTGTTCATTAATGGATATAGAGAGCAAGGGATGTACTTACACATGGACTAAGTAGAACTTGTTGAAAGAGACTTGATAAGGCTCTTTGTAACTTTGATTGGAGAGTCTCATTCCCTAATGCAGAGGCATATTAATGTCCAACAATTGGTTCAGATTATTGTTCAATGTTTCGGCAAATAGATTCAATTAGGGGTGAGGAAAAAGAAGATATTTCAGATTTGAAGCTTTATGGGTAGAAAATTGAGAATGTTAAAAAGTGGTCTAGAGAGCCTAGGGAGCCGAGGAAGGCTATCGGCTAGATATTGTGGGCAAAACAAGGAAGGTAATTGAAGAACTAAGGTGATGGAGCAGCAAAAAATTCACAAACGCACCCCATGAAATCCTCTTTTTATAGGGAAGACTCACTAAGTTAATAAATAAGGCTGAAGGAAGTCAAAACCATGAGGAATATCGCCAAATAATCCAACATAAAAAAAGCCTATGGAGACAAGAAGAAATGTATATGGCATAAGATCTAGGATTAATTGGATCAAATGGAGGGATAAAAAAAATGAAATACTTCCATGCAACCACGAATACAAAGGAGACAACAAAATAAAATCTCTATGCTACAAATTGATGATCACAATTGGAGTCGAGACCCCTTGATTCTTAAGCAACACATATCAAACTTCTACCGGATTCTATATACTATGGTGGGGAATAGAGAATAGCAGCCGGTGTTAGACCAATGTCAAGAAGTGATTGCTGTGACGATGAATGAAGCTTTAACAGGGCCTGTTATAGGGAAAGAAGTGAAACTTGCAGTTTTTCAAATGGGCGCAACAAAGGCACCGAGAACGGAATGACTGAATGGATTATTCTACCAAAGTAATTGGTCAGAAATTCACGATGATATATTCAGCATGGTAGATAATTTTTTTAGCCAAGATATGCTTGATCCTGAACTTAATAGGACTCATCTTACTCTCATCCCAAAAGTTTCAAACCTGGAAAGCATCACTTAGTATAGGCCTGCAATTTCAATTATAAAATCATTGCAAAGGTAATGGCCAATGGTTTAAAACCCCGGCTCCTAGAGATTATATCCTAGGAACAAAGTGCTTTCGTCAGGGGCCAACAAATTCAGGATAATATTTTCATTGTCCAAAAAGTGCTACGTTAGTTTAGAGTAAAAAAAACAAAAAGAGAAAATTTCAAGCGATCCTAAAATTGGATATGCAAACAGTCTATGATATAGTTGAATGGGACTTCTTATGTGATTGTATGTTGAAAATGGGATTTTGTGTGAAATGAGTTACTTTGGTTAAAACTTGTATTTCCTCGGTATCCTTTAGTGTTCAGGTAAATGGGGAGTCATGTGATTATTTCAAACCAATTAGAGGGATTAGATAAGGCGATCCATTTTCTTCTTATCTATTCATTCTGATGGCAAATGTCCTATCCTCTTTGTTATTAAAAGCTATAAGAGATGGAAGCCTAAAGGATGTTTAGCTAAACACACATTACCCAACACTATCACACCTCTTATTCACAGACGATTCTATTTTTTTCCTAGATGGTACAAGTATGGGGCTTAGAACTGAGCAAATACTTTGAACCATTATTGCTTTGTGTCGGGATAATCCATTAATCTCAACAAGTCTGAAGTTTTCTTTGAAAGAAACTGCCTTCAAGGATTAAAACATAATATAATAGCTAGATTAAGGGTGCCAATCATTGAAAAAATAGGTAAATATTTGGGAGTACCTTCAGATTGGGTACAAACAACAAATGTTTTCCTGGATTCTAGCAAGAGTCGAGAGGAAATTAGAAGGGTGGAAAAAGAAGCTGGTGTCTAAGGCGGGAAAAGAAATACTAATCAAGACAGTAGTCCAAACATTACCCCAATTTGTCTTGTCGATCTTCAAAATTCCTATATCAATTTGTAAGGCTATTGAAAAGAGAATACCATCTTTCTAGTGGAAACAAAATGCTGTAGGAAAGGGTATCCATTGGAAAAGACGGGATATTTTAAAAACAAGGAAAGATTGTAGGGGGTTAGACTTCAGAGACTTAATTGATTTCAACAAAGCACTGTTGGACAGAGAAGAATGGAGTATTTACTTTCCTAAAGACGATTTTTGGACAACCAAAAAAGGCCCTCGACCTTCATGAGGGTGGCAAAGCTTCCTAATGGGAATAGATACAATTGAGCAAGAAGTAAAATGGGAGGCTGGGGATGGTAGTAAGATCAGAATTATAGCATAGATAGCCAATTTTAGGCAAGATAGGTAGTGCAGCAATCAGCTGGTAGTGGAATTAATCAATCAAACTAAACGGGAATGGAATTTTCAACTACTACAGGAGACTTACAACAAAATAATTGCTAAGGAAGTTATGGCTATGCCTCTAAAAATGTGGATTTTCGGGTTTCTTTTTTTTTTTGCGTATTTTTTTTTATGTATTTCTCTATGGTTTATGAAATACATTGCGACCTCACATGTATATCATCACATAAAGAATATGTAGAGTATTATTTCATTAATAACATGTATAAGATTCAGCATGTATTAATGAATGAAGTAATGTAATTGGCATGACATGTGATTTAAATGACAAATTGCTCTATCATCAGATCTAAAATCATATGTATAAGGTAAATGCGAGTTATAAAGTTTATATCCCTGGTATGAGAGAGTTTCAATGATTCAATTGGGTTGTGATCGCCAAAGTGGCATACCTGATTGGATTTGAGAAATATTGGTCTCATATTGTAATAAAATGTCTCATGTTCTAATGCATGGTCATACTCCCAAAGGAGGGGATTGTGTGCTAGTTCGTGGAAGGATACATATGGTTGAAGAGTGACTGACTCTAGTGATTCATATACTCAAGGTGGTGAATTTGCAAAACATTGGAATATATTCTTATGGTTGCTATCATGTGGAAAATATACAATTGTATGTCATGTATTCTGTCCAAAAGTATTTATATGATAATGTATGTAGCTCTCACAACTCATATGGTGCCAATTGCATACATTGCTTGTTATTAAGTTACATTATCTGTAATGGCAACTCCATTGTGATTGAGGTTTTTATCGGGTCAAATTTTAAGTAGTGAAAAGAGGATTTCTGTTTGGAATGAAGTTGGTAGATGTTCATATTGCTCTTATTGGATGGTAATGTGGAATTAGAAAATGCATTTTGCTACTTGAGAAAAGAGTATCCATGAAGTGTTCCATTTAGGAACACTTGAAAATGATCTACCATCGAATTGCATTGTTAAAAGCATGATGGGAATTTTGATAGCTTGAAATTGTGTTTTGTCTAATGTTGACATTTAGATAAATGTAAGAATTTTTCAACTTAAGGTGTGATGGTTCTGATAAATTAAGGATTATGTCCTAAGAATGGTAGATATGAAGTTCAAAAATCATACTCATAAGTAAACTCATAAAACTACCGGTCATTCTGATAATCTGGTCCAATGATAGCACCCTTTAAGAGAAATTGTGTCATTTACTACTTTTGTAAGAAGAAATGACACACAAGGAACACTGTGATAAATATAAAACTTGGTTGTCCAAGCATGAGCTAACAGTTAATGATTCTTTGGGTAAGTACACTATTAGTGCCAAAAGTTGTATACGGCGTTCACTTTGGTGCCAAAAGTTTCCGTCGGATCACTTAAGTGCCAAATTGTAGAAAAACGATCACTTTGGTTCCACTGGTGAGAGATTCCGACCAAAATGATTACATGGCTTTTATATTTTAAAAAAAGTCAATGTGGCTTAAGATTGTCCACGGTGGATGGCATAAAACAACACCGTTTTCCTTTCTTCGTAAGAAACGACGTTGTTTTATACCATTCCATGTGGATTCATGTAAGAAATGACGCCGCATTGCTCTACGGCCACAAACGGTGTTGCTGAAGAGGGAGTCAAATAGGGTTCATATATGATTCTCGCTCGATGCTGACCGTAGCTCGCTCACCCACCGTTGTTCGGTCACCCGTTGTCACTCGCCCACCGCTGTAGTTGCATTGTCATTTACAGTTGTTCGCTAGCTGCGTCCCCAACTCTCGTTCACGTAGGTTTGTCTTGTTCTTTATGTGGGTCAATTTAGTGAAAAATTCAGGGTTTCGACGGGCAAGTTAGGGCGTGGAGGGCAAATTGAGGGCTCGGCTCAAGGGGAAAGTGGTGGGGAAAGTGGTGGGGATCTCACTTTTATGGGGACCGAATAGAAAAATTGAGGGTTCTATCGTTCGTCCACTTTCTTTTGTGGGGACCGAATAGAAAAATAGTGCGCGGAGGGGAAAATGGGGGCTCGACTCGGAGGCAAATAGTGGTGGGACCAAATGTGATTCCTTCTGTGGGGGACCAAATGTGATTGAATTGAAAATGGGTGGTGGGGACCTCAATTTGTTTATTCAATTCGGTTTCCTTTGTTTCTATAAAGGCACCGAATTGAATAAATTGGTCGCATTTGTTTCTTGATAACAAAACGACAATGACTTGCATGTGAAGTTTCTGATTCTATCATATGGTCCCAAAAAGTAATGACTTTTTCATGTGAAGTTGTTGATTTTGTCATGTAGTCCCAAAAAGTAATGACTTTTTCATGTGAAGTTGCTGATTTTATCATGTGGTCCCAAAAAGTAATGAATTTATTTATTTTTTCATTGGGTGCAGCATCGACATGGACGAGAATCAGGTAGGCATCATTGTTTGCTATGGTGGAGAGTTTGTTATTGGCACCGAGGATTAGGAATATACTGGTGGAAATGAAGGTACTATATATGTCAATATTCGGAAGTCATCATATATTGATTTTCTGAGGGATGTGGTGTATTTTTTGCGATGCAAGGTGCAAGAACTACATTATTGTGTTCCTAGGAAAGTATTGAAGGATGACTTTGGATTTTTTAATGATGATAGTGGTATTAAGTGAAAGGGTTAGTAAGAACACCTAGAGAGGGGTGAATAGGTGTTAAAGAAATTCTTGCGAGACTTAACAGTTCAATTCGACTTTCGAAAACAATAGATTGAAGATATAAAATACTATTGGATGGTTAAGTAAAATTATGAATAGAAATAAAGAGATTAGGGAAAGAGAATTGGAACGCAAGGTTTATAGTGGTTTGGCTTAGACCAAGCCTACGTCCACTCTTCTGCACTGACAGCCCACTGGCTGGATTTCACTAAGAACAAAAAGAGATCTTTACAGTCTCACTTCCTTGATTCCACAGTGTAGAACTTCTACCACACTTCCTTAAGGACTCATAAGTATTTAATCTCTCTTTTGAGTACAATTTAAGCTCAATAAATGAATCAGCAAAGAACTCGAAGCTTCAGACTTTGGAATTTTTCTCTCATACACACACTCGATCAACTTAAGCGTCTCCCTTATATACTCCTTCATGCCAATATACCCGTTGGCACCTTCCAAAGGAGTTCTTCCAATTTACCCGTTGGATAGAATCAATTAGAGAGATCTCGAGTTATTTGAAGAATGTGAATATAGCCAACCAATCCTGCTCGCCCATACAATCAGGATTTAGGTTTCCATAAGTAAAACCTTCTTCGCTAATCAACGGATCCAATTATCCGAATTGATTCCAATGAGAATAATGGATCACTAGATGCTATCTCTAGCCATGAGATCTTTAATAGTCGATCGAGCCAAATCCTTAAAGATACACTTACATCTGAGAAGGTCTTCTCTTTAGAGAATAAGTTTTTCTTCGTCGGTCTGGAAACTATTAGTAAAGATAGACTTTGAATCTTGAGTTTGGAGGTCTTTAACGGTAGAGTCTACAAGTTTTCAGACTAGACTGATGGAAACGTTTTGTCAACTTCAAAACAAATAAGGAAGTTTTCTCCAACAATCTCCCTCTTTTTGATTATGACAAAACTTTCCAACGGATTTGAAGACTTTTAACCTGCAAAATAACACTTAAGCAGAACAAGATATCTCACGAAAGATAAACTGATTAGAATATGGATAGCAACGATTCTGTGACCACATAAAACATGTTAGTTCTATCCTTTTCATAATCATAATTATAGCTTAAGTTACTGCAAGCATTAAAAGATCAAATCAAGCAATCCATCAGTTCAAACCATTCAAACCATCACAGAGCAATGAAAATCCACACAGTCCAAAGTCCAAAAGTTCAAAATAATCACAAAAGAAACTTAGAGCAAGTCAAATCTGCAAATTTCTCCCCCTTTATGTCAACATCAAAAAGTGGAGAATGAATAGAAAGAGTAGGTCGAAATCAAAGTTGTTTTGGAAGGCGAACAAGTTGGAATTCTCCCATAGAAGCCACTGTCTTGATGGTCTCCTTCAACTGGTTGAAATCGTCACCCTTCACAAGGTCTTGCATTTGAGTCTTTAGGGCGGTCAATTGATCAATCAATGACACTGAAGTAGCCACGAAGGCATTCTTAAGATCCTATACCTCATAACCCAAGGCATATTGCTATTTCCTAACATCAAGTAGAATTTCCAGCGGTCTTGAAAAGTCTGCTTTTTGGCTTGTTCTAGCACTAGGTCCAGTCGAATCAAGTCCAGGGGTTTTGAGAATTGATGGATCTTCAGTATATTGAGCACCATGGCTATGGGTTGATGCTTCTGGATAATGAGAGGCATATATATCCTCTAGGTCTACTACAGAACGACTCACATCACTAGCAAGGATAGGCGAAGAAATACCTTTGTGTCTAGTAGCTACCCCTATTTCGATGCCTTCAGGTGGAGTAGGAAAGATTTCTTCTTGATCAACTTCATCTCCAGTGTGATGTATGTCAGTAGTCCCAGCTTGTGCAGCATTTGATCCACTTGACAAGGAGATAGCCAAGGTTGGCTCAGCAGAGTCTTCTTGACCCTAATTTCTCTCTTCATCTCTCTCTTCTTCTCCTTCTCTTCCTTCTTCCTCTTCCCTTTCTTCTTCCTCTGTTCTTCTCTGTCTCTTCTATCTCCGTTTCTTTTCTCTCCAGCTTTCCTTCTTCTATCTCAGCTCTTGTCTCTTGAAGATAAACAAAACTCTTTAGATTTCTCAGAGCAGAGAGGGTCATCTCATCCTGATCCTCTTCATCCTCTAAGATGAGGGTTTTCTTCTTCTTTGCAGGAGCTACCATGGGCTCCTTTCCTTTCCTTTTTGCCACTGCAGAGTCTTGCTTGGCCTTCACAGGAGACTTCTCCTTCATCCGCTCTAGCACCTTGTTGAGTTCTTTGAGACGCATTTTGGTGACCATCTTGAATCCAATCACCATTGGAGAAATATTGGTCAAACACAGAGGTGCAGGAATGTGAATTTTAAAGTGCCTAAAAAGGCGTGTGATAAGAGAAGAATAAGGGAGTTGTCCCTTATCTTTCACCACTGTTCTGTACAAGTGGAACGTGATGGTGTGAGGCAGAGAGAATTTGTAACCAATGTTGATGGCATGCATCAACTTAGCTTCAGAGCGAGAGACATCAGTCTTTGATGTTGGTTTTGACCGAATGCAGTTTATCACAATCTTATGTAGCAAGATGTTTGAGACACTCATCCTAGAATAGGATGTTTTACCTTCGGCAACCCTGTCTTTCACCAACGACAAGGTAGCATGAGCAACAGACACACTAATTGACTGAAAACTCATTATTTCCACCCCAACTAGATCAACCAAAGTATCCATGTCCACCAAAAATTCCTTATCCTTCACTGTAAAAGTAAAACTATTCGCATTCAAGAAGGATAGATTCGAGTAAAAATAGGCGGTGAGTTCTGGATAGGTAGTAGTGGTCTCAATAAAAAACCGCTCCAATTTTAAAAGGGCAAGCTTCTCTCGTAGATTTACTTTGAGTGAATCAAGAAAATCGAAATCAACACTTCTAGGGTACATGACCCCTCTCTTCATTAGATTCAAGTAAACCTTTTTGTGATTCTTCGATCTAAACAAACTCGAACCATCACTCACAACAGTAGCAGCCACTCCCGTTCTAGGCTTAAAATGAGTAAACATTCGTTTATCATCATCTAGTCCTTGTGGTTGATTGGTCGTGCCAAAACGCGGGTCACTCGGAAAATTTGCGAAGGCCTTTTCAGCCGATCCTTTTTCAGCCACAACCATCTTTTCCATATCATGCAGAAAAACGGTTTCATTTTTGTAGCCTCTCTCTCTCAAAAAATCATCGATCAAGGACATGGCAATACCTCCACGTTTCAAACAAGAGTAAAGTTTGAAAGCAACTTTGGGAGTTAGCATTCTTACGAGTTCAACTCCTTTCAAAACTTCATCTTCTGGTTGAGTTGGTGGAGTAGATTGACACTGCTGAGAAGGTTGTTGTTGACTTTGTTGCTGTGGTGGAGAGGAATCTTCTTCCTCGGTCAAGTCGAAATGGGTAGGACCCTTAGGCATGTGCTGTGGTCCCCTACTTGCAATTCTCGAAGATTTCCTTGAAGACATTGTTGCTTTATGGGAGAAAATTACAGACTTGCTCGAAAATGTGATAACTTTTTTGGGTTTGAATAACAGTAAAAGCAAGAGCAAGTGAGAGTTCAGTAAATTAGGGTTTCGAGGGTGAAAATGAAGAAGACGGATTTCAACAGTATATAAAGCGAGTGAAGAGGGGCAACCGAATCGTCACAATAGAAAAATGCCTTTTAAAAAATAACTGCCTTTTTGAATAGCTACCATTTTCGAAAATGAATGCCATAAATTCAGAAATAAATAACAGTCGTACCTTTTCAAGAATAAACAAGGAAAGATAATTTCAATCAATTTATGATTAAATAGCAGTCTTACCTTTTCAAGTAATTATCCAAAAAAAAAATTATTAGAACCGAAATAACTTACAGTCGCAATTCTTGATCTTCTAAGTTTGAGCACCTTCAGACTTTAATATATAATAGATTTGATGTTCAATCTCGTGCGAATAGACTCAAATGGACCTTTCTCTAGTGGCTTTGTAAATATCTCCGCCAGTTGATTCTTTGAATCAATAAAATCAATCATAACTTCTCCATTTTGAACATGATCTCGAATAAGGTGATGTCGAATCTCTATGTGCTTTTCTCTTGAATGAAGAATTGGATTCTTTGCGAGATTAATTGCGCTGATGTTGTCACACTTATTCTCGGTGCACGAATATTCAATTCCAAAGTCTCTCAATTGTTGTTTTATCCATAAAATTTGAGAACAACAACTTCCAAGAGCCACGTACTCTGCTTTTGCTATTGAAAGAGCTACTGTACTTTGCTTTCTCGAGAACCATGATACTGTCCTGTTTCCCAGCAATTGATAAGTACCGAAAGTGCTTTTTCGATCAACCCTGCAACCTATTAGATTTGCGTCTGAATATCCAAGGAGAGTAAAGTCTTTTTCTTTGGGACACCACAGACCTAACTTTGAGATAGTTGCAACATATTTGATGATGCGCTTCGCAGCACTTAGATGAGATTATTTGGGTTCAGATTGAAATCTAGCACAGATGCAAACACTAAACAAAATGTCAGGTCTAGAAGCAGTAAGATAAAGAAGTGATCCAATAATGCTCCTGTAAAGCTTCAACTTTTTTCCCTCCTTCATCCTTGTCCAACTTCGAAGAACTTGACATTGGTATCTCAGTCTTTTTGTAATTCTCCAATCCGAACCTTTTAACAAGTTCTTTTGCATATTTTTCTTGGTGAATGAAAGTTTAGTCCTTCAATTGTTTCACTTGTAAACCAAGAAAGAATGATAGTTCACCCATCATACTCATTTCAAATTCATCCTGCATAGACTTGGAGAACTTTTTGCACAGGTTTTTGTTAGGTAATCCAAATATAATATCATCAACATAGATTTGAACAAGTAGAAGGTTTTTATTTTCTCTTTTAATAAATAAAGTAGTATCTACCTTTCCTTTGACAAAATCATTTTGGATTAAAAATGCACTTAACCTGTCATACCATGCTCGAGGTGCTTGCTTTAATCCATATAGAGCCTTCTTTAGTCTGAACACTGAGTCTGGTTTCTTTGGATCTTCAAATCCAGGAGGTTGCTCCACATAGACTTCTTCTTGGATAAATCCATTTAGAAACGCACTCTTGACGTCCATTTGGAATAGCCTGAAATTTTTATAACAAGCAAAAGCAAGTAATAATCTAATTGCTTCTAACTTGGCCACCGGTGCGTAGGTTTCATCATAGTCTATCCCTTCTTCTTGCGTATATCTTTTGGCCACGAGTCTTGCCTTGTTCCTTACTACTTTTCCTTTTTTCATCCAACTTATTCCTGAAAACTCATTTAGCTCAAATAATGGATTTACCTTTTGGTTTAGGAGTTAATTCCCAAACATAGTTAATGCTAAACTATCTGAGTTCTTCTTGTATTGCTTCAATCCAGCTTTCGTTAGTTAGAGCTTCTTCTATGCTTTTGGGTTCTATTTTAGAAATAAGTGCTGCAGCACTAGACTCTTCTTGCTTTTTGGATCTGGTGTGAATTCCTTCATCAATGTTACCAATAATGAGTTCCTTGGGATGGCTAGATTTGTACTTCCAATTATTTGTTGGTCTGGAGGTTTGCTGATCTTCAGTCGATTCTGTCTGTTGTTGATTTTCAGAATTTTGAGCTGCTTCAGGGGAAGTAGACTTTATAAAGTTTGGAGTAGGTTCAGACTCTTCTGATTGAGTTTGAATCAGTTGATTTTGCAATGAGTCTTGAAATATGACGTTCATAGATTCTTCCACAATCTGAGTTTTCTTGTTGAATACTCTGTAGGCTTTGCTTGAGGTTGAGTAGCTAAGGAAAATTGCTTCGTCTGATTTTTCTTTAAACTTACTAGTTCGATCATTTGCATTTGTCAACACAAAACATTTGCAACCAAATACATGAAAATAAGACACAATTGGCTTCTTTCCTTTGAATAACTCATAAGGAGTTTTCTCCAGAATAGGCCTTAGAAATATTCTATTAATAATATAGCAAGCTGTAGAAACTGCTTCAGCCCAAAAACGTGAAGAAATATTACTTTCTATTAAAAGAGTTCTTGCCATTTCTTGCAAAGATTTATTCTTCCTTTCCACGACTCCATTTTGTTATGGAGTGTATGGAGAAGAGAAAACATGCTGAAAACCTGATTCATCACAGAATTTTGCAAAGTCTTGATTTTCAAACTTATCTCCATGGTCTATTCGTATGATTGAGATAGCATAACCTTTCTCATTTTGAAGTTTCTTGGCAAACTTTGAAAAATAAGAAAAAGCTTCAGACTTACTTGTCAGAAAATGAACCCTAGTGAATCGTGAATAATCATCCACAATTACTAGGCAATATCTCTTTCCACCAATGCTGTTAGTTCTAGTTGGTGCAAAGAGATCCATATGCAGAATCTGCAAAACACGATTAGTAGAAACCTAATTTATTGGTTTAAAAGAACTTCTAACCTGTTTACCCAATATACAGGGTGTGCATAAGTCAGATTTTTGAAACTTCAGGTTGGGTAGACCACGAACAAGATTCTTGGTAGAGATTTTGCCAATTTGCTTCATATTGACGTGGCCAAGTTTTCGATGCCAAAGATTCGCTTCATCTTGAATTGATATAAGACATTGAGATCTTTCTGGTTTTATATCCAAAAGGTAAATATTCCCATGTCTTCGTCTAGTAAAAGATTGAGAGTGATCTTTACTGATTCCTGAACATACACCTTCTTGGAAATTGATTTTGAATCCAGTGTCACACAGTTAACTAATGTTGAGTAGATTGTAGTTCAGTCCTTCTACCAAGGATACATTGTTAATTGTAAGGCTTCCAATCTTTACAGTTCCACACCCAATGATTCTTCATTTGCTATTTCCACCAAAGGAGACTTTTCCACCATTAATTTGAACAATTTTAACAAAACAACTTGAATCTCTAGTCATATGTCTTGAACAACCGCTATCCAAATACCATTTTACCTTTTTCTTGACAATGACCTGCAATCAAAAACAAAACTCAAGCTTTCTTTGGTACCCATATTTTCTTGGGTCCAGAGGAATTAGTACAATATGTTGTCTTTCCCCATTCCTTCTTAACAGGTCTCCAAACCATAGAACATTCTTTCTCAAAATGTTCTGAGCTATTGCGCTTCGAACATTTGAGAGCACCTCGACCAACAGGTTTTACAAAACAATTTTGAAAATGATTGTTGTAAAAGATCTTTGTAGGTCTTTCTTTAATAGGTTCCTTTACTTTTAGAAAATCAATTAAAGTAATGGTTTTTGAGATCATTCCTAAACCTGATTTGTTTAAGTATGGTCTTTGTACCGAAATTATTTTCTCCAACTTTTCAGAACCTATTAAAAATTTCTTTGATATGTTTGAAATGTCATTTTTCAGAAATGTATTTTCTTTTGAAAGAGAATTTGCATTTTCTTTAAAATAACAAAGCTTTTCTCTAAATTTTCAAATTTTTCTTTCCAAGATTTTTCCTTTTGCCTCAGTGTAAAATTCTCCCTTTTTAGCTTGGAAATCCTCTTAAGAGAGGTTTTGAGACTAAGACAAAGCTCATCAATATATTTCAAGACTTTAGTTGGAATTCTTAGATTGCTTACCTCAATTTCGCTGTCTAAGTCTGAGTTTGAGTCTGAATCTGATTTTACCATTAGACAGATGTTGGCATAATCTTCATCACTTTCTTCACACTCAGTATCACTTCAAGTCTCAGCTTTGGGAGCTTTCCTGTATTTTTCTGCTTTTCCTTTCTTTCTTTTCAGTAAGGGACAGTTGGGTCTGATGTGTCCCTTTTTCTTGCATTCAAAACATATTACTTCTTTGCTTGTTTCTTGATCCTCAGTTGATTTGTTTTGAAATTTCTAAGTGCTTTGTTTTTTCCAATTGAATCTTCTTCCCTTTTTATTAAGTTTCCTAAACCTTCTTATCATAAGAGCCAATTCTTCATCGTCCATATCATTTTCAAAATCTGTAACATCAGAATCATCGTTAGATTTCAAAGCAATTGATTTCTTACCTTTAGGGTCTTCCTCCTCATTGATTTGCTCCACTTCATAAGATTGAAGTGTGCCAACCAATTCGTCTACAGAAAGTGGCACAATCCTTTGTGTTTCCCTTATCGAAGTCTTTATATGATTCCAGTCTTTGGAAAGTCCATGCAGCAGTTTGTTGACCTTCATTGGTCTTGAGATTGGAGATTGATTGTCCCTGATATTCTAGGCCATTTACAATTTCAGTAAAACGGTTAAACATGTTAGTGATAGATTGTCCTGGTTTCATTTCGAAGACTTCATATTGTCCTAGAAGGATATTGATCCTTGTCTCTTTTACTCCATCAGTTCCTTCATAGGTAATGTGTAGCTTATCCCAGATTTCTTTAGCTGTTTCACAAGAGGATATTCTATTATATTCAGTAAGAGATAAAGCGCAGTATAAAGATTAAATTGCTTTAGCATCAATAGCATGTCTCTTGGTTATTTATTCTTGAGTCATCTCGCTAACATCTCCAACTTTTTTTCGTCTTTCTAATCCTGATGCAGCTGTAGGAATGATTTCTTTTTCTACTACATCCCATTCCAGGGGATCTTTCGATCTTAGGAATGCTTTCATCTTGTTTGTCCATATGCTGTAATTCTTTCCATCAAAGTAAGGAGGTTTGGTGTTGCTCTGGCCTTCAACTAAACCTGGAGCCAACATACTAGCCATAAATATTTTAACTCAAAAGTAAAAACACTTCAATTAAATGAGTACACAAGCTCTGATACCAATTGAAAGGGTTAGTAAGAACACCTAGAGGGGGGTGAATAAGTGTTAAAGAAATTCTTGCGAGACTTAACAGTTCAATTCGACTTTCGAAAACAATAGACTGAAGATATAAAATACTATTGGACGGTTAAGTAAAATTACGAATAGAAATAAAGAGATTAGGGAAAGAGAATTGGAACACAAGGTTTATAGTGATTCGGCTTAGACCAAGCCTACGTCCACTCTTCTACACTGACAGCCCACTGGCTGGATTTCACTAAGAACCAAAAGAGATCTTTACAGCCTCACTTCCTTGATTCCACAGTGTAGAACTTCTTCGACACTTCCTCAATGAATCACAAGTATTTAATCTCTCTTTTGAGTACAATTTAAGCTTAACGACTGAATCAACAAAGAACTCGAAGCTTCAGACTTTGGAATTTTTCTCTCATACACACACTCGATCAACTTAAGCGTCTCCCTTATATACTCCTTCATGTCAATATACCCGTTGGCACCTTCCAAAGGAGTTCTTCCAATTTACCCGTTGGATAGAATCAATTAGAGAGATCTCGAGTTATATGAGGAATGTGAAGATAGCCCACCAATCCTACTCGCTCATACAATCAGGATCTAGGTTTCCATAAATAGAACCTTCCAAGTTTACTTCGCTAATCAATGGATCTAATTATCCGAATTGATTCCAATGAGAATAATAGATCACAAGATGCTATCTCTAGCCATGAGATCTTTAACAGCCGATCGAGCCAAATTCTTAAAGATACACTTACATCTGAGAAGGTCTTCTCTTTAGAGAATAAGTTTTTCTTCGTCGGTTTGGAAACTGTTAGTGAAGATAGACTTTGAACTTGAGTCTGGAGGTCTTTAACGGCAGAGTCCGCAAGTCTTCAGATTAGACTGATGGAAACGTTTTGTCAACTTCAGAAAGTTTTCTCCAACATTAAGGATATCATTTACTATTATCTTCATGACGAAGAAGCTAGGGTATATGTTGAGTATTATAGTGAGGATGAGGATGGGGATGAGCAGATCACCACTGAAAGAGGAAAAGTGAGGGATCATATTCAAGCAAGTAATGAAGTCGGGGATGAGTTTAGGTTAGATGAAAGGCAAAATGAGAGGGAGAGAAGTCATATTGATAGAGATGAACAAATAGGGAGATGTCCTGAAATCTTTGGTGAAGATGTGGGCGATGAAGACTTCATTGGATTAGAATAGGAAATTGCTATATCTAGTGAATCGGAAGATGAATATTTAGCTTCAGTAAGTTTCCCAAGTGACGAAGATGATGATGAACTCACACAATCAAGACAAAAGCAAATGGAATTTCTCAAAAAAAAAGTTGTAGTTTCAACAAAGAGGCCCAAGCCAGTAAATAGGGATGGAGCTCTAGCTAAAAGTAATAGAAGTGATGATGAAGAAAGCTGCGGCGATAAAGTTGCTGGTTTGGAGAATGAGCTTGACAATGATGATAAAGAACCTGCTCGTCGAAGAAAAAGTAAGTACCCTTGCTATGATCCAATTGTTGATAAACCTATTTTATCTATGGGCTTGAGATTTGACGATGTGAAACAGTTCAAGGAAGCTGTTGTGAAAAACTCCATTGGTGAAAAGAGGAGCATTGAATTCATTAGAAACACGAAGGAATTTGTGAGAGCTAAGTGCTCACAACCTAATTGTTCATGGAAGCTCTATGGCGCGCTGAGTAAGAATGGGTCATTCCAGATTAGGTCCTTCAAGGAGGAGCATACTTGTCCAATTATCTTTAACAATAAAAGGGTAACAAGTGTGTGGTTATCGAAGCATTTTTTTTTAAAAATACTATCAAAGCAATGCCCGAGATCAAGAGTCCTCAATTTCAACTGTTAGTGAAGGAGCAATTATGGGTTAATGTGTCAAGAAATCAATGCAAGAGAGCTAAAATGAGGGTGATGAAAATATTGATAGGTGGGTATAAGGAATAATATGCATAGGTATGGGATTATGCTAGCGAATGCATGTTTCAAAACCCATCTAGTATGGTATATGTAGAGGTTGTGGAGAGGCACTCCCTAATCTTGGGCCTAGATTTGATAGATTTTATGTTTGTTTTGATGCATGCAAATGGGGCTTCTTGGCTGGTTGTAGAAGAGTTATAGGATTGGATTGATGCTTTCTAAAGGGTTTATACAATGGGGAGTTGTCGGCTACTGTGGGGAGAGATGCCAATAATCAAATGTTTTCGATAGCTTGGGTGGTGGTGAAGATAGAGAACAAGGATATTTGGTCCTGGTTCCTAAAAAATTTAATGGCTGACCTTGAGATAACCGATGGGGGAGGATGGGCTTTCATGAGCAACCAACATAAGGTAATTCCATTGTCAATTAATTCATTCCCTTTTAATATTAATCACTTGCATATTTTTCCTGACTTGTATTTATTGGTTTAAATTTTTATAGGGACTTATTCCTGCATTGGCTGAGTTGATGCCACATGCTGAGCATAGAATGTGCGTGAGGCACTTATATGCAAATTGGTCAAGAAACTTCAAAGGAGATAGACTGCAGAAGCAATTCTGGCAGATAGCGAAAAGTTACCAACATGACTGATTTCAGATTAGCCAAACAAGGATTGTTGCAGTTGACAAAGGAAAGTTTTGATGCACTCTTCCAGACAGAAGCTAAGCACTGGTGTCAGGCCTTCTTCAGTGAAGAGTTCAAATGCGATAGCATTGATAACAACCTTAGTGAAGCTTTCAATGGTAGAATTTTAGAGGTCAAGTGCAAACCAATCATCAGCATGCTTGATGATATTCGAGTTATGGTTATGACTAGACTACATAGGCAAAGAGATGAGGCTACGAAATGGACTAGAGACTGTGGCCCTAGGATTGTGAAGAGATTGGATGCAAATATTGCTGCTAGTAAGCTGTTGACACCTAATAAAAATTACATTAAGCATTTCATAGCATTGCATTTAGGATTAAACTTATCTTTTGAAAAATAAAAATAGAGGATAATAAATAACTTATAAAATAAAAACATTTGGAGGAAGATTTTGAAAATTTTTTAATAAAACATTTGGTTTTGAAAATCTTTGTTGTTGAAAATATATCTTCATTTCAAAATTAATTTTTTTTTTAAAACGGCCATGTGATTTTGGAGCCACTTTTTTGTTGAAGAAGTTGAGTGAATATCGCCAGATCTTCAACAACTCCAAGTCTTTCCTCTATAAAAAAGAAGGCGGGCTTCTTCGGAATTGGGGGGGGTTCTCTTCATCCAAAAGAAGGAGAATACAAAAAAAGGCAAAAAAGGTGAAAAGAAAGGGGAAAGAGAGAAATGAGGGAAAACTTTTTTCCTTTCTGCTGAAAGTACAACAAGGAGACGTGTGAGAAGTGAGAGTGACTGGTCAATAGAAGAAAAAAGAAAGGAAAAAGAAGACGCACTATTCATCTTCCTCGTTGATTCCTCCTCTGTGAAGCCCCACGCCGTTGTTGCTTCCACGACCACGACCATCGCCGTCCGCGAAGCCCCACACCGCCACCGGTTCGAGATCCCCACTCCGCCGCGCCGACACCACCGTTCTCGTCACCGTTCAGTTGCCACTCGTTCGCGACCGTGCCACGACTACCCGAGCAACCACCGCTTCGCCTTTGAGCGCCACTCGCCCGAGCCTCTGCTGGACACAGCCCGCACCATCCCCATCGCCACCTGCTGATCTGCTTTCACCCGTGAGCTCGCTCCTTTGCCCTTGTCCTCGACAGTCACCTGAGCCAGATCTGCACCCCTGTTCGATCCACAGAAGCTTGTGCTGTTGATCGGGACCTTGTCCGATTTTGTTCGCCGAACCACCGCGGCCTTGCAGTGCCCGTGCTCCTCCTCACCGCGACGACCTGAAGTGCGTGCTTTGCGCACCGAAGCAACCTGCAACCTTCGACATGCCCTTCGCCAGCGACACCCGCGCTAGCAACTCGCACTGCCTCCGCGCCGCTCACCACCGCGCGTCCACTCTTCGTACATGCCGGCGATTGAGCCTCCGTGACACCGCTCGCTGAGCCCGACGTCCGCCCGACGTTGCCTCCGCCTGCACTCGGAGTTCCTCTACTTGTAGCCACCAATTCCGAGCGACATCCCTCCTCCGTGCGACAATTCTTCAGCCGTTGTTGCCCATTGTTGTTGGTTGTCCAATTTTGTGTCAACTCGGTGATTTCGTTGATTGGCTTTTGTCACTTTTGTTGCTGGACGAACCAACATTTGCTACGAGTTTGACGTGGTTGCTCCAATATTGGTTCTTTGCGGTCATTCACATTCGGCCACATCGAGACATGACTTTTCCTTGGGGCTGTTCTTTATTTTTTTCTTTGTGCAGGTGCTTTTTTTTTAGCAACAAAAAGCTGTGCCCTTAACTAGGTAATTTCTTTAGGCTAAATTCATATCAAATATTATGTTCATAGCGTTTTATTTTAACTTGATTTGTTGTTATTGATTTTTATTATTATTATCTGATTAGAAAATTTGTCATATTAAGTCAAAATAATCAAAAAATATTGAGCCGCGAGATGTCGGGTTAGATTTTTGATTATTTAGACTTTTTGTGGCAAATTCTTGAATTACTTTGCATTATTGATGCCCATTAAAATAATATGTCGTTGATTTACATTGATGTTTTTTACATATTTTGGTGCATTATGGTTATTTGTCTATAACATATCATGCATTATATGTCATATTTAGAACTTAGATATTTAGGTCCATACACATTTTACATTTTAAGCAACACATTTTATTTTTTTAGATTCATATAGGATTAGGTTAATTTTCCTTAAATAAACTAAAAAAAGATAAAAAAAAAATGTTATTTAGGTTATATGGATTTCATAATGTGCACATTACATGTTGCATTTTAATTAGTGGGTCATAGTTTAATTTTTTTTTTTTTTTTTTAGTATTCCCAATCATGTAGTCTTTTTAAATATAAAATAAAAGATAAAAAAAAAACAAAAAAGTTAGCATTGCATCATTACGATTTTTTTTAATAAAAATGATTCAATCATTTAAAAAAATAAAAAATAAAAAGAGAAAACACAAAAGTCATTTACTTGGTTAATTAATAGGTTAGTTCATAATTAATCCCATTTCATATCATCATTGTTTAGTGTAGGTTGCATACATTAAAAAAGAATCATTAAAAAAAAATCAAAGAAAGAACATGCATATAGAATTGTTATGTCATGCATCCCATGTCATGTAGTATATGCACATTTAGGATTATATAAATTAGATTGCATACGTATAGTGATAGTTTAAGTTATTCCATATAAATTGCATCTCATATATCATTAAAGTAAAAGTCATGCATATCAAAAATAAATTAAGATTGCATCTAATTAGATATCATGCATTTAATTAGATATCATGTCATTTAGAAAATCATGTTTAGGGCATGCATTTTTATTAATAGTTTTTGTAATTCTTTTTTTTAGAGATTGAACCTTAATAAAGTTATAGTTTATAATTTCTTATAAATCTAGCATTTCGGTTTATTGAATGTTATTTAATTGATTGTGCACCCGCATGACCATCATTTGCATGTTAGTATCTTAGGTTAAAATTGATCAAGACTGCCTGCAATTTTTTTTAATTAAAAATAAAAGGTACCGAAAGGGCGTTAGATTAATTTAGCATAAC
Source organism: Eucalyptus cloeziana (assembly GCA_014182715.1). Lineage (NCBI taxonomy): Eukaryota > Viridiplantae > Streptophyta > Magnoliopsida > Myrtales > Myrtaceae > Eucalyptus > Eucalyptus cloeziana. The sequence continues at coordinate 2,470,759 of CM024644.1, forward strand.
CATGTCCCCGGACTTTTTGAATCTCTGGTACGCAAAAATAAAGTATTCTCCCATTCTTTATTTGGGTTTCTAACCAACCCTATTTGGTTAGTGGCGGCTCCAAATTGAAATATAATTACATGTTTAATTTGTTAGTATTAAGTCGCGATTGGTAGGACTTGGGAGGGTCCGCGCCAAGTCTTCGGACTTAGTAATCCATTAGCCTAGTTTTAGGTGATCCACCCAAAAATTAGGTCGCGACAAGTAGGTTTTCTCATCCAGTTTGGAATGGAGATAATTGATATGAGATTATTCAAAATTAGGATAAGTATGTTGTCAACTTGAATAGAAGAAAGTGTTTATGCCGAGCTTGGCAACTGAATGGAATTCCCTGTGCCCATGCCATTTGTGCTATTCAGATGAAGCAAGAAAACCCAGATGATTACCTACATGATTGGTACAAAAAAAGCTCATATCTTGCTTCATACTAATTCACGATGCAGCCTATCAGAAGCAACAAATTTTGGGAGCTAACAAATTATGAAAGCCCTCTACCTTTGCCACTGAAGAAGCGAATAGGAAGGCCAAAAAGGAGGCGAAGAATGCAGCAGGAAAATGCATCAAGTTAGAGGATGAGTAGGATTGGGGAAAAAATGAAATGCTCTTATTGCCGCAAGGAATGGCACAATAAGAAAGGTTGTGAGTTGAAAAAGTAGCATTAATAGTAAGATGTAATGGCTGATTTAGTGCTAGGGACATGACCTACTAAAGAGCTTCTTGTTGGGCCTATTGAAGGGAGGACAGAAGGCTCTACTGTAAAGCCTATTGAAGGGCAAATAGAAAGCCCTGTTGTAAGGTAAGTATTATCTTTGCCTCAGTAACTTTTCAGTTCATATTCGATAAAGTTTGATGGTTGACCATGTGTACTGGCTTCTCTTGTGCTTTTCCTCTGTCATGCACTTGTAATTTGAGAAGTTTTCTCCACTTGTTTCCACCATGAAAATAAGTAAATGTCTAATTATTCATTATAGTTGGTCATAATCCTGATACAGTATATTGTTGTAAGGCCTACTAAAGAGCAAGAAAAAGACCTGTTGTAGGCTTAAGTACAGGGACAAGGACTGGAACGGGCAAGACAACAACAACAACAACTGAGTCCACTATTGAGCAAATGAGAAAAAAATATCATGTAAGTTGTACATCGCTATGTTTGTCTTTTATGGGCTGAAATTTAAATTTGTTATGTGTTTCTCAGGTGAGAAGATGAGCAACTGCACAAGTTGCAGAGGTTGCTCCCTCATTTGTTGCTGTTGAAAATGATGCACCACAACGAACAAAATGGTCCCTTGGAAAAATATTAAGACAATATGGTTATGGGATTTACACAGATGAACGTACTGGAATGACTATTTTGAATGTAAGATTTGTAGGCCTTATGCATTTAATTTGTTGTACTTCAATTCATTTGGTTGACAATATCACTATGTTCTTGTAGCTTAGGAGAACTTCGGAGGTACTTCTCTCTCAAGATGGGCCAACTCAACAATTAAGGGTGTAGCCAAAGAAGAGTACTCCAAAGAAAAAGACAGCGGGTATAGCTACAAAACAACCATCCAAAAAGAACCCAGCACAAGTTCTATCCCAACCAACGATTAGGAGCAATAGTGATGATATGGACCAACACATGACACATGCTAGAACAAAAAAAAGCTGTTGTCAAGAACAAGGAAAAGGAGGTGACAGAAAGCCCGGTTAAAGAACCTGCACATCCAGTTCGAAAGAGTGCTCGGACTATGAACCAATTCAAAGTTCCAAGAGGAAAATGAGATAGGGGTGTTGTCCATATTGACTGATGGGAGAGTTCTGGACATGGTCTCTTTTTATGTGGTGTTGGACATGGTATCTTTTCATGTTTTCTTTTTTTAGGAGGGTGCTGGATATTATATCATTGATGGTAGTTGCTGCCTACATATTGCCATTGTTTCTTTTAAGAGGGCGCTAAACCTTTAGTGATTGGGGAGTGAAATTAGATATGTTTTTCTTTTGTAAACAATCAATCAATGTCAATGGCAATAGCTGTTTTTGTTATTTTCTCTTGTGTTGGTTTCGGCTAGTAATGCTGGCAAGACAATTATCAGTTATGCTATATATTTTTTTGCTATTGGTGCAATGTTCTTATGAGGTTGATACTATTTTTAGATGTGTGCATATACTGTTGCTGGTTGAAGTTGTGGATGCCAATGAATTTATGAGGTTCTGGTTGTATGTGCTGGTGCAATAACAAGATGCAATTTTGGGTGCCGGTGTATCTTGTTGCATCAACATTTGTATGGGCTGGTGCAAGAAGATGCATCAGCAACCCAACTGGTGCAACAAGATGCAAGATGCACCATGACTGGTGCAAGTCAAGTGACGTTTGAAACTAACATGTTCTTTTTTAAAAACTTGTGCAAGACAAGTGAGCACTCTGTAATCGCGACTAGCACTTAAATGATTACTTTTATAAAAACTTGGCACTCAAGCGATCACTATTTACAACTTATGGCACTGAAATGGTCAATTGTGAATTTGCCACTATCCTTTAATTTCGCCATGGTTTGCAGTTGCAATAAACCAGCAAACCATTACCAAATAAAAAATACAGCAAACCATTATATCTTAAGCAAAAACTAACCAAAACAAACATTGACAATACACAACTGAACAATAAAACTTTAAAGTGCTTACAACTAATACATTCCAAAAGCACCTTCCATTTCACCATGGTTTGTAGTTGCAGCAAACCAACAAACTAGCAAATTATTACCAAATAAAAAATGCAGCAAACCATTATATTTGAAGCAAAAACTAACCAAAACAAACATTGATAATACACAACTAAACAATAGAACTTTTAAGTTCTCACAACTAATGCATTCCAACTCCAACCTTCCATTTCTACCATTGATTACAACAAAACCTTTTGCTCCATACAAAAATTGCAGCAAAGCAAAAACCCATTTTACTTCCATTTCCATGTCTTTGACTATAGTAGACATACAAACTTCTTCTCATTACTCCACTTCACATTTGAATAAACTACATAAGAGAATAACAACACAATCAACGCTTGATAAAAGTTTATTTCAATTTTCAGCCTTGAAACCTCCCTTTTCAAATGGTCGACCAGAGATGTTAAACCCTTCATTTGAGCTTGCATTGAGTCGACATCCTCGAACTCGTCCATTAATGTAAGTGGAGTTTGATGTCGGCCTTCAAGTAACTCCAAGATCACCTCTGTTGCTCGATTAGAGAATTTCCTATCAACCCATTTGAAATATTTACACTTCGAGCATTCTCTATATCTGCTACACCCATGGAATCTTCTCCCGGGATTCAACCTAGTCCAAGATGTTCTTCTCGGACTCGGTAACTCACAATAACAGTAACACTCACCATCTAATTCACATTTTTTTTTATAGGAATATGAGTTGCCGCTGAAGCTTCTGCCCCCCATTTGCAAGCGCGAGTTGATAACTTTGGGTAAAAATCGAAGTATGCACTCAAATTGGTCGAATTGGGGATTTAGGGTTTTCAACTTCCAGTTCTGGTCGAATTTGGGGATTTAGGGTTTCTTATTTGGGGGAAAAGACGCTAAACAGCATCGTTTGTTGTTTGTATGCTGATTGTGCTCTTTGGCAATCCATGTCGGCTTCAAAAATTAATAAAAAACTGCCACGTCGGATTTCCGGCCAACCAGATCGGCGTTGGCACTTAAATGATCGTTTTTCAAAATTTTTGGCACTTAAGTGATCCGACAGAAACTTTTGGCACCAAAGTGAGCGTCGTACACAACTTTTGGCACTGATAGTATACTTCCCCCTGATTCTTTGGCATTTGTTTGTGCATCTAATTTCTATTGAAAGCCTTATCCAGTCCGTGATGGCTAGATAGCGGTGCAATGAATTATGTTGTTTACCATAAAGGAATTCATAAATTGAAGGAAGCCAAATTATGATGAATTATAACCCATCATGGGGAACAATAATAAAGTCAACGTTGAGTTCGTGGGAGAGGTTATTTTGATTCTTGATTCTAGATTCTAGTTTGCATTTAATATTGAGAAACACTTTTATGTATCTTCCTTTAGATGCAATTTAGTTTTTGTATCAGGTCTAAAAGTTTGTGGTTATTCTTTGAAGTAAAGAACAATGTTATTTTTATATTTTCCAATTCAAATAAAGTTGGGTGCTGCAACATGTCAAATGGACTGTACCAATTGTGTTAATCTCCCAATGATGTATACATCGCTTATACAGTTAAAAAGATTGTTTCCAATAGACACTTACCTAAGGAATAATCTTTTGTATTTTGGTATAAATGTCTTGATCATATGTCTAGAGAAAGAGTAAAAGACTGATAAAGCTAACATTTTATCTACTCTTAAAAGTTACCTAAAGATTTGTGTAGATTATTCTAGAAATAAGATGATTTAGATAAAGAAGAAAAGTTTGAGTCTCTTCACAAGTTCAAGATCTTTCGGATTGAAGTCGAGAAATAGTTGTGGCAAGTCCTAAAGGTTGTCAGATTGATCGTGGTGGTGAGTATTTTGATAAATATTGCAATGCTAGATAGCTTAAAGGGCCATTTATCAAATATTTGGAAGATTCTGGGATGGTGATTGAGTTTACCATGTCAAAAATCTTGAACAAATTTGTGTGGCCGAAATGCGTAATTGCACCAAAATGGACATGATAATGAGTATGATTAATATGACTAATTTATCTCGTTTTCTATCAGAAGAGCATTGAAAACAACCTTATATACTGTTGACACCTAAATTTTGGCGGCCCATTTAGTCATTTACTGCATAGAAAATTAGAGGTTAATTTTATCGTTGAAAAAAAAATAATTAAATTAATTGCATAGCATATAAATTTAGATGCATTTATTTTTAGTTTGCATGTTTTGTTTTCTTATTTATTGGACTGGTGGTGGATAGGTTTGAATTAATGTTTATGAGCTCTAGTTGGCAGGCCGGGCTAGGCCCACGAAAGGAGTAAATTAGCCCACGCCCGTTGTTTTTATTATTAATTATCTTGTGAGAAATTGAGATTTGACGCGAATATAATGGTGGATTTTTAAAAATTTAAGAAAATCGCATCGCAATCTTATCTTTAGCAATAGGCGATGAAATCAGTAGATGATATTTGGGAGATAAAGAAAATAAAAGATTTTTGTGATTCGGAGGTCATAAATAATCTTTGTGTATATTAAAAAAGATACGAAATATTACCCGAATATCACATTTTTCTTTGCCTATAAAAGGTGCGCATAGAGATCAAGGAATGGGGGGCTTCTTTTCAGTTTTTGGAGGGTTTCCGAAATCAAAAAATAAAGGGAAAAGAAAAGCATTCGGAAGGGCCTTTCTTGGCTAAAAAGCAAAAAGCTGAAAGGGGGAGTGTATGAAGAGGGGGAAGGTGCGGCTACTGTTCTTCTTCTTCGCGAGTTTCTACTGCTCCAGTCGTGACCTTCCTTTGCACCATCACCAACGCCCGAACTCCCGTTGTGGCGTTTGCCCAAAAGCCTGAAGCCGTTGCGCGCTGTGATCTGCCTGCAGCCCACACTGGTCCGAGATCTGCCGCTCGCCGTCGCCCACAAACTCATGACACCGGCACCGCCGAACCAGTCCTTCCGCGAGCATAGCCTTGCAGAAGCTCGTCGAAGCTAGTCACCGAGTTTCCTCACCAAGTTGCCTGGGCTCCTGCTGAACCGTTCCCTTTTTGCCCGAGCTGACGACCCGACATTGCTCTTGCTCTTTCTGCCCATTCAAAGTTGCCGCCGGTGACGCCACTTTTGCCTTGGTTCTGCTCGTGCCCCAGTAGATCTCTAGATAGTTCCTCCCTGTTCTGTTCGTGAGTCGCCTTAAGCTACTCTGCTCCATCGTCCCCGCACCGATCAAAGCACCAGCTGCCTTGACACCGAACTCCCCTGTTTTGCTGCTGCCCTTGCCCGAGCTTGCCTTTGCCAGACCTCGCCCTGCTCCGAATGGCGACCCATCATTCCTTCGGTGAATCACAATCACAGACACCATAGCTGCTGCCTTTGCACCATCCTCAGCCGTGTCGGGTTCCATTAGATTCAATCACTGATTGTATTTTTGGGAAAAATCCAAATTTAGGTAGAATTTTGTTTTATTTTATTTAATGGGTTTATTTTTAGGTAGGTTTAATTTATTTAGGTAAGTTTACTTTATCTTAATTTTGTTTTGTTATTTTATCTCTTTGTTTGAAATATTTTCCAATGCATGATTGAAATTCAATGATGTAGAATCCAATTCGCAGCTGCACGGATTTTTTATTCTATCTATAAGGCTTTAGATGGAATAATTATTCACGCTGGGAGTAAAATTGATATCTTGATATTTAAGGATTAAGATCAATTTATCGATTTTATTAGCGAAACAATTAAGTTTGAATTTCAATTTGAGTGGTAGTTAATATTTTCAATGATCATGGATGATTTTGTGTTTATCTTTTAATTATTCTATTTATCTTGAAAATATAAAAAAAAAAATTGCATTTATATCCCATGTAGTTTAGGATTGATTGCATGTTAGATTAGTTAGTTTTTTTTTTTTTTTTTTTTTTTTAAAAGGCATGTTTTGGTGATATCTAGGTTAGATGATATCTTTGAAATAGATTGCATATTTAGAATAGGGATAATTTTATTTCGAATTTTTTTTGAAAAAGAATAAAAATAAAAAATGCATTCATTTAGGATGTTAGTTTTAAATTTGAATTGCATGCTTGATTATTTGGCAATTTTAATTTCGAATTTCATAAAGGAAAAGAAAAAGAAAATAGAATTAGAGCATTTTTGTACGTCATTGCATATTAGGGTAAAATTGCACTTAGTTTAATTCTAGATAATATTTTTCTTAATTTATTATAGGTTTAGGTATTTCCTTACGTAGATTGCATTTTAGAATTACTTGGATTAAGATAATATTTTAGTTTAAATTAGGATTTGGTTTAACCTAATTCCTAATAACAAATTGAATAGAATCTTAATCTAGTTAGATAATTTTCACATTTTTTCTAATTTCGAATTTCATGAAAAATGGCTTGAATCTATTTATTATTATTATTTTTTTACTTAGCTTAATATTTAGGAAGTTGAGTCATTTACTTGATTAGTTCATTTGTTTAGGATATTTCAAATTTTTTTTTTTTTTTTACATTATCATTGTCAAACAATCTTAGTAATGAATAAAAAGCATTTGACTTTTGTCATGGATTGGCATGGTTTTAGATGAGATGCTTATTTTGTTCACTTAATTCAATTTAGGTCATAACGGATCCGCCACGCTCACCTATTGTTACGCGATCAAGAGCTAGAATGGCCGACCAGACTGAAATGTGTGATCGTATGTTCGCTGTAGAGGATCAATTCCAACAATTGCTCACCTCGATGCAACTCATGACAGCTCAAATCCAATCCCTCCGAGTGAATCCGACTTCTGCACCCGCTCTTCCTGAGATAGTTATTCCGAAGTAAGCAGGCAAGGCTCAAATGGGTGATGATGACACGCCTGATCTAGAAGATGACCCACCATTCATCATCGCTGAAAAGACAAAGCCGGATAACGTCCCTAAGGTGGAGCAAGATGAACATGTTGCCAAACTCGAGGAGAAAGTCAAGCAATTGCAAGAATCACAGAGTTTCCTCTCGTTCGATTTATCCATGTATGAGAAGGTCAAGGTGCCGAAGAAGTTCAAGATGCCGGAGTTTGAGAAAGACGATGGTACTTCCTACCCAAAGGCTCATCTACAGATGTATCACGTACGCATGGCGCAGTATGTCAAGAATGAGCCCCTCATGATCCAATCATTTCACGTAAGCTTGACTGGGCCCGCATCGAACTGGTACATAATGAAGAATGTAAACCTTCTTGACACCTGGAATGAGGTGGCCGATGCCTTCCTCAAGCAATATAAGTTCAACATGGATATTGCACCTTCTCGAAAGGATCTTGAGCGGATGGAAAAGAAGAAAAGTGAGTCATTTAAAGAGTATGCTGTTAGGTGGAGAAATCTGGTGGCTCAAATCACTCCTAAGCCTACTACCAAGGAGCTGATGAAATTGTTCATCAAGACTCTTCCATTTGAGTTCCGTAACCGGATGGCCAGCACCTACGTAGAGAACTTTAACCAACTCATCCCGGTAGGTGAATAGATCGAGATTGGGCTAAGAGATGGATGGTTCAATGAACCAACCCATCAAGGCAAAAGATTCACTGTGAAGAAAGACAAAGAACCTAGCACTGAAGTCAATGTTGCGTATGCACAATCTAGCAAACCTCCGTTTGTTCATGTCCCTAAGAATCAACAAGGCGGAAACCGACTGATCGTGCCTCAACAGTTTGTTAAGAGGCAATTTACACCTCTTCCTGGCCCCCTGTCCCAGGTCTTAAAGGTTCTTCAAAAGAAGGGATTACTGTCCTACAAGCCAAAGCGGCCAAATGCTGAAAAATTTTCTAACTACGATCCCTCCAAGAAGTGTGAGTACCATATGGGGGAAGTAGGACATTCGACTGATGAATGCATGACTTTGAAGCTTAAGGTCCAAAACTTATTAGACACTAAGGCCTTCACCTTCAATACCGCTCAATTGAATGTCAAGAAGAATCCTCTACCCGAGCATGAGGATGGAGTGAATGCTATCTTTGAACATAATGCCAAGAAGAATCCCCTGCCCGAGCATGAGGATGGGGTGAATGCTATCTTTGAACATAAGGCCAGTCGAATCAAGAACTCAAAGGTGCATGTCGCGGACGCCTACAAAGGGCTAGTAAGAGCTGGATACTATCCAGGTCATGAGGACATTCCTTTGTCACTGATTAGAAAAAGAGTTGCCAAAATGGTAGATGATGGTATCATCGTGTATGCTAACCATAACAGCGTAGTTTCTACTATTTCACATATCATCATTGATTGGGAAGAGGAGCGGGCTGCTCTCGATGATGGTGAGGAAGAAGTAGATCCATCACTCGCAGATATGCCCCCATTAGAGGATGCGTCTGACGAGGAGATAGTGATCGAGATACCTCAACCGTATGAGTATGTCGACAACAAAGCGGTGCCTTGGTCCTATGACCTGGATGTTGACCTTGTTACAAGGTCTGGTCGAACTTATGCTCAAGCTAATGCTCAACTTGCAAAGCCTGTCACCGACGAAGAGGCTAAGGAATTTTTAGCTGTGATTAAAGCAAGTGAGTATAATGTGGTCGACCACTTGCAAAAGATGCCTGCTCAGATCTCTTTGCTGGAACTCCTGTTGACATCCCCTATACATCAGAAGTCGCTGATGAAGGTGCTAAGTGAAATTCGTGTACCTGAAACAGTTGAGGTAGATAAGCTAGAGGATTTTGTAGGATCGGTCCTTCTCAAGGACATGATTGCTTTTTTGGATGAGGAATTCCCTCTTGAGGGTAGGGGGCATAACAAAGCACTATACATATCCGTCAAGCACAAAGCTTCTCATGTATCCCCAGTACTCATTGATAATGGGTCCGCCCTAAACATATGTCTGCTGGCCACTCTTCATCACCTCAAGGTAGACCCGTCCAAGATTCATGCTGCAAAAACTTCTGTGCAAGCTTTTGATGGCACAAAGAAAGACGTGCTTGGAGAGATTCATCTCGATGTGCAAATAGGGCCAGTTGTTTTCAACATCCCCTTCCAAGTAATGGATATCCCTACCGCCTTTAATTTTCTACTGGGTCGTCCTTGGATTCATACTGCTGGAGCTGTACCTTCAAGTCTGCATCAAACTGTAAAGTTTGTGATCAAAAGGAAGTTGGTCACTGTGTATGGTGAAGAAAACCACCGGATTTATCATGAGACAGCTATCCCCTTTGTAGAGTCAGATTCTGAGTTCAAATCAAGTTACCACTCGTTTGAGTTGGTGTCCACCATACATGTTTCTCGGGGTTCATCGCCACCTACTCCTGAAGTTTTAGATGTTGCCCTCATGGTGGGAAGAGTGATGGTCAGGAATGGCTTTGTTCCTGGCCGTGGTCTTGGAAAAAGAGGTCAAGGTATTCGAAATCCCATTGAAGCCCCTCAGAGGTCCCAATTTGCTGGGTTATGGTACCATGGAAGAGGTGGAGGAAGTTCTGGAAGGCAAAGATAGGGAAGGCATAACTCGCCATCTGAGCAAGGTCGATGGAGGCAAAACTTGCCACCTCCAAACATTTTCGAAACGTTCCCTAGACCTCCACTTATGATGCAAGATGAAGCGGAAATGATGGATACTCTGGGACAGCCAAGTGGAAAGTTCGACTATATGGTGAAGTATTTGGCTCCTCCCAGTTTTTACATTGACCCTCGCAATATAATTCCAAGTGGATGGGATGGCATGGATGATCCGACACCTTTAAAGATGGGAAACTCTGACGACACCCTGGAAGGAATTTCAAGTCTGTTCGATGACCTTTGCATTGGAGCCATTGATTAAGAACCTCTGGAAGAGACGGGCCCTGGCCCACAAGAGAACAATCTTGTGGCATGCAAAGGTGTGGAGATGGTCCAATCCAATGCAACAAGTGACGATCCTGAAGAATCGATCGAAGATCCCATTGAGGTACAGCGAAGCTGGGAACAACATGAAAAAGCCAAAGCTCTCACATCCGAGCAGACCGTCAATATTAATTTAAGTGACACTGAAGAAGCCAAAGAGGTGAAAATTGGGGCAAGTCTCCCCAAAGATGAGGTCAAGCGCCTAATTCAACTACTAAAGGAATATCAAGACATCTTTGCATGGACATACGCCAACATGCCTGGGTTAGACCCGTCAATTGTAGAGCATTGTTTGCCTACTAATTCGGACATGCTACCTAAGAAACAGAGGTTGCGGAGGACTAAACCTGAGCTCTCAAAGAAGATAGAAGAAGAAGTGATGAAGCTTCTGAAAGTGGGATTTATTGAAGTCTCGCAATACCCTGAATGGGTGGCTAATATCGTGCCGGTATGAAAAAGGATGGTCGAGTTCGAGTTTGTGTTGATTATCGAGATTTGAACAAGGCTAGCCCAAAAGATGATTTCCTGCTACCTCACATAGATGTCCTTGTTGATAGTACTGCTGGATTTGAACTATTCTCATTTATGGATGGTTTTTTTGTGTATGATGAGATAAAGATGAAGGAAGAAGATAAGGAGAAAATTGCATTTATCACTCCGTGGGGAACCTTTCATTATATGGTCATGCCTTTCGGACTCAAGAATGTAGGGGCAACTTACCAGCGAGCCATGGTAGCATTGTTTCATGACATGATGCATGAAGAAATTGAGGTCTATGTTGACAATATGATCGCAAAAACTCGACATGGGAAAAGCCATGTCAAAACCTTAAAGAAGTTGTTTGATCGACTTCGTGAATTCAAGCTCCATTTAAATTCCGCTAAATGCGTATTTGAAGCAACATCTAATAAATTACTCGGATTTATTGTAAATGGTAAAGGGATCGAGATCGACTCGGCTAAAGCTAAAGCCATATGTGAGCTACAACCTCCGTCAACGGTGAAAGAAGTCCGAAGCCTTTTGGGGAGGTTGAATTACATCGCTCAATTCAATTCCCAACTTTCTGAAACCGCCAAGCCGTTCTTCAAGCTCGTAAAGAAGAAGGCACGAGTCAATTGGGATGATGAGTGTCGTGAAGCGTTCGATAAGCTGAAACAGTACTTGATGAATCCACTAGTACTTGTCCTGCCCTCGCTGGGGCATCCTTTGATTCTCTACCTCACCATTCATAGTGAATCATTAGGTGCAATGTTGGTTCAGGAAAGTCTTGTCGATAGAAAAGAGCCAGCCATTTATTATCTGAGTAAAAAGTTCACTGTATTAGAGCTGAAATATTCAGATGTTGAAAAGACTTGTGCTGTAGTGGTGTTAGTATTGCATAGACTACGACAGTACACGCTACATTACCAGACGTTCCTCGTAACTGAGAACGACCCTATCAAGTACTTACTCGATCGACCAGCTTTGGTTGGAAAGTTGGCTAAATGGAAAATTTTGATCTCGAAATTTGATGTGTAATTCTTGCCACAAAAGTCGGTTAAAGGTCGAGTGATTGCTGATCTATTGGCCGAAAATTCGAGAGACTCAAATAACGATGACTGTTCTCTAGACGACCGTGTTTTGAGTGTGAATGAAGACTCATGGACAATGTTCTTTGATGGAGCTATGAATTTGTTTCGTTCTGGTACAGGGGCAATTCTGATATCTCCAGATGGACAACATTATCCAGTAGCTGCAAAATTGATCTTCCCATGCACTAACAATATAGCGGAGTATGAAGCTTGTATCCTCGGGCTTCAAGCTGCAATTGAGATGGGTGTAGCCAAATTAAAAGTGTTCGGGGATTCTGTGCTAATCATACTACAGACTGTAGGTGAATGGAAGACTAAAGATGCCAAGTTGCTTCCCTATCATAAGTATCTAGAGGATTTGGTCAAGAAATTCGATGAAGTTTCATTCGAATACTTATCGAGGTCTCACAATCAATTCGCAGATGCACTCGCAACTTTATCATCTATGTTGCAAGTCACTAACGAATAGAAGTCGAGCCATTGTAGATAGAGGTTTTGCCAAGGCCAGTTTATTTTATGGTCGTGACTAAGGAACCAGAAACAGGAATTCCCTGAAGGAAATACTCCAGCTGATAGGAAGTACATCATGAAGATGGCCTCAAAATTCTTCGTCAGCGGTCAGAATTTATACAAAGAGCTTATGATTCAGTCTTATTGCGGTGTGTGGGTGCAGTTGAAGCCACTCAAATCATGCAAGAGGTTCACGAAGGAGTGTGTGGCCCTCACATGAATGGGCACATGTTAGCTAAGAAGATTATGAGGTTAGGCTATTACTGGCTCATTCTAGAAGGTGACTGTATTCAACATGTTTGAAGTTGTCATCGTTGCCAGATCCATGCTGATACGATAAATGTTCCTCCAATTGAGCTGCACCAGTTTTCCGAGTCATGGCCTTTCTTGATGTAGGGCATTGATGTGATCGGTCCAATAAATCTGAAGGCTTCAAATGGGCATCGATTCATTTTGGTAGCGATAGATTATTTTTCCAAATGGACCGAAACTACATCATTTGCAAGTGTCACTACTCGCAATGTTGTGAAGTTCATCAAACGAGATATAATTGCTCGTTATGGTGTCCCTGAAACAATCATCACTGACAATGGGACAAATTTGAATAACAAGCTTGTTGATGATTTGTTCAGTGAGTTCAAAATCAAGCATTTGAATTCATCTCCTTACCGCCCTCACATGAACGGGGATGTCGAAGCAACCAATAAAAACATTAAGAAGATCTTGGCTAAGACAGCCAAGAATTATCAAGATTGGCATGACATATTACCCTTCGCACTAATGGCGTACCAGACATCAATCCGCACTTCTACTGGGGCAACCCCTTTTGCTCTGGTATATAGCATGGAAGCAGTTCTGCCCGTGGAAGTGGAGATTCCTTCTCTGAGAGTTTTATCCCAAATGGAGTTATCAGAGGCTAAGTGGACGCAACAGAGACTTGAACAGTTAAATTTGATTGATGAGAGAAGACTGAAGGCTCTTTGCCATGGCCAAACTTATCAGCAGAGGGTGGCTAGATCCTTCAATCGAAAAGTGCGACCGAGACATTTCGAGGTAGATGACCTCGTTCTAAGAAAGTTGTTGCCGATTTTTTCGGATCCTGGTGGCAAGTTTGCTCCAAATTACAGTGGCCCATATATAGTAAAGAAAGTGCTTCCTGAAAGTGCTCTCATCTTGGTAGAAATGGACGGTCGTGAGTTTTCTATTCCAGTTAATTCTAATGCTGTCAAAAAGTATTATCCATGATAGAATTTGCCATATGTGCAAGTATTTCTATGATGAATAAAATGCCTCAATAAATTGAATTGTTCAAATTTGTTGCAAATCTTGCATTTTTCTTCCTTGATGAATTGAGTGAGATAAATTGAATGTGTCAAATGAGAAACTTTGGAAAGACGAAAGGCAAGTCCGATTCCATACATTGTTTCATATACCAATTTGTAGTGAGTTGTGCGAAAAAATTCCATGCCCGCAAGCAAAAAGGGGATCTCGCAAAGGGTACGTCAACTGAGGTGACGGGAGGTAGTTTTTTCTGCTACTTGAAATACTACAGGTATAACCATTGTTTAGCCCTTTGAGCCGATACACATGAAGAGTTTTTTAAAATTATCCATGTCAATGATCATCCCATACTGGGACAAAATTTGAGATGAGTGATAGGAATTTTCTTACACTTGCATCAATTTTCGAGTATTGCTTTCGCAGTATAACTTGTACGATAATTTGAAGTGTCTTAGGATGACGAAGAGCAGTTCTTTCTCTATCCACACACTTTTATCCATTGCATAGCCCGCTTGAGCCTATGAATTCATTTCATATTAAACCCAGTTGGTGATCATCCCCCACACTGGGGCAAGGCAAAGAAAAGAAAAAAATTCGAGTGGCATGGTCTAGAATGATGAAAGATGGAGGCTGTGTGAATCCAAAGAAAATAAGTGAAAAAAGAGGGCATGAAAAAAAACAGTGTGCCTGGTAAAAGCAAGGCCGATGCCCAGAAAAGAGAAAAATCAAACATTTGATGTAGTGAGTCATATCCCTAACAGGGTGGTACTAAAAACTCAAATGCTGAGATGTTGCAATCAATGGAGTTGTAACGTAAAGAAAATTTTCAACAGCGGAGAAGAAAAGTGGTGGAAATGTCAAGATGATCACCAACTTTGACCCCATAAACACTTTTTGAGCCTAATGATCATTTCGCTTCTCAACCCATGAACTAAGCCTACATTACATCCCTTGCAAAGTCTCTTCAGATTAGAGCACTTGAATTAGCGTTGAAGTTCATATATTTGAAAGCATCGCTTGAAGAAGTGCGAGTAAGATGATTTCTGCCTCATTTCATATATTTCTTGACTTGTAAACCCAGAGATGATTGCGGAATATCACTCATTTTTCAATAGCCTTGACTCAAAGAGTCTCATTTGCTAAGCCATTGACCAAGCCCGCATTACGGTCCTTGTTAAAGACCTCTCAGACTGGTAAGGTCGTACCACTTGTGAGATTGCTCGAACTCTTGTTTGGCATGACGATAAAAAGATAGAGTGATTGTCAAAATCCTGCATCAAAGGTTAGGATGAAATAGCCCTTTTAACGAGGATGAGTGAAAAGCCCTTTCAAACTGAAAGATCCCTCACTTAACACATCCATGACACTCATGTGTTCATATTGGAATAATCTTTTGAAATTTTCCCAATAGAAATCATCACACATGAATCTCTCTTGGATTAATGCATGCTTGTGATTACAAATGCATGTTGCCTCTCCTATGACCATGTTTTGCAGGAGACATATCCCCGATGATCAAAGATGTTACCAGATAAGTATATCTCTATCCATACCTTAAATACTTGTCATTACACAGGTATTCTCCCTTCAAATGCACAGACACTCGACTCGATCGAGCTGTCCCTCAGAAATTTTTCTCTAGATTCAATCCAATTAAGGCGACCGAAGAAAGGTTCGAGTCCTGATCAGATGATCTGCGTTGCAACACTAGGCGACCATAGAAAGGTACGGGCACTAGATGTGTAATACCAACTATCTTGAATGATTCTACCCTTCTTGAAGGTAAGATGTTCCAGGTGGGTTCCTTCACCATTTGCATCAGTATTTCCATACAAACTACATTCTAAAATTTTGACATTTCAGTCTGGATCTGGATGTCTCAATTCTTTTCGTTGAACATTTCATTATGGATGTGAATGTTCTTTAATCTTTCTCGTTATACCTCAGTCTGGATCTAGGTATTTCAAGTACAAAAATCATGACATCTCTGTTTGGACCCGAATGTCTTGATTATTTTTGTTGAACATTTCACTCTGGATGTGAATGTTCTTCAATCTTCCTCGTTATACCTTAGTCTGGATCTAGGTATTTCGAATTCAAAATCAGGACATCTTTGTCTGGACCCAAATGTCTTAATTATTTTCGTTGAACATTTCACTCTGGATGTGAATGTTCTTCGATTTTCCTCGTTATACCTTAGTTTGGATCTAGGTATTTCGAATTCAAAATCATGACATCTCTGTCTGGACCCGGATGTCTTGATTATTTTCGTTGAGTATTTCACTCTAGATGTGAATGTTCTTCGATTTTCCTCGTTATACCTTAGTCTGGATCTAGGTATTTCGAATCCAAAATCATGACATCTCTGTCTGGACCCGGATGTCTTGATTCTTTTTGTTGAACATTTCACTCTGGATGTGAATATTCTTCGATTTTCCTCGTTATGCTTTAGTTTGGATCTAGGTATTTCGAGTTTCAAAATTTTGACATCTCTGTCTGGACCAGATGTCTTAATTATTTTCGTCTAAACATTTCACTTTGGATGTGAATGTTTTTTCGACCTTTCTCGTTGTACTTTGTTTGGATCTAGGTATTTCGAGCTTTAAATATCTTGACATCTCAGTCTGGACTCGGATGTCTTAATTCTTTTTGCTGAACATTTCACTTTGGATGTGAATATTCTTCTCAATCTCAATGTCTCAATCTATTGCCTGTTACACTCTTCAAGGAACCTGAGTGAGAGTTTGGTACTTGTGGAGTAAATGGGAATTTATCATGTACCTTAAAATACTCTACCGTACTGATTGGTAAGTGATTGTAGGTACGTTCTTTCCTTTGGCATCATGCATTTGCATTAGCATTTCCATGCATCATATGAATTGCATTTTAAAATGGGATTCATTTCCTGACAAAAAAAAAAAATCAAAAATCATTTAGTGCATGTGCATAGTCAAAATTTAGGTCTCAATTTATCTTTGAATGCAACCTCTTCGAGCTCACCTTCAAAGAGGGGTAGCTGTTGACACCTAAATTTTGGTGGCCCATTTAGTCATTTATAGCATAGAAAATTAGAGGTTAATTTTATCCTTGAAAAAAAAATTAAATTAATTGCATAGCATATAAATTTAGATGCATTTATTTTTAGTTTGCATGTTTTGTTTTCTTATTTATTGGACTGGTGGTGGACAGGTTCGAATTAATGTTTATGAGCTCTAGTTGGCAGGCCGGGCTAGGCCCACGAAAGGAGTAAATTAGCCCACGCCCGTTGTTTTTATTATTAATTATCTTGTGAGAAATTGAGATTTGACGTGAATATAACGGTGGATTTTTTAAAAATTTAAGAAAATCGCATTGCAATCTTATCTTTAGCAATAGGCGATGAAATCAGTAGATGATATTTGGGAGATAATGAAAATAAAAGATTTTTGTGATTCAGAGGTCATAAATAATCTTTGTGTATATTAAAAAAGATACGAAATATTACCCGAATATCACATTTTTCTTTGCCTATAAAAGGTGCGCACAGGGATCGAGGAATAGGGGGTTTCTTTTTGGTTTTTGGAGGGTTTCTGAAATAAAAAAATAAAGGGAAAATAAAAGCATTCGGAAAGGGCCTTTTTTGGCTAAAAAGCAAAAAGCTGAAAGGGGGAGTGTACGAAGAGGGGGAAGGTGCGGCTACCGTTCTTCTTCTTTGCTGGTTTCTGCTGCTCTGGTCATGACCTTCCTTTGCACCATCACTAACACTCGAACTCCCGTCGCGACGTTTGCCCAGAAGCCCGAAGCCGTCGCGCGGTACGATCTGCCTACAGCCCACACCAGTCCGAGATCTGCCGCCCGCCGTCACCCACAAACTCGTGACACCAGCACCGCCGAACTAGTCCTTCCGCGAGCACAACCATGCAGAAGCTCGTCGAAGTCGGTCACCGAGTTTCCTCACCAAGCTGTCTGGGCTCCTGCCGACCTGTTCCCTTGCTAACCGAGCTGACGACCTGACGTTGCTCCTGCTCTATTCTGCCTGTTCGAAGTTGCCGCCGGTGATGCCACTTATGCTTTGGTTCTGCTCGTGCCCCAGTAGATCTCGAGACGGTTCCTCCCTATTCTATTCGTGAGTCGCCTTAAGATACTCTGCTACGTCATCCCCGAAACCGATCGAAGCACATGCTGCCCCGACACCGGACTCCCCTGTTTTGCTGCTGCCCTTGCCCGGGCTTGCCTTTGCCAGACCTCGCCCTACTATGAACGGCGACCCATCATTCCTCCGGTGAATCACAATCACAAACGCCATAGCTATTGCCTTTGCACCATCCTTAGTCATGCTGAGTTCCATTGGATTCAATCATCGATTGGATTTTGGGGAAAAATCCAAATTTAGGTAGAATTTTATTTTATTTTATTTAATGGGTTTATTTTTAGGTAGGTTTAATTTATTTAGGTAAGTTTACTTTATCTTAATTTTGTTTTGTTATTTTATCTCTTTGTTTGAAATATTTTCCAATGCATGATTGAAATTCGATGATGTAGAATCCAATTCGCAGCTGCACAGATTTTTTATTCTATCATAAGGCTTTAGATGGAATAATTATTCACGCGAGAGTAAAATTGATATCTTGATCTTTAAGGCTTAAGATCAATTTATCGATTTTATTAGCGAAACAATTAAGTTTGAATTTCAATTTGAGTGGTAGATAATATTTTCAATGATCATGGATGATTTCGTGTTTATCTTTTAATTATTCTATTTATCTTGAAAATATAAAAAAAATTGCATTTATATCCCATGTAGTTTAGGATTGATTGCATGATAGATTAGTTAGTTTTTTTTTTTTTTAAAAAAAAAAAAAAAAAAAAAAAACGCATGTTTAGATGATATCTTTGAAATATATTGCATATTTAGAATAGGGATAATTTTATTTCGAATTTTTTTGAAAAAGAATAAAAATAAAAAATGCATTCATTTAGGATGTTAGTTTTAAATTTGAATTGCATGCTTGATTATTTGGCAATTTTAATTTCGAATTTCATAAAGGAAAAAGAAAAAAAAATAGAATTAGAGCATTTTTGTACCTCATTGCATATTAGGGTAAAATTGCACTTAGTTTAATTCTAGATAATATTTTTCTTAATTTGTTATAGGTTTAGGTATTTCCTTAGATAGATTGCATTTTAGAATTACTTGGATTAAGATAATATTTTAGTTTAAATTAGGATTTGGTTTAACCTAATTCCTAATAACAAATTGAATAGAATCTTAATCTAGTTAGATAATTTTCACATTTTTTTCTAATTTCGAATTTCATGAAAAATATTAAAAAAAAAATTGTCTTAGAATCAATTCATTTCATTCTTTAGAATAGATTGCATTTTTAGGATAATAAAATGTCATGTGCATGTCATATAGAATTAGGTTTATAAAATGCACGTCATTTAGTGATTACTAGGTTCATTTAAACTTCTTTTTCATTAGAGTTAGGTCATTTGATGAATTTATATTGCATGTTTAATTCTTGCATTTCTTTAGAAATTACTTTACTTATGTCATATAGTGGGTCATATTGCCATACCATATCATTTGCATGTTAGGTTAGTAACATTGCATTGCATGATTTTTCATTAAATAAATGAAAACAACAAAAAATGAGTGATTGCGTGTTAATTAGAATCATATCTAGGATTGTCGATGTGAATTCTGATTTAACATTGCAGATGCTTTCGTTGCTTTGAGGTAAGTTTTGCACTTTATGCACTGTTTTTCTTGGGTGTTAAATTGGTGGATTGCGCACCTGTATGATCATCGCATATGTTAGGGAAGTAGATTTAAAATCAATCTAAACTACCTACAAAATATATATATATTTTGAAAATAAAAGAAATGGTACCGAAAGGGCATTAGAGAAATCTAGTGTAACCAAGTCCCCGTACCCAAAATCTCTGATTTGTAGAAGTAAAATGATTCTCCCATTATTTTACTTAGGTTTCGAATCGACCCACCAAAAAATAGATTAGTGGCGACTCCTAATTGAAAATCATGCATGCTAAATATTTGAACCTAAGTCGCGAATTGGCATGGGCTTGGGAGAGCCCAAGTTAAGTTTAGGCTTAACAATCCATTAGCCAAACCCTAGGTGGTTCACCAGATAATTTGGTCGCGACATATACATTAAACCGTGCTTCTACCAAAGTTGTTCCATTGACTCTTTTTGAGTTGTGAACTGGACGTAAACCTAACTCGAATCATTTTAAGATTTGGAATGTCTTGTAGAAGTGACCTTATATAATCCAATATGAAGTAAGCTGGGTTGCAGAACCACTCGGTATTATTTCTTATCTTACCCAAATCATTCGAATGGATATCCGATTTTATGATTCCAATGGAATACAAGAATTGTGGAATCACTGACAGCAAAATTTCTAGAGTTCACCATAGTTGCATAGCATAGCTACTCTCGGACTATTAAAGATAATGGTATGATGGAACCACTATGTCTTTGTTTTTGCTTATATAGATAATTGTGAAATCTTCTACATCACAGACTAAATCTATTGAGGTTCAAGATACTGTTATTAGTACAAATCCTAATGAATTTTGTCAAGCCTCTCAAGTACAGGATAAAGTGGTTGCAGTAGCTCCACTTAGGATATCTATTAGAGAAATATGTTCAATTATACCACCAAAGTATATAGTCTATCCGTGAGAGTATGACTACGATATTTGCTATATGGTGATTTAGTGACTTGTATAAATGTTGTTTCTTGTTCTCGATCAAATATCTTGAAGGTCACAAGTCTATAGTCTATCCGCTGCCAATGCGTGTATAGGACTAAAAGAAACTCTAAAGGCTATATTGAGAAGTTTGAACTTAGACTAGTAGTCAAAAGTTTCACTTAGAGAGCAGAAGTAAACTATGAATCAACCTCTTTCCTAGTCTTTTCTAAAGATTCTTGAAGAGTGAACATGTCATTAGTAACTATGGGATTATGCTTAGATGAGTGTTAAAACTGCGTTTCTCAATGGATACTTTGATAAATAAGTCTTTATGTTGCAACCCGAAGGTTTATAACAGATGATTCGGACAAACTTGTGTGTAAACTGAAAAGTCTTATTATGGCCTTAAGCAAGTTTGTAGACAATGGTGCCTAAAATTTCATAGCATTGTCACTTTGCTCAGAATGAAGTAGATCAGTGCATATACTACAAGATCAATTGGAGGAAATATGTTTTCTCATACTTTATGTGGACGACATCTTACTTGGGAGCAACAATATTGGATTACTATATGAGACAAAGCATATGTTGTCAAAGAATTTTGACTTGAAAAACTTTGGTGAGGCATCTTTTGTCCTTAACATTAAGATCCATAGGGATCGTTCTCACCGTAAGTTAGATTTATCTCAGATGGCATCTATTGATCATATTTTGGAAAGATTCAAAATGCGGTATTGCAAGCCGGAAGTTGTTCCTATCGTTAATGCTGATAGATTGAATCTCTCACATTGTCCTCATTCAAATTTTGGGAAAACCCAAATGAAGGATATACCTTAAGTTAGTGCACTTGGAAGTATCATGCATGCTCAAGTTTATACTAGGCCAGATATTACTTTTATGATTGGATTTCTAGGTAGATATCAATCAAATCCAACACAGGATCATTGAATTGTTGCCAAGAAGTTTTTGAGGCACTTAAAAGGACGAGAGGCTATATAATGATTTATAAACATGTTCAGAATCTATAGTTAATAGGGTATTCGAATGCATACTTTGCCAACTGTCAAGATGATAAGAAGTCGACAATTGAATATATCTTTATATTAGCAGAAAATGCAGTATTATGGCAAAGTGAAAAATATAAATGTACATCATCCTCTACCATATGACCAAAGTTTGTAACATGTTTTTCAGCTGTTATTTGGGATAATCCTGGAACCTCATTAAGAAGTTGATTATATTTGATTTTGTGAATAAATCCACATGGTTGTATCGAAACAATAACTATTCAGTATTGTTTATCAACAACAATAAGGGTCTTGAAGGGTCTAAACATATGGCGGTCAAGTTTTGACCATAAATAAACGATATAGAATGGTGACATTACAGTAGAGCATATTTCCACAAATGATGTGGTTGTTGACCCACTAACTAAAGACTTGGCTCTTGTGCACTTGAATGACATGTCATAAACATGGACTGAGAAGCATCATTGGATGCTACTATTTAGTGGGAGTTTTTTTTATTTTTCTATAGTAAAGCTTATATATATATATATATATATATATATATATTACACATTCAATAAAGTGTTCATGAATGTGTTGCCATCATATTGAGTTAATTATATATAATGGAAATCTCAATGTATTGTGTAAGTCTTGAGTGAAAGCTGGGGGCATCTAGTTATCAACCTTGAACATATGTCTTGATTACACATAAATAAATGTTAATAATAAAGATAAGACATATGTGGATTCATTAGAACCATTAAGATATTCTTTAGTAACACATCTAATTTTTTATGACACTTAAGATAAGAAAATAGTGACCGACAAAGAAGATGACGTATAAGGCATTACTCTATATGAGTTGTTATCCATTTGCCACATAACCATATTAAATCCATATCAGTAAAGTTGAAAGCACTTGTGACTATGGAAGGTTCTCTGTGTGTACATGCAGTTACCGTCATGATTTAGTAATTGAGACTTTATGGGATATGATTGGCTATTAAGAATTGTCTATAGATCATCATAAAGGTGCGCACATACAGTACAATCTCAATTAATATAGTCCAAGTGGGAGAATGTAAGAGTTTTCCTAATCTGGGTTATATTAATTGATATTGTAATTTATTGTTTTACGGGATTGATCTAATAAGATAAGACATAAGGTTTCTTAATAGTCGAATATAGGCCTAGCTTGTGTGGGTCAAGTTAGGCCCGACCCATGATAAGAGGACCTTGCTTAAAACTCTATAAATAGCGCTAAAGTCCCTCATCTAATCTTCTCACTTCCACGAATATACTCTCACCTCACATAAAGAAGCCGTGAGGGGCAATCTCATCGCGCCAAGATCCGAAGGCTATAGAGAAGAAGAACCGGAGCATTGAATCGTCATCATTCCACAAAAAGAACGATGGATTGCAAATCAAGTACGCAAATCGTCGTCTTCTCCTTTAGTATGTTTGAGTTTCTAGCTATGTCGATCCTAGAATGCTGCTTCAACGGCCAACATGAATTACTAACTACTCTTCTAGTTGTTGCAAACCTCCCACCGTGTGGGGAAAGCTAATTTAGATGTAATGTCAAGTTGGGGACTATCGGTCTGCAACCGGCGCGAGTTCTCCCAAATCCTTATCTCGAGTAAGTTGGAATTTTCATTTTAATTGATTAATCCTATGAGAATTCTTTATGATAAGAAGTCGTAACTAACCTGTTGAGGTTAGTTAAAAAACAATTGAGATATGAGAGAATACTCCACTTTCGACATGTCCAAAGATCTAAAGTAATTGACCTTGATTACACTAGTTATCTAACTAATGTACTTTTGATACCTAAACTTGAATATTTGCCAATTAAATGTTGCATTCATTTTACCAAATATGAGTCCAGAAGGTATCATTCGCTACATGTCCATGCAATACTTCTTCGGCATTTATTATGTTCCTAAAAGTGTAACCTAATCATTTAGCTAGTACTAGCAAATCACGATACAAAAGCAATATAAAGGAATTGCAACCAATTCATCAAAATAGTAACAAAAGAACAAATAAAAAATAGAGTGTACTGAAGTAATCTAATACAAGTTGGTAAAATATATAACATGGCTGATGTAATGTTTGGGGATAAAATATCAGATGACACATGGAAACGAGGTGTGCATTTGACAGCATACATCAAACTTTATTATAAATATGGCTGATGTCACACTTAGAAAGGTCTTAAAATATAAGTAGACACCATAATATTCCCCTTTCGCGCATGGTAACAAGCGCAAACAAAAATCACATCAGGATGTCCTTGTCCAATAATGATAGAGATCACTTCCGAAGCTTCAGAGGCCGGTAGAACCGAGGACAAAAGGTGGATTCAACCATTTCAACGTACAAGGGAAGCTGTAAGACTAAGAACAATACAACAGGGAAGGCAGCTAGTAAAGTAATTGGGATGTAAATCCACTTTAATCGTTCACTCAGGATGATTGTAAGAGCAGAGCCAAATGCCACGAGCATAAAGGCCAAAGAGAGGAAGAGAAAAGTGAGGCCGAGTACCATTTTTCTCGGTAGTGAGTGGAGAAAATCTTCGATTGCATAGCGTGAAGTTAGGATAACCAAGAACATCAAAGCGGCAGTGACAAAAGAGAAGAGAGCAAGAGAATCGGCAATCGTGAACACTATGAATGAGCCCTTCTTTAGAAAGATTGGGATTCCCGTATTGCCATTGTTGCCTCTAGGTACTGTGAAAGCTGTAGCAAAAGCTATCGTAATGATGAGAGTTGCAACGAGGCTACAAGATGTTGATGTTGTTAGGACTAGAATGAGCACCTAGAGGGGGGTGAATAGATGACCAAGGTAATTTTATAAATTTAACCGAATGTATAAGCAACTTCTTATGAAAGAGATTAAGGAATTGAAAACAGTAATCGATGCAAATGAAAGTAATGAACAATAAAAGGTTCAGGGATAGAGAATCAAGACTCCAGATTTATAGTGGTTCGGCTTAGACCAAGCCTACATCCACTCTCCTGCACGGACAGCCCTTCTGGCTGGATTTCACTAAGAATCAAAAAGAGTCTTTACAATCTCATACCCTTGATTCCACAGTATAGAGTTTCTACTACACCTCCTCAAGGTCTCACCAGTCTCTCTTTTGATTACATGTATTGCTCAATGAAATAATCACAAAGTAATAAGGAGATTCAAACTTTAGAATTTTTCTATCTAACACCCTTCAACAACTTGATCGTCTCTCTTAAATACTTCTTCATGCCTTCATCACCGTTGGCACCTTCCAAAGAAGTTCTTCCAATCAACCCGTTGGACAGAATCAATCAGAGAGATCTCGAGCTCTTTAAGGTAAGTGTTGATAGCCCATCAATCCTGCTCGCCCATACAATCAGGATCTTGGTTTTCATAAGTAGAACCTTCCAAATATAAGTTGTGAATCTTAGAGAATCTATATCAATTCGGATACGAATATAAGATCTTGTAGTGCTGATTCCAGTCAAGAGATATTCCATAGCCGTTGGAGTCAAAACCAAATCAGATAAAACAAGAAAGAGGTTTTAACTTGTCAGTCTGGAAACTGTCCATGAGAGTAGACTTAGAAACTTGAGTCTTGATGTCGTCAGACTTTGATCTTCAGACTTTGCCAGTAGAGTCTGCAAGCCTTCAGACTAGACTGATGGAAATGTTTTGTCGACTTCAAAATATCTGAAGAGAATTTATCCAACAATCTCCCCCTTTTTGATGGTGACAAAACTTTCCTACAGATTTGAATACTATTGCCCTGCAATACAACATTTAAGCTGGCAATGATATCTCATAAAAGATTAGAGTAAAGATAGTATAAGTTGTCCTGTACACAAATGTCCTGTACATAGACTTATCCTGTACACAGATCTGCATCCATAGAAAACACATTAGTCATGTGCAGATATCAGCTATCTTTATCTAAATTAACAGCTTAAAGTAATGCAGTAATAAGCAATCATTCAAAAACTCAGATAAAGTCAAAATAATCACAAATGTCAAACATAGCAAAATATTAAATCCAAAACGGTGTGTAAAAAAGTGAAGTTTTGGAATGGAGTGAATAGAGTGAAAATCTGCAAAGTCTTCTCCCTCTTTGTCTTCATAAAAAAGTGAGAAAATCAAGGAGCGCGAGGAATGCGAATAAGTTGAAAGTCCTCCATAGACTTGACAGTTCCTTCTAGCTTCCTCAAATCCTCTTGTAGTTGAGTGAGAGCAGTGCCTGTAGCGGTGGCCTAAACCTGCTGTTGAATACCCTTAATCTGATCATGCAAGGATACGAACATAGCATGATTCTCATTATGCAAAGTCTGAAATTCACATCCCAAAGCATAGATCTGGCCTTTGAGCTCCAAAATAATTTCAAGCAATCTTCCAAAGTCTGCTGAATTTTCAGTTTATGTGCTTGTATCAATACAATCTGATCGTGAAGTTAAGCCAATGGAGTGAATGTCAGTAGGAAGATCAGTGTTTGGAGATATGGCCTCTCCCTCAGGAAAATGAGCAGCATGAATATCTTCTGCACCCGGAGGTGATCTACTAACACTTGCACTTGTATAAGTCAAGAGAAGAGGAGTACGCTCTCTTTGAACAGCTCCCCTTATTTCAATGCCTTCGGGAGGGAAGAGGTACTCTTCTTGCTGAGAAGTTTCCTCAGTAGCAAAGTGTTGTTGATCCTCTTGTTCTACTGGAGAATCTGCTCGATCTTCCTCGGCACGTGAGTCTGCTAGTTGTTCTTGTGATTCTGTTCTGGCTGCTTCTTCTTCTGCTTCTTCTGTCTGCAAGGATTCCTTCTCTGGGATCCCTTTCTCTATTTCCTCTACAACTTGTTTATCTGGTTCTGCTGACACATGAGCAGAATGCTGAAAAACAAAGGTAGAAATAGGAACATCGTCATCATCATCTTCAACCTCCAAGATGATAGCCCTCCTCTTCTTGATAGGACCAGTCACAGGATCATTTCCTTTCCTCTTTATAGCAGAGGAGTCTGTTTTGGTCTTAACAGGAGTCTTCTCTTTGAACTGCTCAAGCTTTTTGTTGAGCTCTTTCAGACGCATTTTTTTGATCATCCTCAGCCCAATAACCATTTGATCAATAGTTTTCATAGAGAGAATGTGGGGAGGCTGAATGTTCAAGTGTCTGAAGAGACGAGTGATTAGAGCAACATAAGGGAGTTTTCCCTTGTCCTTCGCCATAGACCTATACATGTGAAACATGATAGTGTGGGGCAAGGAGAAGTTAAGACCAATCTTGATGGCATACATCAGTTTGGCTTCAGAGTTGGATACATCTGTCTTTGATGTCAACTTGGGTCTAAGACAGTTGATCACTATCTTGTGAAGCGGAGTGTTTGTAGCATTCATCCTTGAGTAGGAGAGACGACCTTCAGTGATTCTGTCTATCGCGAGCTCCAGAGTTGCATGACTAGCAGATACATAAATTGATTGGAAAGCTCCTCTTTCCACACCAATTACATCGGCCAGGGTGTCTGTGTCAACCACATACTCTCTATCTCTCACACTGAAAGAAAAACTATTGGCATCAAGAAAGCTGAGGTTGGAATAAAAATAGGCCGTCAATTCAGAATAAGCAACCTCGCTCTTAGTACATAATTTATGAAGTTGAAGCTTTTCAAACTTCTCCCTCAGATTGATACTCAGTAGATCCAGAAAATCAAAATCCACAACTCGTGGGTTCATCACCCCACGCTTCAGCAATTTTCCATACACTTCCTTGTGTTCCTTTGATCGAAACAATTCATCTCTTTTTCCACGAATAGTTGCAGCCACACCCATCCTAGGTTTAAAATGCATAAACATCTTCTCATCATCATCTTTAACCTCAGGTTGATTTGTGCTACCAAAGCGAGGGTCACTAGCAAAATTCGCAAAGGTTTTTGCAGCCGTTCCAACAGGAACAACACCTGAACGTTCCATCACAGTGAGAAAATGTGTCTCATTTTTGTAGCATTTCTCTTTCAAAAACTCGTTAATGAAAGTCATTGCAGACCCTCCTTCATTCAAAGCAGAATAAAGCCTATAAACAAATGTAGGCTTAAGAGACCTTACAGGTTCGACTTCTTCAATGATTTCCTCTGCTTGTTGAGGATGACGAACATGAGATCTAGTTGAAGAGGTGCGCTGTTGAGAATGTTGGTGCATCTGTCCACTTGGAGAGACATCATTTTCAGTGAGATCAAAGTGCGTAGGCCCCTCACCCAAGCCCTGTGGTCCCCTACTTGCTATTCTTGAAGATTTTCTTTGGAACGACATTGTCACTTTTTTGAAGAGAACTTTCATACTTATGTCGCAAAAGAATAGAATCTTGAAGAAAAGAACTTGCGAGGGAAAATTCCAGAGAGTGAAAGGTTTTTTATTTATTTATTTATTTTTTATTTTTTATCTAGGGTTTGTGGATAGAGTAAAAAAGAGAAGAAGAAGGAGTATAAAAGGCAATCGATATGAGGTATCTGAAGCGTCACAAAAAGGAAGGAATAAAAATTCCCTTTTAAAAAAAAAAAAAAACTACCTTAAACAAATCGATAACCACCCCTTTTTAAGAATAACTGCCTTAATAAACTCAATTAGAGATAAACAAGCAATATTACCTTTTCGAGATATTAGTTTAAACGAGTAAATTAACTGTAATTGTAAAAACTTACAGTCGTGACGATTGGTATTTAAAGTCTGAAGTTTTTGAGTCTGATATTTTGTCAGACTTAGATTTTGAGTCTGAACTTCAACAGTCTTCAAGAGACAAAATGTTGAGTCTTAAACGAATAGACTCAAATAAATTTTTCTCAAGTGGCTTTGTGAAGATGTCTGCCAGTTGATTCTTTGAGTCGATAAACTGTATCAAGACTTCTTTATTCTGAACATGATATCTTATAAAGTGATGTCGAATCTCAATATGTTTTGCTCTTGAATGTAGAATATGATTCTTTGTAAGATTGATTGCACTGGTATTGTCACATTTAATCTCGGTGCAGGAGTCTTCGATACCAAAGTCTCATAGTTGTTGTTTTATCCAGAGTATTTGTGAACAGCAACTTCCAAGGGCTACGTATTCTACTTCAGCTGTTGATAGAGCCACAGTACTTTGCTTCCTTGAAAACCAAGATACTGCCCTATTATCGAGTAATTGACAAGTGCCAGAAGTGCTTTTTCTTTCAACTCTACAACTTGCAAGATCTCCGTCTGAATAGCCAAGAAGAGTAAAGTCTCATTCTTTGGGATACCATAGACCAATCTTAGCAGTAGTTGCAACATATTTAATGATACGTTTAGCAGCACTTAAATGAGATTCCTTAGGATCTTATTGAAACCTAGCACATATGCAAACGCTAAATAATATGTCAGGTCTAGATGCAATATGATAAAGAAGTGAACCGATGATACTCCTGTATAACTTTTGGTCGATTTTCTTCCCTGCTTCATCTTTGTCTATCTTCAAGAAACTTGATATAGGTATGTCAGTCTTTTTGCAATTCTCCAGACCGAATTTTTTAACAAGTTCTTTTGCATATTTTTCTTGATGAATAAAGATTCCTTCTTTTAGTTGTTTCACTTGTAGACCAAGGAAAAATGATAGTTCACCCATCATGCTCATCTCGAATTCATCCTGCATACACTTAGAAAATTTCTTGCACAAAGTCTCATTAGATGATCCGAATATAATGTCATCAACATAAATCTGAACAAATAGAAAGCTTTTGCCTTCCTTTTTAATAAACAAAGTAGTGTCTACCTTTCCTTTAGAGAAACCACTTTGAATTAAAAAGTTACTTAGCCTTTCATACCAAGCTTGAGGAGCTTGTTTTAATCCATATAAAGCTTTCTTCAGTCTGAACACTGAGTCTGGTTTCTTTGAGTCTTCAAATCCAGGAGGTTGTTCCACATAGACTTCTTCTTGAATAAATCCATTCAGGAATGCGCTTTTGACGTCCATTTGAAATAACCTGAAATTCTTATAATAAGCAAAAGCAAGTAGTAATTCGATTGCTTCTAACCTTGCTACTGGAGCGTAAGTCTCATCATAGTCTATCCCTTCTTCTTGCGTATATCATTTTGCCACGAGTCTTGCTTTGTTTCTTGTCACTTTGCCTTTTTCATGGACTTTGTTCCTGAAAACCCCTTTAGCTCCAATAACAGATTTACCTTTTGGTTTAGGAGTTAATTCTCATACGTCGTTAATATTGAATTGTCTAAGCTCTTCTTGCATTGCTTCAATCCAGCTTTCATCAGCTAAGGCTTCTTCAATGCTTTTGGGTTCTATTTCAGAAATAAGTGCAACATCACTAGACTCTTCACGCCTTTTGGATCTTGTTCGAATTCCCTCATTAACGTTTCCAATAATGAGTTCTTCAGGATGACTAGACTTGTGCTTCCAGTTACTGGATAGTCTGATAGATTATTGATCTTTTTCTTGAGTTGATTCTTCATCAGTAACTTGTTGTACTACTTCTGAATTTTGAACTGCTTCATGGGAGGTAGATCTAGTAGAGTTTGGAGCTGATTCTAATTCTTCAGTCTGAATTGGCTGAATTTGTGGAGAGTCTTGAAATTTGACGTTCATTGATTCTTCCACAGTCTGAGTTTTCTTGTTGAATACTCTGTAGGCTTTGCTTGCAGTTGAGTAACCAAGAAAAAATCCTTCATTTGCAAGAAAGTAGATCCAAGTAAATCGTGAATAATCATCTACTATTACTAGGCAGAACCTTTTTCCACCAATGCTTTGTGTTCTTGTAGGTCCAAATAAATCCATATGCAGAAGCTGCAGTACATGATTAGTTGAAACTTTATTTATTGATTTGTAAGAGTTTCTAACCTGTTTACCAAATACGCATGGTGTGCATAAATCAGACTTTAAGTAATTGAGAATAGGCAATCCTCGAACAAGTTTCTTAGAAGAGATCTTTGAAATTTGCTTCATATTGGTATCGCCTAGCTTTCTATGCCATGAATTAGCTTCATCTTGTACTGATATTAAGCACTATGATCTGTCTTGATTCACATCCAAAAGATAAATATTTCCATGTCTACGTCTAGTAAAAGATTGAGTAAAGTCTTTATTGATTCCAGAGCACGTTCCTTCCTGGAAATTGATCTTGAATCCTGTATCACATAATTGGCTTATGCTAAGCAGATTGTAGTTTAATCCTTCCACCAAGGAAACATTGTTGATTGATAGACTTCCAATTTTTACTGTTCCGCGACCAATAATCATTCCTTTGTTGTTACCACCAAAAGAAACTTTTCCTCTATCTATATGGACAAGTTTTATGAAGCAATCTAAGTCTCCTGTTATATGTCTTGAGCAACCACTATCTAGATACCATTTAATCTTCCTTTTGATAGTGACTCGCAATTAACAAGAATTCAAGCTTTCTCAAGCTCACTGTCTGAGTCTGTATCTGTTTCAAGGTCTGAGTCTGAATCAGATTTTGCCATTAAATAGATATTGGCATAATCATCATCGCTTTCTTCACATTCAATATCACTTAAAGTCTCTGCTTTGAGTGCTTTTCTGTATTTCTCAGCCTTTCCTTTTCTTTTCTTTAACAGAGGACAGTTGGGTCTGATGTGTCCCTTTTTCTTGCATTCAAAGCAAGTCACTTCTCTATTGGAATCATCTTCCTCTGTTGACTTGTTCTAAAACCTTGGTGAATTTTGTTTCTTCCAATTGAATTTTCTTCCCTTTCTGTTCAGCTTTCTGAATCTCTTTATCATGAGTGTCAGTTCTTCATCATTTAGATCTTCTTCGGAGTCTGTAGCATCAGAGTAGTTATTAGACTTTAAGGCAATAGATTTCTTACCTTTCAAGTCTTCTTCTTCGTTGGTGAGCTCTACTTCATAAGACTGAAGAGTTCCAACTAGTTCATCTACAGAGAGTGGAGCAATCCTCTGTGTCTCTCTTATTGAAGTCTTTATGTAATTCCAATCTTTAGAGAGTCCACGCAGAAGTTTGTTGACCTTCATATGTCTTGAAATTGATGTCCCTGATATTCAAGACCATTCACAATTTCAGTAAAACGACTAAACATGTCAGTTATTGATTCTCCTAATCTCATCTTGAAGACTTCATATTGTCCAAGAAGAATGTTGATCCTTGTCTCTTTCACTCGATCAGTTCCTTCATAGGTGATGTGAAGCCTATCCCAGACTTCTTTCGCTGTATCACAAGAAGATATTCTGTTATATTCAGTAGGGGATAAAGCACAATATAAGGAATAAAATGGCTTAGCATCAAGAGTTTATCTCTTGGTTATATCTTCTTGAGACATGGGAACAGTAACTTATTTTCCTTTATCTGATTCTGATGCATCAGCAGGAATGATTCCTTTGTCTACCACTTCCCACTCCAAAGGATCTTTCGATCTTAGGAATGTTTTCATCTTGTTTTTCCAAATGCTATAGTCTTTTCCATCAAAGTATGGAGGTCTGGTGTTGCTCTGTCCTTCAACCAACCCTGTAGGCAACATACTAGCCATAGATCTTTTACTCAGAAGTAAAGACACTTCTTATAAAAGAGTAACGAGGCTCTGATACCAATTGTTAGGACTAGAATGAGCACCTAGGGGGTGAATAGGTGACCAAGGCAATTTTATAAATTTAACCGAATGTATAAGCAACTTCTTATGAAAGAGATTAAGGAATTGAAAACAGTAATCGCTGCAAATGAAAGTAATGAACAATAAAAGGTTTAGGGATAGAGAATCAAGACTCTAGATTTATAGTGGTTCGGCTTAGACCAAGCCTACATCCACTCTCCCACACAGACAGCCCTTCTGGCTGGATTTCACTAAGAATCAAAAAGAGTGTTTACAATCTCACGCCCTTGATTCTACAGTGTAGAGTTTCTACTACACCTCCTCAAGGTCTCACCAGTCTCTCTTTTGATCACATGTATTGCTCAAGGAAATAATCACAAAGTAATAAGGAGATTCAAACTTTAGAATTTTTCTATCTGACACCCTTCAACAACTTGAGCGTCTCTCTTAAATACTTCTTCATGCCTTCATCACCGTTGGCACCTTCCAAAGAAGTTCTTCCAATCAACCCGTTAGACAGAATCAATCAGAGAGATCTCGAGCTCTTTAAGGTAAGTGTTGATAGCCCATCAATCCTGCTCGCCCATACAATCAGGATCTTGGTTTCCATAAGTAGAACCTTCCGAATATAAGTTGTGAATCTTAGAGAATCTATATCAATTCAGATACGAATATAAGATCTTATAGTGCTGATTCCAGTCAAGAGATATTCCATAGCCGTTGGAGTCAAAACCAAATCAGATAAAACAAGAAAGAGGTTTTAACTTGTCGGTTTGGAAACTGTCCATGAGAGTAGACTGAGAAACTTGAGTCTTGATGTCGTCAGACTTTGATCTTCAGACTTTGCCAGTAGAGTCTGCAAGTCTTTAGACTAGACTGATGGAAATGTTTTGTCGACTTCAAAATATCTAAAGAGAATTTATCCAATAGATGTATCCTTCATCCATTGTCCTGCGTCTTTGAGTAAATCTTGGCGTTGTTCTACAAAAACTTCCCAGTATGTTTTTGCTCCCCTTTTTTCCTTTGTTTTTATAAATTTCAGACTTTTAAAAGAAGGATTGCTTGTGTCTTCCTCTACCTTCAGAAATGTAAATGAAAGAGCACAAAATGGTGGCAAACTTAAAAGGTGAGCCGACCTGAAATTTCGGACGTCTAACAAGAGGATTGCTCCGATCTTCCAGTACCTTCATAACAATAAAGGAAACCTATCAATTATGTAAATAAAAGAGCTCAAAATGGTGGTAAACAAATAGGTGAACCGACCTTATACCATTGAAGCTCCCTTTGCATAAGAAAAGCTTTTCCAGATACATCTGTCGATACACATGCTGGTGACCATACCACTACTGCCTCCATCAAACTGCGGTCCAACAAAATTCTCTCGCTCAAATTTGGAAAACTGTACGTGTTTACTAGTCTAAACAACTCAACATGCGGTCCATTCACAACTTCCTTCATCAGTGTCTTAAGGATATTTTTTTTTTCCCCACATCAACTCCGGGAAATGGTCAAGATATAACTTGACAATTTCAGAGATTCCACGAGATGCGGCATCAAGTAAAATGCCTGACGTACTTTGATCTCCAGATTGGGGAGTTTCCAAAAGAGCTTTCTTCATGGTAAGAACTAGATTTGCAAAATCATGCGAGCATTTGTGTTTCCACTTTGATTCTCCAATCCGTTTGATGACAGGTGCTGAACGTAACATCAAAATAATCAATTTTCCCAAGGATCAAGAGTCAAAAGATTGAAGAGGCTTTCACATTTGTGCTGTGTTCTTAATATAAATACTAGTTGAGAAAAAAATTATGGATTTTAAGTTATTAATTGTGAAAGCAAACTTCATATGGCTTGAAGATCAAAATGCCTGCATTAGAGAAGAATAGATGGATCTATCAATGAATGCAAACAATATCATGAGAAAAAAAAAGTCTCCTTTTATTTTTTGTGTAATAATCAGTAGATTCAGCGACTAGTCTGTAGATCTTTTTTTCGATTGAGTATTTTTACATATTCACCTAATGTATATATATCATTTAGACTTTGAATTGAATTGTATTGAGCCATATCGTAATATAAGAGTCAAGAGCCGGTCCATATTAATAACTACGATAAAAAATCAAAAGGAAATACTGAAAAAATCTATCTACAACTTAACTGAACTAAATAAGACCTGTAGATACAATGGTATTATGTGTACCTAGTGTTGTGGCGAGATTCCAGATTGATATCTTGAACCCATTGAGTGCTGGAGATTCCATCACGAAGAGGAGAGAATAATCATGTCAGCAAATTGAGAATTAACGATTAATGAGAGGATACTTACCACACTCATGAAATGAAATTTTCACATGTAATAAAATTTAATAATGTTTGAATATGTTAGAAAACAATTTGGACAAATCAACCTCTATGACCTGAATTCCAAATCTACAATTTTGAATAATTCTACTTGGCAATTTAAAATTGAATAAGACTTCTTGACTAACTTTACAAAAGTTATATTAGATATTAATTTGTGACATATATCAAGGTTCAGATATTAATTTGCGTACATAGAGGCACTCCTTGTCCCTTGACTTTTCTGTTAGTAGGATCCCTAAATGACATGCCTTTTGTCATGCTAGTCCATCGATGAAGCAGATTAAGAAAAATACCTAGAGCCATCTTCGAGTCTTCGGAGTAGCCAAATGATGTATCGATCAAGCATAGGGAAATACCTAAAAATGTGAACATATAGAGTAAACACCATGGGGATAGAGTTGCTTGAATTGTACATATCTAACAAAAGAAGCACAAGACACCTACATGTGTAAATACATTTTTCCCAAAAATTGAGTCTAGCTCCACTGTGGAAGTGAGACTTCATGCTTGCCAATTCTCTCAACAATCCGTGTTCTTTAGATGTTGGTGAGGCGGGGTAATGTTGAGCTAAACGCAAGCTTATGTCTTTCGGAACACCAGAGCAAAAAATTTAATTCAGGTAAATAGTGAAGGAACTAAGATAAGATAAGTGAGTGTGAAGTCCTACCTAAATGGCCCGCCACAATAAGGCGTTTCCTAGTCTTATATTGTGGCATCAATGTTGTACGCCTAGCCAGGTACCAGATAACCTCCTTTTGCATAGGAGCATATAAAATAGCGGACTCTAGAGCACGTGCAACATTATCTTTGTCTATTAATGCCCTTACCATCCTTATTCTTCCTCTTCGGACATCGTGATCGAGGCAACTACTGGAAGATAAATTTTGATCTTTATTATTTTGAGACAAGCGTTTGACCAGGTTCTCGACAAATTGATCTTGTGCGGCCCAAACTGCAACTTCAAGCACAGAAATGTGTTTCTTCCAAGGTCATAACTTCGGCCGTCATTGCTTCGCGATCTTGTTCGAAGATTTCCTCAGCAGTTTTTCCAATCATCTTTCACTGCGGCTTCAAACAAATGTCGATAATTTTCAATGACCTTCACCGTTTGCGTCGCTGCAAAAATTGCACATTAAAAGTCCTCAGGCTTTCACCCTTCTTGTTTTTCAGGTCAAGTGTAACCTTTACACGTCCTCAAACATCCGACAAAACGTGGATGCAAGCGAAGGGGCGGGCACATACGCAACATACCTTTTTCGATGAGTGGGTTCGTTTACTTTTCGGAAGTAAAAAGTACTTTTTGGGCTTTCTCAATAATAATTCAAGATATTATTCATTTTAAAAATTATAAACAAAATATATTTGGATTTATATGCCAGCATTTCTATACTGTGAAATTTAAAATGTTTCAGAATGAAAGTGACAAACCTTCAGTCGATGCGTGACTTTCTTGGGAAGCTTGAGTAGTTGCCGTGCCTTTTGAACTGGGGTCTACTTGAAAGCCAAAAAATTAGGAAAAAAAAGAAGATTAATAAACTTAAAAATACTAGTTACACTCTGTATAATTTAGATCATTTTTACATGACTAGTATTAGGCTAATTCACTTCATGGAAGTTTATGTATCAAATTTAGATGGTGAATTTTATGAAAAAAATTAATTCTAACTTTAGTTTTCGTGGGATCTACTAACTATCATATATTGGATAATGTGATTTTTAGTTAGTTTTTATTTCCCGTTGCCATTATTCTTATTCATGATAATTTATCCAGGTGTTCTTTTACTCTTTGGAAGATAAAAGTATTTTAAATTTTGGGCTTTCTCAGTTATAACTTAACATATTATTTAGATTTAAAAATAATCAAAAGATTGTAATGGAAATTCCGTGTCAGCATTTATATGTTGTGAAATGTAAAATATATCATATTAAAAAAAAGGTCAAATTGCATGATACGCAAGATTCATGAAAAACAAAATCTAAAAATTCAAAATGACAAACCATGAATTGGTCTGCGTCCGTCTTGAGTAGCTTTATTAGTTGTTGTGCATTGTGAACTCACCTCTATGTGATCCTCTTTTTTATCAAAAAAAGAAATGAACATAAATAACTTTAGAAAAACTAATGTATGCTTTGTATGCTTTAGATCATTGGTATTAGACTCCTTCATTTCATGTAATTTTTGTAAAACTTAGACGGTAGACTTTTAAACAAAAACAAAATATTAATGTTAAACTTAACGAAGATCATGTTTTTTTTTTTTTTGATGGGTATTCCGTCATTAATTATTTTTCTGAAAACTTCTAACTATTATATCTTGGGCAACGTGTTTTTAAGTGAGCTTTTATTTCAGCATACCCTTTTCTATGCGTACAAATTTTATTCTTTTGGGTCTAAATGTGGGCACAAAGTTAAAAAAAGTCAAAATGCACAACACAGAAGATTTATGAAAAATTAAAATTAAAAGTTCAAGGTAACAAACCTGCAATTGATCCGCGACCGTCTTGGGAAGCTTCATTAGTTGTTGTGCCTTTCAGACTTATGTCTATGTGAACCTCTTTGTTACGAAAAAAATAGAAATGACCATAAATAGTCTTAGAAAAATTAATTACACTTCGTATCCTTTAGATCATTTATACCTGACTTAGTATTAGGCTCATTCAGTGCACAGAATTTTCTGCATTAAACTTAGACTTTAATTTCGATGAAAAGTGAATGAGTGCTTGTACCAAAAGAAGTATCATCATCAACAACCATAAGGGAACTCGTGGAGCCAAGTCATACCAAATTAAGAGATTTGTTTTTGAGTAATACATAGGGCGTGTTTGCTGTTGACTTGGAAGGAATAGTCATGCCCATAGGATCGAGAAAATGAATCAATTAGATGTATTTGGTCGCCACGCATTGCATTTTCAGTCTCTGCAGGTTGGGAAATTTTCACTTTTAACCCCTATACTTTGTTTGGTTATAATCTCAGTCTTTACACTACTCTGTGGTGACAATTTAAGTCACTACGTCAAAATTACAGGGATAAAAAGGTGTCATTTCCCCAAATAATTTTGAAGTTAAGTTTTTTTTTTCAAAAAGAATAATTTAAATTTGCGATGATTTAGTTGGACTTTCCAAATTATTTAGAAGTCATTGCTGTTGTTTATTCCGAAAAATTCTAAACCATGTCTTTTTTTAAGGAAACACACTTGATTCTTACGCATGATTGTCAGTATTCTGGACTCGGAATAAGAGCAAATCTATAATTGTACGGTGCCGGTATAGTCGAATCAACATTTCAATGCATTAACTGTCCATATTATTGCTTATGTACTTCGAAGTCAACGCACATAAAAGCGAAAGTTTCCCAATATTGCCATCGCCTTATGGGGTGAAATCAGAACAACAAAGGAAAGAAGGAAACATACCTGACGATGATTCCGAAAACGAACATCCTTGGGTATCCATGGCTTCTATAGCAGAGAAGTATTATTTCGTGATTGAAGTCGGAAGTTATTTTCTGGTCTCACGGGTCTTCTCTTTTTATAGAGCGACTTGTGAATGGAGCCAAGTTTCCAGCTGGAGATGATGTTCCCTTGCCTTTCCCGAATGACGACTTCAAAGTTCATTTATGACATCAAAAGCTTTATGGAAATTATTTTCATTTAAGAAAGTGTAAGTTTGGAAAATTTACTAAAAAAAGATACAAATATATATATATATATATATATATATTTGTTCCGCCATCCCCAGCGTTGCAAATAACATATTTCAATGGATTTTTATTGAATACGCTAGCGATGTAAAAATTTCTTTACATAAGCAAGTTTTATAAAATGACATATATATGACTATTTTTTTTAACATGTACATTTATTCCAACATTGGCTACCTAAAGATATCATCGAAATCAAGAATCCTGCCAAAGTTCCTCATCACGAGGATGTGGCATTCTTGCCTCTTCTCAAAAGTTCGTGTGACGTCATTGCTTACATCCTATGGAAAAATTTCGTCGCCTCCGGACATGGTATAATGATAATTGCGAAGTGGTCTCAACATGAAAAAATATGGCATAATCTTTAAATCATATAAATTTATGTCCAACCGAATTGTTATTACTGACACCAGACCCAAAATTTAGACCCAAGCATAAAGAGCTAATGGCCAAAATCGGATTTGTTAAGAAAATTCCTACCAAGTTTTAAAGTTGACAAAATTTTCTAGTTTCTTTCTTATTTTGAATAACAGAATACTTCTGAAGTTATATTGCAAACTTTTGCCAAAATCTATTCATTTCATAAGTATTTCCCACTCTGACGCAATCCAAACTGAACCATATCCAGAATGAGGATAAAATTAGACTCAGATTTATTGATCTTGCGACAAGAATTCAGAATGAACACATTAAGAATTTATTCTTCAACATCTAGCTCTCTGGCAAAGAATCTCACTTTCTTTCTATAAATATGTTGATTTTATCAATCACAAATTGATAAAATCAATCTTGAAGACAAATTCCTTTTTGGTAAGCATCTACTTATTGAAATTTAGATTCTGATTATATGCGCAACTAGAATCAACGGATTTTCATCTCAGTTTTCAAATAGCTATAAGATTTCCTTATTTGATTCTGTCCAACGGATTAATTAGAAGAAATTTCTCTGAAAATGCCAACGGTTAGTGAGGCGTAGAGGAGTATTTAAAGAGGTCATTCAGTCTATTTGAGGAAGAGATGTGAAAATTGAAATTCCAAAGTCTGAAGTTTTTCCAACTACTTGCTCTTCATCGGTGGTCCTTACAAATTGTATTTAAGAGAGAAAATCATAAGTAGAGTGACTTAATGAGAGAAAAGGGATCTTCTATTGAGTGTTTGCACTCAAAAATTGTACTTCTCTATTGATGCCATAGTGAATTCCAGCTAGAAGACTGTTAGCATGGGAGAGTGGACGTAGGCTCAATCTAAGTTGAACCACTATAAATTTCGTGTGCAATCTTCTCTTCCCTTGACTCTCTTTATTTAGATCCGTTGCATTCTCTTAAGTATCGCACAAATCAGTTCTATCTCTTATCTGATTCTGCACATTCATCAGAAATTTGGTGACTCATTTTATCATACTTTGTTTGATACTCAGAATTTATTAAAAATTTATTTTATTTATCAAAATTTCTTTTAAACACCTATTCACCCCCTCTAGGTGTTTGTACGAGCATTATTAGGATCATGACAATACACTAAACTCATAAACCCCAATCTATGGAATGTTTGACAAGCTATGATCATGAAGGGAATGACAATACAATAGACCGACAAAACTCACCGATGGAATTCCTAATTTCTAACGGGTAGAGTTTAAGTGAAGTATGTGACCTAGATTGATTTACTAGAAGCATGCACAAAAATTATAGACCGAGTCTAGGAGAATCCACCGATCAAGGAATAACCTTAACTAAGGAGGGATAACCTTAACTAAGGAATCAGGAGCAATTATAAATCATCCCTATAGTATCATGTAAATTAAGATAGTTAGGGATTTAAAAAAAAAAAACTTGAATGCATGATGGAGTGGCCCAATAAAAAACACAAGAAGAATCAAGAAAAAGACGATAATCATCAACGATCAAGACGTCACAAAAATGACAATACCGAAGGACCTTATTGGATCAGGGCTCTAAGTGTGACGTGGATTCGGTTCCACTGCAAGTGTTGAATGTGAAGATATAAAGACAAGAAGATCATCCGTAATATATCTATGTAAATCAGATTTTGCCCAAAATTGAATTTGAATTTTGAACTCATCTTTGTTTATAAAAGCTTTCCAATCGTGATTTGTAAGCTTTTTACTTTCTCTATGCATATCAATCATCTCCATTAGCAGTTTACATTCAGCTTCAGTTATCGAGTAAGCATGACATCCACGAACGTAAGCCAATTTGTTTTGATTCAATAAAATCTCATGCAAATTCCTTATTGTCTCCAATATATTGTCTGAAGTTATTTAGTAATTCAAATTTACAAAATCCATGAGACTTCAAGGCATATTAAAATACATTTCATTTTGGTTCAAAGTCATATTTAAAGATTTATTTGGCAATTGATGGATTTAATTATATGGGCCTAAGTTGGCCCGGCCACGATGGGCCTAAAGGCCCGGCCCACGGAAATTAGGCCTGTAGAAAGAGGAACATATAAAAGGGATGAGAGAGAGGGAGAAGACACCTCTTGACATTTTTAAGAACGTACATTCTCTTTCTCTTCAAGAATTCTCTCTCCAAGAAAAGCCAAGAAGCGACACCATCTTCCGTTGAAGGCGAATTTTCGACATCGGATCGATCGGGACTGATTTCTCTTCCTCTTTACGGCATCGGTGTCTAATCTGTGGCCAACAAGGTACACTCGAATCTGTGGTGTGCTTTACGATCGGTGATACGTGTTTAATTCCCGGGCTTATCTTCCGCATTGTTTTAGGGGTTCGGTTTTAAGTGCCGAATCCGTTTTCAGGGATCCGACGATCCCAACATTGGTATCAGAGCCTTAATTCACTTTTTTCCCGACCAATTTGATGTTTATGATTGATTTTTTCGCAAAAGCTTTTCGGCCGTACGGATCGGGGCGAGAAATCCCGACACCCGAGCGTTCTTCGCCATTTTTTTCCTACTTTTCGTAAGTTGAAATCAAAATCTAATGGCATAGGGAGGAAGGCGACGTCGAGACGAGTCCGGGGATATGTCGCACGCCGCCGGGGGACGCCGCACGCGCCCACACGCGCGGCCAGAAGGCGCTGCGCGTGGGCGCGATGCGCCCAGACGCGCTGGTTCATCCAGCGCGTGCGACACACACGCCGGTGACGAACCGGCGCATGCGTGCCGCCGGCCGGCGAACCGGCACGCGCCAGTCCACGGACTGACGCTTGCTAACGTCAGCATGACGTCACCCAACGGTCGGTAACTGCCGGGGTGACGTCATTAATGACGTTAGCACTGACGTCGGGTCGCCAGCCGGGGACGTTTCGCCGGACGGTCCCCGGCCGGCAACCCGACCAGCGACGCGACGCGACGCGAGCCGCCTAGCACGTGCGCGGCATGTGCGGGCTGACGTCTGCGTGACGTCAGCCCGCGCACGCGCGCCGCACGTGCAGTCCGTCCGTCCGACCTGGGCGACCGGTCCAACGACCCTTCCGTTGACTCCGTTGACCGTTGACCCGTAAAAAAAAAAAAAAAAAAGGAATTTGTTTTTTTTTTTTTTTTTTTTCCAGTTGAGTCAATGTGGATTATATGTAATCCCTTATTTGTTCTGCATTTGTTGCGGAACAATGCCTCCCCTTCGATTACGTACGCCTATTCGCGTGATTACCGATAAACAAAAGGCAAAGCTTTCTAAGTTGATAGCTGAGTTGGCCCGATTATCGATGGGAGGATGGTGACTTAATTGATCATGTACTTGAAGTCAACGGGAAGATACAACAGGTCATATGGAATGGTCATCCCATGCCACAGTCAGAGATGGTGCGATTTTTCATTAACACTCTTCCACCTGAATGGCAAGATGTGTTGAATCGCATATGGGATGTCAACGGTGCTGCTTCATATAAGAAAATTGTGAACGATTTTGTTAAAGAATATTACTGCATTGTTACAATGGAAAAGATCAAGAAATTGAACAAAAGAGGATCTTTCCCAGTTCATGTGAAGGTTTTATGTAAGATGTATTAGCTGTTTTTTGTTAAGTGTGCTTAGTGGACATCTTATGTAATGTTAACTACCTGATTGTTGTTGTTGTAGCGACCTATATGTTAGTTGTATTAACTGAAAGTATTATTATATTATTGTATGTCAATTATCTTTGCTTTCATTATTGCTTTGGTTCTTTGTGGGTAGTTAGGCGTGGGTAGTAATAGAAGTTTTTGTAGCTTCATAGAATTGATTTTGCATATGACAATCATATTAATGATAGTTTTAAGTTAGGATTTTTTGAGGATGATTGGAAACGTAGTGACCTTTTGATTCTAAAACCTTACTTGAAATTATTCATTAATATGATGGGTCTGCAGGCAAAAGGGATGCATAAATGATAGGCATTAATAACTCGTGCATATATGTCGATGTGTTCGGATCAATGGCTTCAGCCACAAAGAGCATAGTTGCCGAGCTGAACAAAGGTGAAAAGCTCAATGGTGACAACTATGAAATTTGGCAAATGAAAATCCAGTATGTGCTGGAAGAGCAAGAAGCACTTGAGGCTCTTAACCTGACCATGGTAGAACCTGAAGAAGGAAGCAC
This sequence comes from Eucalyptus cloeziana, assembly GCA_014182715.1. NCBI lineage: Eukaryota > Viridiplantae > Streptophyta > Magnoliopsida > Myrtales > Myrtaceae > Eucalyptus > Eucalyptus cloeziana. Next base: position 2,513,577 of record CM024644.1, read on the forward strand.
TGCACAGCATAAGAGAGACAAAGAAGCATTTGCTGCGTGGAAAAGAAAGAACTCTCTTGCTTGCATCACGTTGTTGAGTAGCATGGAAAATGACGTCATGCGAGAGTTTAGGCGTTTTGACAATGCTAAAGATATGTGGGAAGCATTGGCGACAAGATTTGGTCATACTTCGGTGACCAGACTGAGGCAGCTCACTATTAGGTTTAACTCTTATAAGAAGCCTCATGGTCAGACCATGAAGCAACATCTTAGAAAGGTGTCAAACATGATAAATGAGCTTAAAGATGCTGGCCATGTCCTGACAGATGAGCAGCAAGTGCAAGCAGTGATTCGTTCCTTGCCTCAGAGTTGGGAGCATATGAAGGTGCACCTGACTCATAATGATAATATCAAAACCTTTGAGGATGCAATGCGTCATCTTGAGCTGGAAGAGGACCGCCTGTTGGCGGCTAAGCCGGATGCTGAACTCTATCATGCTAGTTCTAGCTCAAATGGAGCTTCGAGCTCCAAGCGCAAGCGCCCTAACTGGTTTGATAAAGGGAAAGGCAAGGAAGCAAGTCCTTCAGGGAAGAAACCCAAGTTTAACCAACATGAAAGAGGAAAGCGTCCTCGCATAAAAAAGCTTGCAAGGGTGAAATGCTACAACTGTGACAAGAAGGGTCACTATGCTCGCGACTGTCGTGAGCCAAAGAAGGTATGCACCCCTTGTATTTTTCAGAACTTTGCTTTCGTGTCGAGTTCTGTATTCTTAATCGAGTCTAATCCTTTATGGACTGTGGATTCAGGAGCGACAGACCATGTAGCGAAGGATAGAGAATCCTTCGTGGAATTCCGACGAGTACCAACTAGAACTAAGTGGATCTATGTGGGAAACAACTCCAGAGCTGAAGTGAAAGGAATTGGCACATGCCAACTAAATATGCGTGGTGGACGCACTTTGTTTCTACATGATGTGTTGTATGCTCCGAAGATTCGTCGGAATTTAGTGTCTGTTTTAGTGTTGGTTAAATTAGGTTTTAATATGAACTTCTATGATAGAGGTGTGGATTTGTTTTTGAATACAAATTACTATGGTTGTGGTTATTTTCTGGATGGTTTCATTGTATTAGATATTGATTATGTTAATGCAAATGTTTGTTATTTGCTTCTCACGTCTCCTAATACATATGATAATGATGTGAATGTATGGCATGCTAGACTTGGTCACATTGGCCAACAACGTATGAATAGACTAGCCAAAGAGGGCTTGTTGGGCAACATTAAAAAAGTCGATTTGCCCATATGTAAGCATTGCCTAGAAGGGAAATCGACAAGGAAACCATTTGGAAAAGGTAAAAGAGCTGAATTTTATCTGCATTTAATCCATTCTGATGTCTGTGGTCCAATGAATGTAAGAGGAAGGCATGAGGCTGTTTATTTCATCACTTTTATAGATGATTATACTCGATTCGGATATGTCTATTTGATTTCTCACAAATCTGAAGCAATAAGTTGTTTCAAAAGATTTATGAATCTGGTAGAGAATCAATTAGACAAGAAAATAAAAGCATTGAGATCCGATCGAGGTCGAGAATATTTATCTGATGAGTTCAGAAAATTATGTGATGAAAAAGGAATAGAAAGACAATTATCTATTCCATATACTCCTCAACAAAATGGTGTTGCGGAGAGAAGAAACAGAACCCTACTGGAAATGGTTAGGTCCATGATGGCGCATGCTAACTTACCTATCACCTTTTGGAGTGATGCGTTGTTAACTGCTGCCTATATACTTAACCGTGTGCCTTCCAAATCAGTTACTTCCACTCCATATGAGTTATGGACAGGTAGAAAACCGGACTTAAGTTTTCTTAAGCCCTGGGGTTGTGCTGCCTATACACATGAGTCCTCTCACAAGTTTGGGAAATTGGGTCCTAGAGGAAAGAAGAGTATTTTCATAAGATACTCGGAACACTCGAAAGGGTATGTGTTCATAGGTGAGCAGGAAAGTGGGAGTATAACTGAATTTGAATCACGGGATGTAACATTCTTAGAGAATGAATTTCCTAAGAAGGGCGAAATAGGGAAGACAACTCCCTATTTGAAACCTCGGATCAAGATAATGATCTTAGTGGAGTTCGTCCAAGTGGGAGTAATATGAGAAGTGATGAATTGAATTCAACTCATTCTCAATTGCAACCACATAATGAGACAACATCATCATTGTCTAATCCAAGTGGGAGCATAATGGGGAATGATGTACAAAGTATACAATCTCCCATACAGCGAACAAGTCGCCAAAGTATTCCCCGTCGACGTTTTGACATTGAAGGAGAAACTTTTATGGTTGCTCCACAAGATGAGGATGAGCCTAGAAATATTAATGAGGCTCTGAATTGCCCTAGTAAGGAAAAATGGATTCATGCAATGGAAGAGGAAATAGAGTCAATGAAATCAAACCAAGTCTGGGAACTGGTTGATCTTCCAAAAGGACGCAGCTATTGGGAACAAGTGGGTTCTCAAAATAAAGCGAAAGGCTAATGGCTCGATAGAAAGGCATAAGGCTCGCCTTGTTGCGAAGGGGTATAATCAACAGGAAGGAATTGATTATGAAGATACGTTTTCTCCTGTAGTGAGATTTACCTCGATTCGCATTATTCTGGCAATAGTAGCGAGTATGGATCTTGAATTACATCAGATGGATGTGAAGACTACTTTCCTCAATGGAGAATTAGAGGAAGAAATATACATGGAACAACCTACTGGTTTCATAGTGAAAGGCCAAGAAGAAAAGGTATGTCGACTTTTGAGATCGATATACGGCCTTAAGCATCATCGAGACAATGGTATATACGTTTTCATAATACCATAATGGCATATGATTTTACAATGATTGATGAGCATCATTGCGTATATATCAAAAGATCCAAGGATCAATTTGTGATCATATCATTATATGTTGATGATATACGATTGCCGGAAGCAATATGGAGTTTGTTCATACTGTCAAGAGTTGGTTGTCTTCCAACTTTGAGATGAAGGATATGGGTGAGGCTGCATACATTCTTGGAGTTAAGATTTCAAGAGATCATTCAAAGAGATCGTTGTCTCTTTCGCAAGAAACATATATAAATAAAGTTCTTGAACGATTTCGTATGCAAGATTGTAAACCCATAGACACTCCTATTGCAAAAGGTGAAGGATTGAGCCATAGACTGTGTCTGAGGACTCCACAAGAAAAGGAACAAATGAAACATGTTCCTTATGCTAGTGCAGTTGGGAGCTTGATGTACGCTATGATGTGTGCAAGACCCGACATATGTTTTGCAGTTGGAATGGTGAGTAGATACAAATCCAATCCAGGTCCAAAGACATTGGAAAGCCGTTAAGAGAATACTGAGGTATCTGAAGGGAACTGCTGATTTCAAGTTGAATTACCAAGGAAAGGATCTGCGACTTGAAGGCTATTCAGATGCTGATTAAGGAGGAGATTTAGATGAAAGAAAATCTACCTCTGGATTTGCTTTCTTACTGAACAATGGCGCCATATCATGGAGCAGTAAGAAGCAAACGTGTATAGCCTTATCCACGATGGAAGCTGAGTTCGTGGCATTATCGGCAGCGGTACAAGAAGGAGTTTGGCTTAAGAGATTTTTGGATCATTTAGGTGTTATTGATAAAGCTGCACATCTGTTATTGGTTAACTGTGATAGCCAAGCAGCTATAGCGTACACTAAAGATCCAAAATATCATGGCAAGACAAAACATATAGATACCAAGTATAACTTTGTCAAAGATATGGTTACACGAAAAGATGTGAACTTGCAGTACATATCTACGCATAGAATGGTAGCAGATCCTATGACAAAGCCAATACCTAGAGATATGTTTTGTGGTCATGTAAAATCTCTAGGATTGCGTAGAGTCTGATGTACTGGATATTGTAATTTCCCTGAGCTGTTCACATTTAATGAATTTGTGTTTTCATCATTAATGCCTATGAGTCTTTGTTTGATCTTTATGCATCTTAATGCTTAGTGCATTACTTTATGTTGAGAAAGTATGTCGGACAGATAAGAGATTAGCCCACTCACACGGGTAATCGCCTCTATTTACTATGTGATAAATAGAGATGAGACAGTTTTTAAGCTTATTATCTAGGTGATAATCGAGAGCTCAAGCTTAAAATACGTATGTCGCCTTAACGAGTGTTAAGATGAGGACATAGTACTTACGATGTCCGAAAGTAAAATAACCCACACATTTTACTTTATCCTCTAAGATGCCGATGTGAGTTCGATGAATTTTGTGAATGAGTAAATACGTGAACTCAAGTTAGACATTGGGTATGTCCGAACTATCATCTGTACGGTATTGATGGTGTAGACATACGCTCCATGGGAAATGAGTTAATACCGTAATACGTATTTCATACTACGTATGCATGAGACGACCTATAAGAGTGGCAAAAGTTTGATCTCAACTTTTATGACGTGTGAGACTCTTGAGGAATAGAGTTCCTCAATTTTAGTGCCCTCATGACTCTTACTTATTCTCAAGATTTCTATTTAGTGTTTGCTATTTTAGAATGTTGCCAATGGTCATGAGTTGATTCGATCTAATGGGACATTTGTAGAAAAGCAAGTTGAACTGAAATTGAGAGTTTGAAGGAAAGAGGAAGATCGGATTTGTAGAATCACATTGTGGTTTTGTATTCACAGGTCGACCAATTATGACTGTCTTTGGGATAATCATAATTGTGAATACAATACAATAAATACATCATTGTTCAAAAGAGATCAAGAGAGATATAAATGTGATTGATCGATCTAGGAACTGCATACTAAATTTACTCGGAAAATGATGCCCAATATGAGCTGCTATATATTCCTAACAGATGTATAGCAACGAGCTCTCAAAGTATCTTTGGTCGCACGGATTATTCACCGGTATGAATGTTGAAAGAGGAAAAGAGGATTTTCAATTGATGGGCCTAAGTTGGGCCTATCCGCCCATGTTGGTTTTGACCCACCATATGCGAGTGGGAGATGATGGATTTAATTATATGGGCCTAAGTTGGCCCGGCCACGATGGGCCTAAAGGCTCGGCCCACGGGAATTAGGCCCGTAGAAAGAGGAACATATAAAAGGGATGAGAGAGAGGGAGAAGACACCTCTTGACATTTTTAAGAACGTACATTCTCTTTCTCTTCAAGAATTCTCTCTCCAAGAAAAGCCAAGAGGCGACACCATCTTCCGTTGAAGGCGAATTTTCGACATCGGATCGATCGGGACTGATTTCTCTTCCTCTTTACGGCATCGGTGTCTAATCTGTGGCCAACAAGGTACGCTCGAATCTGTGGTGTGCTTTACGATCGGTGATACGTGTTTAATTCCCGGGCTTATCTTCCGCATTGTTTTAGGGGTTCGGTTTTAAGTGTCGAATTCGTTTTCGGGGATCCGACGATCCCAATAGCAATCAATCATCCTCTATTAGATTTTAATCACTAATAGAAATCATTGAGTTTTTGCCATCTATAACCTTGCAAAAATCTACAATAACATGTTTTTATGCTACCATAATGGGAGAATACAATGTCGGGTCGGATTACTAGAAACATGGGTTTTAGGATTCAGAATTCTGAAGCAAACGACTCCAGCCAAAGGTTGAGTCCTAACCATCAAAAGCCGTTATAGCTAGGGATGATCCTGGCAGTGAAAGACCACCTTCTCGTCGCTGAAAGCGTGCTAGAAGATCCCTTCGATCATTTCTGGATGATTCTTGAAATTCAGGACAAAGCATTAGAAAAATTAGATGAAAATAATGTAAATTTCACATATTTTTAGGGTAAAATGCGTCTCTCTTCTATAGGATGAGACGGAAAAACGTAAAGCATAGAACAAAGTGGTGATGATAGGCGAATGTAGAGTGATCATGCTAACAAGTTTTATAGGGCTACATACAATTTCTATTTTTAGCATGTAAATTTATTCCCTAAAGAGGTTTATGTTTTGATTCCGAGACTCCAAATACATTTGAAATTAGCAGTAAAAAGATTGAGTCTCAATTCTTACATACAAGAATTAAAACAAAGTAAATATAATGCATTGTGTCCTAATTTAGATATAGAGAAAACCCAATTAAATGATTTATTTTGTATTAATGCACTTGAAAGTATCATATATGCTCAAATTTGTATTAGATCAAACATCACTTTTGTGATAACACTTCTAGGTAGATATTAGTTAAATTGAAAACATGATCACTGAGTTGTTAGCAAGAAGATCTTGAGGTTCTTAAAGATGACAAAATAATATAAACTGATTTACAGACATGTTTTGGTTTTGTAGTTAGTAAGGTATTTAGATGCAGACTTTGCTGGTTGTTAATATGACATTAAGTCAACAACATAATGCATATTTATGCTAGCGGGGAGTGGTATTATGGAAAAGCAAGAAATAGAAACCTTTGTCATTTTCTAACATGTAAATGGAGTTTGTAGCATGTTTTTTGGCTGCTACTTGAGTTGTTTGGCTCTGGAACCTCATTAGGGAGTTGATCATATTTGACTTTGTGGATAGACGCATATGGTTGTATTGTGACAATAATTTTGTAGTTTTATTTATACAACAACAGAGGTGTCAAGGGATCTAAACATATAACAGTCAAGTTTTTGACTATAAAGAAACGATATAAAATAGTGACGTTACAATTAGGGGTGTACAAAAGAACCGAGACCCGCCCTAACTGCCTGGAACCGGTGGTTCTTAAGGGAACCTGTCCAGTTCCCAATTCCAATTTATAGGAACCAGTGGGTACCGGTCTGGTTCCCGGTTCCATGGGCGGATCTGCCCACCTACCCACCCAGACCGGACCAGTGTTGCAATGTAAAGAGGGTTCCTTCCATATTTGTCACGGGTGTAGCACATATCTGCATTTATGTTCGACAATTAACCTTTTGTTTTTGCGAGGTGTAGGGGTGAAAGTTTCCGAGAATCCAACTCTCCTGCAAGCTCAAGTTTCTGATTTGGAATCTCATCAACGAATTTTTCATGTCGAAGCATTGCTACTACGTGTAATGTCTCATTGAGTAGAGAAGCCGCATCTCCTTCAGCTACTGCTTTGTAAAGCATCCACTCCATTTTCGCTCCTCAAGCTCTAAAACGAATCTGGGCTTCACGATTGCATTTGGCTCATAGCATTTTGCTATAAAATGGCCAAGAAAGTCAACTCCAGGAGATGGCGGAGGCAATGGCAAAGATGGTGGTGGTGGTTGGGACTGAAGTGGCGCGAGGGCTGCGACCGCTGCGACCGCGACACTAGTACTTGAGAAGAATAAAGCTATCATGGTCGGGAGAGCCAGAATAAATAGATATGGGGAGGGCGAAAAGGGGAAGGCGCAGAGGTTCTACCCGTTCTATGGATCCACTCGGGAACTAAATCAGACCAACAGTCCAGTTCCTAGGTGGATCCATGCAACTAGCGGGCGGTTCTTGGTTCCAATTTTTCAGAGCCAGTTCTTAGTGATAGTTCCCGGTTCTAGGTCAAGAACCGTTCACCCAAACCATGCACACCCCTAGTTACAATAGAGCATATTTCCACAAATAATATGGTTGTAGATTCACTTACTAAAGGCCTTCACCCAATTGTGTTCTTGAACAATATGTCATTAATATGGGTTTAGGAGCATCATGAGATATTGTTGTTTAGTAGGACCTATTTCAATTTTACTCTAATAAAGTTTATATTTGTGTTTATTATATTTAGTAACATTGTGATATATGTCAACTCTATTGAAAATCTCAAGGTATTGTATTAACCTTAGTTATCGAGTTGAATACATATATCTATTGAAAATCTCAAGGTATTGTATTAACCTTGAGTAAAGGCTATGGGCATCCGATTATTAGCATTAAGGATATGTCTTGTTACACAGAAAGAAATATTAACCATAAGGATAAGACATATGTAGATTTATTGAAATCATAAAGATTTTCTCTAGTGGCACAAGTTTTTGTGACACTTAAAGAAAGAGAATGGTGATTGACAAATGGGATGACACATAAAGTTATTACTTTCTATGAGAGATATTACTAGCATATTGAATTTATATCAGTAGAGCTGAAACACTTGTGACCATGGAAGGCTCTGTGTATATACATTAGTTACCGACATAATTCAGTGTTTAAAACTTTATGGGATGGGATTGACTATTAAGAATTATCTCTATATCAAGGTGCGCACATTCAATTTCAATTAATATAGCCTAAGTAGAAGAATGTAAGAGTTTTTTTTATGCGGGTTACATTAATTGATATTGAGATCTACCGTTTTACCAAATTAGTCTAATAAGATGAGATAGAAGGTTTCTTAATTAGTTTAATATGAAGTCGGTTAGTGTGGGCTGAGTTAAGCTCGGTTCGTGATGAGAGGGTCCGGTTGAAAATTCCATAAATAGTGTTCAAGTCTCTCATATAACCCTTACATATAATTATCCTTGCATAAAAAGCGTTTACTAAACGATAAAGGTGAAGGTAAAGGACAGTCTCATTGAGTCAGTGATATATAGGGAAATAGACGAGAATTTTTTGACTTTGGATCGTCACTATTCTCCATTCCGCATCTTACATTTAGGCTGCGTTTGGGAATCACTTTCCCAAGGATCTTTGGGGGGTTAAAGGCCTTTGGGCCAAATATTTAGTGTTTGGCAATGGTTTTTTTACTTCCCTTTGCGAAAGGCCAGCCTTCTCAAGGCTGAAAGCCCAAGGCAGGTTGAGGGCTGCCTTGGGCTTTTTCGGCATGCTGGCTTGGAGGGTTAATAAAAATTTTCTTCTGAAATTGTCCTCGTTAATTTTTTGTTTTTTCGGCTTTACCCCGACAACTATTCATTATCTTCATCTTCTGCTTCTCTATGCAGATCTACGCGACCGACATCTACACGCGGTCACTGACAAAGTGTGGGTGGTCCGACGAAAGGCAGGCAGTGCAGCGAAGGACAGGTGGTCCGACTAGGGTCGCACGACCCTTTGACAAGGGTCGTCGTGTGGAGGACGCCGGCAACCCAAATCGCGTGCAGATCTGGTCGCGCGGATCTGGGTCGTGGCAACCAGATCGTGGGCGCCAGCAACCTCCGCGACACGATGGGTCGCGCGATGGCGCGGCGAGGGTCACGGCAACTCGGATCTCGCGATCGGTCGCGGTGACATAGATCGCGAGATCTTGGTCGCCGCGACCCTCGCTGCACCGTGTCCTTCGCACGGTGACCTTAGCCGGACGCTGCCCTTTGCTGCACCGCTTCCCCCTTGTAGGACCACCTACCCTTCACCGACAAAGTTGCTAGCAGTAACCGGCGAAGCCTTTGGTCAGCGGTAACCGGCAAAACCCTTGGTTGGCTAACTCTCATTTTTTTCCTTTTTTTTTTAAATAACAAAAGTCTTTTGCAAATTTAATTTATCCAAACGGTATTTTGCTCAAAGATACTTCACAATGGACTTTCACAAATACGATTTACCAAACACACTTTGCATTTTGAAAAACTTCTTTACCTCAAGGGCCTTTACATTTCCTCAAGGACTTTCCCCAAAAGTCTTCCCAAACGCACCCTTTAATACCTCGTCTTTTTAAATTGTACATAAGTCACGCAAAGGAGAAAATATTGGCTACGTTTGGTGCTTCAACGTTGCAAACAAGAAGGCACCTCAAATTGCGCCACATGCCCACATTGTCAGGCCAATTTCCCCCCCACACTTTTCTCTCTCCTCTCTCCTCTCTCTTCTCTCTCCCCCTCTCTACACACTCCCTCGGCAAATTTCTCCCCACTTTTCTCTCTCCTCTCTCTTCTCTCTCCCTCCTCTACACGCTCTTGCCCGACTCTTCCCACTTTTCTCTCTCCTCTCTTCTCTCTCCCAACACACTTTCTCTTCACCGATGCGGATGAACAATCGGCCACCTTGACCTCCACGGCGACCACCTCCTTCGGTATGTCCGGGAAGGTGCACAAGTGTTCGATCTGTCACAAAAGCTTCCCCACCAGCTAAGATCTCGATGGGCACAAGAGGTGCTAGTATGAGGCCCCCACTCCTGCCTCCTCGACCGCTGCTGCCATCGTCGCTGCCTCGACTACCAACAAGGTGAGGGTCTTGAAGGGTGTGGGGTCAACTCACATGCAGAGTTAGGGTAATGTGACTTCAATGTGAAACCCCAGCACTCCCGGAGTTCACCTTCTAGTTTGCAATCTCCGACGACGTGGACAATGAGATGGAGAACCCACATCCCTCCAAGAAAGCCACGATTCTTGGCACTAGTGAAGATAGAAGCGGCCTAAAATGGGTCGGATTGGAAATGCATAGAAATCCACACAAAAAAAAAAAAAAAAACTGGCGATCAGAGAAAGAGAGTCGGGCGAGAGAGCATGTAGAGGAGGGAGAGAGAAGAAAGAGGAGAGAGAAAAGTGGGGAAAAATTTGCCGAGAGAGCGTGTAGAGTGGGGAGAGAGAAGAGAGAGGAAAGAGAAAAGTGGGGGGAGGGGGGAATTGGCCTGACAACGTGGGCTCACGTTGAACACGTGGCGCAATTTGATGTGTCTTCTTGTTTGCCACATTGGAGAACTAGACGTGGCCAATATTTTCTCCACGCAAAGACATCTCTTGTACGATACTTTTCTGGTGCAGCATTCGGCGACTTAAAGGTGTCATGGAAGTCAAGAATGCTGCCAAAAGTTCCTCCCCACAAGGATGTGACATCCTTGTGTCTTCTCAAAAATTCGTATGACGTCATTGCGTACATCTCAAGAGGAAAATTACTTCGCATGCCGACATAGATTATGACATTTGCTAGGTGTCTCGACAAGAGAAATTATGGCTCATGTTTAAATAAAATAAATCTAAATCCAATTGAATTGTCAACATTGACACAGGAACCATAATTTGGACCTGAAAGTAAAACAGCTAATGGCCAAAAATAGGATATGCTAATACACTTAGCTCAAAAGGCCTAATTAATGAAATGTTTGACAAGCTCGACCCCAAAGACCCATTAATGAAACTTCTAATGAGCTCATCGATAACAAATTTTCAATGAGCAAAGTTAAAGTAAAGTAATGTGAGGATAATCAATCAACTCAAAACATGCACGGAAGTTGAAGACTGAGTCGAGGAAGATCCATAGGGACAATCATAATAAGAAATCCTGAGTAGTTGTAAATCCGTGCTAAGACAGTTAGAGATCTTGATACTGCGGAAATGGCCAATTTAAATGTACAAGAAGAAACAAGGAAAAGAGGACAATAATCAGACATCATAAAAATCACAACGGGACATCAGTTTTTGATACTGCAGATATGAAGATCAGAAGATCATTTGTAACATATCAATTTTGAATAGATTTTGCCTAAGGTTGAATTTGAATTTCGAATTAGAACAGGTTTCGGAATTCCAGCGCTCATATTTGTTTATAAAAGATTTCTGGTAGTGTTTTGTAAGTTTTTATTTTCTTTACGCACTCCAATCATCTCTAATAAGTTCATGCTCAGCGTCAGTCGTCAAGCAAATATGGCCTCCATTAATTTAAGCCGTCTGTTGTAATTTAAAATCTATGTGCAAATTCCTTGTTGTCTCCAATTTACTGTTTGTCTACTATTTAAGAATTCAAACTTTGCAAGGTCCTTGAGGTTTCAGGACATATTAAATTCCACTTACTTTTGATTCAAAGTCATATTTAACGATTTAATTAGCCATCAATCATAATCAATTGGACTCCAATCATTAATTAGAACCGTTGAGTTTCTAATCACCATAACGGGGCAAAAATCCATATAACAGTTAATTACATGGGTCCCTTGGTAGGATTTATATAATTCATAGCCCGAATAATCTTTGTCAATGTATTCCAGAGATTATGCAGTTATAAATTTATCATCAGAATTTTGGTTCAATAGATTTGGTGAATCGCAATCGTTGATTTTATGAGTTCCATGTGAATGGATCTCACAAAATTAACTGCCGTGATGCATCTAATTTGCCGGATCTAAATTCAAGCAAGAATTTTCTTGTGTTGTAACCTCTCATCTCAATTATGCGATTTTCTCTTACAAAAAAAAAAAAAAAATTATGCGATTTTCATTAGTTCTTTTTTTTTTTTTTGGTCGAAATATGGAAACTATATTCAAGAGGTAAACCCAGTACAACCCGCTGCTAGTGCATTTGCACATACAAGGTCTATCAAATAAAACGGAGGAAAGACGGTCCAATTCTGGCATGGATTTGCGCAACTGTGGGCCTTCGTAGCCCAATCGGCAACAACATTGGCTTCTCGTCTACAGTAGCAAAGTCTGAGATTAGGGCACAGGGAAAATAGAGAGGCAGCTTTAGAGAACAAAGCACGCTCCTCCCATGGCGGCTCTTTGTATCGATTCAGCGTCATGACAAGGGATAGACTGTCCGATTCAACGAGCAGATTCGCACGATTGAGGCCTTGGCGAAGCAAATGCTGTATGGTGAGAGAAAAAGCTTGGATCTCCACCTGCAGGGCCGAACTTGCAGCATAGCGTTTAGAGAAATCGTTGGTGAGTCATCCATGGTGATCTCAGCAAACACAAGCCATAGTACCTTCCTTACCGCCTGGCTGATGTGCTCCATCGATGTTGACTTTCAAGACACCCAGATCTGGTGGCCTCCAAAGATTTCCCCTGTTCTAGAGCAACCTACCTTTGCTGGTCAGTGATCGAGCGGACAACCGAGCAACGTAGGTTTGAGCGAGCACTGCCTAAGCCACATGTATTGGGTCAAGACTCTCACGCTTGAAGATGAATCCAATTCGAGCTCGCCAAATTTGCCATAGGGCGTTCGCGATGATCTCCAAGCCAAGTAATAACTAATAAGTTCTGTCTTTGAGTCTCTGTGATCCAAGCATCAATTCATGAATTCCATGAGGTAAGATCTTAATATCGATTTGGGGATGAGACCAAATGCGCTGAGTCCATAGACAGAGTAAGAACAAGTGTTCTATGGTTTCTGGTGCCTGCTAATTGCATAGAATACAAAGTGGATTTGCAGTGATATGTTGCTGATATAAATTTACTCTTGTGGCTAATGCATTGTGACATAGCAACCAGAGGAAAGTGTGAACTTTTGGGGCAGTCTGCATGGTCCAGATTTTCCTCCATAGCCATCTCGGATTCTGATAAGTGCGAACTTTTGAAGCTGTGCTGTCTGTTTGAATAGTTACTGATAGTGTGAGTGCATGATATGCAGTTTTAACAGTGTAACATCCATGTTTGGTAGCAGTCCAAATAAGTTTATCCTTAGCAAAATTGGGTCTTACTGGAATGGTAATGATCTGATCTATCACCTTTTAGTCCAAGAATCTGTTTAGCAGATTAAAATTCTAGGTGTTGTGAGTCTGATCTATGAGGTCAATAACCATAGAAGGTTCTTCGCAGTCTGCAGGTCCGCCTAAAATTCTGATAGGTAGCCACCTATCTTCATGTACTTTGATTGACTGCCCATCTCCTATAGACCAACAAATATTAGGTTGAATTGCATCCCTTCCAATTAGAAGGCTCCGCTAGCCCCAAGATGGGCGAGAGCCTTTTTCTGCATTGCAGAAATTCCTTGAATGGAAGTAAAGTCCTTTGAAAACTTTACTCCAAAGAGATAATGGCTGATGAAGTAAACACCATGCTTGTTTTCCTAGCATGGCTTTATTAAAATTCATAAGATCTTGAAATCCTAAACCACTAGCCTCTTTTCTTCGTTTCAGAACTTCCCAATTTTGCCAATGAATCCCTGATTTGCACCTGTCATTCTGCCACCAAAATCTTGCAATTCTTTTTTCAATAGATTTGCAAAGAGACATAGGCAACTTAAAGATAGACATGGCGTATTGTGGTATCGCTTGTACTACAGTTTTAAGAAGGATATCCTTCCCGCCCTTTGAAATGAGATTTTCTTTCCATCCTTCCAACTTTGCATGAACTCTCCCCATTATCCAAGAAAACATATCCTTTTTTGAACACCCCAAATCAGATAGTATTCCTCAATATTTACCAAACCTTTGCAACACAAGTACCCTTAGCTCTCTAGCCATATTCTCCTGTAATCAAGCAAGGCAAGTTTTACTGAAAAAAAAATTCCAGATTTATTTTGATTTACTTCTTGCCATGTCGCTAAGCAATACTGATGTAATATATTTGCTAAATTCTGACATTCATGAACAATACCATCTAGAAAGAAAATAGCATCGTCTGCGAAAAACAAATGGGATAGAGTAGGACACCACCTGTTTAGTTTGATACCCTTGAGGTGTCCCATGTTGACAGCGTTGTTGATAAGATAAGATAAGAGATTAGCCATCAGGATGAAAATAGATGGGGATAGAGGATCGCCCTGTCAAAGACCCCTGGTAGGATGGAAATATTGTATATGTTCTCCATTAAATTTAACACAGGAAGATGCAGTCATTATACACTGCAAAACCCACTGGACCCACTTGGAATGGAAGCCTAATTTGAGTAGATAATCGTGAAGAAAATCTCATTCCACCCTGTGGTACACCTTTTGCATATCCATTTTCAGAACAACTTAAAAATGATGCTTCCTTTTCTTTGTCTTGAGCTCGTGAAGAACCTCATGGACTATTAAAATATTCTCCTGTATTTGCCTACCACCCACAAAAGCAAACTGTTCCTCAGAAATCAGATCTAGTAGCATAGTTTTTAAACTATTAGCAATCACCTTGGAAATAATTTTGTAAGCATAATTACACAAGCTAATAGGGCGGTATTGATCCAAACGTTCGGGGCAAGGGGTTTTAGGAATCAAAGAGATAATAGTCCTGTTTAGAGCAGAGGACAAAATCCCTAATATGAAAAAGTTTTTCACCGCTGTGAAGAGGTCGTCTTTAATGATTTCCCAGTGCATTTGATAAAATAAACCATTCAGGCCATCTCGACTCGGAGTTTTGGTGGCTCCTAACTGAAAAGTGGCTTGGTGGACCTCTTCAGGAGTTACCATTTCTGTTAGTACATTATTCATCTCCGTCGTAACCACACAAGGGCATTGGTCTAATATTGGTCCATAGCTACGACTTCCCACTGTGGTATATAAACCTAAAAAGAATGCGGACACCATCTCTTTTAACTATCCAAAGTCCAGCACCCAAATATCATTGTCATCCTATAACATACTGATTCGATTCCTTTGTCGTCGTTGTATGGTAGTGGCATGAAAAAATTTGGTATTCTTATCTTCCCATTTCAACCAATTAATCCTGGATCTCATTACCCAATACTGTTATTCTTGTTGCGACACCTTTTGTATCTCCTCCCTCAATGTTGTGGCTGTCGATTTGTCATAGAATCTAGTTGTTGATTGGTAACTTGCTGTAGTTGTTGCAATGTTGCCACTTTGAGGTGATTATGCGAGAATTTGATGCGACTCCACTTTGTTAAGACACCCGAAATTACCTGAAGTTTATGCAGAAGGTATGAGTTTTTCACATGTTCTGAATTCCATGAAGTGTCTATAATTTCTCGACATTCACAATCTTGGTTCCAAAAAGCTTCAAACATAAAGTGCCGATGTCTTCTTCTAGTAGGTGCTGTGGTATTTAATAAGAGAGGGCTATGGTCGAAACCCACAGCAGGTAGTGCATATACTTCGGCCCCAGGAAACAATAAGCACCATTCCATAGTACATAGGACTCTATCAAGATGTTCCTTTATGAAATCATCCCCTTCTCGATTATTCATCCATGTAAAGGCACACCCCTTTGAATCTATTTCCATTAGAGAGCAATCATTCAAAATAGCTCGAAAAGAAGATAAGCGATGAGAATCTGCAGTTCTTTTCCCTACCTTTTGCCAGTGGTAGATGATTTCATTAAAATCACCTACACATACCCAAGGTAGATGATTGCCATAGCTGATTTGCCTAAGTTCCTACCATACCTGTTGTCGTAAATGATAAACTGCAGGGGCATGGAGACAAGTAAGGCACCAGGTGCGATCCTCCATATCTTCCTTTCATAGCATGTCAAAGAAGTCCGAAGTAGACCTAATAATTGTTAAAGTAAGCCTAGCATTCCAGAACACAGCCAAGCCTCCAGCCGAGCCAACTGGGCTGTGTACATGAAGATTCAAAAAGTTTAAGCGGTGTTTCAGTCTTTGAAGAATAGCTTCTCTATTTTTAGTTTCCATCAAAAAAATGAGATCAGGCTTTTCCTTAGCCATAAGGGCCTTTAGTGCTTGGACTGTCAGGGGATTGCCCAGACCCTAACAGTTCCAACTTAGGAGTTTCATTTGTGAATAGGTGGTTGTTGAGGGCCAGCCACCTTAGCCCATCTTCCATCTTCGCATGCTTCCATGATGGGTGTATCCATGAGGAATGATTCATCTATGTTGTCTTGAGCTGGAATTCGTATATCAAAGGGATTGTAGCGCTTTAGTTTCTTTGCAGGACAAATCTTTGGAGTATGGTGAGTGGTTTTTATTTTCTTGGCCCGCGGTAAATCGATTGACTAAACCTAAACCCCCTTCATCCTTTCTGTTGCAGGTACCAGTGCAATGATTATGATGCTACTCTACAAAGCACCAGCCTGACAATGCTTATCTTTTGGAGGTGTCGATGGAGTGCTGAGGGCTGTAATGGGCTGCAGCAGGGGGGCTACTTCTATGTTGATTGTTGGCAGCATTAAAGGTAGATGATGAGTAGTTGTGGGAGGTGTTTCAGGTACTATCTCTTCCGAATGTTCCTGTTTATCCTTCGTTTCATAGTAAGTCTTCTAGTAAGGGCTATGCTCCTTGACCTTTGCACGAAGCCATTTTCCGTAAGCCATCTTCTCCTTTCCTTCAAGTTTTGCTTCATCGAAAGGAATGTCTTTGCAATACGATGCATAGTGACTTCATTTTTCCCCACAAATAACATAAATGTGATAGCCTCTCATAACAAAAATCTAGCCATAAAGTCTTGTTGTTGATTCTAATTAGTTGGCCTATCTTCAGCGGTTCATGTAAATTGATTTCGACTCTTGCTCTGCTTGCTCTAAGGGTGAAACCTTCTTTTGTATCAGCTTTTGCTTCTATCACTCTGCCTACATTTTTAACTGCTTTGCAAATCATATGTTCAGTGCACCACTCCAAGGGTAGACCAAATACTTACACCCAAAAGGCGTAAGTGGAAAAATCATAGCAGTGCAGAGGAGTATTCGGAATCCATGATTTGAAAACTATCAGATGACTAGAAAGTAGCCAAGGTCCGCCCCCTAAAATCCTCTGTTTATCTGTTTCCGACTGAAATTTTGTCACATATAGACCAGCCTCTCTTTGCGAAATATCAACCTGTTCTGTTCTCCATGCCCGCTTCAACGTGCTTTGAAATGCTTGAAAATTGATAGAAGAATTAGAATGGATTTTACCTATAAGATTTAATCTGCATTCCTCCAATGTTTCTGGGGGTGGCTCATCGTTCCAGACGTTGACTTCCTGTTCCGAGCATAGACGTCCCAGACGTTGACGTAGTGCAGCAAGTCGGGATGAATTCTCATCGTCTTCATGGTCCATGAGCTGGTTGAACAGAGTCGAGGAAAAGGAAACAACAGCTGGGTCAGAATGAAGCCGCTCAAGCAAAGGTAAGTGAAATCTAGGATGTCGATTGAAATGGGTAGTCTCGGAAATGTCCAAACGAGGCCATGCAGAAAGTAAAAGAAGATTCTGAAGGTAGAAGAGGTAACGAGCGAACAGAATTGAGGCAGAAATAGGGGCGAAAGGGATGGTGTCGATGGGGAAGAAAGGATCAACCAAACGAGGGATGTAGGTGGGAATTTCGGGTAGATGAAATTGCCATGGCTACGCTACAAATTTGGTGGACGGAAAGGATTAGGGTTTAGGGATTGAGCTACCATTTAGGTAGAAGATGGCTCTACATTTCGAGAGAGAAAAACTTTCCTTACAAAATTCACGTGGTTTTTAACTAGATGGGTTCTTAATCTTCCTTGTGATTTCATTAGTTGCCCGTTAATTGTTTATGTATTTCTCTTCTTAGATTTTGAAGGAGGTCCACTTCTTTATTTGGCTTCTTCATTTCTTTGTTTAACCTTAACGCTACTTTTGGGAACAGGAGAAAATTGTATAAAGAAACGACGGAGAAAGAACAAATAGGCTACCTTTGATAACTTGGAAAAACTCATCCTGTGTTTAGTTCCTACCAACGACAAGATAAAATCGGATAGAAAAAGAATATAACTTCATTAAAATATACTATAGGGAGGGAGGATAATGGTGAATAGGATTTCTTATATTTATGGTATAAAATTTTATTTTTTTGAATAAAAAACTTCTTAAATTAATATTTACCATATTTGAATTTTAATATTTTTTAAAAATTAAAAATAACAACAATTCTCTTTTTTATTTATTTTAATTTTATTTATACAATTGAATTTCTTTCTATCATATAATATATATTATATATTTTTGGCGTTCATATTTATAACATATTTCAAGTTTATTAGTATAGTTTATTATTTAATAAAAATTTATTTATGAATAATGAAAGGGAATAAATGTGGCACCTCTCGACGGCCCCTGAACCATTAGGGTCGCCACAGTACACTTACCTTTCACTTGGCCTGATGATATAATACTCTGATACCAAGGAATTTCATGTGAATTCATAAATTCTGGGGGGTTTACATCTTTTAGATCGGTCCTTGCACAATTTAAATAGCGGAAGCACATCCATCAACTCCCATCCCTATATTCAGAAAACGATGCACACCAACTAAACATTTATAGGTAAAAGCCGAACACTTTTATTTATTTAAACTAGATGGACATCATTCATCGGTACATCAAAATGCCATAGTCTTCTATACTCGGCTATACTTCAAAAGATGACCGACATCTTTTCCAACAGTTGTATACTTAAGGTTCATCGACCAGTGTGGGCATCCAAAGTTCCTTCCTTTGCTATCCTCTTCCTCACGGTCATATCCAACCACTCGATCCATCAACTGGTGGCAGTGGTAGCAGAGGTATCTTGTCTAGTCTGAAATGTTAGTCCCCAAACGGGGTGAGTACAACCACTCAGCAGTAAAGATCCATCAAATTACACAATGCAACAAGCAAGATAACCACAATTTCAAGTGAAATGCACATATCATCCGTGCAATCATGCTTATATCTCCATGAGATGCATTCATTAAGTCAATTCATGTTCCATGACATATGCACATACATGCGCATGATCCATATCACCCATACAATCATATATATATATATATATATATATTCTCATGAGATCCATTCAATGCCTTCATGATCGCAATCTCAATGCCATATAGTATCAACTCAATTTCATAGGCAATTATATCCCATGCCATATGCACACACACACGTGCATGATTCAATCCCCATTTTGATATTCAAAAGCATCTCATCTTTCTTCCAGGGTCCAGTGTTCGCATCCCTCATATATCGCTCGCACCCAACCTGGCATCGCGAGGAACCTCCAGCACACATCTCTGGGCATTCGGCACACACCTCCGGGCATCTCGCATCCCACCTGGCATCACGAGGAATCGCCAGGGCTCGTCATGAAAATGGTTACCCCTGCCTTCTGGAATTACGTACCAACATACCACCAGGCATTTCCTGGAATTACGTACCGATATACCACCGAGCATCTCGAAACTCCCGAGGACATCCGGCACATACCTCCAGGCATCCCGACACTCCTAGGGGAACATCGTCGACTCAAGGGTCCGACGGTATTATCACTTGCACATTTATAATCACAGGTGTGTTTCACTTTTAACAAAGTGTTTGATGCAATAATGTCAATGGTTTAGATCAACTTTTGATGTTATATGACATGCCAAATTTCACCACATATGCAGCACAAGCAACCACTTAAGACAATACATCACGTACAGAAATTCATTTATTTTTGAAAATGCATCAATTTTCGGATAAAACAGAATGCACTCCTTTAGTTAAAACTCTAGAAAAATTAGTAAACGGTATTAATAAATTCTGAAAATTTGACACGTTATAGACAAGACCTAAAGGCAGATATCTCAAGCATAACACCACACCAAAAGAATCTCACACAAATCACTACGGTCCATGCATCACAGCTTTCAAGATTCTAACATTTTAGTTTGCACAGTTTCAAAAACAATTTCGATTAAATGCCCAAATGAACTCCAAAAATTCTAAAATTTTGATATGTGATAAACAACACTTAGAGGTAAATATCTCGTGCAGAAATCTAAATCCAATGTGTTCTAGATAAATAGATATAGACGATTAATTCCTTCTGTTCTCGGTGTCGATTTTCCAGATTAACTTCTTTCAAAACAAATTCGTTTCACCGACCTACACATGTTCATTTCTTCTAAAATTTCAGTATGTTATTCCTCAGAATGTTATTTACAACTTTCATTCAGGACACAAAATCAAATTTCAACTGAATGATTTTATAAAAATCACAGAATCATACTAGGTCGAGATAGCATTTTCCAGATCCAGTTTCTTCAAAGGACAACGATTTCACCGACCTATACTTGTTCATTTCCTCTAAATTTTTTATATATTATACCTCAAGATGTCCTCTACAACTTCCATCAAGAGGTCAAAGTCAGATTCCAACTAAAACATCACATGCAAGTCACGAAATCACCAAAGGTCGGACTGTTTTTCCCCGAAACAGAATACTAGGCTAGAACACAACTTCGAAATTTCACACTTCATCCACATCCGAGATTCACCATTCATCACACACCAAACACAACAAGCAAAGGGTAGATTAATGGACTCTACTTGCCTCTAATCCAAGCAAAACACAGCAATCACAATGGCGGGGCAAGGCGGGTCGACGGCAGCAGCTAGGCGCACGCACAACGGGGCTTGGTCTTCTTCTTCCCTCGCCGAAGCACCCACGAACCCTCTCTCTCTCTCTCCCTCGGCTCACCTCCCTTTCTCTCTTTTCCTCTCACTTCCGAAACCCCCTCCCTTTTTGCTCTTTGATTAACAATTTATCTCTATTTTTGCATGTAAGAGACAAGTGTTTTCATGAGGAGAACAAGTGGTGAAAAAGAGAGAACAAGTGGCAAAATTGAAGACAAGTGTTGGAGGACATGCACTCCCCCCTCCCCTTCTTGGTCTGGTCGAAACCCATGGGGGTCTTTGGGTTTGCTTGGGCCCGAAATCTTGGGCCCAAGAGTTCTTAAAATAAAGCCCAAAATTATTATTATTATTTTTTAAGCATTTTGTTTCTAACGAATTTAATTTAATATCCCAAAAATTAAATTGCTTCCTATACAAGTATATACTCAAAATTCTTCTGTGCCATCCAACATCCTCAAAGTTCTAATTCTTTAATTTCAGCACGCATATTTCTTACGCAAGACCGAATTCCGTCCTTTCGGTTCAAAATAAAATAAAATATAAATTCAAATGAACAAATAGAATTTAACGCTTGTAAATAATGTTAATGCCACAGTTTGGTGACCGTCACCTATCCGAGGATCATCTAAATTTTTGGATGCCACAATTCTCCCATTCTTAGAGAATTTCGTCCTCGAAATTAGGCATCACCTATGTCTCTTTAAACAAGTGAGGGTACCTTTCCCTCATTTCATTTTCACTTTCCCATGTGGCTTCATCCACATCATGGTGTGGCCATAATATATTAACCATTGGTATTTTCTTTGTCCGTAGGACTTGTTCCTTTCGATCTAGCACTTGCACAGGCTCCTCAATGTACCTCACTCCCTCATACACTTCGATGGCTTCATGATCGAGTATGTGTCTTGAATCAGGCTGGTACTTCCTCTAAAGACAAGGATGCAAGCTCTTAACACGTCCTCTAATACTTGGATCACTCTTTTCGTTTGTCCGTCCATTTGTGGATGAAAATCGGTACTAAACTAGAGCTTTAGTCCCTAAGGTGGTTTGAAGACTTCGCCAAAGGTTTTGAATTAAATCTTGAATCTCGATTCGACGTGATAGTTACAGGAACACCATGTAAGCATACCACTTGGCTTACATATATATCTCAACAAATTTTCCCTTCGAATAGTCCACGCGAACTACTAGGAAATGGGCAGACTTAGTCAAGCGATCTACTATCACCTGGATAGAGTCGTGGCCACTTGATGTCCTTGGTAATCCTTGCACAAAATCCATCGTCACATGTTCCCATTTCCATTCTGGAATATCTAATGGTTTCAATCAAACACACCATTTAGCCAAATTATTCCTATACCTTTGTCACCATCAATTCAAGCCTAGAACCATCAAAATCGACACCACCAATAACTCATATGGTACAGTCCAACAGAGACATTCACTACGCCTTCACTGGAACATGAATTCAAGCCTAAAATATAGCATCATTCATTCGGTTCAAATATCGATAGTCCACCAAGACTTATTCAATTCAAAGATCGACAATCCACCAAAATAAGAACTCGTCTAGTTTCCATCGAGTATATCTCATGTCTCACCCTAAAAGATCGTCACTTGGACTAATCACTCATCAAATCCATAACTTGAACTTCCACCATTTCACCTTGGAGAGGGTATCACCACAATTCATCATATCCACTAATTCCACATACCCTTTTCAAATTGAGATCATCACCAAAAATTAAAAGTTGACCATCATCGATTAAACCCATTATTCCGACATACAAACCACAAATAACTTCATGTCTCATATGACCACTCAAACTCATGACTGCCAAGATCAATCTATACATACTAAATGCTTCCATGTAATGCATCGAGACTTCCAATGAGATCCTCAAATAGGAGGTCACTACTTAGCTCAAATGATCATAACTTAATCCTTGAATTCATAACTCGCTCTCCATAATTCACTTCTTAAACTTTGCTTGCAGCACTACGCTCAGATGTTGTGTATGTTCTTTGGGTCCTTTAGAATATATCAAGATATCATCAAATGAAAACAATCACAATTTGGCCCAAATAAGGCTTAAATATCCTATTCATTAGATCTATGAATGCAGCTAAGGCATTTGTCAATCCAAATAGCATAACTAGGAATTCATAGTGTCCATAGCGAGTCCTAAATGCAGTCTTAGGAATGTCTTCTTTCTTGATCCTTAACTGATGGTATCCTGACCTTGAGTCAAGTTTAGAAAAGACCAAACTTCCATGCAATTGGTCAAATAGATCATCAATTCTAGGTAATGAGTACTTATTCTTAATGGTCACATGATTCAATTGCCTATAATCAATGCACAAACGCATTGATCCGAATTTCTTTTCACAAACAAGAATTCTACAAGCTTAACCATGCTTCCGCTGCACCACTCTGATAGGATTATCCCAGAAACACTGCCTTCCCAGTTCAACTCATAGTTCGGTTCATTCCTGCCCCCTTTTGCCATCCTAGAAGCCTGCCAGGAGCCGCTCCTTGCTCAGGTCCTTTGACCTTGGCGTCCACTCCCCGCCCTCATCAGACCGGCTCTTATAGGTACACCAGCTTTCGCCTGGTTCGAACCCGAACTACACATCCACTGGAGGGTCTCGTTTCAATAGGGACTAACTTACAGAGATATTATCCACTAAGCCTATCACATACTAAGTCTCACGATTTTAGTCTTAGCACATGGGTAAGTACTATCTCAGGAGATCATCCATCCTAGTCCATTGCTTACGGAGTTAGTTCATTCCTACGATGATATCAAAGTCATACATAACTATCACTATCAAGTCCATTTCCAAATCTCATTCCTTTAGGGTTATCTCACTCATCTCAAATGCTAATCTAGATAACAACATGTCCTTCAGTGAGGTAGAAATACGAAGAGGCATATCTAAAGATTTGTTCCTATTTCTCACAATCATCTATATTTTTCGGACACAAATGAATGCGTGTCACTCATATCAAATAACGCATATGCCTTCTTATCCATCTATCGAAATCGTACCTGAGATAACATTTTCTGAAGCTTTTACTTCCTCTTGAGTGACCGCATACATCCGTCCTTGTGCTGGTGGCCTCTGTGGATTCCTTGGTGGATTTGGTCCAATAGTATGTTGTTGCGTTTGTCGCACCGAGTTGACATTTCGGCTGCGACCCATCGTGTGGACAATTTCTCTTAAAGTGTCCTATTTGCCCACATCCATTACATCTCAATTGGCTATTACAAGGTCCTGGCCCATGTTGTCTACCACACCTCTGGCAAAAATTTCCTTGGTAGGGTGCTCTTCCTATATTCAGGCCATCCCTGGCTTTTCCAAAGTTTCCAAAATTACTCTTCTTCTTAGATTCCAGGGTTGACCTTGATCAGGATAGGGTCTCTTACCCCATCTGATATCACTAAAGGTCAACTGTCTCTTAGACTCCGATCACTCTCTTACTAACTCCTGCTCCACCAACTATGCCCTCTCATAAATCTCATTATAATCTCTTTATGTTCAAAGGCACCAGTTGCTTCCTAATATCAGTCCTCAACCCTTTCAGAAATCTCTTAGCTTTTTCCTCTCGATCCTCAACCAATCTGGGAGCATACCTAGACAACTCATAAAATTTCGTCTCATATTGATCTACTGACAGCTCCCTTTGTTCCAACTGAACAAATTCAGTGATCTTCTTATCTTGGGCACAATCAGAGAAATGCTTTCTATTGAAAGCTCTAACAAACTCATCCCAGTTTATATCAGTACCTGGTGGAAAGATCGTGTCTCTCGAAGCTCTCCACCAAAACTTTGCATTTCCCTCCAGCTGGTACTCTGCCAAATTATTTTCTCGGCATCATTGCAGACCAACAACTGGAAAATTCGCTCCATTCCATCAATCCATTGTTCCACCTCCTCAGGACTTCCTGTTCCACTAAACTTAGGTGGTTTTAGCTTCAGAAATTGTTTCACTAGTCCTTGAGGGCGACATTCCACTCCGAGTTGTTGCGGCGCTTGTCTTTCCATCAGATTTCCAATATTGGCCAATGCCTGCAGGATGTCTTCCATTCAGGTTCAGCCCTTGCAGCAGAGGCTTCGGCCCTCGATGGATGAGCACTTCTAGCTCGTACCATGATTTTCCTACAGTTTCCAAGCATTTGCCTCAGGAATAATCTATGACTCATTGTCTCCATTTAAAAGCAACTACAACTATATATATAAGTAACATAAACATGTTACTGGCACCTAAAAGCAACTCATAATAAACTACTAAGGATCTACGAGTGAATACCCATCACTCGTTGTTCAAAGTTAGTCAACCATTCCAATTAGTATCCTATGATATGCATCATTCTATCCTCATTTCCATCTAAGGCACCTTATCACTCCCAATAAACCATAGCTCTGATACCATTAATTGTGGCACCCGTCGACGGCCCCCAAACCTTTAGGGTCGCCACAGTACACTTACCTTTCACTTGGCCTGATAATATAATACTCTGATACCAAGGAATTTCATGTGAATTCATAAATCCTGGGGGCTTTACATCTTTTAGATCGGTCCCTGCGCAATTTATATGGTGGAAACACATCCATCAACTCCCATCCCTATATTTAGAAAACGATGCACACCAACTAAACATTTATAGGTAAAAGCCGAACACTTTTATTTATTTAAACCAGATGGACATGATTCATCGGTACATCAAAATGCCGTAGTCTTCTATACTCGGCTATACTTCAAAAGATCACCAACATCTTTTCCAACAGTCATATACTTAAGGTTCATCAACGAGTGTCGGCGTCCAAAGTTCCTTCCTTTGCTATCCTCCTCCTCGCGGTCATATCCAACCACTCGATCCATCTACTGGTGGCAGTGGTAGCAGAGATATCTTGTCTAGTCTGAAATGTTAATCCCCAAACGAGGTGAGTACAACCACTCAGCAGTAAAGATCCATCAAACTACACAATGCAACAAGCAAGATAACCACAATTTCATGTGAAATGCACATATCATCCGTGCAATCATGCTTATATCTCCATGAGATGCATTCATTAAGTCAATTCATGTTCCACACCATATGCACATACATGCGAATGATCCATATCACCCATATAATCATATATATATATATATATATATATTCTCATGAGATCCATTCAATGTCTTCATGATCGTATTCTCAATGCCATATAGTATCAACTCAATTTCATAGGCAATTATATCCCATGCCATATGCACACACACACGTGCATGATTCAATCCCCATTTTGATATTCAAAAGGATCTCATCTTTCTTCCAAGGTCCAGTGTTCGCATCCCTCATATATCGCTTGCACCCAACCTGGCATTGCGAGGAACCTCCAGCACACACCTTCGGGCATCCGGCACACACCTCCAGGCATCTCGCATCCCACCTGGCATCACGAGGAATCGCCGGGGCTCATCATGAAAATGGTTACCCTTGCCTTCCAGAATTATGTACCAACATACCACCAGGCATTTCCTGGAATTACGTACTGATATACCACCAGGCATCTCGAAACTCCCGAGGACATCTGGCACACACCTCCGGGCATCCCGACACTCCCAGGAGAATATCGTCGACTCAAGGGTCCGACGGTATTATCACTTGCACATTTATAATCACAGGTGTGCTTCACTTTTAACAAAGTGTTTGATGTAATAATGTCAAAGGTTTAGATCAACTTTTGATGTTATATGACATGCCAAATTTCACCACATATGCAGCACAAGCAACCACTTAAGACAATACATCACGTACAGAAATTCATTTATTTTTGAAAATGCATCAATTTTCGGATAAAACAGAATGCACTCCTTTAGTTAAAACTCTAGAAAAATTAGTAAACGGTATTAATAAATTCTGAAAATTTGACATGTTATAGAAGAGACCTAAAGGCAGATATCTCAAGAAGAACACCACACCAAAAGAATCTCACACAAATCAGTATGTTCCATGCATCACAGCTTTCAAGATTCTAACATTTCAGTTTGCACAGTTTCAGAAACAATTTCAATTAAATACACAAATGAACTCCAAAAATTCTGAAATTTTGATATGTTATAGCGAACACTTAGAGGTAAATATCTCCTGAAGAAATCTAAATCCAATTCGTTCTAGATTAATAGATATAGACGATTAATTCCTCTTGTTCTCGGTGTCGATTTTCTAGATTAACTTCTTTCAAAAAAAATTCGTTTCACCGATCTACACAAGTTCATTTTTTCTAAAATTTCAGTATGTTATTCCTCAGAATGTTATCTACAACTTTCATTAAGGACACAAAATCAAATTTCAACTGGATGATTTTATAAAAATCACAGAATCATACTAGGTCGAGATAGCATTTTCCAGATCCAGTTTCTTCAAAGGACAATGATTTCACCGACGTATACTTGTTCATTTCCTCTAAATTTTTGATATATTATACCTCAAGAAGTCCTCTACAACTTTTGTTAAGGAATCGAAGTGAGATTTCAACAAAAAAGCTACTTTACAGTCCACGAAATCACTAAGGGTCAGCACAACAAATTCCAGATCTAGTTTCTCCAAAGGAAAATCATTTCACCAAGCAATACTTTTCCGTTTTGTCTCAAATTTTATTATATTACTCCTCAAGATGTCCTCTACAACTTTTATCAAGAGGTCGAAATCAGATTCCAACTAGAACATCACATGCAACTCACGAAATCACCAAAGGTCGGACTGTTTTTCCCCGAGACAGAATACTAGGCTAGAACACAACTTCGAAATTTCACACTTCATCCACATCCGAGATTCACCATTCATAACACACCAAACACAACAAGCAAAGGGTAGATCAATGGACTCTACTTGCCTTTAATTCAAGCAAAGCACAGCAATCACAATGGCGGGGCAAGGCGGGCTCGACGGCAGCAGCTAGGCGCATGCACGACGGGGCTTGGTCTTCCTCTTCCCTCGCCGAAGCACCCACGAACCCTCTCTCTCTCTCTCTCTCTCCCTCGGCTCACCTCCCTTTCTCTATTTTCCTCTCACTTCCGAAACCCCCTCCCTTTTTGCTCTTTGATTAACAATTTATCTCTATTTTTGCATGTAAGAGACAAGTGTTTTCATGAGGAGAACAAGTGGCGAAAAGGAGAGAACAAGTGGCAAAATTGAAGACAAGTGTTGGAGGAGATGCATTCCCCCCTCCCCTTCTTGGTCCGGTCGACACCCATGGGGGTCTTTGGGCTTGCTTGGGCTCGAAATCTTGGGCCCAAGAGTTCTTAAAATAAAGCCCAAAATTATTATTATTATTATTATTATTATTATTATTATTATTATTATTATTATTATTATTTTTAAGCATTTTATTTCTACCGAATTTAATTTAATATCCCAAAAATTAAATTGCTTCCTATACAAGTATTTACTCAAAATTTTTGTGTGCCGTCCAACATCCTCAAAGTTCTAATTCTTTAATTTCAGCACGCATATTTCTTACGCAAGACTGAATTTTGTCCTTTCGGTTCAAAATAAAATAAAATATAAATTCAAATGAACAAATACAATTTAACGCTTGTAAATAATGTTAATGCCACAGTTCGGTGACCGTCACCTAGTCGAGGATCATCTAAATTTTTGGATGCCACAATAAAAGAATAAAAATAAATAAAAATAAAAAAGTGATGGAAAAATAAAAGTAATAAGTAATTAAAGAGGAAATAGACGAGAAAATTGGAACATTATACTTTTCAGAATCATGAAGATAAATGATCATGTTTTCTCTCTCTTGCTAGATTCGACATTCACTAGTTGATTTACCTTGTCAATGTTGGTATAGCCCATTTACATATTTTGTCATAGTCGAACATCTGGCTCTAGGATGTTACAATGAGCTCTTTTGCTATTTAAGATTGAGATCCTACAATTATCATGGATTTGGTGATAGAGGTTATTTCTACTCGTGGATTTATAGTTCTTTAGTCATGGATCAAGAGATTCTTATCATCCCCATTTATACAATTTCAAATTTATTTACATTGATGTGTTGTTTATATCAATCAATGGACATAATAGTATATAAAATATTCAGTTTTATTGCTATCATTCACCAAATAATGGATATGATATAACAAAATCTTTGTTTCTCATATCATACCCTATCTAATCATATCCTAGCAAAAAATCTAGACAATCGAATGTAGCCATTTAATCCCGTGCTTTTGTGCATGACAACTTTATCATGTTTCTTGTCAGCCATTTGATTAATGTGTGTTGTCAGCTATTCGATTAAAACTTCAGCAAAATTGGCTACTCAAATTGCCAAAATCACAACATTGCTCTTCCTTTATTTAATTGCTTCGATTTTCCTCTGGTATCAAAGAAAGACTCGCATTCATCATGTGGTCATGGTAATGATGAATGTGTTGGTCCATTCGAAGTAGAAACACCAATATCACCAAATATGTTTTCATACAAAAAATTAAAAAAAACGCAAGCTAGCTTTAATTTTTTATGGTAATAATGTGGAGGTACTAATTAAAAGAAATCGATAAATTATTAAATTTATATATTTGTTATAGTGTTGGTAATTTACTTATGCTGCTTTTAATTTTCAAAAGAGTTGATAATATACTAAAATTTTTGGAAGTTTTTAAGTTATTAACGAGCTACCTGATAATTAAGTTATTGATCATATTTTGTTTCACCAACATCATTTGAAATTTTCCAACGGTTGTCAAATTCGACCAACTACGAGAAACTTTCAAATTTTCCCTTTGATCGGACTCGTCCTTGCCAGCATGAAAATCGGGGGAGAAAAATAGAGAAGCCATGCCCATCATCATCTTCTAAGGCGGCGAGTGGGGAAGTCTCTTGCCATGTATCGGGTGTTGATAGGTTTAGGGGCCACACCCATACTTATCTCACCATGATGCGACAATAAACATCAAATGACACCATGACGCGAGGTACACTGGCAACCAATAAATAGCCGTAATTCAGGTTTGATACAAGGTACACTTACAGCATGTAATACCCCATCGCCAAAGTACGGCGGAGTAGCTACACTTGAATATGCATAAATGGTTAAACCACCATGAGAATCACGTTTCACATACACCACAGAAAATAAAGGCACATTTGATAATCATCCTATTTTTTCATTTTTCTATTCGTTTGTTCTCCACAATAGAAAAAGAAAAAAAAAAAAACAGATCAGCTAATTTTTTTATTATCCTAAATATAAAAGTAGTCGGTGAATAAATTTAGAATAGAAATAAAAAAAAATGATCGTGTGATAATTTTTAATTTATTGTGAGAGTAATAATCTATTTTGAATTATAAAAAATCAAATAACAAATTATTATAAATCGTTGTGAGGCTCAATTGCTTCAAAAATTTGTGATTTACAACAAATTGTTATTATCATAATAGCCCAAAAACTGTTACGCTAGTAAAACCCTAAAAATAATCTACTTCTTTGTCTTCAAGAATATAAATGGAGTCTCGAGAATAGAAATGCTACTAAGCACATCTTAAGTAATCTAAGAGCATGATGCATTTGAATACACAAATGTCCCTCCTGGCCAATGGTGCCTTCGACCATTTCAACGCCCGAGTCAATGTCTTAATTGAGCGATGGGGAAGACAGCTACAAAAGTAGTTGGGACGTAACTCCACCTCTACCTCAGAACGATGTTGACTCTTGCTCAACAAATTAGTTGGGATGTGAATGTATTCGGGTTATTTCATTGTCTTGTCCTCTTCGATAGATAAGTGCCACGTGACTTTTGCTCAGCGTTTTATGGAGACCACATATATTGCCGTTTGGTTAATCTTCACTTCTCTTATCTAAATAGATTCTTATATCAAGACAACCCCGCCTTCAATGAAAGGTCCCAGGCATGTGTACCTCGTTTTATGGCGGCATTCGGGAGTGTTATCTTGAGCCTTTGATATCCTACAATAGCGGAGAAGAGAAGAAATGGAGACGCGGACATTTGGAGTGCTAAAACTTGACACGGAGGGATACTTAAGTATCAAAAGTTCGGAAATGTACACTTAAGTACCAAAATCATAGCAAAATAGATCAGTTAACTGCCAACGGCGAGAAAATTCGGCCAAAATACTGAAGTAGCGTTATTTTGACGAGACAAATACAAAATAACGTTATTTTGCACACTGATATAGCTAGATAAGGTTAAAACGATGTCATTTTACACGCTGACGTAGCTAGATAAGCAAAAAACAATGTCGTTTTGCCATTTATTTGAATTTTAATATAAATATTACTTAAATTAAATTTAAAACTAAATTTAAAAGAAAAAGACAACTGCAATCTTCTTCTTCTTCTTCTTCTAAAAAAATAATTTTAAATTTAATTTAACTAATATTTAAATTCAAATTCAAATAAGAGGCAAAATGACATTGTTTTGGCTTGTCTTTGCTGACTCAGCTTTCTAATGAGCCACGTACTTGACTTAGGATCTATTTGGTAACACTCTCGAGAATAACTAATTATATTCTTTTATTCTTGGGAACAAAAAAGAAAATAGAAATCCGTTTGGTAAATTTATGTTCTCGAGAGCAAAAATCCGTTTTTTTTGTTTTTGGGAATAAATTTGGAACAGAATCAAGAAGCAAAAAAAAAAGTTGTTTCCTTTTTCCAGGAACAATTATTAGAATCAAGTCTAATTTTTTTCTCTTCTCTTCTCTTTTCTTCACTTTTCTCTTCTATTTCTTTTTCTTCCTCTTCCTTTTGGTCGGTTGCTAGCCTTGACCATGGCCGGTGACCGGCCAGATGAGGGCTAGCGCCGGCCCACAACGATGTCGAGCCATGGTGAGACTTGTCGACCCGAGAGGCTGGGCGTTGCTAGGCCAAGGCGAGGTCAACCTCGCACTGCCTGGGTGAGGTTGAGCCTCACCTAGATCTAGTGAGGTTGAGGCTCCCCGTGGCCAGGCGAGCCTCCGAAGAGCTCTCCAAACCTCGCCTAGCCGATCGTCAGCTACCGTCGTGGTTAGCGACCGACCACAAAGAAGGAGGAAGAAGAAGAGAAAAAAGGAAAAGAGAAAGAGAAAAATTAGAAAAATATAATAACAGCATTAAAAATTAAAAGAAATAAAAAAATTAAGAATCTTGATCTTAGGAATATAAATTTTGAACAATTACCAAGAGTCTTAAAAAACTTAGAAATTGTTCTCAAGAACAAAATAAATAAAAAATCATTTCTAAGCAAAAATTGTTCTCGAGAACATAATAGTTACCAAACGAGCCATTATATTATTAAAAATAAGCCACATCGGATTTTTGGCATTCTTTGTTGGAATTGGCACTTAAATATCCCACTTTTCAAAGAAAGTAGCACTTACTGGTGCATTTGGCAACCAGCCAAATAGTGTTTGATTTTGTTCTTTGTTCTCGGGAATAAATTTGGAACAATAATTCTTTTGGTAATTATTTTGTTCCTAGGAACAAATTTGTTCCCGAAAACAGATTTGGAGTAGAATCAAGAAATATAAAAAAATTGATTATTTATTCCCAGGAACAATTACAAAATCAAGCCAATCGAAATTTGTTCTTTTCTTTCCTCTTCTTCTTTCCTTCTTGTTTTTCTTCATTTTCTTTTCTTCTTCCACCATTGCTGCCACCCGTCGCCGGCCACCGATGAACCTCGCCTAGGTCTCCCCCGGCCACCAGCGAGCCTAGCCTGGCCGAGCAAGGCTCGATCGAGCCTTGGCCAAGCTAGGAAAGGTGAGGTCGACCTCGCGGTGGCCCGGTGAGGTCAACCTCGCGGTCAAGCCTTACCAACGACTGGCAGAGCTTGGTCTCACCCAGCCCAACCAAGGCTCCGCCAATGAGGCATAGCCCTACTGAGGGCTAGCAACTCTCCAAAGAGATAGCCGGCCCTCATCTGGCCAGTCGCTAGTTATCCCAAGGCCGACAACCGGTGACCGGTGATCAGCGACCTGCTGAGGAAGAAGATAAAGAAAAGAAAAAAAGAAAAGAAGAAAGAAAAAGTAATAAAATTATTTAAAAATTAGAAGAAAATGGTTTGGATTAAAAATCTAGATGATGGTGCTAAACACAATTCTATCCTGAGAATAAAAATTTTAGGTAGTTACCAAACGCCTTCAAATGCTTAGAATTTGTTCACAGGAATAGAATAAAAAAAAATCATTTATGATCAAAAATTGTTTGCGAAAATAGAATGGTTATCAAACACATCCTAAGTGTACCTTTCGAAACTTTTGTCATTCAAGTGTTTTTTTGTGCCAAGTTTTGGCACCTGCACCATATTTCTGCTAGAAGAAATGTAACAATGGATTTGAAATATCAAAGTTGCACAATGTGACTCTAGTTTGTTGGTTAGAATTATATGCAAATCAAACACGAGTGATATGCAATTTGAGAACACTACCAAAAAAAAAAAGGCTCACGCACGCATCTGCTCAATTATAAAAAAAAGAAAAAGAAAAAGGAAAACGTTCATGGAGGACGAAGAAGAAAAATAGAGTATTATAGAAGTTCAACTTTAATTGTCGGAGGATTGAAAAGCTTCAATTTAAATTTATAATCTATGGTAGAGATATTTTTATTCACGAAAGTTTTATGTGGATGTTTGTAATTTTACCATTTGAATCATTGTGCAAAATACATGGTTATTATACATTAATTTTCAGTGATGGATACTTTTGAAGATCTCGGGCCGTAGTTGAGAATGAAATTGGATTTACTTTATAATGTAGAGGTCTCGAACAAAGAGAAATTTAGAGGGCAAGATAGAGATGGCCTTCTCTATCTTTGTTAATTATGCTCGAATATCTAAAAAAAAAAATCAACCTGTGCTACCTAGAAATCCAACTTAAATAGTTTTCGTACCTACATTTGGCAATTTAATTATTACTGGAGACTTGTGGCTATATGCGTATATTCTGAATGTCGACTTCATATCCATATTATATGACCTTAAAATTTTTATGGAAATTCCTTAGTGTAAATTTGGAAAAATTTACTAAAAAAGATACAAGCGTAATTCACGCAATTACCCCTTTTGTTTTCTTCCACTATCCCGTTCTTTGCAACAACATATTTCAATGGATTTTTATCCTGTGTACTAATGGTGTAAAAATTTCTTCAAATAAACAGGTTTAATAGAATATACGTATATAATTTTATTTTTAGCATGTAGATTTATTCCATAAACAGGTTAATTTTTATTTATTTATTTCGAGACTATTTGTGTAAAAGACTTTTATACTGACAATTTATGTAGTATAAATTTTATTTCAACAAGCTTTTTTTAGGTACAGTAGCAATGTAAAATTTTCTTCGCACAAGCAAGTTGTATAAAGTGACACATAATAAAATTTTATATTTTTGCACGTAACTTTATTTAGTAAAGTTTATATTTCAATGCAAAAACTATTTGTGTAAAAACATAATTGACTATGACGATGTATATAATATATACATACATATATATATAGACACACACACTGAATTATTTTTACTCACCGCACTTAGATTCGTTATATCTAAACATGGAGAAAATCATTCTCTTCGCCTCTTTTTAATCTACTATTATATTCATCGCCAACTATAACGATATTCGAAACAAAATTTGAGTGTGAACCATGCTAATGTGTCTTTCTCGTAAAAGAGATACATTGACAATTTTAATTTTCCCACATAGAATGATAACAAAGTCGTGATCAATTAATAGATTTTTTTATATACATTGGCTCTCAAAAGCTTAATACCGCTAACTTTTTTCTAAGAAAAAATAATCAACTAATTATAGAATTTATGTTATCTTTGGAAAAAGCAAGAAAATGGGGGAAATACAAATTTAGATGGAAAATTAATTAATGAAATTAGCTCTTTTTTAAAGAGTAAAAGATAGAGTATTTTTCACGTGCATCGTGGAACAGAAACACGTCTGAAAAAGTGCAATTATGTATGAAATTATTGAGCGCCTTATCTTCTCTAATTGTACAACTAACTTTGGCCCAACATGGCCAACTTAAAGATGTCATTGAAGTCACGAATGCTGCCGAAGTTCCTCACCCCAAAGACGTGACATTCTTGCTTCCTCTCAAAAGTTCGTATGACTCATTGCTTACATCCTCAAGAGGAAAGTTGGGTCGTGTCCTGAAATACATGGATTATGACTAAAGGTGAGCGGTTCCAAATTCCGTATCGATTTCACCCAAAACCTAGAACCTACCCATTGAAATAGGTTCCCCATTTTTTGAAACCTGAAACTTACCATATATACCCTAAAACTTAGCATCTATCTTGTCACAGGTTTTATAATCGATTTTAGAGTCTATCCATATTTCACCTATATTACCAATTGAATGATTGCAATAAATTAAAACCTTTAATAATCACCACTTGCTAATTCACTGACCACAACTAATATTTAGATATATGAAAAATATGAATATTAATAAAGTAAAAGTTTCAATCATAAAATGAAAACTCAGACTAATACTTCTATATTCGAACGGCATGGAATATCACAAGATTGTGTGAAGACATGAAATAAGAAAGACACTAAAATTTGTTCCAAGTTCTACGTTATCGGTTCCAAGTTCTAGGTTCCAAGTTCCTCTAACTAAGAACCTAGAACCTACCTACCTGTTAAAACGGGTTCCTCATTTTTTAGAACTTGAAAACTACCCTGTATACTTTGGAATCTGAAACCTACTGATTTATATCGGTCTAGTTCCTAAGTTCCAGGTTCTACCCTAGAACCATACTCACCTCTAATTACGACACTTGCTAGTTGTCTCAACATCAAATGATGGAAGAAGAAGAGTGATAGAGCTTAGTATAGAAATCAATAAAAATTTTACGAGGATTGAAAAGCTTCAATTTAAATTTATAATCTATGGGTGGATCTTTGTAAATTGCCGTTCTGACCATTGCTTAGAGTACTTGATTATCGTGCATTAATTTTCAGTTATGGATACATTTGATAATTTCGGTCCAAAGTGGAGAATGGTATTTGATTTGCTTTAGAGTAAGTGCACTACGGAAGAAGTTGATAAATTAGTACACTATTGTAATAATGTTGACATATTGTAGTTATAATAAATATATCAACATTACAATAATGTACTAATTTGAAATTTACCAACGGCTACAGAAATCTACCATCCAGGATAATTTTTTCAATTTTCCCTTGACTGGACCCTGAAGTCGTCCTTGCCAACACAAAAAAATGGGTTAGAAAATTAGGGAAGCCATGCCTATCATCATCTTCTTAGGCAGCGAGTAGAGAAGTCTCCCGCCACGTATCGCGCGCTAACAGATTACCAGAATATGACAGCAAACATCAAATAACACCTTATACACACGGGTACACTGGCAACCAATAAATAGCCCTAATTCAAGTTTGATCCAAGGTTCACCTAGAACATGTGTGTTGGAATTCAAGTTGACAGAATACGACTTATCTTTATCCAATGCGTAAACAACAATTAACCTCAAAACGAACGTTGAATTGCGGATGAATCATGAACAAAATTACTTCACGTTGGTCTGAATGCAATCATGAGGAAAGCATTCGATTTCCACAGTGTAAATGCCAATTGTTCTTGTAAAGGAAAAATGGAACACCTTCTTTCTTTTTGATGGAAATGGGAGAGAAAGGAAAAAACTATTTCTTTCTAAACGTACGTTCTACCAACTGTCTCAACGGTTGTCTTCAGGAGTCTTTTATATAACTCCATCACACCTTTTCAAATGGTGTCTTTCCATCATAGCATATCAAGATGAAACAATGTGTTCCAATCGCACCCCATCATAGACATACTAATTAAGTACAACATCTCCCACTTGGACATATGATGGGCTTGATAGCACTCTTTCAAGAATATAAGACATTCAACATTCATCAACTTTATAAAACAATTCATACTGGCAAATAAGCCGTGTGACCAGTGAGTACACCTGCATTTAGGAGCTCAAATTATGCACCTGTTAGGGATGACATAATAGTTATAACCCTAAAAAGAAATAAACAATCGACGTCTCACAGTGTCCCAAACATATTTTGTTACATCAATCCAAGTATACCTATCCCTTAAAGGCTATACTTGACTATTCTCAAACCACCATGTATTTATAATTATATCTACAACCATAGAGGGCGATATAATTGGTCAACCAATAAATACATGTAATAGATGTAAAACAACAATAGTCTTCCTTCACACTCATGTCTCTCTCCATTTCATAACAACTGCTTTCCTAAACACATCCCATAAAGCCATATCTATT
Source organism: Eucalyptus cloeziana (assembly GCA_014182715.1). Taxonomy (NCBI): domain Eukaryota; kingdom Viridiplantae; phylum Streptophyta; class Magnoliopsida; order Myrtales; family Myrtaceae; genus Eucalyptus; species Eucalyptus cloeziana. The sequence continues at coordinate 2,550,765 of CM024644.1, forward strand.
CATGACCGCCGGTAACATGTTAAAGTAGCAACATTGATCTTTCACTCCGAGAACATAGTCAGAAGTAACATATGACACAAAATGAGGTAAATTATAAATTACCTCAAGAGCTCACACGATGAGTAAATAGGGATAATTTTACTCACATTCCCTTATTGGTCGAACAATGCACATGTAGTATGAATTACATGCTATAGTGGATTTCTCTTTCTATAAGAGCGTATGTCATTTATTAAATATATTCACTATACGAATCTTAGCATAAACATAGTCACGTGCTTCTCATGTACTCATGTTTAACTTGAGTGCTATATCAGCTCGCTTTCTATAGAGCCCAATTAAGTACTTGAATCCGGCATCTTTCAAGCATACATGATTGTGGGACTATCATGTTCGATCTTATTATAAACAAATCACAGACCTCATCTTGACTCCAATCAAGGCGACATCTTATTTTATATACTAAACTTACTCTTCAACATTTATTTGTACATGACGTCTCATCTTAACGTGCTAACTATAGCACTTGAGGTGATTGCTTGTGTGAGTGAGCCAATTATTGCATGCCGACATACTTTTCAATAATATGTGTGTATGTGCTAGTCTTATAATGGATTTGTACTTATTGATAAAACATCAAGTCACTAATAAACAAACAAGTACAATACATATGTCCACAAATACATAAACCAATGATCCTCTACAATAATGCATATCACATTCTACGCAATCCTAGTGACATCCTGTGGGTCAAGAATATGTCTCTAGGAATAGCCTTCGTAAATGGATGAGCAACCATTCTATTAGTTGAAATGTATTGTAGGATCACTTCTTTCTGTGTTATTATATCTCTAATGAAGTTATTCTTTATGTCAATATGTTTTATCCTTCCATGATACTTGGGATCTTTTACATAGGCAATGGCTGCTTGACTATCGCAATAAACTATCACCAGTCTTGGAACTTTAGTGACAATGGCTAAATTTTCCAAGAAAAGTTTTAGCCATACTGCTTCTTGCACTATGGTAGAGCATGCAATAAATTCTGCCTTTATCGTAGATAAAATCATGCATGTCTGTTTCTTGCTATTCCAAGAAATTGCACCTCCATTGAGCAAGAACGCATATCCAGAAGTCGATTTACGTTCATCGAGATCTCCACCCTAATCAGCATCTGAATAGCCTAATAGGTGTAAATCATTCCCTTGGTAACAAAGTCGATAGTCCATGGTGCCCTTCAAGTATCTCAGGATCCTCTTCACTGCTTTCCAATATGCTTGATTGGGATTTGATTAATATCGGCTCACCAATCCCACGGCATAGCATATGTCGAGTCGAGTACACATTATAGCATAGATCAAATTTCTGACCGCACTAGTGTAAGGAACAGTTTCCATTACTTTAATTTCTTATGGAGTCTTAGACACATCTCAGTACTTAGGCATTCACCTTGCATGACAGGGGTATCAATGGAATTACAGTGCTGCATATTGAAACGTTCAAGAATTTTCATAATATAAGACTCTTGTGATAAAGTAAGGAGTTTCCTTGATCGATCTCTTTCGATTTTAACTCCTAATATATAATTAGCTTCTCCCATGTCCTTCATTTCAAAATTGGAGGACAACCATTCTTTTATGGTGATAACCAAAACCTTGTCATTTCTAGCCAATAGAATATCGTCCACACAAAGTGATAAAATCACAAATTTAACTTCGAATCGCTTGACATATAAACAGCGATCTTCTTCGATCATCGTGAAACCAAAAGTTGTTATAGCTTGGTGAAAACGAAGATATCATTGTCTAGATGATTGCTTAAGGCCATATATTAAGCGATGAAGCTTGCAAACTTTATACTCTTGACCTTTAGCTATGAAACCTATTTGTTGTTTCATATAGATTTCATCATCTAGTTCTCCATTGAGAAATGCCGTCTTTACATCTATTTGATGTAATTCAAGGTTCAAATGTGTAACGATGGCTAGGATAAGGTGTATTGGGGGCAAACCTTACAACTGGTGAAAGTGTTTCCTCATAGTCTACACGATCTTGTTGAGTATAACCTTTCTCCACAAGACGAGCCTTATACTTTTCAATAAATCCATCCGCCCTTCGCTTAATCTCAAAGACCCATTTGTTTCCAATGGCCTTACGATTAGGTGGTAGATCAACCAAGTCCTAAACATGATTTGCCCTCATTAACTCAATTTCATCTTCCAAAACTTTTCTCCATTCTTCCTTATCAGAGGATGAGAGAGCCTCTTAAACAATCTTAGGCTCTGCATCGTCTTTTTGAGCAATCATAAATGCTTCCCCTTCAATCTCAAAACGACGACGGGGAATACTTTTACGATTACTTTTACACAATTGAATTTCTCTTGAATTCAATTCGCCAGGCGATGCAACACTCCTACTAAGCCTTGTATGTTGAGGTAAATCTTCATTTCTCTCTACAACATTAGTGGGTGTATTATTAGAATCTTCCATCTCATATAATTTGAAGTCCTTATTAATCTCTCATTTAATAGGAAAATCGTTCTCCAAGAATGTGACATCTCGTGACTCCATTTCGGTCATACTTCCATCAGCTTTTTCACCTATGAACACGTACCATTTGGAGTGTTCAGAATATGTAATAAAAATACATGTCTTCCTTCTATGACATAATTTGCCATATTTATGGAAAGAATCATGAACATAAGCTACACATCCCCATGGACATAGACTACTTAAGTTTGATTTCCCACCAGTCCATAATTCATAAGAGGTGTAAGTGATCGATTTTAAGGGCATTCGGTTAAGTAGAAAGATAGAAATCAATAATGCATCTCCCCAATAGGAGATATGTAAATTTGCTTGCGCCATCATAGACCTAACCATTTTCAATAGGGTTCTATTCCCTCTCTCAGCTGCCCCATTTTGTTGTGGAGTATCAGGAATAGTCAATTGTTGTACAATTCAATTTTCATCATAAAGAATCCTTAATTTCTCAAATAGATACTCACATGCACGATCGATTCTAGTCCATTTATCGAATGGTTTTCAAGTTGCTTTTCCTGTTAGACAGTGTTCACATACATGTAGATTAATATTTGTGAGTGACCCTAAAAAGTCTTCTCTAGCTAATCTTTGCATTCTTTGCAACCCAATGTGACCTAATCTAGCATGCCAAGTACTTGTATCAATCTCGACATTACTAGAAGATGCAATTAAAGAAAAACAACCATCGACATTAACCTTGTACTTATCATAGTCAATGTCTAACATTATAAAACCATTCGATCATGACTTGAACCATAATAAACTATTCTATACAAAATGTCAACACAATCATTATGAAAATTCAATACATAACCTAGGCTGAGAAGAACAACTACGGAGACCAAGTTTCGTCGAATATCTAGAGCATAGAGGACATTATGTAAGAATAGGCTTCGACCACCACGTAAAATTAATTTACATGTGCCGATACCCTTCACTTCAATTCTTGAGTTATTCCCAACATATATCCATCTTCTTACAGGTTGTATCTGACGATACTCCACAAATGCTCCTCGGTCTCTAGCTACGTGGTCTATTGCTCCAGAGTTTACAATCCACATTGATGAAATTCAGCAAGCATTATAGTGCTAGAAACAAAAGCATTACTTAAAGTAATGGAGTAATAGGGTACCTCTTTCGGTTCAGTACATTCACGAGTAAAGTGACCAATCTTGCCACAATTGTAACACTTCATCTTGGCCTTGTCCTTCTTCCCATCACGCTTCTTGCGTCAGAAGGTCTTAGCCTTTTAGGTGCCTGATCAGACTGTTTCCCTTTGTTGTTGAATTGATGATTCATTCTGCACTTGAAGCCCGAAACTTTGCACGAACTCAATTCAATAACATAAGCATGGGTGGATGATCTCGCGGCCTACAGGCGCTCATCCTCTAATTCCAAATGACGCGCTATATCATCAAAAGTAACAATATTCTCATTATGCGTCATATTGATCTTCATATGCTCCCAATTGTTAGGAAGAGACCTTATAATAGCCTGAACTTGCCGTTCATCAGTGAGGGAGTGACCTGCTGACTTCAACTCACGAATCATGTTTGACATTTCCCGAAGATGCTACCTCATCGTTACATTTGGGCACTTTCGGTATGTGTCAAACTTGATGGTGAGTTCCTCAACTTAGTGACAGATGTACCCCCAAACTTAGCTTTCAAGGCAACCCACATTGCTTAAGCTTTATCATAACTTTCAAACTCACACATGAGATCATCTTGCATATAGCTCAGCAACGTGATGCGAGCAATGCTATTTTTCTTTTTCCAAGCTTGATAAGCTTCTAGATCTCTTCTGTGTTGAGCTGAAATTCCATGCTCCAGTTCATCTATGGTGTGGTTGAGGGTTTCCAAAACCTTTTACTTCTCAAGGATGTACTGAACCTTTCGGTGCCAAATATCATAATTGTCACCGTTCAACTTCTCACCCTTATTGAAGTCAGCCACAATGGTCTTGGATGCCGAAGCCATAATCAATTGTTATAACACATTGACATAATAAACGTAGAATCAATACTAGCACACTTTTCAGAGTAACACACATATTTAATTTACAACAAAGACAAACTAAATTAATGATAATTTAACAAAAGACACAGAAACAAAAGTTCACTATGTTCCCAATCAGCTCTTATGTACGATCTATTATCATTAATTTTAAGTTCTGGGTGAGACCTCCTTTGAATTCTACCAACCTTTGAACTCCCACTAGAAAAAAAATAATTACATGATCTCATGTAATTTCTACATTTTTCCATTAACAAAAAAACATAGCATGATGTGAACCAACGTACAAAAAACAATCATGCTACAACTACCATTAAAACCGCAATTCAACATGTAACGGAAAAACAGGGATTTCCTACCATTGTTTGAATTTTCTTGGAACTAGAAAACTGCAAGTATATTAAATTATATACATGCTATCATCGAACCAAGCTTTACATAGCATATATGATATCATTTTCATATAGACTAGCTACTATATTTCCAAAATCATCAGGAAATTCAAGCTAAAAATGAATAAACTATGTATTTATACCCTAAAAATACGCGTACTTAGGGTTTTGTACATAATTTCATACATTTATAAACTTCAAACATGCAAAATATTTATATTATAGTGTAGAGAACATCCATACGAACTAAACGCCACCAACCACGCTCTAATCGGAGTTATCACGCGCCCACATGCGCCGCTTGAGTGCGCGGCGCGTGTAGCGCACGTGCTAGCTAGCCAAAAAGGGCTCCTGGCCGGTCCGACCAGTTTGATCGCTGGACCGGTCAACAAGTCGGGTTGGTTTCCAGGTTGGGTTGGGTCGCCGGCCGGCCAACTGCCGCCGACGTTGACATCATCGATGACGTCATTTGGCAATTATCGACGGTTGGATGACATCATCCATGACATTAGCAGGCGTCAGTTCGCTGACGCGCGTGTGACTCTCACGCGCTGGCATTCCCAGCGCATTAAACGCATGGTGCCAACGTGCCGCAGCTTTTGGCCGCGCGTGTGGGCGCGTTCGGTCTCCTCCGGCGGCGCTCGACCCACTGTTGGACTTGTCTCGACGAGTACTTTCACCCTGTATATTTAAAACTTGATTTTGGCCAAAAAATATTCCGAAAAGTGGCTAAAACCGTATAGGTGTACGCAACCCCGAACCCATTCTTCACTTCGATTCATTTTCAACTATTCAAATTGCAATTCCAAGAAATAAACATCCAAACAGTGTAGATTTCATACTCTTGATCTCGATATCAAGTGGAAAACGAGAAAATTCTATGAAAACAAGGTAGAAATCACAATCGGAATCTAATACCAATGTTGGAATTCAAGTCAGCGGAAGACGACTTATCTTTATCTAATGCGCAAACAACAATTAACCCTAGAACGAACGTTGAATTGCGGATGTATCACGAACAAAATTACCTTATGTTGGTCTAAATGCAATCACGAGGAAAGCACCCGATTTCCACAGCGTAAATGCCAATTGTTCTTGTAAATGTGAAATGGAATGCCTTCTTTCTTTTTGATGGAAAGGAGAGAGAAGAGAAAAAACTATTTCTTTCTGAACGTACATTCTATCAACCGTCTCAACGGTTGTCTTAAGGAGTCTTTTATATAACTCCCTCACACATTTTCAAATGGTGTCTTTCCATTGTAGTATATCAAGATGAAATGGTGCGTTTCAGTCACACCCCATCATGGACGTACTAATTAAGTACAACAAATTGAAACCCCATAGTCAAAGTCTAGCGGTGTAGCTACGCCTGAATACTCATGAATGGTTAACCACCATAGGAATCACGTTTTATAGGACACCACATAAAAGTAAGTGTCCTAAGAGCATGATGCATTTGAGGATCCACATCACAAATTAACTCCTAGCCAGTAGTTGGCTTCAACCATTTCAATGCCCAAGTCAATGCCTTAACTAAGCGATGGGCAAGGTATCTACCCAAGTAGTTGGATGTAATAAATTCCCTTCAACCATTCGCCCATGAAGATCATAACTTTTGCTCCGTAGATTAGTTGGGATGTAAATGTATCTGGGTTATGTCATTGTCTTGCTCTTTTCAATAGATAAAATGCCATGTGACTTTTGCTCGGCTTTTTACGAAGACCATGATAATGTTGTTTGCTTAATCTCCATTTCTCTTATCTCAATGGTTTCTCTTTTTCGTTTTTGGGAAAAAAAATAAAAAATCCAAAATCATTTTAACCGTGACATATCTTTTTTTGTATGATAAAAATTTTTTAATTTGTATTCATGTGACACATTTATCTTCCGTCACAGTTCCATCTTTTCATTGTTGATCGTTAATTGTTTATTTACTTCTCTTCTTAGATTTTGAATGGAGGCACACTTGCTTTTTTATCTTCTTCATTTCTTTTTTTAATATTAATTCTACTTTTGGGACTAGGAGAAAATTGTATAAAGAAATGACCAAGAAAGATAACACATATATAGATTCAAGGGAAAGGACCACCAAAAACCCCAAATTTTATCTAAAGTGAAAATTTTACCCCAAACTTTTTTTTGTGACATGAAAAACACCAAACTTTGCAAACTGTGACACATTTACCCCATTGGGGGCATTTTCGTCTTATTCTTTCTGTTTTTTTTTCCTTCTTCTCTCCTCCCTCCACCGACCATGGCGAAGCCATCGGTGAGAAGCCGGTGTCTGACAAGGGCTGCCCTCGCCGGCAAGGGCCTGGTGAGGGGTGGTGAGGGAGGCCCTCGCCCAACGTCGACGTGGGCCGTCCTCGCCTGCGTCAGGCGAGGGGTGCCCTCGCTAGATCTGGGGAGGGAGGCCCTTGCCCGACCCAGTCGAGGGCCGCCCTCGCTTGATGCCAGTGAGGGCGGCCCTAGCTAGCCCACGCGGGGATGACCCTCGCCTGACGCCAGACGTCGGCTTCCCTCTGCCAGCTTCGCCATGGCCAACGGAGGGAAAAAAGAAGTAGAAAAAAAAATTAAAAAGTAAAAAAAGACCAAAATACTCTATAATTTAAAGTAAATGTGTCACACGAATGAAAGTTCAGGGTTTTTTTGTGTCACAAAAAAAAATTGGGGTAAATGTGTCACGGTTAGGAAACTTTGGAGTTTTTCATGTCACAAAAAATGTTTGGAGTAAATTTGTCACTTTGGACAAAATTTGAGATTTTTAGTGGTTTTTTCCCAAAATTCAATCCTGTGCTTTCGTGCACGACAACTCTTGTCATGTTTCTTGTTAGCTGTCCGATTCAAGCGTTTTAATATCAGCCATTTCATTAATGCGTGTTGTCAAAAATTCGATTTAAAGCTTCAGCAAAATTGGCTACTCAACGTGCCGAAATCACAGCATTGCCCTTCCTTCATTTATATCCAGGAAGACTTGCGAAAAAAGCAAAGAACGTAAGTCAGCTTTAATTTTTTATCCTAATGATGTGAAGGTAACAATTTAAAGAAGCCTATAAATAATTCCAATGATATATTTATTATAGTGTTGGTAATTTACTTATGGTGCTTGTAATCTTTCAAAAGAGTTGATAATACATTAATTTATTTGGAAGTTAATAATTTTTTGAGAGTGTTGTTAAGTTATTAATGAGTCATTTGACAGTCAACTTAAGGTCAGATTTTTTTCATCAATACTGTTCGAAATTAACCAACGGTTACAGAAATCTACCAACTACAAGAAATTTTTCAAATTTTCCCTTGATTGGACCCTGAACTCGTCCTTGCCAACATAAAAAACAGGGGAGAAAAATAGAGAAGTCATGGCTATCATCATCTTCTTATGCAGCCAGTGGAGAAGTCTCTTGCCATGTATCGGGTGTTGATAGATTCAGGGGCCACACCGTAATTATCTCACCATGATGTGACAGTAAAATCAAATATCATAACCAAAGTACGGCGGAGCAGCTACACTTGAATTCTCATAAACGGTTACCCACCACGAGAATCACGTTTCAGCGTACACCCCAGAAAATAAGTGTCCTAGGAGCATGATGCATTCGAATATTTGATGATTCTCATCAGAAATGTTCCTCCTGGCCAATGGTGGCTTCGATCATTTCAACGCCCAAGTCAATGTCTTAATCGAGCGATGGCGAAGACAGCCACCAAAGTAGTTGGGGATATAACTCCATTTCTACCTCAGGACGATGTTGACTTTTGCTAAACAAATTCGTTGGGATGTGAATGTATTTGGGTTATTTCATTGTCCTGTCCTCTTCGATGGATAAGTGCTATGTGACTTTTGCTCAGCTTCTTATGGAGACCACATGTTCGGTTAATGTTCATTTCTCTTTATCTCAATAGTTTCTTCAACTAAGACAACCCCACCCTTCAATGAAACAAGGTCCCAGGTGTGTGTACCTCGTTTCGCTGAAGCATTCGGGAGTGTTATCTTGAACCACTGATATGCTGCAACTACAGAGGAGGAGAAAAGAATTTTTGCGATTCTTAGAAAAATTTAAATTTTATTCAAACTTGCAACTGATGTATGAGTTAATATTGATTCCAATTATGTTGATCCACTTACTAAGCACTAAAAGTCTTTAATTTTTGAATTATATGTAAATCTATAGAATATTCATGTGAAGTATGTGATTTCCTTATATCTCACCCACATCTTAGAATTTGTTTGATTATCTCTTGAGGAGAAATCCTAAGCTACATGTAACTGAGAAAATGATTAGATAACTTTTAGATTGATTGAGCCTTTCAAGCCAACCATGTTTATTTATTCCCCATCAAGCCATAATTATTATCCATTTTTTCATTGACACCTATATATGTTTACCCTAACTTTTATCAAATTATATCATTATCCCATACCCCAATGAACACATTGATTTTTTTGGGATAAAAGTTTATTTGAGCCTAATAGAAATTTGGGAGGAAGGATGGAGCATGAAAAAGGAAAAAATTGATTGCTATGGTTGTTTAGGGTGTATCATCAAAAAAAAAAAAAAATTGCTTTTATGGTTCCCTATCCAACTTTTTATTATGTAAGCCTTTTGGATATTCAATGAGTTAGAAATTTTCATGTTATATTAGGAGGGACTTTAGGAGAAATTCTATCATAAAACAATTCAAAAAAAAAAAGAGTAATGAAGAAAAAGAAGAAGAAAAAAAAGGAATGATGATATGTCGTGGCAGAAAGATTATCTTGAATGAGTAAAATTGGGGATAGTAACTTTGGCTCTATTTAGATCCTAGAAATCAACGTGTTGATGGGTGATTTAAGCTTAAAATTACTATTATCTTACCTTTAACCTAGCCTTACATTACAAACCAAGAAAACTCCTATTAATTTTCGATTGAATGAATAGCTTACATTAGTGGAGAGAGGAATGAAAAACAAACCTATGAGATTTGGTTATAATTATAGAAAAATTTTGAGAGGTTGCATAACAATGTGAATTTATCTGGATTGTATATATTTCGAAAAGATGAAGACGCACACACACTTGGATCACATAGTTAGAATTGGTTTTAACTTATGAACCAATTTCAATGTTTGGATGAAATTTGTGTTTTTCTTTGAATTGTGAATTTGAGCAATTATGGAAAGATGTCATGGAGGAGGTTGTTAGCTTAAGCATGTGTTAGATCTTATTTTTACTCAAGAACTAGCAAAATGTTAAATTTGGGGTTTTTGATAACTCTCTAAAAATAGAGTTATTTTGCCTACTTTAGGCAACAAATAATGCAATATTTATGAGAAAATATTTGGATTTTCTTATAATTATTCAAATTTTCCTCATTTATTCAGCATAATGAGATATGGATCAGATAAGGAAAAGAACGGCAAAAATCAGAAATTCAAATCAGAAAGCATTGGAAGATGGATATTAAATCAAGGAATCCTTAATTTTGTTCTATAATTTTGACAACAATGAATAAAAATATTGTGGATATATATGTATAATTACATACATTGTCATCATAATTTTTTTTTATATAAATAATCTCATAATTCAAATATAAACCTATTTATAAAATTAAGTTACATGCCAAAAATAAATCTTAAGTATGTAACATTATCTAAAACCTATTTGTGCCAAAAAAAAAATTATATTACCATTGTATAAAAAGCCCTTTGAACAGGATACATATTATATACACAGTCAGTTTAAGTCTTCTTTTTCACATAAATAATCTCAGAATTGGAGCATGACCTGTTTATGAAATATATCTACATGCTAAAAATCAAAATTAAATATGCGTCATTCTGTAAAAACCAGCCTATGTAAAGAAATTGTGACAATGTTAGTGCACTGATTAAAAATTTTATTAACATATGTTGCTTGGAAAGAAGGGGATGGTGGAAGAACAATTGAAGCAGAATATAAACAAAGGAAGGGTAATGCTGTGATTTTGGCACTTTTGAGTGGCCAATTCCACAAGTTTTCCACCAATGCGAGTGATCCAGAAACGCTGACAACGCGCAATAATCGAACGGCTGGTATTAAACCATTTGAATCCAATGGCTGAGGAGAAACATGACAAAGTTGTCAAGCGCAAAAGCACGCAATAGCAGAAATGGCCCTCGCCCCACTTTTTTCTCGGCTTCCAAACAATTGTCTCATCAACAAGTTATCAAAGAACAAAAATTTACGACGTTGAAAACTGAATATTAAAAAATGCAAAGAAGGCACCTTTTTTTTATTATTATTTGATCCTGTCCTATATCTATTTTATAAATCATTGTATGTTATATACTGCACAAATTGTGAAATTCTATTATCTCACTCACGATTTAAATTTTTGTAAGTTAGAAAGAAAAATGACCGATTTCATATCGATAAATATATATCTTCATCAATTATTTTTGGGTACATCCATCAAATAACTGGATTATTAAGATCGGGTCTCGAGACTGTTTATCTGTTAATGTTCGCATTAAAATATCTCTTATTTCCTTAGTTTTTGGATATTTGGATAATCATAGGCTACTCAATGATGCGACTTATCAAGTCATGATTTAACCACATGACATGAGGCATGAGAAAAAGACTGTACGAACCATCCAACAGCAGAATACCACATTATTTCTCTATATCAGTAAATTAATCAATATATATATATAAACAAGGTTCAAGACATTGTTCTGGAAATGGTCAACCCCTGAGCTTCGTTATAACAGGCCCTAACACTCAAGCCGATTGACATTAGCTTTCCAGGGCAGTGGAAAGTCTCCTTTGCACTATGTGGTTTACTTCGTTGTTCAAAGACTGTAACCAGGGGAGCAACCCAATGGCGGCACTACCAGCAGGTACATGTTTAAGTTCAAACCGAAAAAAGATATGGTAGAAGTGATGTGATCTTAAAATATGCTAGAACTTGTTTTCAACTTGTTTTCTTACGGTTCTTTTTCTTTGCTTTATCGTCCAAAAACATAACCCTGATATTGGCTAGGAAAAAGAGAAAAGAAAAAATTAATTAAGGATTTTATGCTCACTCTTTCTCCTGCATTTATTGAAGATGTTCGTTTAAGCGTTTCATCAGGTCCTTCTCAATCAAGAGGTGCTCCAGGTGCGTTATCTCTCAAAAGAGTTATTTCATCGTGAAATTTGTATTTGGGGTGGATCTTCATGAAATTGTTCTTTTCTGGGACACTTCTCAATGTCTGCAAGGAAATAAGTATTAACTTAAATGGCCTGAAAAGTTCTCATCTATTGCAGAACTATCGGAAAACGTGGTGAATGCACCCTGTTACCGGCCATTGTTGAATGCTGCATTCAGGGGCGATTGGGAATTTGTTGCAAGATTTTTAGATCAAGATGCTGCTTCAAAGACGGCCAAAATAACAAGCAGATCAGAAACAGTGCTTCACATAGCCGCTTTGAGTGCACGAGACGACCAATTTGTTGAATACTTGGTTGACTTCTTGTCTTCGGAAGCACTTGAAATGGTTGATTGTGATCGCCGCACAGCCCTCCACAATGCTGTCCTATCTGGAAGGATAAGGATGGTCGAGGCATTAGTTCGAAGAAATCCTAAATTGACGCAGCTTGCAGATAAGGATGGACGTGTTCCGTTGGCATTAGCTGCTCTCGAAGCTTCTAAGCATAAGAAGATTGCTTGGTTCCTGGCGAAAGAAACAACAGACAATGAGCCAAGTCATCCCTTCAGCAGTCCCACTGCGATGGATTTCATTTTAGATCTCACCTACGCTGGTCACCTTGGTAAGATCACCATCACTCTGTGTCTCAATTCCATATGTCTTTTTCTTCCTTCGTTCTAGACTTAGCTTATTTTCCTGATCAACATTGCTGGTGAATTTGGATAGATATAACCCTTTATCTAGTTGGTAAATACGAATACTTACTTATCAAGAGAAGCACAAACAAAATGTACGGCAAACGATCTATACTGGACGTGTTGGCAAGGAAGGAGTCTCACTTTCCCAGTGGAACCAGGCTCAATCTTTTGGAAGCATTGATATACAAATGTCCGTACTTTCTGCACTCACACCTTCATTACCGATTCCCTTCAAGATGATCATAACTTGCTTATGACCTACTCTTTTGTTTTTGAAATGAAGGTATTCCGGTGGACTTGAACTACAAACCGACTGGTAAAAATTCGGATCAGGGTGGGTGTCTATTTTTGTTGTTGGGCATTATCCTAGGACCTTTCATGATTTTGAACTTTCAGTCAACTTTTTAGATTGATTCCCTCGTTGCTAGCAAAAGAAACCTGAAATGATTGTTTCTTTGTAGGATATATTCTGATTTCTTGACCTAGTTTTGCTTGAATAATGTGACCTGAAATCAAACTATTTTATGGTTCGGCTATCCCATAGGAACCACATATGAAACCGAGTGCAAAAGTATTGTATCACTCAATTGTTTGGAGAATGTAACGAACGAATTATGAGGTCTTACAATGATTTCATATCTAATGACCAGGTTTTCTTTGCAACTTGATTGTTGTGCTTCGATGTCTTATAAGATCACTTTGGAATTACGCCAAAATTGTAGGTACGCTTCCATTTTATCAAGACACCATCTTTATTTATGTCCCTCCCTCTTCGACTAAATGTCTATGGCTTGTTTGTTTTCGACCTCTTTTATAAGTAGAAAAAATCTTATACTTAATTCTTTGCCATAATTAGGAAAAGAACTTGTATTAGGCCCACTGCCTATTTGAAAAAGCCATTACACATATATTTTGGATGAGTGACATGTGTGTTTGAAGTTAATTTTGTAATTAAAAAGTTTCACATATCAACCATCTAATAGTGAATATGTAACTTATTCTTTACACCATCAATGGACCTAACAAAAATCTTTCAACAAATTATTCAGACTCAAACAAAGTCATATATGGTTTTCTGGGTTAACATATATATATATATATATATATATATATATATATAAAAGATTTTAGATATTCGCAGACTTCTGATCGCAAGAGTTGCGAAATTGTAAAAATGTAAAATAAAAAAAGAAAACTTAAAACTGCAAGTTGAGAGGAAATTTGAGTTAACCTAGGAATTTCTTGCTTATGGCTAAACGATCTAAGCAGAAAATATGGAATAAGAGTCACGTAAACCTAGGACTTACTCCTCCAATCTTGATTGGTGAAATCATGTTTGCTTCGTCATCTCTATCGCATGTAAATCTTTCTCGAAAAATAAGAACATGAACCCAAATGCATCTGTTTCCTCATTACATATTATTTTCTTTGACGGCTACTTCACCTCAAAACAACACAAAGGATTTAACATTTGATCGCATTTAACATAGTAAATTTACACTTTTATTTGATAACTTTTAAAAAGGCGCGAAGAATAGCAATAGAAGCAGGTAGGAAAAATCAAAATAATTTGTTTGGGAGGACTGGAAATAGAAGAATATTTCCGTGGGAGCGAATTTTGTGGGTCCCAATAAAATTGTGCATCCCAGAATTCCACTCAGATTTGTTGGAGAAAATAAGAACTTAAGATTACTTGAGAAGGTGGACCACTCAAAGTGCATGGAAATTAGCCCAAACATCACCTGACCGGTTATAAAAGTCCTATAGTTCCCACTTATTCACAACTTTTGCCTGTAATTGCATTTGTTATCTTCACCTAACTTTTGTATTTACCTGAAAATACCCTTTAGCCTTGTCCCTAATTCTTCTAGTTTTGTCGGATTTAAAGTAATTTGAATAAATAGTGTTAACTCTACACACTGTTTCATTAAGGTGTAACAAGTAAACTTGAACGTCACATACCTTTATGTGACTACATGTGGGAGTTTTGATTTTGCTAGAGATAGAATTGAGAAAGAAAACTCTTTTGCTTTGTGCAGAGAATAAATAACAATACGATGGTTTGTACAATTAATATATATATTTTTTAATTACTAGCTGCTCTGCATATGTGAATAATATTGTCTAAAATAATCTTATAAATGCAAAGACTACCGTGATTTACTCTAGCTAGACCGACATCATTAGCGTGGTTATTTTTAGAGTTGTTCTATCAAGTTAAGTCTTATGATTATGTTCTCTTAATTGTGATTAACATAATGAAGTCTCGTTGGTACTTCAAGGAAGATCATTTCTTCAGTTATTCTCTAATCGCTTCTACTTTTTCACATCCAATTACTTTTTCTTTTTTTTTTCATCCAGACATGATATAAAACTTTTATTGGAAAACGCCAAAAATGATTATATACCTTTTTTTCGTGTACTTTGTATCAGTAATTACTAAAACTCTCACTTTCCAATTGAAGACTGAATCCCAAAGGACAAAAAAAATCAAAATAAATTTCCTAAAAGATTAAAAAAAAAATGAGATCGTTTTCCAAATCACCCGCCAACCTAAGCTCTAAACGTGGGAAATTATGACAATTAGCTAACTGTTTTTAGATGCAATTTGATGTGTAAAAGATAAAAATTGAGACGCGGAGCTGGAGAACCTTTTTCTTAATCCAGTTGCCGCCCCCTTCGTTTCTTCATTCTCATTTTTTTTTTTTTTTTGACATTTTGTAGTTCCTCTAATCAAGAGAGTTCACGAGGTGAAGCTGAGACACGTGGCCGCAGTCAAGTTGGCAACACGAGTTTGCTATGCGATCAATTATATGTCTACTGCCGAGATCACCGGTTTTTTCCAAGAGAAGGACGCGCTGTATCAAGCTACAATCAGGGGAATCGGTGAACTCGTGAAGCTCTGTATTAACTTTTTCCCGGAGCTTATTAGGATTGCGCCTTATCGTAAGAGGTTGACGGCACATGCGGTGGCGTTTCGCCAAGAAAGGACTCTTAGACTCTTTTTGAAGTCAGGCTCAACCAATGAGTTGTCATTAGTTTCAGCGCCTACACTGACAGAATCGACCGAGTTGATGGATGCAGTAGCAAAGTACGAGACTAAGTTCTATGCTGTAACTAATGTCTCTGGAGCAGCTTTTCAAATGCAAAGAGAGCTCCAATGGTATAAGGTAAATATCTTTCTTTATATGTTTAATGATTGCGCTTAATGATAAATATTACATCTTCTTGACAAGTTTCTTAAAATATGATAGCTAAACTTTATTTAGATAGTCTTGAAAATATACATAGTACATTTGTTTATAGCACTTGCGCACTATCTGTCCGAGCTTTTGCATACCATGAGGCCTACCTTCTAGGGTGCTTTTGAGGGCAAAACGGCCTACGTCAGTTGGGTGCATTCAAGACTCTGCTCTTGAAATGCTTCCAATATGACTCGAAATTAAGCCCCAACGAGCAGAAGAAACTCTTTTGCCATCACAAAACTTTTAAATTCCAAACAGATAAGTTGAGAAACAACACTATATCCTTAATACAATTTACGGAAAATAATGGAGCCTGATTAGAGAAAATGGGGCATCGAAAATTGATTGAGACTAATTATAAATAAATTGCATTTCAATTTTACTAATATAATTATGAAACACCGCTTAATCTAAACAAAGTGATGCTTTCTTAAATTTGACCGACTCTTTATATAAGCGTCTACCACCATGCAATTAGGAAATTATTATGCAAATCATTTCATGCATAATCCATGCATATTAACGTGGAGACCAAAAAAACAAAATTTAATCAGTTTTGCTTATACTTTCATGATAGCTTTGTTCGTTCCGTTGTATCATATTTTGTATTTAAGATTATACTGTAGTTTAGTATAATTAATTGTATGGAGATGGATAATCATTTAATTAAATTAATATGAAGTGACTATTTTATTTTTCAATCAAAAGGTTAGCTAAGTTCATTTATGGCCACAATGTTCATCGGAATGGCCATTAATTCAGGAGCACTTCTCATTAGTTAATTTAGCTATCAACTAAAATTTACTCATGCAAACCATTGTCTACGAAAATAAAATGATATCATGAAGCTTTTACTATATATTTACTGATATTTCATTTCAACTCTCTATTCATCTTTTTCATTAAAAAAAAAAAGAGTTTTGCACGGTTACATAAAGTCCTAAAACTTTGAATTCATGCGTAATAAGTCCTAAAGCTTGACACTATCCCTCACGTTAGTCCTTCCGTTAACTTCGTCAGTTTTTTTATGGATGGAACATCTATGTGGCATTTTTTATTAATTTTCTTTTATGTTTTATGCTACTGGCGCTGATATGACGCAAAATGGCACCAAATCTCGAAAAGTAGAAATAAAAAGACTAGAGTTTAAAAGAAAAAGGTCAGAATAGAGAGAAAGGGATTGTCGAAGAGGAACGAGAGGGGGCCACCCCTTCGTCACTAGGAAGGTCCAGGGAGCTTGTCGGCGTTGCTTCGAGCGTAATGACACTCACTGGACCACCAACGAGGGTCGGCCGCCCTCGCTCAGAGGACTCTAGAAACAAAATATAAAGCATAGGACTCAACAAACACAAAGAAGTAATAACAAACTCATTCTCGGATTTCTTGACTAGCTCTTAATATTTTTATCATAAATTCCTCTAGAAGACTTCAAATTGGATGAAACTTGATTCCGTTGAAGTAGAAACATGGCGCTTTCATACATATATTATTCGACTATATTGAAGCACGAAATCATCATCGAAGCTTAGAAGGTGACACCTAGGAATTTTTCCAGCAAAGATGGATTTCACCTGCAAGCAATTTCGCATTAGGTGTTGAATAAGTCTTGATTTCCTTGAGGTGTTCCTTTGTAAGTTTTCTTTTTTCAGAAAATTTTCAATAATCAGTCCACTTATTCTAACTCTTGTTCGTGACTCTTGTGCGTAGGCTGTGGAAATGTGCGTTATCCCTTCCGTAAGAACCTACCAATTTGAAAAAAGCTCCGTCCGAAAAGAAAGAAATGATAATAAGAATAGCTCAACGTGTTGGGATAATTTCGTGGCAGAACACAAGGAATTGCTTCAGAAAGGAGAGAAGTGGGTGAAGGACACAGCAAATTCATGTATGCTCGTCTCAACTCTAATTGCCACGGTATTATTCGCCGCTGCTTTCACTATGCCTGGAGGCAATGACGGCAATACTGGAGTTCCCATGATGTTAGGACAGGACTCTTTTCTGATTTTCGCAATTTCGGATGCGTTAGGTTTATTCTTCTCCGTGACAGCCATCTTGCTATTTCTAGCCATCTTAACTTCGCGGTATGAGCCGCAAGATTTTCTCGACTCCTTACCTAAGAAGATCATAATGGGGCTTTCTTTTCTCTTTCTTTCCTTGGCTTTCATGCTGGTGGCCTTTGCTGCTACTCTCACAATTGTGCTAGATAAGAGACTAGAGTGGGTTCGCATTCCCATTACTTTGCTGGCCTCTATCCCCGTGGTTTTATTCTTAGTACTACAGCTTCCCCTGCTATACCAAATGGTTAAATCCACCTATGGGCCGAGCATCTTTCGTGCCGAGGACATTTGGGATGGAGTCAGATATATTAACAAGAACAGGGATTGATGAATTTGATGTGAGGGTGTATGTCTTCATTATAGTTGTTTGCATTGGGGCCAATGCACTACTGAATGTATTTCCTCAAAGTATTTGAACAATTGCTATGCATTATGTTTCCCTACCTTGTTACCAAATATCTATTTATGGAATGATTTGATCAATTCAAAATTTCTGCCTACAGATACTTCAAAATTGAATCTGCACATGCATAAACAATTTTTGGTTAGCATCCAGTACCAAAATATGCTCAATTGTGGAATATAACTTTTTGAAAATTAGTTTTTTTAGCCTTAAACATCCTCCAGGTATTTCAAATTATAATCTATGTAAACAATTATCTTGAACGTTTATTACCGACATGCGTGCAATCATATAATACAACTTTCATCATGGAATAAGAGATGAACAATTGTGGCATCCTAAAACTCCATGGCAACCTCTAGATGCCTTACAACCTATGGAAGGGCGATGGACGCATCAATGACCTATGTTGTGGTCTTTAGACCAGAGAAGTGTAATAGATTACTGGCCAAGCACCTAATGGGTGAATATTTTGTTGGAAACATATTCCATGCCCATGTGAGATCAAGATTTATTTTATGAGGAAATTATGTTTTGGCCATGAATTTTATAAGTTGGACTTTATTAATCTATGTTACAAAGTATTATAGCCATTTAAATTTGCAATTTAGCACTTTGATTAAATAGGGATTAAGCTAGTTTTTAAAAGGTCAATTTTGGGTTATTTAAACTTGGATCTTAGGCCCAAGAGTGTTGGGCCTAAGATGGGCCAAAGTGGCCGGCCCATAGAGCCCATGAAGGACCGTTGGTCGCACAAAGAAGGGGGGGGTGGAGACCGGTTTGCATGCCTCCCCCATTTGTCCCTTGAAGTTGGCCATGTGTCAAGCCATGCAAAACTAATGATGGCTAATGATGGAGGGAAGGAAAATTAAGGGGAAAAGTGACCGGATGGAGCTAAAGGAACCGAGAGAGAGAGAGAGGTGTGTCGCACGGTAGAGAGAAGGAGAGAAAGAGAGGAAGAGAGAAAGGAAGAAAGGAAGAAGGAAGGAGAAGGGCCGTTCACCGCCGTCCGTCGCCGCCGTGTCTCGCCATTGTGCTCGCCGTTTGCTCAGTTTGGAGGCAAGTGGGATCTCTTGATCTACTCATGCATGCTGTGCTTAGTGCGTGTGATTGATTGGTGATGATTTTCGGAGGTATAGGATATGAAAAATTGAAGTTATAAGAGTGGTGCTCTAGTCTAGTGTGCTGTTTATTGAAAAAACAGCTTGACCTAGGATGTTCTAGTGACTTGCATGTGATGTTCTAATTGAAATTTGGCTTCGACCTCTAAATGAAAGTTTTAAAGGACTTCTTGTAGTATAACATACTCAAATTTGGGACAAAAAAAACAAGTATAAGTAGGTGAAACCGTTGTTCTTTGGAAAGACTAGATCTGGAAATTTTGGTACCCACCCTTGATGAATGCATGGACGGTAAGGCAATCTTTTTGTTGAAATTTCACTTTGATTTCTTAACAAAATTTGTAAAGGATATCCTTAGGTTTAACATATCAAAAATTTAGAGAAAACAAACAAGAATAGGTAGGTGAAATCGTTGTCCTTTGGAGATGGTTAGATCTGGAAATTTCGGTACTAGGAAAAGGGGTTTTAACCGTCCATATTTAATTACCTAGGACGAATCTGACTTCAATGTCTACATGAAGTATCTACCTTATGGTCTTGGCTATCACATATTCGAATTTCATAATTTTTTAAGGTCATTTGGGTATTTAATCGGTAATGTTTCTAAAACTGTGCAATCTGATGTGTTCAGACTTTGTAAGTTACAATGCGTGGACTATATCGTTTTGTATGAGGTTCTTTTGGAAAAGTGTTCTACATGAAATATCTCTCTTTATGTCTTGCCTACAACATATTCAAATTTCGTAATTTTTGAAGTTCATTTTCCTATTTAAACAAAAATGTTTCAAAAACTGTGCAAGTTGAACTGTCAGAATAGTAGTGCTGTGATGCATGGTCTATACCGAATTATATGGGGATCTTTTGGTGTAGTGTTCTTCATGAAATACCTGCCTTTATGTCTTGACTATCACATGTTCGAATTTCATAATTTTTTAAGGTCATTTGGGTATTTAATTAAAAAAATTTCTAAAACTGTGCAAGCTGGATTGTGCGAATTTGAAAAGCTATAATGCATGGACTATTCTGTTTTGTATGAAATTCTGGTGGTGTTGTGTTCTTCATGAGATAAATGCCTCTAGAGTTTGTCTATGATGTATTAAATTCTTAGAAATTATTAGAGCCAATCACTAAATTTTAAGAAGTGTAAATTAAAAAGAATGCATTCTATTTTTAAAATAATAGTAATAATCCATGAGTTTGCCCCATGAAGTATATTGTTTTTAAGTGATTGATCTTGCTGTACATGTGATGATATTTGACATTACATATAACATCAAAAGCTGAATTTGACCTTGTTGCCATCACATCATGTGCCATGTTGATATTGAGACACAATTGTGAACATGAATTATGATAAATGAGGATACTGTCGGAGGTGTGAGCTGACAATGCCCCGAGAGTGTCGGGATGCCTAGAGATGAGTGCCAGATGCTCAGAGGTGTGTGCCGAATGTCCTCGGGAGTTTCGAGATGCCCGGAGTGTGTACTGGATGCCCGGAGGTGTGTGCTGGAGGCTACTCGCGATGCTAGGTTGGGTGCGAGTGATAAAATGTGAGATGCAATTACTAGTCTCGGGAAAGAAAAATGTGGTGATCCAATTGAAAAATAAAGGCTGAAATTGAATCGTGCATAGTATGGTGACATGTATGCATGGCTGTATGATGTTATATATATAAGTGCATGGTGGCATGTGCACATAGTATGGTGACATGTATGCATGGCGATATGATGTTATGCGTACAAGTGCATGGTGGTTTATGCACATAACATGGTGACATGATTGTCTAATGTAATGTGCATGGCTGAAAGGTGAGGTATGTTTAACATGTATAAACTATATGTGTTCTACCATGATGTCATGATTGTTCTGATTGATGCATTGAGTAGTTTAATGGATCTTTTACCTGTTGAGTGGTTGTACTCACCCCTTTGGGGACTAACATTTTAGATTAGAAAGATGCCTCTCTAACCGGTCACGCACAGTACCTTTTACGGCCTTCCATCTGACGTGGAGGTCGAGCGTATGGAGCATATATTTGTCACCATCCCTAGTTTGGTGTTCATGCGGGTTCGTGTGCTGGTGGTGTATGACGTGGGCCTGGCTGGGGGCCCGATCATCCAGGAGTTCTTGTCTGTCCACGTCCGTCGTGACAGAGTGATGCTGGGGATATTGCCGCCACCACCGCCCGATGCACTAAGATAGGTATGATGGCTTGTGTGAAGAGTGGGAGCTGACACTTTTTGGAGATAGCCGACACTTGTAGATGGAGGGTTATACGTGATTAATGTAGGGGGTCGAGATCTCTCTTTTGAGTTGTATTTTGAGTTGTACCAAGTTTAGTGAAAGGCCTTGGCTTTTTGGTTGTACTGACCCAAGATGTCCATCATAAAAATGTAAATAAAAGTAGCTCGGCTTTATGTTTTCTTTCGATATGTAGTTGGTGTGCATTGTATCATTGTTATGAGAGTAGAGGGATGGTGAGACTCGTCTTAATTTTCGCTATGAGCTGCGTCAAATTCTTTTATATATATATACCTATGAACCAGGGTTCTTCTTTAACCCTTTTAATCAAAGATATGTAACTGGTATTCAATAGGTAGAGCAAAAGGTATTTGTGGTGACCTTAGTTGTTTTGGGGGTGCCACAACAATTATTTATAGAAAGAAACTATATATACAAAATTTCGTTGATGAGCGTTATACCACATGTAGACTTCATTCTTTTGAACTATAAAGTAATTGGAATCATTCCATTTATAAGACTTTGTTTATATTAATTGTGAAATAGATGGAATTAAACCTACCATAAATTTCTGATTATTCATTAGTTACATTTAAATCTTTCATAATGGAATCTAAGTATTCTCAAGCAATTACTTTTAAACATTTAAACAAAATACATGCAATCAAGTAATATAATTTTCACCGTGGAAAAAACTTTTTGAGCATTCGATTTTTCTTTATAGATGCTCTTCAAATTAGTGGTTTGATAATCAAAATAATCTATATATGAAGACTACAGATGATAGACATGATACCATATTTACGACTTTATTCTTGGGAACCATGAAATTGAAAATATACCAGATACATGGCTTTGTCCACATAAATTGTGAGGCAGAGGAATTATAACCTATATAAAATATGTGGAATTATAACCTATCATATATCTTTGATCATTAATCTTATTATATTAGATAAACAATTAAATAGAATATGTATACACATAAATAATTTCTTTAAACGTTTATTTTTTGTAAATCAATATAAAATTGTTATCAAAGTATGCATAAGATTAAGATCTGCAGAGTTAATTATTTGCTACGGTTAGAGGTTTGCTAAACTGGCTATCAAAAGCAAATCACTGGATAAAACTGGCACGTGAGTGTACCACGTGAGTCAACCTCTCGCGATATATTCACACACTAAACTCACATTGAAATTTCTACGCGGGTATAATTTCTTTGAATTAGCTCGTCTCACCCTCAAAACTTTCAAAGTATCTAGGTTTATTGTAAGCTTTCCATTAAGACATCATTCACCCGACATCCCTGCTCGTCTCCAACGAACATAGCCACCTTTTCGAGGAAAACGCAAGGTTAAATCGAAAACCAAGGATCTAAACTGGACAAAACTTATACCTAACTACTGTGAATCCAAGGCTTTCCAAAGGCAATGAGAGTTGCAGAAATCCAAGTATGGATTAAAAAGGTACTTGCATTTGAAATCCATCCCCCTTGATCAAATGGCAGATGCGAGCTTTGTTCATATGATCCGAATACGGCTAATACTTTCTCATTGTATAAGTGATCGCTGACAAAATTCTATTGTGCTTAGAAAAAGAAATAAGTCTAAAGCCAGGACTCCAATATATAATTTACGCATAACTCACATGACAATCCTGTTGAGAAAACTCCTATCAAGTTTTGAAGCTGACATAACTTTCCTATTCTTATTCTTATTCAGAAGAGTACTAGACTTATGTGCTATATCGTGGAATGTTATCAAAATCTATTTTACTCAAGAAGTCTTTCCCACTCTAACGAGATCCAGACAAAATCCAAGTCCAGAATGAAAATTTAATCAGACTCAAGATTATTGATCATTCAACAAGGATTCAATATGTACAAGATTTATCCTTAATATCTAGCTTTCTGCCGAAGAATCTCACTTACCTTTTTTAAATATATTGATGAAATCAATCACGAATTGATAAAATCAATCTCAAAGACAAGTTCCTTTTTGGGAAATATCTACTTATGAAAACCTAGATTCTGATTGTATTGGCGACTAGAATCATCGGATTTTCATCTCAATCTTCAAACAGCTACAAAATTTCCTTAATCGATTCTGTCCATTGGATTGATTGGAAGAAATTCTTTTGGAGAATGCCAATGATCAGAAAGGCATAGAGGAGTATTTAAGGAGGTCATTCAGTCCATTTGGAGCAGAGCATGAAAATTAAAATTCCATAGTTTGAGTCATTTCCAATCATTTGTTCTTCATCATCAATGCTTACAAATTATATTCAAGAAAGAAAAACACAAGAGGAGTGGTTTAGTGAGAGAAAAAGAAATTCTTCACCGAGTGTTCGTACTCAAATCGTTGTACTTCTTTGTTGATACCTTAGTGAAATTCAGCTAGAAGGCTGCCAGCGTGAAAGAGTAGACATAGGCCTAATCTAAGCCAAACCACTATGAATCTTGTGTTCAATTTTCTCTTCTCCTAACTCTTTTGATTTTTTGGTCGCAATCTTTTTCTAAGTTCTGCTAATTTATAAATCATCTTATTTGAATTTGAACTTGCTTTAGAAGTCTAGTGTTAGTTTTAGTCAAACTTTGCTTGTGAAAATAACTTTTACTGCATTTATTGACTTAATTTGTTTTTACATCTATTCCCCCCCTCTAGGTGGTAATATTAGCATTTTCAATTGGTATCAGAGCTATGGTGCTTATCTTATTGAAGTGTTTTTACTTGTAAGTTAAAGATCTTCTATGGCTAGTATCTTGGCACCAAGACTAGTTGAAGGACAGGGCAATACCAAGTCACCCTACTTTGATGGAAAAGAATACAATGTGTGGAAGAATAAAATGAAGGCGTTCCTAAGATCCAGAGATCCTCTGGAATTGGATATTGTGGAATGAGGAATCAATCCAAAGGCAGCATCAGCTTCAGATAAGGGAAAAGAAGTTATAGATAAAGATGTTAAGGATTCCATTCAAGCAGAAATTACCAAGAGACGGACTCTTGATGCTAAAGTTATTTATTCTTTATATTGTGCATTGTCTCCTGCTAAATATACCAGAATTTCTTCATGTGAAACAGTTAAAGAAGTCCGGGATAGGCTTCACGTCACTATGAAGGAATTGATCATGTAAATAAGACAAAAATAAACATCTTACTTGGACAATATGAGTCCTTCAGAATGAAGCTCGAAGAGTCTATTGGTGATATGTTCGGTCACTTTACAGAAATTGTAAATGGATTGGCATATCAAGATCAATCAATTTTTGCTCCAATGAAGTCAACAAATTATTGCGAGGACTTTTAAAGGACCGAAATCATATGAAGACATCAATTAGGGAAACACAAAGGATCATGCCTCTTTCTATTGATGAACTGATAGGCACTCTTCAATCGTATGAAGTGGAATTGATCAATGAAGAAGATGATCCAAAAGGTAAGAAGTCAATTGCACTTATGTTTAATGCTGATTTTGATGATACAGATACAAACGATGACATGAATGACGAGGAGCTGGCCCTTATAATAAAGAAATTCATAAAACTAAATAGGAAAGGGAGAAGATTGAACTGAAAGAAGTAAAGCAAGCAAAATTTCCAGAAGAAATCGATGGAAGATGTTGAAACAAGCAAGGATGTCATATGCTTCAAGTGTAAGAAGAAGGGTCACATCAAGCCTAATTGTCCATTGTTGAAAAAGAAGAAAGGGAAGTATGAGAAATACAAGAAAGCTCTTAAAGCAGAAACTTGGAGTGACACAGAATGTGAAGAAAGTGAAGAGGAATTTGCAAACATCCATTTGATGGCACGCTCAGAATTAGACTCAGACTCAAACACGAATTTAGAATTTGACAAGGAAATCGAGGTAAAATATTCAGAAATTCCTATTAAAGTTTCTTAGTATATAGATGAACTTTGTCTTAACCTCAAATCTTCTCTTAAAAGGATTTTCGAACTAAAAAAGGAAAGTTCAAAGCTCAAACAACAGGATAATTCTTGGAGAAAAAAGTTTGAGAGTCTGAAAAATGATTTTGATGGTTTGAAAGAAAATGTTGATTCTCTTTCAAAAGAAAATGAATGTTTGAAAAATGAGATTTCAGATATTTCTACAAAGTTTTCAAAAGGGTCAAAAACGTTAGAGAAAATTCTTTTAGCTCAAATACCCTATCTTAACAAATCTAGTTTGGGTATAAATAATGAAACTACACATTCGATTGATTTTCCCAAAGTGAAGGAAAGACCTAGACAAAGATTCCCAAAGTCTTTTATAAAAATCATTTCCAAAATTTTTTTGGACAAAAGTACGCTTCAAGTGCGAAAAGTTGGCACAAAGGGATACTTAAGTGTCAAAAGCTACGAAAGTGACACTTAAGTGCCAAAATTGAAGAGAAATTGATCACTTAGGCTGCGCATGATAAAATTTCTTGGCTGGGGAAGAGTTTTTTTTCAGAAATAGTTCTTTTCTATTTATGTTCCGGGAACAATTTCTGAGCAAAAAACCTGTTTGGTAACTTGCACAAAATTTCTATTTCGGAACAAAAAAAGAACAGAAACCTGTTTGGTAACGCACAAAATTTCTATTCCAAATTTTAATTTTTTTAAAAAAAAATTAAAAATAAGAAAAAGGAATAGATTAGATATTACATAAAATTGACAAGATCAAAATATTATTAGAATAATAATACATTTACTTAGGGGTAAGAATTCTAGTCGAAGATGAAGTTGTATTGTAATGGAACGTGAACTATTATCTTATATATGTGTGTGAGTATCTTCACTCACGTAGTTTATAGCCTATTGAATTTAGGTAGTGTTTTGAACTATAATTCTCAAGAATATATTATCTTTTTGCGAATTTCGGTAGCGTTTTGAACTATAATTCTCAAGAATATATTATCTTTTTGCGAATTTTGTTGTTTGGTATAGCAAATATTACGGAAAAAGCACATTGGATATTGTTAGCCAAATTAATTTGTAGTGATTTCCTTGGAACTAAGTTTTTACTCTTTAAAAAAAAAATTGTAATTCTAGTGCATGCGTGGCTTGGAGATTTTAGTCTTCTAATCTTGACATGGATGTCGGGTTGGGGTTGGAAATTTCCAACTATTGGAATGGTTCATGCATGGCGTTGCTTTACTATCATTATGTATTTAGTTCATAATATGCTCCTAAAACACTTAGTAAAGACCTCGGTCTCTTGTATTTTGAGCCGTCGATGCATCCCATCTTGATGCTACTTTTTACCTTGCTTCTTCTGAATTACAAACTATTTCATTTTCGTGTTTCACATAAGCTTATAAGGTTTTGGCTAATTTTGATGAAGGGAGGTGTTTTTCCTCTCCTCTTTTGTCCACATTTATGATATATTCAATGACATTTGTGCTCGCGGAGATAGAATTTGCAATACCTTAATACGATTAATAGAAATGTATTCATAATAGTTTACATACACATCGCAAAAGTGTTTTCACCAAAAAACAAAAACACATCGCAAAAGTCGGAAATAAAAAGTCATGGAATCTCTTGCATATTGTGATCCCTTGCCATCATATTTGCAATATTTTTCCTGATCATGTTTATCTCAGCCGCCTCATCACCTGGTGTATCATCTATAACCTCGTCTTGTGTAGGTTCAAAGGGATGCTCCGGATCTCCATATAGGGCAAAGTTCCTGTCCATCTATCAAGAAGTTGAAAAATTAGTTGAATCGCCTTCTCCTTTGTCATCTTCTCTCGCTACAAGATTTGCTGTGACAATCATCCGGACAGTGTAATGTTACGGTCTCATGCTTCTTTGAATATCACAGACATGAAACAACATTTCATCTCTTCTGCTTCACTTTCTTCCCCCCATTTCCCTGTTAGTTCTTCCTCTTTCCATATATCTTTTTCAACAGAGATAAAATGGCACCAACGACTACCAATACCAAGCTCATCTCAACTTGTCTCAAAGGATACAATGATGTAACATATGACCGACGTGAGTCCGGAACACATTAATCCATACCAATATATTGCAAAATAATTAGATTGGCGAGCACCAATACCATATTTCCATCACCACCGAAATCATTTAACAAGCAACAAATGATTAAGGAACCAAATAATTTAAGAGGCATCTAAAATTAGTAGACATCAAGCATCACATTACCCGGTCTTCATAAAGGTTTTACTATGACTCCACATAATCAAATAGAGCAATTAATAGAGAGGAGAGTAGTTTAAAGGAAGGAAATGCAGGAGCAAGAAATTATGGAATGATGAATAAGACATGTAACAATAAACAAACACACCAGTCTTCCCAATTAGTAATTCAACATTTGACAGCCAACAGACAGTCTTCAACCTCATTTTGAGGTGATGCACTCTGGGTAATTCTCTAAATCAGATAAATATAGAAAGCCAGCAATTTAATTCAACAGTTGAAACATGTAACAATTAACAAGCACATCGGTCTTTCCAGTTAATAATTCAACAATGAACAGCTAACGACATTCATCAACCTCGAGGTCGGGGTTATGCACTCAGGGTAATTCTTTCAATCGATAAACTTAAAAAGCCAGTAAAATGATTGTGTAATATGAGAAGTACACTTAATTTCTAAGCACAATCCCAACTTCTTTAGTCGACTTCTACTTTTGGAGCATAGACTATAAGGAGGCTCTAGATTGTCATAATTTCGTAATCGAGAGAAAAGAAACGTAGCTGCCTCAAAGCGAAAGATACATAGTTTGAGACCAAATAAAACTTAACATGATGCAAGAAAGTTATCCACAATATTCCTCAAGAGCACACCCAGCCTCATTGTCACATGATTTACTCTACAAAGGGCAGAAGTAAAATCGCACATTCATGACATCCAGGATAGGGTACTTCCCTGGACAATCTAGGCTGCTCATGATAAAATCGCACATTTACTCGCAAGTTTTTTTCACGAGAGCGGCATCACTCTTCTATCGCCACGAAACTCATCGAAACAAATAGCAAAGTGAGACTTGTCGGCGCAAGTTCGCAAGGGAAGAGGACGGACCAACGGCGATGGGACAAGCGGCGATCGGACCGGCGACGACGGGACGAGCAGCGGCGACGACGGGACGGGCGGCGACGGGAGGTGATTTCTCTTGGACCCGAGGTCGCGGGCTTCGGAAGAGGTGAGCTCCAGCGGCGACCGGACCAGCGGCGACGGGACCGGCGGCGACGACGGGACCGGCGGCGACGACGGGACCGGAGGCGACGGGATGGGCGGCGACGGGAGGTGATTTCTCTCGGACAGAGGTCGCGGGCTTCGGAAGAGGTGAGCTCTAGCGGCGACCGGACCCGGCGACCGGACCCGGACGACCGGCGACAGGACTAGCGGCGGCGACGGGACCGGCAGGGGGCGACGGGACGGGCGGCGACGGGAGGTGATTTCTCTCGGGCGAGGTCACGGGCTTCGAAGAGGTGAGCTACTGCGGCTACGGGACCAGCGGCGACGACCGGACCGGTGACGAAGGACCGCGACGACGGGACCGGGCGGCGACGACGGGACGGGCGGCGACGGGAGGTTTCAAAATCGGACGAGGTCGTGTAGGAAGGAAGAGCCGAGCCGAGAAGGAGCGGGAGTTGAGGGGGGGAGAAAGAGGAATTAGGTTTTTGTTCCTCATTTTTATTCCCGGAAGAGAAGTGATTTTTTTGTTTCTCATTTCTCTTCCCAAACCATTTCGAGCTAGGTTTTTATTCCCGGGAACAGAAAAATTATGTGGCGTTAACAAACAGGTTTCTGTTCTTTTTCTGTTCCCGGGAACAAAAGAACAGAAATTTTGAGGAAGAGAAATGTTATCATGCAGGGCCTTAAGTGCCAATCCCGTCAAAATACCGACGTGCGCAATTTCCGGCGAAGTAAGTGCAAAACGACGTCGTTTTGGTACTGACGTGATAAAAATTAATTTAATTTAATTTTAAACTAAATTTATTTTTAAAAAATTAAAAATAAAAATACAAATATTACAAAAAAAAAAATTAAAGTTTAAAAATTTTAAAAAAATATTTAAAAAGGGGGAAGTAGCCGAGAGCCGAGCCGCCGCGCTGCCCCCCGCCGCCTCCCCACCAAGGGCCGATGACCCTCTCCCCTTCGTCGCCGGCCCTTCTTGACGACGACGGGGAGGTGGCAGCGGTTTAGGGCTCTTTTTAAATAAAAAAAAATTAATTTTTTACATATTTTAAATATTTGTATTTTGTATTTTTAAATGTTTAAAATAAATTTAATTTTAAATTTATTTTAATTATTTTTTATATTATTTTTTTACCACATTAGCACCAAAACGACGACGTTTTGTACTTGCTTTGCCAGAAAATTGACACGTTAGCGTGTTAGCCGGATTGACACTTAAGTGATCCATTTTGCTCCGATTTTGGCACTTAAGTGTCACTTTCGTAACTTTTGGCATTTAAGTGTCCCTTTGTGCCAACTTTTGGCACTTCAGGGGTCCAGGTGTCAATTTTTTTGTAAAACCTGTTGGCTGGAATGCTCTTAGATGTTCTAAGTGTAACTTTGAGAATGAATGTCCTAAAGTTTGGAGACAAAAGTTTGGAGACATGTTAAGAAAGATTGGGCAAAGGTTGTTTTTAAAGCTAACTCTCCTAGACCTAAGAATATTTGGGTACCAAAAAAAGTTTGAAATTTCCTTCTAATTGCAGGTCATTGTTAAAAGAAAAAACAAATAGTACTTGGACAGTGGTTGTTCTAGGCATATGACTGGAGATTCAAATTGTTTTGTAAAGCTAGAAAAACAAAAAGGAAGAAATGTCTCTTTTGGTGGGAACAGCAAAGGAAAAATTGTTGGACTTGGAACAATGAGGATTGGAAGTTTAATCATCAATAATATTTCACTGGTGAAAGGTTTGAATTACAATCTTTTGAGCATAGGCAAGTTATGTGATACAAGATTCAGAATGAATTTTCAAGAATATGTTTGCTCTGGAGTCAGTCGGGATTTATCTCAATCCTTTACTGGGTGAAGACATGGAAATGTTTATCTTCTGGACATAAGTTCATAGAGCTCTTAGTGTCTCATTTCAATTCAAGATGAAGCTTATCTCTAGCATCGCAAGCTTGGACATGTGAATATGAAATAGATTGCTAAACTCTCTTCTAAGAAGCTGGTTCGAGGTCTTCCCAAAAAGGCTTACTAGAAGTCTAAATCGTGTACTTCATGTATTTTGGGAAAGCATGTCAGAAATTTTTTTAAACCAGTAAACCAAGTTTCTACCAATCATGTATTGCAGCTTCTTCATATGGATCTTTTTGGACCAACAAGAACATAGAGTATTGGTGAAAAGAAATATTGTTTAGTAGTTGTGGATGATTATTCGCGATTCACTTGGGTTTTCTTTTTGGCAAATAAGTCTAAAACTTTCTCGTACTTTTCAAAGTTTGCTAAGAAAGTTCAAAACGAGAAATGTTATATTATTTCAAGCATTAGGACTGATTATGGTGGAAAATTTGAAAATCAAGACTTTGTAAACTTCTGTGATAAGAATGGTCTTCAACATGTTTTCTCCTCTCAATATACCCCATAACGAGTTATAGAAAGGAAAAATATATCATTACGAGAGATGGTCAAAACTTTACCGATATAAAGTAAAATCTCTTCTCGTTTTTCGGTAGAAATAGTTTCTACTAGCTGTTACATAATTAACAAAGTATTTTTAAAGCCCATTCTAGAGAAGACTCCCTATGAAGTGTATAAAGGGAAGAAGCCAAATATCTCTTATTTTCATGTGTTTGGTTGCAAGTGTTTTATCTTGAAGAATGCAAATAATCGGTCTTGAAGAAATATCGAATGAAGGAATATTTATTGGTTACTCTACATCAAGCAAAGCTTACAGGGTCTTCAACAAGAATACTCAAACTGTCAAAGAATCTATGAATGTTAGATTTCAAAAAAATATTCAAAACCAACAAGATCAGACTCAATTTGAAGAGTATGAACTAACTTCAGACTTAATAAAGTCTGATTCCCTCGAAGGACTTAGTCTTCTAGCGATCAAAGTCAAGCAGAACAAAAGTCAGAAGAGTCGAAGAAAACAGACGATCAGCAGATCTTAACAGGAAACGACAAACCAAACAGCAACTGGAGCACAAATCAAGTCATCTTAAAGAACTCATCATTGGCGATATAGAAGAAAGAATCCGCATCAAATCCAAAGCAAAAGAAGATTCCGGTGCATTATTTTAGAAATAGAACCAAAAGGAGTAGAAGAAGCACTATCTGACGAGAATTGGATAAAAGTAATGCAAGAAGAACTTAGATAATTCAGTATCAATAATGTCTGGGAGCTTCCTCCAAAACCAAAAGGGAAATCTGTAATTGGAATAAAGTAGGTGTTCAGAAACAAGATGGATGAAAATGGCAAAGTAACCAGGAACAAAGCAAGGCTTGTGGCAAAAGGACACACATAAGAGGAATGAATAGACTATGATAAGACCTATGCACATGTAGTTAGGTTAGAAGCAATTAGACTACTGCTTGCATACGCGAGTTTTCATAATTTCAGTTTATTTCATATGGATGTCAAGAGTGCTTTCCTAAATGGATTTATATAAGAAGAAGTTTATGTGGAACAACCACCAGGATTTGAAGATCCCAGAAAACCAAACTTTGTCTATAGACTGAAGAAGGCATTGTTTGATCTAAAACAGGCACCTCAAGCTTGGTATGAGAGGCTGAGTAAGTTCTTGATAAGTAATGGTTTTAAGAAAGGAATGGTTGATACAACCTTGTTTATCAAAAAGAAAGAAAAAGATTTTCTACTTGTTCAAATATATGTAGATGATATAATCTTTGAATCTTCTGATGAAAATATGTGCAAGACATTCTCAAAGTTTATGTAGGAAGAATTTGAAATGAACATGATGGGTGAATTAACCTTTTTTCTAGGACTACAAGTCAAACAATTGAAGAATGGAACATTCATCTTTCAAGAGAAATATGCTAGAGACGTTATCAAGAAGTTTGGGATGGAAAATTGCAAAAAGACTGAGACTCCCATGTCAAGTTCTTCAAAGCTTGACAAGGATGAATATGGAAAGAAAGTTGACCAAAAGATATATAGAAGCATGATTGGTTCTTTTTTTTATCTCACTGCCTCTCGACCTAATATTCTATTCAGAGTGTGCATGTGTGCTAGATTCCAAGCTGACTCGAGAAAGTCTCATCTTAGTGTTGTCAAACGTATTATCAAATATATTGCAACTTATCTGAAGTTGGGT
This sequence comes from Eucalyptus cloeziana, assembly GCA_014182715.1. Lineage (NCBI taxonomy): Eukaryota > Viridiplantae > Streptophyta > Magnoliopsida > Myrtales > Myrtaceae > Eucalyptus > Eucalyptus cloeziana. The sequence continues at coordinate 2,583,883 of CM024644.1, forward strand.
CTATGGTATCCAAAAGGATGAGACTTTACTTTACTTGGTTCTTCTTATGCTGATCTAGCTAGTTGTAAAGTTGATAGAAAAAGTACTTCAGGAACATGTCAATTGTTGGGACAAATTAGTGTCCTAGTTCTCAAGAAAGTAGAACACTATGGCTCTTTCAATAGAAGAAGTAGAGTATGTTGCTCTTGGAAGTTGCTATTCACAGATTCTTTGGATCTTGCAACAACTAAGGGATTTTGGAATTGAAGAACCCTACACCGAAATCAGATGTGACAACACAAGTGCGATCAATCTTACTAGAAATCCTATTCTTCATTCAAGGGCAAAGCATATCAAAATTCGCCATCACTTTATAAGAGACCATGCGCAGAATGGCGAAATTAATGTTCAATTCATTGATTCGAAGAATCAACTGACAAATATCTTCACCAAGCCATTGGAGAAAGCCTTATTCGAGTCCATCCATTTAAAGGTAAATATCACCCTTGCATCTGTCACCCTTGCATCTGACTAAAGTCTATGGATGTGTAGACTCAACAGATCAACATGTGGAAAATACATCATTCTGAAAGCCTTCCAGACTCAGGTAGTTTTATTTTAAATATTGGTGCGTAAGTTTCATTCCTTATTGAACAAGTACGTTTATTCTCAATTTATTACTTTCCTTTTATATTTTTGGAAATTGTAATATCTCTACTGATTTTTCGGAATTTATTTTGAAAATTATTGATAGTTATCTTGAAAATTATTGACAGTTATTTTTAAAATTTTTTGAAAAGGCAGTTTCCTTTTATGACGGTTCAGTTGCTGTACTTCATTTTCTTTAAATCTTTCAAATTTTTCTTCTCGATTACAGACTATCTTCAAACCCTAACTCTTGAACCCTCGTCTCTCTTGAATCCTCTCTCAAATCCTCTGCAAATTTCTCACATTCTCACACAAACATGTCGTCAAAGTCCTCTAAGTTTGCTTCGATGTCATATCAAAGGAAATTTTCTCGTATTGCTAGTCGCGGGCCTCGAACTGTTCCTGAAGGTCCAATGCATTTTGATTTGACCGCAGACGATTCGCCTCAAAGCTCTCGTCGCGGCTCAGCAGATGATGAAGTTACTTAGGAAACAACTCCCATTTCCGTAAGAAGGCCTGAGGTACTTCTTAAACATTATAAATTTTTGAAGTTGGGAGGAAGTCCTATGGATTTCATAAGTAATTTTCTGAAAGAAAATGGTTATGGGAATGAAATCATGTTTTTGAGAGCAATGGAGAAGTTAGGACTGATAGAGGCTGGCACTATAGAAAATGAATTTTCAAACTTTCTTTCTGATCCTCGCTTTGGGATAGAGGGTTAGATTGAAAATAAAAAGGAAGATGATGATGAGAGGATTTTTAAGAATTTTTTTCAACTAAAGATTGGTGTTGCTGCTGAAATTGCTGGAGAAAAGACTAAGTTGTTTCCTTCGAAATATCACAAGAAAGTTTTCTCTCAAATGTTGAACATATGCGTTATCAACCCGTGCACTATGGATTTTGACTTCCTAGATTCCATTAAGGTTAACTTAAGAGAAAAGTTTGCCAAACTTCAGATGGAAAAGTTCTATGTAGAGACGTCAGAAGCTTACCCCAAATTGACGGCATACTTTTATTCCAATCTGTCTGTTTTGGATCCCACTCATATTCAGTTTATTGTGTGTGATAGAGTGTTTGATGTTGATGTCAATCTGTTGGCTGACATTCTAGGAGTTGAAAAGAGTGGTTTCTTGCCCATTAATGTGTCTAATGCACAAGTCATTAAGTTTCTAGTAAAGGATAGGATTCCTAGTGGGAGTATTACTTACTCTCGGATGTCTATTTCCAATATCTTGTTGCACAAGATAGTAATCGACTGCATCAGACCCAAAGCTGCTTCTAAGACTGATATTTCCAAATTCGAAGCAAAGATGATGTGGATCATCTGCAATGGTGTTGCATTCTCACTTCCTTACACTATCATTTTGCACATGTACGGAACTGTTATGAAAGAGAAATGACAACTACCATACACTGCATTGGTAACCAGACTCTTCATATACTTTCGGATTCAACCGCTATCTTAGCTTCGCTCCAGAACCATTGCTCCCATGCAAATTGGATTGAAAATGATTTCAAAGATGCAATTGAAGGATCTCTCTGGAGCACTAACTCTTCTGAAGAAAGAATTTGTTAGAAAAGTCAAGCCAGGATTTGCTACCGAGAAGAAACGCAAAGGGAAAAGTGTCGTCTCAAAAACTCCAAAAAGGAAGAGATCGATTCTTCTCCAAGAGGAAGATGATGATGACAAGACAATCTCTACTATTGCCTTGCATAATCTTCAAGGTTTCGCTAATTCTGAGGGAGAAGAAGAGGATGAAAGTGAGAAAGAACCAAAAGAAGAGAGTGATGGTGAAGAAACTGAAGTGAAAGAGACTGAGGATGATGACTCAAAAGGAGATGCCAATGTGAACAAAAAACAAGATAAGAGTGACAAGGAATGAGAAGATGCAAGGGAAATTGATGCTATAGATGATGAGGAGACTAGAACTAGTAAACAAACCCATGCTGGCAAAGAAAATGTTCAAGAAGGAGAAGTTATTTTTCAAACTGAAGGCACCAAGACAAGTGGAGTAGGTAAGAAAACTCTCATTGTTGAACTAACTGCTAATGATGGCATGATTTCCTCCATATGTTAAAGATATTTTTGCATCTCATTTCCCTGAAGTCTCACCTGAGGGTCTACAAAAAGAAGCTAATGTTTAGGGGGAGCAAAGAACTACACACGTTCAAGTTAATGTTCCTTCATTTTTGGATACTCCACAAGTACAATTCGCTGAAGCTAGTGTCCAAATAGAACAAGAATCAAACCACTCTCGGATAGTATAACTCCTCTTGGAGATTAAGGCACAATAATATGCAATGGAGTTTGAAATCCATAAATTACATGCTGCTCTTGGTACCACCTTAGCATCTCTTACAGGCAAGGTAGAATCTCTTGATAATCAGGTGTAGATTTTGAATTAGCAGAGTTCGTAGAATTTGGCAAAAGTAGAGATTGTTTATCATCAATGCTTGACTAAGCTTGAGGAGACCGTGCAGACCTTGAAGGATTTCCGACTTGTTCGTGTTCCTAGACAATCTTGATATTTTTTCAACCCAACCTCTTTTTATGCCTAACTAGTTTTATCTTTTTGCTGCTGACAAAAAGGGGGAAAGACTATATAGATTGAATTTATCTTGAATTTTATCTTTGTTTTGTGATAGTGTTTGATTGTGTTTGAACTTTTCTTGATATTTTTTGTAGACTCATGTGTTTTGTGGATGCAGACTATATGCAAACTACTATGTATATTTATTACAACTACTGTTTGTTCACTTTATCAATTATCTTGTGCTGCTAAAATGTTATTTTGCAGTATATAATTTTTCATATTATGACTAAATCTGCATGAAAATTTTTATCACCATAAAAGGGGAGATTGTTGAGAAAACTCATATAAGGTTTTAAAGCTGACGAAACTTTTCTATTCTTATTCTTATTCTGAAGAATACTAGACTTCTGTTCTATATTGTAGAATGTTGTCAAAGTCTATTTTACTCCAAAAGTCTTTCCCACTCTAACGAGATCTAGACTGACCCCAAGTCTAGAATGAAGATATAACCAGACTCAAGATTATTGATCCTTCAATAAGGATTTAGTATGTATAAGATTTATCCTTAATATCTAGCTTTCTGGCAAAGAATCTCACTTACCTCTTATATATATATATATATATATATATATATATATTGATGAAATCAATCACGAATTGATGAAATCAATTTCGAAGATAGGTTCATTTTTTGGGAAGCATCTACTTATAGAAACTTATTTTCTTATTGTATGGACGATCAGAATTATCGGATTTTCATTTCAATCTTCAAACGGCTGGCTACAAGATTTCCTTAATCGATTCTGTCCAATAGATTGATTGGAAGAAATTCCTATGGAGAATGCCAATGGTCAGAAAGGCGTATAGGAGTATTTAAGGAAGTTATTCAGTTCATTTGGAGCAGTGCATGAAAATTAAAATTCAAAAGTTTGAGTTCTTTCCAATCATTTGTTCTTCATCGTCAGTTCTTACAAATTGTATTCGAAAGAGAAAAACACAAGAGGAGTGACTTAGTGAGAGAAAAATAAATTCTTCACTAAGTGTTCGTATTCAAATCATTGTACATCTCTATTGATATCTTAGTGAAATTCAGCCAGAAGGCTGCAACGTGGGAGAGTGGATATAGGCTTAATCTAAGTCAAACATGTTCAATTTTTTTTCCCTTAACTCTTTTGGTTTGTTTGTTGCAATCTTTCTCTAAGTTATGCTAATTTCTAAACCATCTCATTTGAGTCTGAATTTACTTTAGAAGTCTAGTGTCAGTTTTAGTCAAGCTATGCTTGTGAAAATAACTTTTACTGCATTTACTGACGTAATTTGTTTTTATTACCTATTCACCCCATTCTAAGTGGTAATACTAGCATTTTCAAATCCTCCTTCTTTTTGTTGTACATAGCATTTTCAGTAAATTGGTCCATTGGCTACTAATCTTAGAAGAAAAAATACATGGAAAGCCATTGACAACGAGCGTATAAGCTGAATTATTATTATTCTATTCTATTTTTTTTAAGAGGCTTGAATATGTGGTGTTTTTAAGTGGATCGATTCTCTACTAAAATGAAATTAGCCACCTAGCCAATGCCTAAGAACACCCTTAAGCTTCTTAACTTGAGCATCATCAAGGAAAGTGATGGCCTCTAGTCGAACAAAGCAAGGTTCAAGATTTGAAGCCTAGGGCTCGGATTGCTGAAGCTGACCATGGCAAGAGCTAGACCTTTACCAACATTCAATTGGAAGTGCAATAGCCCCCAAGTGAAAATCATGATATCGCTTTTGTTGAGGTTCTTCAAGTAGACAGTAGTTTGCTGATGACGAGATGAACCCGGCGCAGATCGACCTTAGAAGGATGATGAGGACCTCTGAGCTGCCAGGGTGCGTGTGCATCTGGATGACCCTTCTGGGGGGCCATATTGAAATTAATAGTTGTAACCAATACGTATAAGGTATGGACCAATTAGCTGCTGAGCATATTCACAACTAATCTTAAAAGTGGTAAAGAATGTTCATTCTGCATAAAATGTCCTATTTTGGAAGTTTACCTAACTGCAATTGAGTGCTACACCACCGATAAACCAATAAGTACATAACATTACTTGTCACTCATGATGCTTCTCTATCTCTAATTGAATGGATCTCTCCTCCTGTCAATACAAAAATAGTGGGTTTTTCTCATAAATATTGGCAAAAGATCGCTTCAAGTGCCATAAGTTGGCATAAAGGAACACTTAAGTGCCAAAACTTATGAAAGTGACACTTAAGTGCCGCATTTTAAGAAAAGTGAGACACCTGAGTGCCACCTCCGGCAAAACCGGCCGAAAATCATACGTGGCAATTAAATATTAATATTTCTTGCCGAGGTGGCTCGCTAGAGAGCTGACTCAACTCTAATTTACCTAAAACAACGTTGTTTTTTTAATTAGCCAACATAGAGCCCTTAAATCGGCCAAAACGACGTCGTTTTGGCGAATTTGAATTTTAATATAATATAAAATTAATTAAATTAAATTTAAAACAAAATAATAACAATAGTTTATATTTATTTTTAAAAAAAAAACGGAGGAGAAGGAGGAGGAAGGCAGCCGGCGGCTAAGGGCTGAGCCCTCATCATCGTCGCCTCCCGGCGACGAGAGGGGAGATGGCGGTGGCAACACCGGCTACCTCCCCCCCTCCTCCTCCCCCCCACCCGGCCCTTTTTTCCCTCCTCCTCCTTCCTCCTCTTCAGCTGCCGGCTACCTCCCCTCCTCTTCCTTCCCCCTTTGCCCGGTCCGGCGAGGGTCCACTACCCTTGCCGGATTTGGGCGAGGGCCACCGGTCGGCCCGAGGTCACCGGGCCTTTGAGGGGTCGGCGACCCCGACCAACCCTCCCCCTCCATTGCCAGCCCTTGTTGGCGGCGACGGAGAGGCGGTGGCGATTGAGAAGCCACCTCCCTTTTTTTAAATTTTTTTTTTTAATTTTTAATATTTGTATTTTTTATAAATGTTTTAATAAATTTAATTTAATTAATTTTTTACCACATCGAAATTGCCGTTTTGCACTTGCTTCGCTTGAAAATTGACACGTTAACGTTTTGGCCGGATTGGTACTTAAGTGATCAATTTTGTTCCGATTTTGGCACTTAAGCATCACTTTCGTAAGTTTTGGCACTTAAGTATCCCTTTGTGCCAACTTGTGGCACTCTAGGGGTCCACGTGTCCATAAATATTACACACAAATTTTCATCCATTCGATAAAAACACAAATAAAAGTCCTTATTTTGTCGACACCTAAATTTTAGCTAGCAAATTGAGCATGCATTTTTGTTAAGCTAAGAGGTATATATAAAAAAAAAAAATTAACCCATTTTTTGTTGACACCTAAATTTTGATGACCCATTTAATCATTTATTAAATCCATAAAAATTAGTAATTAATTTTAATCCTTAGTAAAAATAATTTTTATTAAATTGCACATAATATAGAATTAGGAGCATTTGCATTGCTACTAAAAAATCATTTGAAAATATAAAAAAGAAAAAAAGGGAGGAAAAAACGGTGTGGGGCCGGGCCGGGGCTAGGCCTGCCCGACCCCTTTCTTTTTCATTTTTCTTCTTTCCCGTGCGGGCCTAGCCCGTTTCCCTTTTCTCTCGGCCCAGCCCGCGCGCTCTTCTTCTTCCTCCTTCATCACGCGGCTCACAACCTCTCCGTGCCGACAGAGACGTACAAGAGCAGAAAGCAAAAGCAGACGTGATCCGCGGGTTGGGATCAGGCCGGCCGGCAAGCTGGCAGTGGCAGAAGCCGTGCGCCCTTGCCGGTTGCCTTTAAGAGGGAGAGAGGGGGCTTCTTTGAAGGGTTCATTCGGAGGGGAGCTCACTGGAGATAGAGAGGAAGCGGAGAGAGAGACCGAGAGTGAGAGATTTCCTCCGCCTTCGCCGGTGGTCTGGCTGAATCGCCTCGTCCAACTACGGAAGCCAACTGCCCCATCGCCGTTTGTTGCAGCAAACTCCCAAACCAGGTAACCCCGGAAGCGCTGTGCCGCTCCCTCGCTTATTAAGTTCGAGAACGTGAGACCAAACCAACGAGATTTTGAGCAAACCGTACAAAATAAAAAATGATGTGTTGCCAGTAACGTCGATTTGGAGTTTAATATCTGTGTTTATGCCACGAACGGCATCAAATCAGAATCTGGAAGCGGTTTGCGTATCGCACATCACATGTTCGATAAAATGCTCAATGAAGAACCGAACTCGAATCCTTAAAACTGAAGCTTAGATCTATGTTATCTACGTGATTCGTTCTAATATTGCCATCTTGACACTGACATCGGCATTTTCTTTGATTTTGTGGCATATCGTTTGATGCCCGAGTCGGCCACGGACAAACGTATCCTCGTCCGAAAATCCACACCCTTGGCCGGGGGAGCCCGCGGTTAGAGGCCCCTATAGTCAGTCCTTTCTTTTTGTCTCGGCGTGCATTCATGTGCCTGCTTTATTGCTACGGCTTTTGTTTTTTTATGTATGTTTCCGATGAGCTTAATGTCGCCGGAATGAGCCCGGCGTTAGCTGGAGTAGTGACTGGAAAGATGACTTGGTGATGGTCGGAGACATTAGGTGTTGACGTCGGATCGATTAGACTTCTGGCGTGGGTTCGTGCGGTGCAATTTTAGTGTGGCGTTCACCGGTGGAGACGCTTCGGGAAGGAGACCTGCAATGGGGAAGAAGATGCAGAGAAAAGAACAAAGGAAAAAGGAATGGAAAGAAAAAAGAATAAGAAAATAATTTTTTCCAAATATAACAAATTTGAGAATATAAAAGGGAGAGAAATGGGCTGAAAATTGTGGGTTGGGTGTTTTTAAAATTGGAATTAGTATATCCGGATCGGACCCTAAAGCCGGCCCGAATATCAGACCCTACCCGGACCATGAGGATCCGGGTTAGACCCGTTCCGCAGTCCTTTCTCCTGAATTAAAATTATTAAAAGAAATACTAAGAAATCCAAAATATAATAAAAAATTATGAAAATTTTAAAAAAAATGGAAAAAGTTTAGAAATTAGATTTGAACTAGTTTCATTAGATTTTTAGTATCAATTCTAGTTTAAAACTAATTTAATATAAAAAGAAGAAGAAGAGAAAATCCTTTCATCAAAAATTGTTTTCCAAAATTGAACAAGCCTTTAGAGTTTTACAAATAGGGTTGCTTTGTATTGTTCTCTGTTAGAGATGATGCTAAGTCGCTACTTGTGCATTTCAATTAAATTATACTTGATTGCGTGGTTTTAATATATTAATAGTTATTTTCATTTTTAGAATGGTTAGGATGAACCTTAAAATTTTCGATAAGTTGGCCGGACACTTTAATTAGCAAATGTTCAAGTCAAGGTATTGAAATAGCTTTAATTAAATAATTAGTGTAATCAAGTTCTCGACTTAGATTCTCTTATTGTGTAAGAAGTGAGATATACTTATATGTCTTACTTGGTTTCTAATTGACCCAAATAGGTTTAGTGGTGACTCTTCATTAGACAATTCTTATAGCGTCAATTTGTATACCCTAGCATTGCTTTAGGTATGGCTTTGGGAGAGCCCCATCTAAAACAAGGGCTGAAGGTATGCTTTTTAGACAATACTTTTAAACTTATGTCTTTTCTAGTTCGGACGGAAAAAGCAGGTTGTGACAATCTCACTTCAGCCTCGTGTCCACATTTACATATCTTATAAATACATGCATTGGGCGGGGTGGAATAGAACAGTGATAACACAGATACACGGAGTTCAGCAAATTCTCTCTCGCATCATCAATTTCCAGGAACTTTTGGGTCGCCATTCTCTCTTCATACTTGGCCACCTCCATCCACCAGTAGCTGCTTCTTGTCTTCGATCGCGGAACGCCATAGGCTCTTCGCATTTGAACGTCAGAGAATAGAGCACAGAGCTTAAGAATCTTAATAGCATTTAATTTCGTTAATATTAAAAACATTTTTGAAACTCTTTTTTTCTTCTTTTTTTCCTGATAAATTTTCCTATAGATGTTTGAGGAACTCAAAAATGAAGAAAGTAGAGACAGTCTTAGAACATCGATTACAAGCATATAAGCGTATTACTTCCTATATTTTCTAGTGCATTGAAAAGGGTTCTTTTCTAAGTAATCAAAGGTCAGAAATGTTAATTATGAAAACTTAATATCGATTGAGGAAATAGAATTTACTTACTCATAAACCAAAATTGGACAAGAATTATACGTACATACATGCAAGCATACATACAAACTTACATAAGTATTTATGGAGAGCAAAATACCACATAGTCGCATCATACAAATATCATACATATCTTCATTGTATAGTGTATTTTCCCAACAATCAATCTGTTTTCTCTAAAGGGACTGTATAATAGATTATACACCTTGTCAATGTTATATTGAGCTGTTTTTTTTTAATATATAAATATATATATGTAAATAGAAGTTGTAATTAGACTATGGAATGTCCAAATATTCAAAAGTATTATCTTTATTACAAAATATAAAGAACATGAGGACGTATATGAAACCATAAACTCCAATTTAAAGATTTCTACCACGTGGGAAAGACAAGTTATTAGATAATTTACAATGCTCCCACAAAATTTAATACGATAGTAAAATAAAAAGTCATGAATTCAAATCTTTCCCAATCCCTTATTTGCCTCCCCAGTGTAAATTTCCACTATTTAGTAGTGGGCCAAAGTCAACGTGTGAGGAAAAATATTAGAATATTAAAGGGATGTATTTATCTATCATTTTAAATTCTTATATTAGAATAATTGACAGTAGTTCCATAAAATTTTACAAAGATATAAAAGAATTTGTCGCAAATATTGATAAATAACACTATACTCGTGCATGTAGATAATTAAATCACTTCTTTAAAAAAATGAATATTAAGCTCGAAATACTGATTAAGTACCATAAACAGAACTAACATCTCATTTCAATTTGGGATGGCAATTTTACCCAATGAACCGAAAGCTCGTGCTACGTCACCTAAAATGGGGTGGATAAGACCAGAAAACATGGAGATTTCTAGTATTAACCTTGTTCCTTTATGTAAGTTGTATTAATCTGGTAATATAAAGTTTCTTAATTTCAACATAGATTTCAATATAACATGAAGACTTCCAATACTTCATTCCCTTTTCTCGTCAATTTATCATGGCAAATTTTCAAACTAAATTATATTCTAAAGGATCTAAGAATCCCAAATAATTTTTTTTTTCCGCATAAATAATTGTTTCAACTTGCAAAAAATTTTGAGAATCTAATCTTGAAGTTATTATCAAAATCCGCATTCTTCCCCGGGGTTGGGGATGGAGTTCATAGATGTCCCGGCACAGGACAAGAGCCGATGATGGGCATCTCCAAGAATAGCAGAGCCAGGATGCAATCCCCCGCATCCGCTTTGCAATCGTGCACCTGCCCAGTCTCATTATATTTTCTGTTCCAGCTAATAAATTATTAATAGAAATATTAATACAGCAATTATAGCAGTTACCGACGAAAAAAGAAAATAATTTTTCCGCATACGGCTTTATACACCATTGATTTTGACGGTTAGTGAAGATAATAAACGGTTAAAACTCTCAACTCTATGGTGGATAAGACTGAAAAGAAAATTTGCACTCTCGCCTATGCGCTGAACTTCCAAATTATTTATAGAACAACTTATCAAGAGGAGAGAAAAGACCAAAGAGCACCTCATTCGCAAGTATTATTAGTGTAAGCAACTTAGGCAATAAACTGGGAAAAGAGTGAACCTAATGCTCTCTGGCAAGATCCTACGCACCCAAGTCGGTATGGAGTTCAACTCCACCGGAGCACCTTTAAATAGAAAAAGAGCAGGCGAACGTGTATGATCTGATGGGTCATCCGTATCAAATGCATTCGAGTAGAAAATCCGTATAGGTGTTGAAATTTGCATAGCAATCTCTCCCAGGGGTTGAGCCTAGCTCCGCTGAGAAGGTGTAATAGCATAACAGACAATGCTCTTGTTGGGAAACAAATTCCTAAAAAACAATCCGATACTAAATCAAATACCGAAAACGAACGCGGAAAACGTGCCTAGAAAACATGTTACACCGATTAAAAGGAATATCATGTTGTCAAGCCTTGAACCTCGGGCGCGCGCACACCCCTCGGCGGTCGACTAAAATCTGTGACGTTCTCAAGACGAGTCGCCGACCCTTTTTATTTTATGCACATGCGGAAACGAATTAAACAATCCTCGGACAACAACAAACCTGGGATAGAAAAGTAGGACAACCCAATGTCATAAAAACACACTTTATATAAAATCCAAGTCAGTTTTACAAGTTTGCACTCTAAGGTCTGCCCTAAAAGAACTACCGGACAACCTCTACTCCAGATCCCTTCGACTCTGGCTCGGGATCCTCCATGACACCCTCCGGTATCTCCAGACTAAGGACCTAAAAAATTGTAAACAACGACGGGGTGAGAATAAATCTCAGTGAGTCAACACTCTAAACCCCGATTAGGACGAAAATTCACTCAAGGGCATCCTAAACATACACCACTCAGAACTTACCTCACCATAACACCTACCTATACATTAGTGCACCTCATAAAACACATGCATACAGTAATTGCATTTAATAATTGAAACGCATTATGTCACTCATCAAACAATTCACAAAGGTCCTAATTATAAGGTTAAATCGTTATTACATGTTCCATTCCGTGCCACACAATTTTCGTCCCATAATCAGGCGCGGGTAACTCATATCAGTGGTTCAATTCACACCTGATATTCACTCTCAATAATCAAACTCCAAATTCAAACTCAACATCCAACTCAATATTCTAACTCCACATTCCAGCTCAATACTCAAACTCAAGGTTCTAGAGGTGCCTCTCCCCATGAAATTCCAATATCGTGTGGCGCTTAGTCCCTGACCACAATAAGCAATAGCTCAAGGTACTAGAGGTGACTCCCACGAAGTCACATTGTCATGTAGCACTAAGTTCTCGACTATAATAAGTAATAGCTCAAGGTACTAGAGGTGGCTCCCACGAAGTCACACTGTCGTGTAGCACTTAGTTCTCGACTATAATAACCATCACCATATAGGCATGGTTCAGCAAGCATAGCATCGAGAACAATTACCAAAACTACTACCGGTCTTAACCAGCAGAAACAATCCACTCGCGCGTCTTCGAGTTTAAATCCTGAAATCTAATCAAACGAGTTCGTAAAATTCCCAAATTTGAATATGTTGTAAATGACACATAGACGAACATTTTTTTATGAATACACCTTAACCTAGATCCTTTTAGATTAAGCCCAATAAATCGCTCAATCCAGTACAAAAACTGTGTTCATTTTTAGAAAAGTTTGTTTTCCGAAATCAGTTCGGTTCGAGACCCAAAACTTGTCCATTTGATCTGAAATTTGACTATGTTAAACTACAAGATGTGAAAAACAACTTTCATGAAGAAACCATTTCGAAAATCGAACCCTAAGAGTTGATAAAAATCCTTTGAATCCCAAAAGGTCACCAGTTTCAGCACAAATAGAGGTTCTGTTTGTAAATGACGAAGCTGATATCTCATTCTTTTAAATACATAAAAATCTTGAGTAAAATATATGTTATAGATGAAGATGTCTAACACATTTCTCAAAAATGAATCAACTTCAAAATCTTAACACGTTTCGATTCATAAAAATGGCAAACGGCGAGGGTCTAGAAATCAAAATTGAAGAAAGTCCACTGAATTGGACTAATCCAACCTCATTAGTGCTAATATCATCAATTAGATCAATAATAATCCATCTTAAGGCTAATCTAACCATTCTAGACTAGCACTAATCCATCTTAAGGCTAATCTCACTTAGTACTAATCTAACTAAGTTAATTAACACTAAACTAACATCTTAAGTGCAATTAACAATCTAATCAAGGATTGGGGAATTAACTCACCTAATGTGACGTCGCAGGGCATCATGTATTAAGCGCAAGCGGAATTTACAATTATTATTATAATCTTGCCAAACTTGTGAATTCCATTTATAATGTTCACCATTGAAAGTTAGCATGTATAACATGGATTATTTAAAATTTAAAGTTTATACTTTGATGTTATCCTGCAATCACTCTATCAATTATTAATATTGGCCAATTAATTCATACACATAGACAAAATCACGAGAAGCTTCATTTCTTCTTACCATCATCAAGGCCTACAAAATTTATCAACCTGAACACTTTCCATGTTCTTCGCCTATATATACAACATATACATAACAAAAGTAAGGCGTAACGAAAGTTAGGGATAAAGGGTGAGGGTGTCTACTCCACGAGTTCCCACACAAGCCAACGCTCAAAAGAAACAAAAGACAGTCAGCTTCTACATGATCAAAGGCGTCTAGGTGCCATCCGTCCTAGCTCCTGCTCCATCATCACTAAAAGGAATAGGGCCAAACATCGCTCCATCGTGCTTGATAAACCATGCGACAAACTTCATTCAGATCATCTCAGCTCTACCATCATCCATCCATAATGTAGCCTCATATTTGGAGAAAGTCAGCTCAACATCAGAGTCATACACATCAGTAAAGGTAACCTCAATGCTTGATACCACTCCGTAACGAGCTAATGGCGGCACATCCATACTATCAATCTGAAAAATGTAAGGTATGAGTAAAAACTATGCCCAGTAAAGAATGATAAGAGTCTAACTTAGACAATCCACAGCCATCAAGTCTACAAGGGAATCATGACTAAACAATTGAAGATGCTAAGATAGAATTGTCATGAATATAATCTAATGAATTTTAATGCATCATATGTGTAAACACTTGATATGAGACATACTAAATGTATCCATAAACATCAAATATACATACCACGTTCTCAATCTCTATATCAAGATGAAATGCAACAATGATGAATGAACTCACGCACCAAGTAGAATTATATTTAGTGTGCATATAATCCACCCTCAATCAGTCACTAATTGGAACTCTGCTGGCCTGATCGAGTCACTTCCAGAAGTTACCTTATCCAGATTTCCATAATAAACCTATTATGGGCATCTCACTCCGAGGCATCCCGGTATCACACAACTGAGGTCCTCCCAAGACCACTTAGCAAGGGGCATCTCACTCCGAGGCATCTCAGTATCACACAACTAAGGCATCCTTGATCACACACAAGGGCATCTCACTCCGAGGCATGCCAGTATCTCTCTACCGAGGCATCCAAGACCACACAGCAAGGGCATCCCAAACTTCCGGGGGCATCACTGGTATCTCTGTACCGATGGGTTCATTCACTCATTTAAGCACACGTTTCACACCACCACACCTTTGATTAATGCATTTATCGTATGCAAAAAAAAAAAAAGACTCCAAAGTATACAACTATACATCTAACTCTCATGATCCTAGCACATGTGCGTGTCCAAATTATAAGATAAAACCCATTATGACATGTGCCATACCATGCTGAACAGATATTTATCCCATAATCAAGCACTATGCACTGCACTCATTGCACACGCATGATACTATATGTACCTACACCTCAAATGATACATGAGACTTACTCTTACACAACTAACATCTATTATGAGGTTACTAGACTCTATGTGTGTCATACAAGTCTAATATAAAAGACACAACATCTAGTATATGTTCTCGGGTTTAGACAGTTTACTAGCTAAATGAATAGTTTCGGTTTCGAACACAGAAGGTATATCAATTCTTGACGAAATACTACCAAATTTTAGTATGTTATATTAGAGACATAGATTGACATTTTCTATGAAGAAACTTAAGTCTAATTCTCACTATATTAAGAGCGGTAATTACTATAATCTTTGATAACACCCTGTACCGACGTCCAGATTTTATATCTACAAAGAAAATCGTTTTACTAACCAATTCTTATCCATTAAATCTCAAATTTTGATATGTTATTCCTAAGATATTTTCTACAAGTTTCATTAAGGATTCGAAGTTCAATTCTTACTACAGAAAATTAATATAATCGACAAAGGTCAAACCTTTTCTTACTAAAACAGTTCACTGGTTTTACTAAATTCACTTCCATCTCTATGTTTTTATATTCATATGGTTATAACTAGGTTCCTAATTCAATCTAATGGACGTTTTATCATGTAGAATAGTTCCTTTCTTATTTTCATTAACATAGATAAAGAAAATAACACAAAATAGAAGACTCCCTAACCATATTCTCCTAGAACAGAATAGATATACACGATTCCTTCACTTCTAGCCCGACTAAACCACTTATTTTTCCACAAATCTCTTCTACAACACTTCAATACTTTATCACGGCAACTAAGAGTAACTTCAGCAAGTTTTCTCAACAAAGAATCCTTTCGCAGCTCGGCTCAATGCATATATCCACACCTCAACTCACACATCACAACATTCACCTCATTTCTTCACTCGGCAAGCATCTCTTCACTTTGCTCAATCAAAACAGCCAACTTTCATCAAGTTTTCGAGACATGCAAGACTCAAAAGCAACATGCAATGACTTCTAACTTCAATCTTGTACACATCAAGCTCAAATCAACACAAAACAACAACTTTACATCTAATCCTCCACCATTCGGCTAGATTCTCAAGTTCCTTGACAAGAACAATGGATAACTTCTAGTTTAGAAACTTATCTTTCCTTACCTTAGTTCAGCTATTAGATAACTTAAAGATTCTTTACAAATCAGCACCAAAGCTCGCATGCAAGAAGGAGAAATCACTAGTTTTGGTTACTAGTTTCCTTGTTGTTTGACCGAGAGAAATAGAGAAGAAGAAGATGAAGGTGGGTTTCAGTCTTGAAGAGAGAGAGAGAGAGAGAGAGAGAGGGTTACGAAATTTAAGAGGGGAAATAGGCTACAAGCTAATCCCTAGGCTAGACTAATGATGAGATTTTGCTAATGATTATGTTCCTTGTTGATTGTTTTTAGTTTGTGGGAATTGGAACCGTGGGTGATGAGGAAAAACGAAGAGAAAAGAGAGAGAAGTGTCGTGGCCTCCAAGTTTGATGTCTTTTGCCATTTGTCACTCAAATTCAATTAGTCTCTAGTCCGTGTCGTTAGTCGGTTCATTAGTTTCTAATGTTTTTCACTTAATTCCCTTTCAATTCCATTAGGTTTCAATTCTATCATAATCATATAAAGTTATGAAATTATATGACATATTAACTACTTAGTGTTAGTCTATAGAGAATTCATCACAAGAAATGCTAAAGTTAGAAATTGATATTAGCATTACAATCACTAATCAAATTATCATAACTATAATCTATAAACTTAGTTGAAAATAAAATCACTCGGGCCTATATATTCGTCTCTGGCCGAACAGGCTTAAGCTATAACAATTCCGGCCCACTAAACTAAATTTACCAGTCTAACAATTCTAAATCTTGGCCTGCTCTAAACTAAGCCCAAGCCCATAATCTCTCACTCGGCTTTTTAAGTCCAAATCATGTGGCCCACTTACTTCTCAAGCCCACACATTTCTCACGATCCATCGGGTTCAATTTCTAGCCCAATCTAATTAATCTAAGTTCCTAATGATCTAATTACACTAATGAAGGTCGGTGAAATTTGGGATGTCACACTTAATTAGTGAGAAAACGGGTTCACGGCGATGGCGACGCAAAGGCGGTGAAGACTCGTGTCTACAACGGCCTCAAAGGAGGCCCGGAAGGCACTGAAAAGCAACCAACAAGCCCACTGCTTGAGCTGGAGGTTCGATTCTGCTTGGAGCTACTCGAGGCTCTTATGGCCTAAAAGGGGCTGGAATAGAAGGCTGGTGGTGGTGCTAGATGCGACTGAGGGAGCAATTGGTTGGGACAGCAGCTGCTGGATAGACGACAAGCAACTGGCAGTGACGGTGAAGTTGTTGGTCGTGACGCTGGCAGGCTTGGATGGACTGGCGGACAACGACTATTGGCCCGCGGGCGGTGCACGGCTCAGCCTCTCTGGTTCTCAGCTAGCTTCCTTTGGTTTTCTAGCTCCAAAACAGCAACAATGGAGATCAAAGGAGGCAAGGAGGAAGAAGAAGAGTTGCTGTAGCTGGAGGGGGACCACAGGTCTCAAAAGTTTTGGAAAATATCTCTATTACTCAAGCACCAAGCCCCCAAAGTCCAAGGCTGAGACCAAGTGCCTTATCCCCTCCCAATCTTCCTTAAGAAGTCACCAAAAAGGTCCAAAAGGTTGCTACCCCATGGACGTACGAATTTGCAACATTTTCTCTTCAATTCCAATCCAAAAGACTTTAATTCAATCCCAATTGGTGCCCAAAAATTCCAGCTAAGCTGTACACAATAAATCCTTGCAATTCCCTCACTAATTGATTTCACTTGAATGCTAAAATCCACCCAAAAATGGTCATTCGAATTTCCCGATCCAAAATAGCCCAACTTTGATTTTTCGCCGAAAATCCGGACTCATTGAAAATTTTTCGAATGATGAGTCAATGTTCCTAAAATAAATCATGACATGACATAACTTTCAATTTCTAAAATCGGATTCAATTTCGTGGTTAATTTCAACGGGACACGATTTTAACGTGACCTAACCCATTGGGTAGCTTTTAGAATTTTTTAGCGCATTTGACCCGTGGTCGATTATTTTCGATCCACATTGTGCATCTTCGACTTATAGGCGATTCTCGGTTGTTGTGAAAATCTCAAGGTTTCAAATACAGGCACAGGGTACAAAAACGATAGAAAAATCGGTTTAGTACTGTTCGATGAGAATTTTGCAATTAGGTAGAATCACCCACACTTTAATTACATGCTTCCGTCGAATCAACTTATCTTCGGTCTCTAGTTGATTTTGACTTTGCCGTATTGACCCTTGTAGATTAGTACGGTCGAGCAGTCGGTTTCTGGTCAAATTCTCAAGTCTGTTGCGTTTATATTCTTTAATGGCTTCACCTGATAGACTAGTTATCTCATGAATGGCCAACTCAGAGAAAAAGGCCATAGGCGCGTCAATGAAAAACCCATTTCATTTAATCGAAAGCAGGGTCGAAAATCAGGATGTCACAATTCTTGCCCTCTTATAAAAATTTCATCCTCGAAATTTAAACTATTACAATTTTTAAACAAAAAGGTGGGGGTATTGTCGTCTCATCGAGTCTTCACTTTCCCGGGTTGTTCCTTCTATCCCGTATTGTTGCCAGACCACTTTAACTAATGAGATCGTCTTGGTACGCAGCTCTTGCCCCTTTCGATATATTATCTGAACCAGTCTTCGCCGCTTATCTACATAGCTTTTCTGGCGACTCTTAGCCGTCTTTAGTCTTTCTCTGATAACTGCAACTGCATCCACTAATTGTTGAACTAACTCTAAGTCGGTGATCTTCCGTTCTCTGACTTCATCCCAACAAACTAAAGTTCAGCACCCTCTGCCATACAACACTTCAAACATTGCCATTTGAATGCTCTGCTAATAACTGTTATTGTAGACAAGCTCAACTAGATGAAGTTGTTCCTCCCAACTTCCTTTGAAGTCCAACACGCAAGCTCGCAATATGTCCTTGAGGATTTGAATTGTCCTCTCAGACTAGCCATCCGTCTATGGATGATAGGCCGTGCTATACTGCAGCTTTGTTTCCAAGGCAATCTGTAACTTTCGGGCTTGATATGATGTTACCGTCATTGGTGCTCCATGCAGTCGAACTATCTGGCGCACGTACAACTCAGCGTATCTGTCTAATACACAGTCCTTTTGTACGGCGACGAAGTGAGTAGACTTCGTCAATTTGTCAACTACAGCCTATACTGAATCATCACCTCACTGACTCCTTTAAAAACTCCATCACAAAACCCATTGTGATATGTTCCCATTTCCACTCAAGAATCTCGAGAGATTACAGAAGTCCTACCAGCTTACAATGTTGTGCCTTCACTGTTAGTACGTCAGACACTTGGCAACATGTCTGGCGATATCTATCTTAATACCAATCCACCAATCGTGTTGACGTCGTACTGTCTAGATAAATACTGTAACTACTACGATGAGCTTCTGACAAGATCTCCTCTTTAGGCTTCGCATCATCTGATACACATAATCGTCCACGAAACTTTAATGTTCTGTCCTCAGAAATCTGAAAATCAACCTTCTTCTTTTCCGTATCTTCCTACAGAATCTTCTAGATCTTAGGCTCTGTCAACTACAACGTCTTGATTTTTATCTATACTTCCGGTTCAATTCCGAGGGTGGCCATAAGACTTGAACGGTGGCCTATCTCAAATTTGAAAATCGAATCTCTAGCTTTTTCAAGTAAAATCTACTCCTGAATCACCATCTGCACCATGGAAGACTTTCAACTCAACGCATCTGTTACTTTATTAGCCTTTTTGTGACATCCTGAAATTCAAGCCCTCTGTGGGATAAATGAATGTAAATTTTCTCAATGCATTGTTGGTTGATCTCACTCGGAATTGATCACTCCTGAGATACTGACCTTGAGGGGAAAGGCTAATGAGGAAAGAACTCGTACGACTAAAGGACTCGACCTGGGAAAAACGACTTGATAGTGAGAGTTGCGTGAGGACAATCCTCTAGATAGGCAGGCTGATTCCAAGGACGACTAGAAGTCGATTCGCAGACAAAACATAATGGAACAACGGGTGATTCCGTTTACCGTTATCGAACCCGTGAACAACCCTAGGTCGATCCTCAGTAATCGTGTACTTTGAAGTAAGAATCTATCCTCCGCAATTTCATGTAGTCAAGGACGTCCATGTGTCAAAATGTCTTGAACATAATTTGGCACGAGTCGGTTATGCGTGAATCCTCAAAGCCGCCTGTCAGTCTGAGTTGTACCCAAAATGGCATTAGGGCGAAATTGACATGGCATGAGAACCCAAGATTGGACTTTGAATTATCAGGAATGCCCGGGATGGACTGTGGATGAAACTACTTTGACAGTTGGCAGTGCCGAGCAAGCCGAGTGTGGGGAAAAAGGACTGAAGGACCGAGAAGGCAAGCTCATGAGGAAGTGGGCCAAGCAAAGCCAATGTGGGCCTTAGGCCCAAGGTGGGACAGCCACCATATTGGGCCCAAAGCAAGCAATTGATCCCATTGGGCCCAAACCAATTATTCCTCCTTCCAAGCCCATTACCAAACCTCAAGCCCATTTGAGCACAATCAAACCCAATCAATTCCAAAGCCCATTACTATTCATTTCGAAGCCCATTTCTTAGGGCCATACATCAATGTCAGCCCAAGGTCAGATTGGTAATTTGTGCAAGGTGGAAATGACCAAATTGCCCCTAAAAGCATTTTGATAAGAGCAAAGGAAGAGAGAGAAATATGAGGGGACTTGCATGGGGAGTTGGGCAAGCATTGAAGAGGCTTGTTGAGGAAGACAACCAACTATCATCACTTCCTCTCTCCCCTCTTACGGCCCTCTCTCAACTGACCACTCTCTCTCTCCTCGTTTTTCCTTTCTTCTTGCTTCTACTCCAGCAAACCTTCCTTCAAAAAGCTGAGTTCATTGTTGGTTTCCTGGATGAATCAACTCTCGTGCCACCCACCACCGTGTCGAGGACACCCAGATCGTCGCTTGGACCCCACCGCTCACCGGTCGAAGCCGCCGTTTGACCCACAGGCCGGCCAGAAGCCAGCTGTATTCTAACTGCCTGGCACTGTTCTGCTCTAGCTGACCTTTCTCCGAAAACTCAAGTTAAAAGTTATCTTCCCGTGAGAATCAGCCAACACTCCACCCACCATCGAGGCCAGAAGAGACAACCTGTTCCAAGGAGCCCAACCGCACCCTTAACGAAGCAGCTGGCCATCCCGAAATCCGGCGAGAAGGCGCCGCCCGTCAGTCCGTCGATCCATCGCCTAGTTCGCCCGGTTTTGCCATTTCAGTGTTTTCTTCCGTTTTTCTTCCATTCCAACGCTACCTCCACCCATACCAACCACCAATAAGTCCCCCTCCACCCCCGGGAGCCACCGGTTGCCGACCTCCTGCTCGTCGGAGCTCCGACCAAGCCGTTCAACTTGTTTTCTTCTCCAGCAGTGCTGTTTTCCAGAATTTCAGAGGGAGTCCGAGCTGTGGTTGTTGTGCTAAGCTTGGGACCGCCTTGGATCATCGTGATAGAGGTCTCGGTGCATAGCCACCATCGTCGTCGCCGTGTCGGTGTCTCCGGCCCGCTTAACGGGTGAGTTTAGCTCCTAACCCTTCGAGTAGTGCCTAAACTTGCTTAGAGTTGGTTTAGTTAGATTTAATTCTAGTTTAGGTGATTTAATTAAGTTGTATTAGCCCTAAGATAAGTGGTTAGATGGATGGATTAGATTAGTTTAGCTTAATCTTACTTTATTTGCTTAATTGTACTTATGTGTTTAATTAAGCTTGTTTTGCTTAATTAATTGTTTGATTGTCTTAATTAATGTTTTGTTTAATTTATTACTTATTAAATTCTGGGAAATTTACTGTTCATGAAACACTGTTCACGCGCAGTGTTCACAAAAACATTGTTCACCCGAGAATGAAAAGTGTCTAATTTCATGGTTTTTGATCTTATGAGGTGATTTGAGTGTATAAATGATGAGCATCTACATGGATTGAGTGAATTTCACGAAAAGGGAAACATGCTTTGTCCGACGAACACCAAAATGGACTGCCCTTAGGAGAAAATGATTTCTAAGTGTATATGCAAGCACGTGTGCATTGGATAAGTGCCCAAAGATAAAAAGGGAGATGTAGTAGTGTGCTTGTGTGATCTTTGAGTTGAATCCGTCCCCCGCTATGTGTCGGGTGGGCGATGCTCCTATGTGGAAAGCCCGTGCCTGTGTGGTGATAATTAATTGCGCTTGTGTGGCGTAGGATTATGCCTATGTGGCGGTAATCGTGCCTGTGTGGTGGTGATCAATTGGACTATGTGGAAAGCCCGTGCCTGTGTGGCGATAATTAATTGCGCTTGTGTGGCGTAGGATTATGCATATGTGGCGGTAATCGTGCCTGTGTGGTGGTGATCAATTGGACCGTGTGATAAGTCATGCCAGTGTGGCCGAAGTAATTGGAGTGCCTGTGTGGCCATAAGAAATTGGAATGCCTGAGTGGATCTTATTGTTTATGGCATGCACGCATGAATCGATAATGTGCAGGGTGTGGCAATGGACAAGTGAGATCGCTTGCAACGCGACTCGTATGTGATTGATGAATTGCATCATCTAATGGCCATGTGCATTGCGTGTATTGTGCTGAGATCCAACATGCAAGGTATGGCATACCAGGTAAGGTTGTATGCGAACCAACGATGTGGTTAGTGATTGACCCTGGCTATTGTGATTTGTTGCTTGTTGGTTGCTGGTCGTGGGTCGTCAGTTGTTTGTGGGGTAGTTCTGAAGAGATACCTCGAGTTGAGTTGGTGTACTAACCGGGGGCTTAGGGGAAGAACTCACTGAGATTTATATCTCACCGATTATTGTATAACCATTTTTAGGTCCTTAGTGTGAAGAACGCGGAGCTTGAAGCGGAAGAGTCAAGAGCATAGGTGGCTCAATAGTTCTTTATAAGATAGACCTTCTGTATAAGTTTGAGGTGTTTATGAAAGTGTATTTGATTTGAAACTGGTTGTCCTACTTTTCTATCCCATGTATGTTGTTGTTAGGGGATTAGTGAATTCGCTTCCGCATGTGCATTAAAATGAAAATGGTCGGTGACAAGTCCTAGGAACGTCGCAAAATTCTATCAACCACCGAGGGATGCGCACGTGCTCGAGGTTCGAGACGTGACACTTTTCGGGATGATATAGGATGTCGCAATCATGGTCCTTGAGAAGTTCCATCCCATGACACCGTCTCTTACTCAACTCTTTCTTAATCCTCGGTTGATGATAACCCATCCTCAGGTCAACCTGCGAGAATATCGACGCTCCCTGCAACCGATCAAATAGATCGTCAGTCCTCGGCAAGGGATACTTTTTCTTGATCGTCACTTGGTTGAGTTGCCGGTAATTGATGCAAAGGCGCAATGACCCATCTTTCTTCCTCACAAACAAAACCGGTGCTCCTCAAGGTGATGCACTAGGACGTATAAATCCCTTATCTAATAACCCCTGCATCTGCACCTTCAGTCCCTTCAATTTTGACGACACCACATGGTAATGAGCCTTAAAGATTGGCTCTATCCTGGGGGCCAACTCAATCACAAACTCAATCTCCCTTTCTGGGGCAGAACGGGTAATTCTTCAGGAAAAACCTCTGAAAACTCCCATACCACGGCTATGTTCTCCATCTTCGGTTTCTTAACTGTCGTATCCACTATAGTTGCCAAATAATCTTGGCAACTTCACCCGGTAACCGGTTGCCTTAAGTAATGACATTAAAATAAACGAGGGTCCTCATCGATTTCCAACAAATTCCAAACTTCTATACGTTAACGGGTTAAACTATATTACCTTACAACAACAATTCATTACTACAAGATGCTCATTGAACCAACCCTTTTTATATATGACATCAAAGTTATATATAAGCAAAAAAGTCAAGTACAACTCTAGCTATGATTCTCCTTTCCATGACTTCATTACAACAAATTGAAGTTCTACAAGCTTAACCAAAATTCCACTGCGCCACTCTGATAAAATTATCCCGAAAGCATCCTTCTCCAGATCGATGTATAGCTCAGTTCATTCATGTTCCCTTTGCCATCCTAGTAGCGCCCTATCTGCGATAGCGGTGCCTATGCTTCCCTGAACCTACGCAGACAATTCCTCACCCAATGGTTGAGCTAGCCACATCCGTAACACGCTCCCACTCTAGCAGAACACCCTACTGTAACCACATCTGGTGAGTCCTCTACCTCTCGTCGGGTGACAACATTCACCATTCCTTGCACTGGAGGCCTATTCTAAATACCCCATTGTGTGTTTTGCAGCGTATTCTCTCTGTTCTATTTCATCGGCAATGGCAATAGCTATGATCCTATGGGCTTGTGTGGACAATCCTTGATCAGGTGGCTGTACTGGCGACACTCGTAACAAGTCATTGTCTTTTTAAAATGCGAGGCAGAACCATGTCCTTTCCTATAGGAACGACATGCCATTCTGGTTATGTGCTGGCTTTTCGATTCTACTCCTTCGAGTGGGACGACTAGGGTATTTTTCTTCTGTCATCGACTTTTTCCCAGACTGATCATTGTCCCTGTTATGCACGAACCGTAACTCAGACGCCGTGGCTCGCACCCCATATCACATCTCCAGGTTGGACCTCAGCAGGTGCGGCAGCAACGGCGGCTACAACGTTGGCGGCAGTAGTGGCAACGGCAGCTTGATCCTGAGCTTACTGGCCCAAAATGCTTCCCAATGTCTCTAACGCTTGAATGATCCCATCAAACCTAAGATTGCCCAATGCCGATACACTCTCAATACTAGCCTGTGGCGGTATTCTAACACTCACACTGGCCTAAGCCGGTGCTCTTCCTCGAGTACCGACCCTAGTCGACGCCCTACCCCAGGACATGGACGAAACAGTCTTCTACTCTGGACTGCTCATTCTATAGACTCTTTATAGAACTCGCTTTCCAATTCCAACTAAGAATTAGAAAACTGAGCAACTCACACAAAATAATCTACCAATCAGCTAATCAATCACATGCATCGGCATAAGGAAAATGCTTTTCCTACTAACTATCTCAAGACCCATCGCACTTTATCACTTTAAACACTAACCAACTCTGATATCATTTTGGGTGGGGATGTCATACCCCGAACCCCGGGCGCGCACACACCCCTTAGCGGTCGACTAAAATTTGCGACATTCTCAGGACACGTCGTCGACCCTTTTTATTTTATGCACATGCAGAAGCGGATTAAACAATCCTCGAACAACAACAAACTTGGAATAAAAAAGCAAGACAACCCAATTTCATAAAAACACACTTTATATATAATCGAAGTCAGTCCTACAAGTCTGCACTCTAAGGTCAGCCCTAAAAGAATTACCGGATAACCTCTACTCCAAATCCCTTCGACTCTGAATCCTCCACGACACCCTCTAGTATCTCTAGACTAAGGACCTAAAAAATTGTAAACCACGACGGGGTGAGAATAAATCTTAGTGAGTCAACACTCTAAACCCTGATTAGAACGCAAATTCACTCAAGGGCGTCCTAAACATAAACCACTCAGAACTTACCTCGCCATAGCACCTACCTACACATTAGTGCACCTCATAAAACACATACATACAGTAATTGCATTCAATAACTAAAACGCATCATGTCACTCATCAAACAATTCACAAAGGTCTTGATTATAGGGTCAGATCGTTATGACACATCACATTCCGTGCTACACAATTTTCGTCCCATAATCTGGTGCGGGTAACTCATATCGATGGTCCAATTCACACCTGATATTCACTCTCAATAATCAAACTCCAAATTCAAACTCAACATCCCAACTCAATATCACATTCCAGCTCAATACTCAATCTCAAGGTTCTAAAGGTGCCTCCCCCCACGAAATTCCAATATCGTGTGACACTTAGTCCCTGACCATAATAAGCAATAGCTCAAGGTACTAGAGGTGGCTCCCACGAAGTCACGCTATCATGTAGCACTTAGTTCTCGACTATAATAAGTAATAGCTCAAGGTACTAGAGGTGGCTCCCACGAAGTGACATTGTCGTGTAGCACTTAGTTCTCGACTATAATAACCAACGATACAAGGTTCTAGAGGTGGCTCATACGACATTTCGCTATCGTGCACACTTTGTCCTTTACCTGCTCACAACCATTCGATTTTCTCTCCACATCTCATCTTCTTTCAATAGTCGCCACATAAAGTAATAACAATAAACCACAACCATGGCACAACCATTCACGCATCATCACGCATAACTTCTAAGCATATCACATGTCAACCACATCACCAAATAGACATGGTTCAGCAAGCATAGATCAAGAACAATTACCAAAACTACTGCCGGTCTTAACCAGCAGAAACGGTCCACTCGCGCGTCTTCGAGTTTAAATCCAGAAATCTAATCAAACGGGTTTGTAAAATTCCAAAATTTGAATATGTTGTAAAGGACACATAGATGAACATCTTTTTTTTTATGAAGATACCTTAACCCAGATCCCTCTAGGTTAAGCCCAATAAATCGTTCAATCCAGTACAGAAACTGTGTTTGTTTCCAGAAAATCTGTTTTCCGAAATCAGTTTGGTTCAAGACCCAAAACCTGTCCATTTGATATGAAATTTGATTATGTTAAACTACAAGATGTGAAAAACAACTTTTGTGAAGAAACCATTTCAAAAATTGAACCCTAAGAGTTGATAAAAATCATTTGAATCCCAAAAGGTCACTAGTTTCAACACAAACAAAGGTTCTATTTGTAAATGAGAAAGCCGATATATCATTCTTTTAAATCCCTAAAAATCTTGAGTAAAATATATGTTATATCTGAAGATGTCTAACAAATTTCTCAAGAAGGAATCGACTTCAAAATCTTAACACATTTCGATTCACAAAATGGCAAATGACGAGGGTCCAGAAATCATAACTGAAGAAAGTCCACTGAATTAGACTAATCCACCCTCCTTAGTGCAATTATCAACCTAATCAAAGATTAGGGAATTAACTCATCGGATTAGCGAGCAAATGAGTTCACGGCCGTCGACGCGAAGGCGGTAAAGACCCGTGCCTACGGCGGCCCCAAAGGAGGCCTAGAAGGCGCTAAAAAGCAACCAACAAGCCCACTACTCGAGCTGGAGGTTTGGTTCTAGTTGGAGCTGCTCGGGACTGATGTGGGCTGAGCAGGGCTGGAATAGGCAGCTAGTGGTGGTGCTGGACGCGACTGAGGGAGCTGCTAGTAGGGACAGCAGCTTCTGGACGAACGACGAGTAGCTAGCAGCTGGCAGTGACGACACAGCTGCTGGTCGCGACTTTCGCGCGAGCTGACGAGCTCGGATGGACTGGCAAACAGCGGTTGTTGGCCCACGGACGGTGCACAGCTCAGCCTCTCTGGTTCTCAGCTGGCTTCCTTTGGTTTTCTGGCTCCAAAACAATAACAATGGAGATCAAGGGAGGCAAGGAGGAAGAAGAAGAGTTGTTGCAGCTGGAGGGGGACCACAAGCCTCAAAAGTCTTGGAAAATATCTCTATTACTCAAGCACCAAGCCCCCAAAGTCCAAGGGTGAGACCAACTGCCTTATCCCCTCCCAATCTTCCTGAAGAAGTCACCAAAGAGGTCCAAAAGGTTGCTATCCCATGGACCTACGAATTTACAACATTCCCTCTTCAATTCCAATCCAAAAGACTTCAATTCAATCCTAATTGATGCCCGAAAATTCCACAATAAATCCTTGCAATTCTCTCGCCAATTGATCCCACTTGAACACTGAAATCCACCCAAAAACGGTCATCCGAATTTCCCGATCAGAAATAGCCCAACTTTGATTTTTCGCCGAAAATTTGGACTCACCGAAAATTCTTTGGAGAATGAGTTCACATTCCTAAAATAAATCATGACATAACAGAACTTTCAATTTCTGAAATCGGGTTTAATTTCGTGGTTAATTTCGACATGATGCGATTTTAACGTGACCTAATCCACCGGGTAGCTTTTAGGAATTTTTAGCGCATTTGACCCGTTGTCGATTATTTTTTATCCACATTGTGCATCTTCGACTCATAGGCGACTCTCGGTTGTTGTGAAAATCTTGAGGTTTCAAATACGAGCATAGGGTATAGAAACGACAGAAAAATTGGTTTAGTGCCGTTCGACGAGAATTTTGCAATCAGGTGGAATCACCCACACTTTAATTACATGCCTTTGTCGAATCGACTTATCTCCGGTCTCTAGTCGATTTTGATGGTGCCGTTTGCAGATTAGCACGGTCGAGCAGTCGGTTTCTGGTCGAATTCTCAAGTCTATTGTGTTTAGATTCCTTAACGGCTTCACTTGATAGACTAGTTATCTCGTGAGTGGCCAACTCAGAGAAAAATGCCATAGGCGCGTCGATGAAAAACCCATTTCATTTAGTCGAAAACAGGGTCGAAAATCAAGATGTCACACACGTAGTCGGACATACCTTGATTTTCACATATTAAGCACCGTCGCCGCTGTTTTATGAGGAATTCTTCGAAGCCCTGATTCCGTTCGTCAAGAAGAGCTTACTGTTTCTTGGAGTAAAACTGACAGAACGTAGAATCGATAAAAAAGATATATCTTTTTTCTAAAACGCGCTACTTCTTAGATAACGCAACTGCTCAAATAACGTAACTACTTAGATAACGTAACTCCTCTGATAATCCCCCCTTTTTTTTTAATTCATTATTTTACAGTAACTGCACTCTTCTATGGGCCCTTCATTTTCGGGCCGGGTTTTGGCCCAACATGGGCGAATAGGCTTAAATAAGCCCATCAAACATATAAAAAAAAAAAACCATCATCTCTCAATAGGGATCCCTTAGTATTGGAAGACTCATTGGTTATTTAAATGCACCTCTACGTGCTATTTAAAATATTATGATAAAAACTACCAGCAATTCATAAAGTGATAGTAAGGTGAAATCACATATTCTATAGGTTTCGATGGGACCTGAAGAATGAAGGGTCGTGAGTTTAGTTTTCTGGGATTTCGACATGCACGGAAACCGAACCTGTGATTTCGCCAGTAGCGGGAGCAAACTGTCGGTCATTACATCATCTGTGATATCTGGCGTTCTCTTCAACTTTGGCTGACCAGAACAGGGAAAGCATATTGAGATGAAATTCCGGACACGTGATCGACTTTGAAAATCTATCGGAGTAGAAACGGCCTGATGGCATTGAAGTGAGTTAATGTCGGCCACATGCCATGGAGGATCCAAAAATAACAAGACGCGATTTGGCTTGACTGAATAACGCAATTCTGTTGGCCTGGTAATCCACAGTGGCAATGAACAAACAGCGAATTTATCAATGGCTGAATTTGATTGGCACTCCTACAGCCACAACCGCACATCTCAGGCTCAGACGATATGGAGACTCCAGCGGGGGCATTCGTAAACGCCAAGCGATGATGAATTTTCATTGCTGCCACTCTCCCTGTTTTCTTTGTGTGTTATCTTTTACTCGTATCTACTGTTTCTCTCCACATTTGGTTTGGCGGTTGCTTTCCATCCCAGCGAATGTTCAGTTTTGAGCAATCAGCGATGCTGGCAAGTTGGGCGTTCATATTCTCTCAACAACTGGGCGAACCACAGGAGTAGAGACCCAGAAACAGAGCAAAAAATCAAGTTGCCAGCAGAAGACTTGAATCAAGGAAAAACGCCAAAACAGGGAGTTGTCAAAGCCGTCTCTCGAAGGGCACTTTTAGGCAAAACCAGCACTTCCATGGCAGTCACTGAGGCGCGGGACGAGCGACTGGAACTTCAGGAGTGGATGAATAAAGGTTTGAACGAGAAGAGCAAGCTATTGAACACCGAAAATCTAGGATCCGATATTGATATTGCACCGCCTCTCTCTCTCTCTCTCTCTCTCTCTCGACTTGTCCAGATTAGGAGCCATTTTTTGCCGACTTCGTGAACAACAGTAAACGGTGGCTTTTGTCTTTTGTGGACTTTTGTGGACTTTTGTTAAGGAGCAAGTTGGTCTACAATCCTGGAGCAGTCGACGTAGAGACATGAGAGGAAAGTAAAAAGGCCAGAGAAAGCTTCAAGATTTAGAGAGTCGCAGATATAGAGATGGGAGTCAGTCCGTGAGTGAAAGGAAAATAAAAGGAGTTGAGTATTTGTAGGAGTCGATGTACTCCGAGTATTGCAGGAGCTAGTTTGCTCCAAGTGTTGTATTGTTGTGTGAGAAAAATATTGCAAGAGGGAAAGTGAGTTTTTGTGATTTATACTTGTCTCACGTTTCCACAAATTCAACATCCAGAAAAGAGAGCCTCTCCACCGAACTCGTCGGTGCTGACACCAGTAATTGCCTGAAGTCGAGTAGGTGTCGGCAACGGTGGCGACATTGTTCTGGCAGCTCAACTGGTGTTACGGTGAGGGAGCCCAGAGAGGTGAGGGAGAAGAATCATGGGAGCTCCCTTATGCTGGTGGAGAGCTCGAGACTGTTGGGGAGAACGGGCAACAATTCATCAAGGACTAAACCCAATCCAAGATTAATTTTTCCACAGAAACTAAACTGACCAAAAACAACTTAGCTCCAGTAACAACCAATCATTACAACCTTACAATAAGTAAATATAATGCCGAAATAATAAGAAGACAAAATCAATAACAACATCAAGGTTTTACGTGGAAACTCAATGTAGAAAAAATCACGGATCACCCAAAAACTTCTATTAATCATCAAGAAAAATACGTGAAGTGTTCTTTTGTAACAACGCACTAAAGACTTAATATATTTTTTTTTTTTTGGTCCTACTCTACCCCTATTCTAACTCTCACTCTCAGATTTTTGCCATGCCTCCTTGCAGGGTGTGGGAGTCAAAACCCACTCCTGAAACTTAATTTGTCCCCACCTTAACCCCACTTGAGAAGGTGGGGATTTGAACCCCCCACCTCCCCCTTCCAAGTTAGAGGTGGCCACTGAGGTAAACCCCAGTAATTACTAAAGACTTAATATTAATAATACAATGATATTTCCTCACCATAAATGTGGATTAACATAAATGAAGCAAAAAAAACTCTAATTGCAATTGAAAAATTCAGGGGAGATTCTCAATGAACGAAACCGATCAACTTGTGGCCTTTGATCGCATGAATAATATACTCAAATTTGAGCTAATTCTGTCAAAGTTTGGCCTTAGAATCCGGACGGCAAAGTAGCAACCCCCTTTTCCCTTCTTCTTCAGGCTCTTTCGGTGCCCCCTCGCGGTGTACTCTCCGTTTTCCTCTCTCATCTTCTCTCGGGCTCACCCACGCACGAAGCAACTCTTTTCTTTTGTTCTTTTTGCTTTTTGACTTTTGACTCCTTCTCTTTTCTTTTATTACTGTTAGCTGGGCCCACAAGGGGCGGACCCAGCCCATAGAGGAGAAAATATTGGATGGGTCTTACCCTCCACGTAGGCATAGGGTAAGACCATTTAGAATTCGACACGTGGCTCCACGTAGGCGACGGGTCAGAGGTTCAAAATTTGCGCGGCGCGCTCCTGGGGCCCACCACTCTGACGCTCTCTGTCCTCTCAACAACCCAGCGCTTCTTTCTCTCTCCTCTCTCTTCTCACTCTCTCCCGAATAACTCTCGGCTGGTGGTTCGGCTCGGCTCGGCTGGCGGAAGAAAGGACGGGCGAAGGGATGATAAATGCGCGCTTAAAATTTCTCTCTCCTCACTCGAATATTTTTTGGGTTCTCTCCTCGTGGAAGAGCAGAGAGAACGAGCTGCACTTCCTTCTCAGCGCATCCCACCGCCTCCGCCTCCCCAAAAAGCCTCGCCGGTTGCCTCCGTCCGATTGCCTCCCTCCGACGAACTCGTCATCAACTCCGACTCCAAGCCGCCGCCGCCGCCGATGGCGTCCTCCATCTCTGGCATCTGCTCGTCCTCCCCCTCCCTCAGGCCGAAGATGGCGCCGGCCTCCGCCGCGAAGCCGTCGACCTCCGGCAGGAGGGAGGCGGCCTCGGTCTCGTTCCCGAGCGGCGCCAGGCTCCCCGCCGTCGACCGGGTGTTGTCCCTGTCGCTGGCCCGATCGGTCGCGAGGGAGATCTCGGTGGACCTGGGCAGGGCCGACGGCGCGGCGAAGAAGGAGAGGCGCGGGCTAGAGGGCTGGAGAAGGATTCCTGCGCTGTGGACGAGGTACGTGGACTGGCTGCACCAGCACCGGAGCTAGGGCTTTTCCTTGGACGTGAGCCGAATCGGGTTCACGGACGAGTTCGTGGAGAAGATGGAGCCTCGGTTCCAGGCCGCGTTCAAGGCGATGGAGGAGCTGGAGAAGGGCGCGATCGCGAACCCGGCCTGGACAAGGGCCGCATGGTCGGGCACTACTGGTTGAGGAAGTCGGAACTCGCGCCGGCCCGATTCCTGAAGGCGCAGATTGAGAGCGTCGCAATTTCGCTGCCGTCTGACGTGGTCGGCGGTGAGGTCGCTGGAATTCCGGTCGTTGTTGCTCTCCGTGTGGTAAGAGTGTGGTTCCCTGCGTTCTTTTTTTTTTTTCTTCTTGGGAATCGGTTTGCTGTCGTAGATGCTGTGTCGGTTTTACTGGTAAATGCCAGCATTGTCTTAGTAGCTCGAGGAAGCGCGAGCCGGTGATAAATTGAATTGGTTTCTATTCGAAGAGATGGAGAGCTCGTTTACGTATTATTCACTTGAAATGACCATGTATGGAGATTTCCGACTCTTAGACTCAGTAATTTCAAAATTTTCTTCAGGTTTTCCAATTAACGTCAGCATGAAATTCGGTTTTTGATCGTTGGTTTTCTTTTAGTATGCTTAGCTGATTGCATCGGACACGGATGGATTGATTGACTTGATAATGTTTGACACTTAATTTGCAGATTAAGCCCCCTCCTACTTCTCCCGTGGATCGCTTTACTCAAGTACTTTCAGTTGGAATAGGAAGTTCAGCTCTTGGGCCACAGTTTGTTGCAGAGGCATTGGCTCCCAATGATCCTCCATTGAAGTGTTAAAGATCGGAGTGTCCATCCTCCTCTCGCAATCTACCCTTCAGGTATTCAGCTTCATGGATTGTGCTGCTCTGCTCTTTTAATGTTTTATACCTTCATTGATCTATCCATTTAAGTTGTCGGTCGATGCACATTGCACCGCTGATAGTGGAGGTGAGCACGGCCCTTTTTCATTCAGTTGGGCACTGAACCAAACAAACTGCATTAATACGGTTTACCAAACCAAACCACACTATGTTCTTTTTGGTAACTTATACTCCATCCTATTTTTCAATGCAAGCTGAGCTGCTCACTTCCTTCGGTTTTATTGGCAAATTGTGCAGCCAGACTCTGCTTTTCTGCTTAGCGCATTCCTTCCCCCTCAACAAAAAAGAGTCCCTCTAAAATCTATGGCATGGACAAATATGTGCACTATTTGGTGGTTTAAATCAGCACCTAACCTAGCTTTTCACCGTATGTCAAGTTTTATTGTCTTTATTAGGAAGCAGCCTTGCAGGAGTTGGTATTGCTCCGTGCTAAAGAAGTGGACGAAACTGATGTTCAAGGTGAATCTGCGTTCAAATCATTGGATGTATAGATCAATGAGAGAATCCCTATTTGAGCTTTGCTGTTAAATTCTTTATGATATCTGACATTACCATGTTTTTCTTGTATTAAATTTTTCCACATGAATCGATGAGCTCTAAACTTCTAGAGTTGAATTCACTGCATTTTTTTGCAATTGATTAGGATATCTTTCCTCACAAAGTATCATTCCGTATCATGGACACGGCATGTAGAAGATCTACTCTCATCATATCTATGCTCTCAGCATGTCCCAAAAGAACTTCTTTTATACTTCTCTTCTTTATTTCTTCCTTCAATGAAGTAGTTTAGAGTTTAATAAAGAAAGTGATCTATCTAAATTACTTCCATTCACATCATCTACAGCTTCATGTTTAATTGCCAGAATCAAAATTTGCTACCTGTTTTATCGCATTTCAAGTAACTTCAATGGTTAATTGTAATAATAATATAAAACTTTCATGGTTAATCACATTTAAAATAAAGCGAGGTACAGAGGATGTATATCCACTGGATAAGAAGACCTGAAATCCCAGTACTCATTTCAAATTGTTAAGTTGCTCAACATTTGACACTCATAATAATCTTTTAGTATCAGGGAAAGGTGTTGAGAGATGAGAATATGAGCCCCAAAATTATTATTTGATACTCCTGATAATTGCTTAGTCGTAGGTGGCTTAAGGACACATAAAAGAGTTACATATTGCTCTACGACTTCAATACTGGCTTCTTGTTGACTACATATTATTGTTTGTCATCTAATAGTCGTGAAATTAGTTGGAGAGCTTGGATTAGCGGTGCACAGCAAGTCCAGTTCAAGCCAAGAACCGGGTCGAGCCATCCTGATGAAGTCCGGTTCCAGGTCAATTCTCAAAAAAATTGGTCCACTTCTTGATAATGAAACCGTAGAGTCGGCCTTTTTCTGGTTTGGCTCCCGGTTCTTATACTAAAACCATCTATTGGACCTTGAAACCGACCAACCAAGGGGTTCGAGGCTCGAACCAATCCAGAACCCATGTTCACCTTATTTAAAAAAAAAAAAAAATGTAATAGCAAGTTGCAACTGAGAGTGATTGGAAGCCGTAACCTCAAGTATGAGGTGTATGCATAACACCACTAAGCTCACAAGAGTTTGCTTGACGACAGCTATAAAAGATGATCAATGATATTTTAGACCTGATTTTCACAGAAAAAACCTGTTTCTTGAGTACTGGAAACCGGCCTGAAACCAGCCAAGTGTAATTGACTCGGTTCTTGATTCCAGCCTCGGAAATGAATCGCCCAATTCCTAGAAAGAGCTTTTGTGGAAATAAGATCATACATATTGTATGTTATTTTCCATTGCTCATGTCCAGGCCAGTTGCAGATCATTTGTAACTGAGACGTCCATGGTTGGTACTAGGTTTTTGCCATGGAATTGACACATCCTAGAACAGGTTGCCTGTAGTTTTAGATGTCAATTAGCAGTATTCTTTATACATCTGATTTCTCGATCTCAAATTTTCCTTTCAATGATTCAAGTAATTGATACTCCACCAACCATTGTTGTTTGATAGGGTGACAACAATCTATCCTTTTTCTCAGTTTTTTTCCCCTGCCTATAGAAGTTTCACCGACAAGTCGTTGAGTTTCATGTTTTCTTTAAAGATACTAACTAGAGCAGAGTTAACAACTAATTATTAGCTTCTCGTCACGCACAAGAGCTGTAAGCTATTGAATATCAGACTTATCCTTTTTATTGCAAAGAAATTAGTTGATCTTGGTTGATGTGCTCATGTGGTTATCACAGAGTAGGGTCCATGGCCTTTCTATTGTTGTTGCACATAAAAAAAAAATTAACAATAATAATAATAAATCAAACACCCTGTTGCTTTCTTTTCTGGTTGAGCATTTTCTTTAGGGCAAGCTCCCAGATGTCTCGGGTTGAACTCTATTTTGGTGCATGTATTTTATAATTAGGATTATCCAATTTAGTGGATTTTTAAAGTCATTATTGCTAATGAGGCTTAGTCAGTTTGTTAGTCTTGCGTGGAAAAGTTATTGCTTGTGATGTATAACAAAATCTTGGGTTACTGGATGTCTTCATTTATATGTCATTCTGATGGTACACTTGCATGAAGTTATGTCAAAATTAATCTTTTCGGTCGTTTGCTTAAGTGAAATTTTGGCACCTTCAATTATGCAGATATTGCATTGATCACTATTTTTCCCATCATGAATGCAGGGTGTCCCCATAACACGAGAACTTCTTGTTGGACAATACTGCGTGGATTGAGGGCTGGTTGGCTAGATTTCCAATGTTTGATGGGGTGGGTGGCAGAACATTTGACATGTCTGCAGTTGGTCTATTTCCAGCAGCCCTTCAAGTTCGTAAGCCTTACTTCTAATCTCATTGTGGTTATATTCTGATTTGACTCGAAGAGCATATTCATTAGTGAATCCAACTTCGGGGGATCGATATCAGAGAAATGCTTGTTGGTGCATCCTTGATGGATGAGGCTACCAGGACGAAAGTGGTAACATTGCTTTCAACTAATGTTATTTGGTGTTTCTTCGGAACGTTCTGTTGTTACCCAAGTCCAGTAAAGGAATTAGTTTTGGTATCAGTGGGGCAACTTATGGTGTAAAATCTTGCTCAGTGTGTAGTGCTCAGGATTCTGCACGTGCACTTTTATGATGTAGGAAGCTGAGTTGCCAGAATGAACTAAGTATGGTCGAGATATCAGTCTTGATTATAGATAGCTAATCAGGCATTAAAGGATGTCAGCTAACAAGTTGAATGGTTGTCTCTAATGGTATGCACTGTGATGTATGCGAGAGTAACTTGTGAACTTATATGCAGCAGAATCGTACTTGTATCCAGTCATTGTGCGCTGAGAAGATTTTGTAGTATATGTGCTAGAGGATGTCATACAGTATAATTCATTGTAAAATAAAATGTAGAGGATCCATTTGATCCATTTAAGCTCACAACTGGCAATTGCTAGCAATTGCTGTTGTTGTCGTTTAGTTGCTTCAAGGCATGTTCATTTCTAGTTGCCGATGCACGCTACAGTGAATCAAAGTACAATGCACTTTGATTTGTGCCTTCTCTTGTTGCCTGCTTGTAGTATCAAATTTCCCAGCAATTCGAATCCTTGTTCAGGATGCAGAGTAAATCTGCAATGCAAGTCAGGGAGATGATTCTGTTTCTTTGTCCAGGATATCCATTATTTTGTAGGTTGTCTGAAAAAGAACCATAGATACGTTCATTTAGGGACTGAGCATATCCACACTGTTTGCATTCCTAGATTGTGATTCCTTTGCCTGCTTGCAGTATTAAATCTGGCAGCAAATAAAATTCTCTTTAAGGATACAGTCCAATGTAAGTCTGGGAATTAATTCTGTTTCCTTGTCCAAGACATTGCTAACTTGTATGTTGCGTCAGAAGAAGATCCACAGAAAATTGATGTAGGGACTATAGATTAACTTAGCATGTCCACATTGTTTGTGCTTCCTACATTGTAAATCCTTTGGCAAGTAACTTATCATTGTACTACTTTCGTCAAATAATCACAAA
The DNA here is from genome assembly GCA_014182715.1 of Eucalyptus cloeziana. Taxonomy (NCBI): domain Eukaryota; kingdom Viridiplantae; phylum Streptophyta; class Magnoliopsida; order Myrtales; family Myrtaceae; genus Eucalyptus; species Eucalyptus cloeziana. The sequence goes on from CM024644.1 coordinate 2,620,750, forward strand.
CATAAATGTCAAGGTCTGTTTGGGTTGGCTGTGAGTCTCAGCTTGCCTTTCCGGTTTTAACTGTGGGTTTGAGTTTTTGGCTTTACAAAAATGAAGTTGGCGGAAGACATAACTTCTAACTTGAAAATGACTATGGCTCATTTTCAAAATTTAATAATACTGAATGCTGAACCTTAAACAATGATGTTTGGATTCCTGGATAATTTTACTTCTAAAATGAAGCATGTGATGACTTTTAGTGACCAAAAGCCATATACCTGATGCGCAGTCCCCATCATCCCTCCCCCCACCCCCGGCGGGTGCGAAAAAAAGAAAATAACAACACACAAAAACAAAAGAAGAAGTTACAACATAAGCAGTATCAGTAGTTTTCCGTGGCTGTCTGAGTGGCTTCTCTACTGATACTGATAAAAGGATGGTTCTTGCCTTTTGTAGTCCTGTGCAGCGAAAATAACTCGTTTCTTTTCCAGGTGAAGAACAACCCTGCTGCATTTCCAGATTCTTTCTCCTTTTCTTTGGTAGGAGTAAATCCTTTATCAGAATGACTGTTTTGTAACTATAAGTAAGGAGAAAATATGGGCCTCCATCTTTCAAGATTCTTGCTCTTAATGCTTTTTATGATCACTTGTGTTTTGTAGATGGGAGAAATATCAAAGTGAGGAGGAAGCGGCTCTTGGTTGGGGAAAGCATGTCAGAAAAGCTGTTTCTTACAAAGAATCATAGGCAGCACATCCAAGTGAAATGGCCAATGAGGTATTTTATCTAAATTGCCTTCTCTTATGCTATTAGGGCTAGAAACTTTAGAATAAGAGTGCACCTGATGGTGTTAAATATTGACCAAGGGATTATGATGGTGATGTAATGGTTATTTCTTTGATATGCTGAAGAAACTCTTGTGTTGTGCTGAAGAGCAACTTCATGGATCCACTTTTAACCATGCTCCTTTTATGGAAAGGGCAAGTAAATAAATCCCTTTGTCATTGTTCTTTATTTATTCTGGGTCCTGGGAGTTGAAATTTGGATTATGAAGTTGCAAATGTCTTTCCTTTTTTAATTGGTTATTATTCCACTAATGAAGGAAAGTTCAGTCGCAAACACTTGTAAGGAGGACTCATGCATTGAACATACGGCTTATTTTCCTCCTTAACTTTTGTGCATGCATGAGTTTGCTTTCAAATTCCTGTTGAAAGATATATTTTTTCTCTTCATCTTGTCCTAATGTCGCTTTTAGCTTGAATTGCTGACATCCTTGAAGGTAGGATGCTGGTCTGTATTTTGAGTTTTTCACTGAGTATATTAAGCTATTTGCTCCATTAGAAAATTTATGGGCAATAAAATCAAATTTGTTCCTGATCTCAATGGTGCTGAGGTTTTCATGCATTGACTTGCACTTATATAGCATCATAATTTCATTATTTGTTGGTTTACCTTTGAAACATAAAGCAGAGTGGTGACGAAGAGGAACGGGTGCCAGAGCAAGAGCTAGAACGGGAGTATACACCTGCTGGACGCGCTCTAAAGGAAAAATAGTAAGTGCCACAATTCTTTATGTTTTCTTCTTAGTGTAAGTTTTTTGCTGCTAATTCAATTGATGAAAGGGATGCCAATGCTTATTCAGTTGATGAAAGAGAAGTTGTGGCTGCTCCTCCGCCCCCACCAGATCCTGAGCTACCACCCACTGTATTTGCAATAGCTCAATCAGTGAGACTGTTAAATGGGGAAGATAAGCCTACCATTCCTCCTTTTGTGATACTAGGCCCTCCTTCTCGACCTAAGGATGCGAGACTCATTCTTAAAGAGAGAAAGAAGTCAGAGCAAATGCAGCCCATCCAGGCAGAAGTCCAGGAGAGCAGGCAACTCCCTCCGCGGAATTTCTTAGGTGATGATGCTGCTTCAAGTTCTATCCCTCTGGTCCCTAAGCTTAATGCATTTCCACCATCAGTGGTCACAATGACAGGTCCTGCTCAGAAGGAGGCTCCACTTAACACATCAACTTCAGCGATGCGTCAACCTTCTTAGGAGAAAATGAATGCAGAACTGTCCCAACCATCTGAAGTACTTCAGTTGGTTGCGTCGAGCATTGGTCCAGGTCAACAGCTTGCCCTTTTTCTGCCCGCGAAAAGCTTAGATCTCCCTGGAAGTGATGTATACTTAATGAAACACAGTCTTGACCCTACAAGCAATTATGAACCAAATCATGCTGGAGGCAAGGAGCAATCACATCCCGTCGATGGGCTTGCAAATCCCCAAAAGTTAGACCAGCCTAAAAGTGGGAATTCTTCCAGTAAGACTTGGTCGGTTCTTTCTCGGACTGATCATCTTGATGCAGAGGAAGTCTCATATGAGGAGATTGTTTCGGGTCATCCCGAGAGACACCGATCCGTAAATTCAAGGCAAGGGAGTGACAATTTATGGAAATCACAATTCTTTCATAGGATTGGAAGCGTTAGGGTGCTTTGCAAATGGTGGCATAAATTCTTTTTTTGTAGACTTTGAGCAGTGATGGTGAGCAATGAAATCGCAAAGATAGGGACGATTAGCCAAATTAGGACACCCCTGTGTAAAGCTTTTGTTATAGAAAATGAGATTAGTGTTAGTCGATGTACATTCATCTTACTCAAATGTTGCAGGTGCTAGATTAGCATAAAGATGAGTTAGTGCAAGCGTTTAACCAGAGTAAGGTTGCTGAGTGGCTCTATCCAATACATCACCCTTAGATCAAGTCTAATCGGTGCATTTACCTTTCTTTTCTTCACTTGCCTTGTTCTATCTCCCCAAGCTTTTAGAAGGTTCTTTTGTATGAGACTAAAAGCTTGTATCATATTATTGTATCGTCAAAATATCACAAATTTTCTATGTTAATAAGGGTTCATTTTCAACTTGTAGTGTAATGAATTTTTTGCATAATGAGCAATATTAGCAACCATGAAAAGCCATTGTTAAAACTCTGCCAAGCTTTCAGGAGGACAAAGGGGAAACACACATATAGTTTACCTAATTTGTGAATCATTTCTTATCGATTCATATTAATCAAAATCGGGACTATGAGACTGTAGAGTGTAGAGTTATATCTCTTCAAGCACAAAAACATACTTAGTGAAATTGAGTTTTACTATGATGACCAATCAAAGGAAGGAACGGGTATGGAGACTACTAATGAGATTTAACTAGCTAAATTGAGAGCTTAAAGGACTAAAGTGAACGGATTTATAACTTATTAAACCAACATCTCGTCAGAATTGAACAATGTTGCGTCTTCTCACCCACATTATCATGCGAAATCGAAACAGTGTATTTTGTATGACACTAGTATTTTGTAGTCAAGAGCCAAAAAGAACTCGAACATAGCATTTCGATGTTTGAATAACAAAGTTTTCAAGATATCTTCCAACAATACAAAGAGTGAGAATTAAGAACCACTATATTCTTTATAACAAGAATTAAAAATTCAAGATTGCTCTGATTTCCAAAAGTAACTGAAAATTAACTAATATCAATTTTGTTTGTATATCTACACACTCAAAAGCTGCAAAAATTCTTTAGATCCTCTTCCTTGGCATACCGGCTTGGTATTTATCTTCAAAATGTGAGGATACAGATTCTTGGAGTTCCTAATCATCTCCTCGGTGACTCCAGTAGCAAGTGATATATCTGCACACGTTGTTTCAAATGCCATTTACATATGCACCAATGTCTTTAGTTGTTTAAATTGAATAGGATTGGAGAAACTAAAACCTTGGGGAGACTTCTTCTCATCAGAGAGCTGAGTGGTAATGTAAATAATAGCTGCTGCAATGGATATAGGGCTCCTCCTGCAAAATTAGAGGATAAAAACAGAGGAGAATACGTTCAGCACTAAAGGAACAAAAGTAAAGCATTTGAACAAAACCTGTAAGTAATCTTTATACACAGCAGGTCTACATTGACAAACATGCTCAAATCACGTCTTTCAACCTTAATAGAAGAAAGATGAAATGTTGTCAACCAAGTTTTACAGTTTTTGACTCTTCCTTTAGCTTTACCATTAAAATTCCATCTGATAAGAGAATTAACCACTGAAAAACATTCCGATTGTGCAGTTTGATATCACTGTCAATACTTATATAAGCTTGTCTGTCATCAGCAATTCCACCCGTCTCCTGCATCTAAGTTGATTTCGCCAGGAAGTACTATGTCGATGTCTGTCCTGCTTCTCTAGAACAAGTAAACTAACAGAATTAAGGATGTCTACAATACATACAGAAACATAAAACAATGAACTTGCATCATTACCTCTAACATGACAGCCCAAAACCCAATCAACCTAAAAAGCAGAAAAGTATCAAATGAATTAAAGATAGATTCTAAGATCGATCACCAGAATCAAACAACAAAGTTGGTCGTACGTAGATTTACCCGGTGAAATTCTCTGGCAGCGTAAATGGCGCGACGAGCACCAGCATGTTAGGCATGAGAAAAATAAGGACTAGGGGAGAGAGAGGGAGTAGCATTTACACCGGGTACTATAACTGTCTCATATTCATGTGGTCCAATTCTCTCTACACTTAATATGTACAGCTCAGTACATCCTCTCGCATGATGGCACACCCCTCAAGTGTATAGTATCTTCTCTTATACAGAATATGCATCCCACTAGCTAATTCAGGTTATATGCCTCTCACTAGCTTAGTCACATAACTGAGACCTACTTCACAACCGAGCAGCACAGCATCTAGTTTCTCTGGACACAGAAAAGCCATGAAAACAACAAGGTTGTGTATGGATTTAGCCAGCTTTCTTCTGAATCACATGTTCCATCTTTGATTGTTGCGTTTTTCAGTATGACTGTTATCCCTGACCTGATGTAGAATCCTTCTTCTGGTCTATCTGCTTCTTGAACACCCTGTAAATGGAAGGATCACATCTAGTCATAAATCCGAATGGAATTGAAGTATCAGGATTGCAAAAGGCAATACTTACACCGGTGTTGTGAATAACCACATTTTTCCCTATCCAAGCATTCTTGTCAATTATGCAGTTCCTTGAGAAAGGAAAAGCAAGGGAATTTGTCAGTGGAAGGATTGTGAACTATTCTATTAACAAGTTGTCGATTCATAATTTCCTGTAGACATGCCTATTCAAAGAATGAATAATTACCTGATTTTAGTATTTTGTCCGACCCCAATAGGAACCTTCCGTTGTGCCAGAAGAGATGTGATTTCAACTTCAGTCTGATATTAATCTGCACCCATCATCATGGTATCCTGCAAATTCAAACGTGTCCCAAAAACCAGCACCCATTAAAGTATGTCGCCATTGCTACAGAAATTGGCACACGAACTAACCCCAGTATTGTGAACTTTTAGCAAATTTGGAATGTCTATACTGATGACTTGCTTAGTACATTAGCTTGACAAAGGAAATTAGTGTCTAAAAAACGACCATCAAGTAATCTAAAGACTTGTATTAGAAGCATCCTGACTTGTTCTAAGTCCACTATACCTTCAACTTGAGGAAATACAACCAATAGATGAAGATACAGCAATTCAAAAGATCACTGTACACCGAGTTATATGAACAAATTGAATGGCATCATTTGCCCCTGTTAAATCTGGTCCACCACCTCAAAATGTTCTGATGGGATCTATTAACCCAAAAAGTTGAAAGCTGAAAATGTCAACATTCCAACCAAATCATCCGAGAATCTGAAAATTAATTTTCTCAAGCAATCACCATTATGATCTTCAAAAGGTCAAAGAATGTATACAAAAGCAGCACACCTTAAACTCAACACCATAGTCTAGACGCAAGCGCACACCAACAATGGAGTGTTCAATGCTACATTCTTGCAAGAAGCAACCGTGAGAGATTATTGCATCTACAATCTGCAGAAACAGTTCAAACAAGAGACAGTTTAGACCATAACAAAAACAGAGACTTATCGTGTTGACAAGCTTACCCTGCATTTATCAACTTTACTGGGGGGTAAGAGTCTTGGAGACGTGTAGAAAGGTGTTTACGGATCATAAAATTCGAACTTTGGAGGCTGCATTACAGGAAATTAACCCACTATTAGAAAAGCCACTGTCTCCTCAAAGGACAAATAGTATCGCTTTATGACAGCCAAAGTTTGAACTCGAAGCTTCTATGATATTTTCTGAGAACGTGATTGAGATCAGGCCCCAGATTGACATAGAAATTGTAGCCAAAAAGATCTAAAGAGTAAGTATTTTTCCAGCCCTAAGGTTAAGCCAGCATATCAAGTGATTAACGACTATAGAAGGTGATGACTAAATTAGCGAGATGACATTGACAACTCCAATTTTGAGTTATTGAGCGAGAAGATGCAATACCACACACACACCTGCTTTCTGTTAGGGCCAAATTAGTGTCAAAGAATGACTTGATTGTTCCAATGTCCTCCCGGTTGTCATTAAACGAGATATGCACGACAAATCAATGCATCCAGATAAGTCAGCATTTCTGTTAAGGTAGCTTGCAAGTACAAGTTACATATAAACACACATCTCTAATGAAGGGGAGAGAGACAAAGAGAAAGCCCGCAGCTTAGTCTACGTTAAAGAAAAGGTACTGACCTGGACATTATGCTCTGCAACAGCTGACGGAATTATTTCAGAGCCAAAATCATTGCATGAGGGGTATCTCCATCTCAGAAGCTTTAGTAACACGTCGGTTTTAAATACATAGACGCCCATTGAGGCAATGTATGGCAAGTTCACTGCATCTTGCTTTGATAGCCCAAGAAGAGTACTGTCAACTTGCTGTGGGCAGAGGTGCGTGCAGGAGACGAGAATCCAAATAAGATTAGTAACTAGTTGATGCATTACATGATGTGCAGAGATGTCTGCTAAGGAAACAGCCAAAGCAGTCATGTCAAATGATAGGAAGTGTTTATTGCATTAATGATACCATTGATTTCAGCTCATTGCCCTTCGGTTTTCCAGCAAATTGGATAATCCGTCCAGTTCTGTCAATCTTCATCAGTCCATAACCCAAAGCACAACTGCAGCAACAAAAACCAGAAAGGGTTAGTTGCAAAACTCATCAGTAGCTCTAAATTTAGTGCAACTGAAAACGGACGTAAGAAACAATATAATCACAAAAATTTGGTTCTTCCCAACCATAAGTGGAATGTCAAGGAGAACTGAGCTTTATATGCTCTTAAATCTTTTAAAGCAATATATTTAACCACAATAAGAACCTGTCATCCATTGGGACACAGGAAACTGTGATATCGGCATTTGTATCAATATGCTTTTGCAATCAAGCCACAACTGGTCAGTTTAAACTCACAAACATATTAGATGGAGTTTACGATGAAATCTTCAAAGTACCTACACAAAATTCATGTAATTCATCCGGTACAGTGGTCACCGAGACAAAATCAAGATATTCTCCACATTCTTGTTCTTGGCATCCTGCGGAAATAATTTGAAACCAACATTCAACTTCAAGAGAAACTCCAAAAAACTTTGCACAAGTAATTGTCAAAACCCTAAGCACTCGCCTCAAAGACCCATATGAATTGCCTAACAGCATCAACAGTCCCCTAGAACCACCTCTTTCCAGCTTCACCAGGAGTTTGAGTTGCCGCAAGGACCTATATGTGTTACCAAATTTTTTTCATATTAACTTCAGTCGTTTCTTGAGTTAAGTCATCAGGAATCCAAAATAATAAATCAGAAAAAAATTATACCTCCACAAATCCGTCACCAAAACTAACGCCATTATCAAAGTTATATGTCCAGGAAAGGCGGTGATTGAGGGAAAAGGAATTAAACTGCGTTAAGATGAATATTTTTCTGATACCACTGTTAATGCAATTGCTCATTGGGATATCAATCAACCGGTAGCATCCTCTTATAGGAACCTGCAGATTTAAAAAACCACATAATTGATTATATAGTTGAGAGAGTGCTATGTGGGTAAACAATGGGCACATACAAATGATTACTTGCCGCTCGCTTGGCCCTTCGCTAGTAAGTGGAAACAGTCATGTTCCAAAGCACCTCCTCCCAAAAGATAATTGAAGCAACACTCTTCGGGTCTGCTCTTGGAGTTTCCAACATTGGAGCTTGAAGAGTCTGAAATCACAGTTCAAGGAAAGTAACAAGTAACCCACATAGGGAACAACATATTGGGATCAAAAGTAAATCTCAGATAAGAGGACAGAGAGGAGAGCATCTTCAACTGAGAACTTCCCCATTTTTAGACAACTAAATTATCTCAATCAAGTACGATAAGACAAATGACAGCAATTAATACTTCGAACTCAAGGCAAAGACCCCTCAAATAGCTATGAACTACCTTGAGAGGAGGATCAAGGCACTCAATATGAAAAGTCTGGGGAGCTATCACAACATAACAAGTTGCCTCCAAGATCACAAATAACGCCTTCATAGTAATACTGCAAGACAAAATGTTACAAAAACCACAGAACAATAGATGGTCCTCAAAAAGTCCTCAACATCGAAATGATACGAATTCTCAAGACATCTAATTGACACAAAAGAGGATAAAATTTTATCCTGTAGACAAAATTTTGCCTATGGTCACTATTATGATTCAACAAGGGTTAGTGTAAATATAAAGGAAAACTACAAGGTGCCTCATGACTTAAGAAACAGCATAGTTACAAATAAACAGAAGTGGCATGTGATGCCAAAGCAATTAACAATATATTACCCCATTAATTCCTTTCTTCTTCGATGAATACCAATCCAGAGAAATTTCAGATTTTAGCTTGTTCCTGGCAGAAGGCATAGTCTTTGGGACCTCCAAGGCTACTGAATTCTGTTCTTTATAATATTTCTGAGTGTCAGGACTGTTCTTAAGTTCTCGGGGCAAAAGCCCCGAGCTACAGCTTGCCATGTAAGCTCGAGATTGAAAAACTTCTACGAACTCCAGAATTTAATAGCCGATTCATCTCGATCCAAGAGCAAATAATACATTCCTCAGGGATATCTATGAGCTCAAGACAAGGGATGAGCGAGAGAAGATGACGAGGAGAGAGAAAGCGATCCACGGGAGAAGTAGGAGGGGGCTTAATCTGCAAATTAAGCGTCAAACATTATCAAGTCAATCAATCCGTCCGTGTCCGATGCAATCAGCTAAGCATACTAAAAGAAAACCAACGATCAAAAACCGAATTTCACGCTGACATTAATTGGAAAACCTGAAAAAAATTTTGAAATTACTGAGTCTAAGAGTCGGAAATCTCCATACATGGTCATTTCAAGTGAATAATATGTAAACGAGCTCTCCATCTCTTTGACCAGAAACCAAGTCAATTTATCACCGGCTCGCGCTTCCTCGAGCTACTAAGACAATGCTGGCATTTACCAGAAAACCGACACAGGCATCTACGACAGCAAACCGATTCCCAAGAAGAAGAAAAAAAAAAAAGAACGCAGGGAACCACACTCTCTTACCACACGGAGAGCAACAACGACCGAATTCCAGAACCGACCTCACCGCCGACCACGTCGGCAGCGAAATTGCAGATGCTCTCAATCTGCGCCTTCAGGAATCGGGCCGGCGCGAGTTCCGACTTCCTCAACCGGTAGTGCCCGACCATGCGGCCCTCGTCCAGGCCGGGTTCGCGATCGCGCCCTTCTCCAGCTCCTCCATCGCCTTGAACGCGGCTTGGAACCGAGGCTCCATCTTCTCCACGAACTCATCCGTGAACCCAATTCGGCTCACGTCCAAGGAAAAGCCCTAGCTCCGGTGCTGGTGCAGCCCGGTCCACGTACCTCGTCCACGGCGCGGGAATCCTTCTCCCGGCCCTCTAGCCCGCGCCTCTCTTCTTCGCCGCGCGTCGCCGGCCCCCGCCTGTGTCCACCGAGATCTCCCTTGTGACCGATCGGGCCGGATGACAGGGGACAACACCCGGTCGACGGCGGGGAGCCTGGCGCCACTCGGGAACGAGACCAAGGCCGCCTCCCTCCTGCCGGAGGTCGACGGCTTCGCGGCGGAGGCCGGCGCCATCTTCGGCCTGAGGGAGGGGGAGGACGAGCAGATGCCAGAGACGGAGGACGCCATCGGCGGCGGCGGCGGCTCGGAGTCGGAGTTGATGACGAGTTCGTCGGAGGGAGGCAATCGGACGGAGGCAACCGGCGAGGCTTTTTGGGGAGGCGGAGGCGGTGGGATGCGCTGAGAAGGAAGTGCAGCTCGTTCTCTCTCTGCTCTTCCACGAGGAGAGAACCCAAAAAATATTCGAGTGAGGAGAGAGAAATTTTAAGCGCGCATTTATCATCCCTTCGCCCGTCCTTTCTTCCGCCAGCCGAGCCGAGCCGAGCCACCAGCCGACAGTTATTCGGGAGAGAGTGAGAAGAGAGAGGAGCGCTGGGTTGTTGGGAGGACAGAGAGCGTCAGAGTGGTGGGCCCCAGGAGCGCGCCGCGCAAATTTTGAACCCTGACCCGTCGCCTACGTGGAGCCACGTGTCGAATTCTAAATGGTCTTACCCTATGCCTACGTGGAGGGTAAGACCCATCCAATATTTTCTCGCCCATAGAGAGATGAAAAAGGCAACATAGAGACTGTTGGCATGTGGAGAGGAATCCAGGCGTGAGGAAGGTGGAGCTCAGGAAAGGGAGAGAACCGGTCTCCATGTGTGATTCAAAGTTTATGAAAATCATAAATACTTTTTTGGTGTACCGTAAAAAATAAGGTGCATTTTGGCCATTTTCGGTTTAAAGGTTCAAAGTTTAGAAAACTGAGCAACCAAAAATTTCCACCAAATGTCCTTACCCAAAAAAAAAAAAAACTTTCCACCACATGTATTTCAGATGAAAACTAGAAAATGGAAAATTTCCATTGCATAACTAACTTTGGTCAAAAGCTGTATTTTTATAAACATTCTGCCTTAAATCATGTCGCGATCAAATTTTCGAGTGTACCACCTAAAATCAGACTAATGGATTGCTAATCCTAGACTTAGGGCCCGTTTATTCGGCTTTTGGGAAATGCATTTGCAACCTTTGGGTGAAGGGGGCTTTCCGAAATGTAAATATCGTTTGGTAAAATTTGCATTGAGAAACAACTTTGACCAAAATACCGTTTGGTAAAATTTGCATTTGTAATTGACTTTTATTAAATTAAAAAAGCAAAAATATATTTATATTTTCTTTTTGAAGTCCGGCCATCGGACCGTCGGATGGTCGGATCTGGCCCCCGGATGGTCGCCGGGGTCGGGCAACCCCGGCGATGGCTGCCTGAGGCCGCGCGACCCCAAGCGACGGCCCTGGGTCGCGCGAACCGAGGCGACGACCACCTAAGGTCTCCTAGGGTCGCGCGACCCAGGCAGCCGTCGCCTGGGTTTGCGCGACTGAGGCAGTTGTCGCCTGGGGTCGCTGGGGTTAGGCAACCCTCAGGCGACGGTCACCAGTGCGTGCGACCCCTTGGCTGACGGTTGTCAGCCTCCAATCGGCTTCTCCAGAGAAGATGAATAGTAACCACAAACTTGCATTCCGAAAATGCAACTTCCCAAAATACCTCCAGACCTGCTTTGGGCTAAGGGCCCTTAGAGCCACTTGGAGATGCAATTGCATCTTGCCAAAGTCGCCCAAAAAATCGAACTAAACGTGTTTGCATTTGGCCAAGGGACTTTGGAGTCCGAAAGCCCATTTGAAAAGCCAAACCAAATGGGGCCTTAGTTTGGGCTCTCCCAAACCCATACCAATTCGCGACTTGAGTTCAAATATCTAGCATGCAAAAGGGAGTCGCCACTAATCGGTTTACGATAGATCGATTAGACACCTAAGTAAAATAATGGGAAAATTATTTTACTTCTATGAACTAGAGACTTTGGGTACGGGGACTTGATTACGTTAGATTTCTCTAACGCCCTTTCAGTACCTTTTTCTTTTTTTTTTAAAAAGTGTTTTGCAGGCAACTTGAGTTATGGGTGCACAAACCACCAATTTAACACTCAAGAAAACAAATAAATAAAAAATGCGGAACTTATCTTATAGCAACGAAAACATCTGCGTTGTTAGATCAGAATTCGCATCATCAATCCTAGATATAATTTCTAACACACAATCACTCAATTTTTATTTTCACTAATTTAATGAGAATATAATCCATATGCAATACAATGCTTCTAATCTAACATGAAATGATATGACATGGCAGTATAACCTAAATTATATGACATAAGTAAAAATGCACTAATTAAATGTGCAATCTAAATTAATATAAATGACCTAATTCTAATGACGGGCAATTTTTAATTAAATGAACCTTACAACAATCACTAAATGACATGCATTTCATGAACCTAATTTTATATGACGTGCACATGATTTTTTATTTTCTTAATAAGCATGCAATCCATCCTAATATACGATGACGTGCAAAGAATGCCATGATTCTAATTTTTTTTTTCTTTTTTCTTTTATGAAATTCGAAATTAAAATTGCCAAATAATTTATTTATTTATTACCTAGGGAAACCCCGTACACCAGCAGTGTGGCGGGACAAACCCTGGGGCCGCACGAGGGAACCACCACCCCATGACGGTGGTTAAGGCGCCAAACACCTCTACTAGGTTTCGAACCCTTCACCTTTGATGAAAGGATCAGCAAGGCCTTATCCAGCGGAGCCATCGCTGCTACTTGATTCAAATTCCTGAGTTTTGCCATTTCTTTTCCTTATCTTCTCCATATATCATTATTCTGCATAAATAAGGAAAATTCAAATAATCAGAAGAAAATCCAAATATTTTCTCATAGATATTGCATCAATTGTTACCTAAAATAGGTAAAATAACTCTATTTTTATAGAGTTATCAAACCCCCAAACTTAACTTTTTGCTAGTCCTTGAGCAAAATCAAGATATAACACATACTCAAGCTAACAACCTCCTCCATGACATTTTTCCATACTTGCTCAAATTCAGAATTCAAAGAAAAACACAAATTTCATCCAAACATTAAAATTGATTTATAAGTTAAGATGCATTCTAACTATGTGATCCAAGTGTGTGTGTGAGAGTCCTTATCTTTTTCAAATTATATGCAATCCAGATAAATTCGCATTGATATGCAACCTCTCAAAAATTCTCAATAATTATGACCAAATCTCATAAGTTTGCTTTTCATTCATCTCTCCACTAATATAAGCTAATTATCCAACCAAAAATCAATAGGACTTTTCTCGGTTTGTAATATAAGGCTGGGCTAAAGGTGAGATAATGGTAATTTTAAGCTGAAATCACCCATCAACACATTGATTTATAGGATCTAATTAGAGCCAATGTCACTTTCCAATTTCACTCCTTCAAGATTATTTCTCTGCCACCATATATCATCATTCCTTTTTCTTTTTCTTTTTTCTTTTGAATTGCTTTATGGTGGAGTTTCTCCCAAAGTCCCTCCTAATATAACATGAAAATTTCCAACCCATTGAGTATCCAAAAGGCTCACTTAATTGAAAGTTGGATAGGGAACCATAAAAGCAAATTTTTTTTTTTCACAATACACCCCAAACAACCATAGCAATCACTTTTTTTTTTTTCATACTCCATCCTTCCTCCCAAATTTCTATTAAGCTCAAATAATTTTTTATCCTAAAAAACCAACGTGTTCATAAGGCATGGGACAATGATATAATTTGATAATGGCTAGGCTAAAAATATATGGGTGCCAATGAAAAATTGGATAATAATTAAGGCTCAAAGGGGTGACTAGGGATAAATAAACAGGGTTAGCTTGAAAGGCTCAATCAGTCCAAAAATTGCCTAAATCATTTTCTCAGTTAGATTTAGCTTAGAATTTCGCCTCAAGAGAAAATCAAAAAAATTCTAAGATTTGGGTGAACTTTAAGAAAATCACATACTTCACATGAATGTTCTCTAGATTTACACACAATTCAAAAATTAAGGACTTTTAGTGCTTAGTAAATGGATCAACATAATCAGAATTAAAATTAACTCACACATCAATTGCAAGTTCAAATAAAATTTAAATTTTCCTAAGAATCACAAAAATTCACAACCAGGAATGTAATCATGATAAAAAAATTTAGCCAAAAATTTTGTCCCCCCCCCCCCCCCAAAAACTTGAATGAAGCAGTGTCCTCAATGCGAAAAAAAGAAATAGGAAGAAGAAAACTCCCCTGGTTGTAAGATAGGTTCATAGATGACCTTGATGATTAAACTCTTGAAATGTGCTCCCTAAAAAATTAACCTGAATAAAACGGAGAAAAGTTAATCTTTTTTTTTTTTTTGCAAAAAATAAACTTAACAATAAATAAATAAAAACATAATTAAAATGCTTGGGTTGCCTCCCAAGAAGCACTTGCTTTATAGTTTTCAGCCAAACTATCTTAGATGTCGCTATTCTAGAGGATGAAGTTCAATGGTGGTCTTCTGTTTGTTGTAACCACCTTCAAAGTAGGGCTTCAAACGTTGACCGTTCACTTTGAATGTGCCCTCAGTGTCATGTGCAACTTCAACTGTTCCATATGGTAATACCTGTGTAATTGTAAAAAGACCAGACCATCCAGACCGCAATTTTCCTAGAAAAAGTTTAAGACGAGAGTTATAAAGTAAAATTTTTTGACCAATTTTAAACTCTCTCCTGAATATGTGCTTGTCATGCCATCTTTTTGTATGCTCCTTGTACAACTTAGAATTTTCATAGGCCTCATTGCGAAATTCCTCCAATTCATTTAGTTGCAATAATCTTTCTTCACCTGAAGACTACATGTCAAAATTCAAAAATTTAAATGCCCAATATGCTTTATGCACTAATTCCACTGGTAAGTGACAAGCTTTTCCAAACACTAGCCTAAAAGGAGACATTCAAATTGGAGTTTTGAACGCTGTCCTATAGGCCCAAAGTGCATCATCTAGTTTTATTGACCAATCTTTCCTATAGGCATTCACTGTTTTTTTCTAAAATTCTCTTGATTTCCCTATTTGAAATATCCACTTGACCACTAGTCTGAGGATGATAAGGGGTTGCAACCTTATGCGTGACTCCGTATTTACTCAAAAGTATTTCAAATTGTTTGTTGTAAAAATGTGTCCCCCTATCACTTATGATTGCCTTAAGAGTGCCGAATCAAGTAAAAATATTTTTCTTCAAAAATTTGACCACAACCTTAGCATTATTTGTTGCCAATGTTACAACTTCTACCCACTTAGACACATACTCCATAGCCACTAAAATGTATAAATTTCCATAAGAAGGTGTAAAGGGTCCCATGAAATCAATACCCCAAACATCAAATAATTCACACACAATAATGTTGCATCTCATTTTTTCTTGAAATATTTCCAGTTCTCTGACATCTATCACATGAAACTACATAGGAGTATACATCTTTAAAAAGTATAGGCCAATAAAATCCAGATTGTAAAATCTTAGTTGCAATTTTGGTGGCACCAAAATGGCCACCTGCCTCTCCATCATGACAATGATGTAGAATGTTTGCCTTCTCTTCGTCTGGAACACATCTCCTTATGACCTAGTCTACACATACTTTAAACAAGAAATGTTCTTCCCAAAAATAATTTTTAACATCAAAAAAGAATGTTTTCTTCTATTGATATGATAATTCAGGAGGAAGAACATTACTTACCAAATAATTTACAAAGTCGGCATACCATGGAATTTTTGTGGACTTGATGGAAAAAATTTTCTCATCAGGGAACTCTTCCAAAATTGGTCTTACTGTTCCTTTGTATTCGGAATTCTTGATAAGTGGTCTACAATTAGATTTGCAGTCCCCTTCTTATCTTTGATTTCCAAATCAAATTCTTGCAACAATAGAATCCACCTAATCAACCTGGGTTTTGATTCTTTCTTTTCAAGTAGATACTTAAGAGCAGAGTGGTTAGAATAAACTATAACTTTTGAGCCAATTAAATAAGAACGGAATTTATCAAAAGCAAAAACTACCGCCAAAAGTTTCTTTTCTGTTGTTGAATAATTCAATTGTGCACTTGGCAAGGTTTGACTAGCATAGTATATGGTTTGAAAAATTTTATTCTTCCTTTGTCCCAAAACAGCTCCTACTACAGAATCGCTAGCATCACACATTAGTTCAAAAGGTAAATCTCAATTTGGTGCTGATATTAACTTCTCCTATGAAGTGTTAAAAGCCCACATGCATTCAACAGAAAAATTAAAATGAGCATCTTTTTCCAAAAGATTATAAAGAAGTTCAGCAATTTTTGAAAAATCTTTTATAAATAGCCAGTAAAATCTTGCATGCCCCAAAAATCCTCTAACAAGTTTCACAGATGTTGGCGGAGGCAATTTTGCAATGACCTCCACTTTGGCTCGATCAACTTCTATTCCATTTTGAGAAATTTTATGCCTGAGCACTATTCCTTCTTGCACCATAAAGTAACACTTCTCCCAATTCAAAACAAGGTTAGTCTCCTCACATCTTTGTAAGACCAAAGCCAAATTATTTAAACAAGAATCAAATGATAAGCCAAAAACAGAAAAATCATCCATGAAAATCTCAATATATTTTTCAACCATATCAAAAAAAATAGCCATCATGCATCTCTGAAAAGTAGCTGGTGCATTACAAAAACCGAAGGGCATTCTTCTAAAAGTAAAAGTACCATAGGGACAAGTGAAAGTAGTTTTCTCTTGATCTTCTGGTGTACTAGGAATCTGATTATACCTCGAATATCCATCAAGAAAGCAATAAAACTTATGCCCTGCAAGTCTTTCTAACATCTGATCAATAAATGTTAAAGGAAAGTGATCTTTTTTAGTGGCTTCATTCAATTTTCTGTAATCCATACACACACGCCACCCAGTAACTGTTCTAGTTGGAATCAATTCGTTATTATCATTTTTCTGAACAGTCATACCACCTTTCTTTGGCACAACTTGTACATGGCTTACCCAAGAACTATCAAAGATAGGATAGATGATACCTGCATCAAGTAGCTTAATTACCTCAGCTTTCACTACTTCTTGCATCTTCGGGTTCAAATGCCTTCGAGGTTGGATAGTGGGTTTATATTGTTCCTCCATCAAAATTTTGTGCATGCAAATTGAAGGACTAATTCCCTTAATATCAGCTATTTTCCATTCAATTGCACCCTTATGCTTTCTTAATACTCTGAGCAGTTTCTCCTCCATCAAATTTGTCAAAGAAGAAGATATAATTACCGGTAAAGAAGAAACTCCATCTAAATAAGCATATTTCAAATGAGAAGGTAAGGGTTTGAGTTCAAGAATTGGAGGCTCTTCAATTGAGGGTTTAGGCTTTGTTATGTGTTGTCCCAACTCCTCAAATTTAATTGCATTTTGCCTTGAATATGGTGGAATTGCCTCCATGAAATTTGCATACTCCTTTATTTCATCTTTCTGAATATCTTTTTCCCTTGGTTGAATCAGACATGCTTCAAGTGGATCTTTAAAAATATTTTCCTGAAAAAACTTATTCACCAACTTGTCAACTGTCTCAACTCTAAAATAAGGATTATCATCATATGGATATTTCATTGCTTTAAAAACATTAAATGAAACAAGATCATCTTGAACTCTAAGAATCAACTTCCCTTATTGTACATCAATAAGAGCTCTTCATGTTGCTAGAAAAGGTCAACCTAAGATAAGTGGTACCTCAAAATCTTCCTTAATGTCAAGAACTATGAAATCTGCAGGAAAGATAAATTTGTCAACTTTTACCAAAACATCTTCCACAATACCTCTCAGATATTTAATTGATCGATCAGATAGTTGAAGTGACATTGTGGTTATTTTTACCTCACCTAATCCTAATTTCTTGAAAACTAAATAAGGCATCAGATTAATACTTGCACCTAAATCACATAATGTTTTTTCAAAGTAAGAATCCCCAATAGTGCAAGGAATAGTAAAACTCCCTGGATCTTTTAATTTCGGAGGCAATATGTTTTGTAGGATGGCTGAACACTCCTCGTTTAACTTCACAATTTCATAATCCTCCAGTTTCCTTTTGTTTGCCAAAATCTCCTTTAAAAATTTTGCATAACGGGGCATTTGCGCTAAAGCATCTGTAAAAGGAATGTTAATGTGCAATTTTTTAAATACATCAAGAAATTTAGAAAATTGCTTATCTATTTTGTGCTGCTGGAGTCGCTGAGGGAATGGAATTGGCGGCACATATGGCTTGGGATTATCTGGAAAAAGTTTACTCTTACTTGTCTCCTTTGATTGTTTATTGGTCACCTCTTCATTGTCTCTGAAAATCTCCTCTTCTCCCACTTGTTTACCACTTCTCAGGATAATAGCCTTTATGTTTTCAATTGGATTTTTCTCTGTGTTGCTCGGCAAAGAACCTTGTTGTCTCCCTGACATCATGTTTGCTAACTGACCCACTTGCATCTCCAAATTTCTAATTGAAGCCTCTTGGTTTTGAAATCTCACATCAGTGTTTTTGATGAAGTCATGAGTCGTATTAGCAATTTGGTGACTATATCTTCCAAATTGGACTTTGTCTCTTTTGATTGTTTGAATCCCTGTGGTCTCATCACATTCTGATTATTCCATGAAAAATTTGGATGATTGCGCCATCCCGAATTGTATG
This sequence comes from Eucalyptus cloeziana, assembly GCA_014182715.1. Taxonomy (NCBI): domain Eukaryota; kingdom Viridiplantae; phylum Streptophyta; class Magnoliopsida; order Myrtales; family Myrtaceae; genus Eucalyptus; species Eucalyptus cloeziana. The sequence goes on from CM024644.1 coordinate 2,639,297, forward strand.
TGTTGGAGTATGGATTATTCTGTGACCTGTTAAAATTCCCAACAAAGTTAGAATTTTCACTAGATTGTTTAAAAGTATTACCTACCTGACACGATGTGCTAACATGTCCTCCGCCGCAAAAATCACAAGTCAAATTCTGAATTTTCATTACTGAAACACTCATATTATCTAGCTTTTTGTTGAGTGCTTCAAATTGTGCAGCAATTGCAGCAAAAGCATCCACTTCGTGAATTCCGCTAACTTTTCGCATTGGTAGTCTCTCAATAGGCCACTGATAACTATTTGACGCCATTTCCTCTAATAAATTGTAGACTTCTTCTAGTATTTTATTATTTAGAGTTCCTCCTACAGCTGCATCAATCATAGAACGAAGATTTGTACTAGAGCCATTATAAAAAGTTTGTACCTACATCCATATAGGTAGTCCATGATGTGGGCATCTCCTAAGACATTCTTTGAATCTTTCCCATGCTTCATATAATGATTCATTATCCATCTGCATAAAATTAGTAATATCGTTACGCATCTTCGCAGACCTTGCAGGTGGAAAGAACTTACCAATAAATTTCTGAGCCATGTCATTCTATGTAGTGATTGATCCTGCAGGAAGAGAAGAAAGCCAACTCTTAGCTTTGTCTCTAAGAGAGAATGGAAATAATCTCAATCTAATAACATCATCTGTAACTCCATTATATTTAATGGTGTCACAAATTTCAAGAAAAGCATCGATGTGAGCGTTTGGATCATCGCTTGGTAGCCCACTGAATTGCACTTATTGTTAAAGCATCTAAATGAGTGACGGCTTGATCTCAAAGTTGTTTGCTTGAATTGCAAGTATTCTGATACTTGATGTGGTACCTTGAACTGTTGGTGTAACATAATCTCTTAAGAGTCTATGTGGATTTTCATTATCACCGTCTGCCATCTTCTTAGCGTGATTTCTCTGTTCTCTCAGTCGTCTTTTGAATGTACGCTCGATTTCTGGATCAAGCTCAGCAAGTTTCCCCGGCAAAAATAAAACAAAACGAAAGCTAGATTCAATTTAGAATTATCTAGTATCAATATTAATTAGTATTAAACAAGCGATCCCGGCAACGGCGCCAAAAACTTGTTCATAAAATTCTACACGCAAGTGAACGTGTCGAACAAGTAATATAATGATAAGAAAAAGTATCATCCCACGAAGATCGATGATTAATAAACTAATTAAATACTAAAATAGATTAATTCTAAAATTTATCTAACAGATCAAAATATAATTGAGAATAAATTAAAAAAAAATTGTAGACTAAATGCAGTAAATCAATCAGATAAATATGTTAGAGCATCCGATTTCACCATAACCATTAGATATAAATTTCAGATTGGTGTGGGTACAAAAATGATATCAAACATGTGATAGCGGAATTTCCTGATCTATTTACTATCCTATCTCTAGGTATAGTAAACCTACTCAGTTTATTAATTCACTATATCTCTATGTGAATTAAAATAAACATAAGTGCTTTAAAAACTATGAATATTCCCGACTTACAATGAGTCTTTTTTATCACATTATCACCGAAAGCTACACAAATAACACGATATATCTCTATCCACGTTTAATTCATGGTTATATATTATAATGAGCAATTGCATATTATCACTTCTCAGTCTCAAACATGCACATCAGATCATTCAAGTGGTGGCCAATCACTCAAAAGTATCATACATAATAATATATAACTCATATGAATGAAATCAATTGTAAACATAAAAATCATGAAATTCACATCATCATGGTTAAGCTACATCGTAGCCCTAACAAAAGAAAATTAGAACATAGTAGAAGAAAAAATAAAAGTAAAAATCAAACTCAGCATCTTGAACGAAAGAACAAGAATTATGTCTCCACTTTTGTCTTCTCTTCAAAATACTTGAAAAACTCTCAGAACAGTGAAAAGGCGATCTAACAGAAAAACTAACTGCTCTCTCTGGCTCTCCTATTTATAGGATATATCCCAGTTCCTTATCTCCAAGCAATTGCGCACAAAATCAGGGAGTAAATCAGAGGATTTTGATTTAATATCTATCTCCCACTGCTGCTTGATTCAAATTCCTGAGTTTTACCATTTCTTTTCCTTATCTTCTCCATATATCATTATTCTGCATAAATAAGGAAAATTCAAATAATCAAAAGGAAATCCGAATATTTTCTCATAGATATTGCATTAATTGTTACCTAAAATAGGTAAAATAACTCTATTTTTATAGAGTTATCAACGCTCACCCCACTTGACCCTCATCGTTTGCCTTTCTTAGCTGACCTTGCTCATCATCGAACCTTTGGGTTGGTACGATCCTCGATTGCCCTTTCAAGAAGTACAAAAAATAATATAAAAAATTATTGGTTTGGCCCTAGGTTAACCTGGAAACCAAACTGAACTCATTAGGTTAATCCGGTCCTCAATCGTTTTTTTAAGGAGTACAAAAAATGAAATAAAAAATTATCATTTGGTCCCGGGTTGACTCTGGAATCAGACCGAACCCATTGGGTTGGTCCATTCCTTGGTCCCAAGCTAAATAAGGTTGGTCATCGGTCCAAAAAATTGAGGACCAACATTGTGCGAGTTGGTCCTAGGATTAGGGGGTAGACTGGCCCAACCCGAACCATGCTCACTCCTACCCATTTATTGTCCCTGATTCTTCTATTTTTGTCTAAGAACAAAAAGAAAACAGAAGTGTAGTGTGTTGCATATTTTTATCAGATTAAAAGTGATTTTAAAATAGAGTCAATTTTAAATCTATTCGCTATGTCATTGGGGTGCAACCAGTAAACTCAAATGTCACTTTCCATTATGTGATCTCATGTGGAAATTTTGATTTTGTTAGAGACAATAGAATGGAGAATAATTTCTCGAGACATAAATTTCCTTACCAAAAAAAAAAAAAGAATGGAGAAAGAAAAAGTTTTTGCTTCTGCTAAGCATAAATAACTATACAATGTATTGCACGAATAATATAATACTCCATGAAGAAATGGTCTTCCTAATCAGGCCAAGTTAGGACTTCCATAGTCCTGATATTGCAATATTACACGTTACACGGAATTGAGCTAGAGTCTAATAACAAAATGGTTTCTTCGAGACGGCTATATCTAATGGGTGAAGGCTTGGTTGTCGTAGCTTTATGTGCATTATGATTCCATTTGGCAATTGGGGAAAATTGGGGGGAAAGATAATTGGAGTGGAAAATTTGGAAAATTTTCCTTTTGGTGGGTAGAAAGAGGAGGAAAATCTAAAATTGTGAGATTTTTTTTTTTTTCCATACTCGCATGCTTCCAAGAATAGTGTAAGGCACTAACCACAATGGTATGTGTTAATGAAATCCGGAGAAGGACATTTGGGGTATGGTCGATGCGTTAATGAAGATAAAACACCAATGTTGTTTATCCACGATCATCTTTTGTTTGTTACTTAACATGCTGGAATATAGGCAGAAGAGATTGGATATGGAACCTAACGTATCTCCCACCAACGAGGAAGGGCCTGCACTCCTTGGAGTTTCGGAGGGATTTTCGCAGAGGAGCTTTGGATGACAAAATCAATATTTGTGGGTCCACGTTCCCGAAGCATTTCAGATGACCCCGAAAGGTCATCATTCTTCTTCTAATCAATATTTGTGGATCGACGTTCATGGTATTTTTTTCTTCCTCCTTAAACTCAAATGATCATGCCCATTCATTTTGCAAAAAAAATATTTTTTGGAAAAGATATTTTTTTCATTCTCTAACGTTTGGTTTGCTTAGGAAAATGAATCAATGAAAAATGTTTTGCCAATCCACGGTAAACCTATGGTTAAAGTCAAGAAAATGATTTCCCTTTCTGAAAAACCAGGAAACATTCTCTAAAATATGACTAAGTATCGGCAATTGGACTTAAAACTATAAGCTTGGGCATGAAATCTTTATCATTGATCCCCAAGTACTGGCATTCAAGATCAAGTCTCTAATGGCCGAGCCCAGGCCCCTTGCGCCATGCTCGGATCCATCGAGACTGAGCCCAAACCCCTAGTGCCTGTGCCCAATTTCTTGGCACTTGAGCCCTGGTCCATAAAGGACATGCTTGGGTCATTGATACTCAAGCTTTGGTCCACAAAGGTCAAGCATGGGTTCATTTTCAAGTTTTAATCAAACATTGAAAAATATTTTCTAGAATTGTCACATTCTTTATGCAAAAGGAGCAGAGTACTATAATGTTTTCTAGACATTAACTTTGCTAGCATTGGAGCTACTTGTTTTTCAAGTAGTTTCAAAAACGAGTCCATCGCTTGGTAATGCTATTTGCCTCAAAGTGGATAGAACATTAAGTGATCATCGATCGTGCTGTTTCATGTGGATGTTTCAGCTTTAATGTTCGAAGTTTAGAAAACACAACAACAAAAAATTCTATCAAACATATTTCTATGAGAATTTTGGAGATGTACATAGTCAATTTACGCCTTTTTTTTTAAATATAAATAATCTCAAAATGGGAGCATAAACTGTTTATGAAATATATCTACATGCTAAAAGTAAAAATTGAATATGTGTCATTCTTTAAAAACCAGCTTATATAAAGAAACTGCGACAATGTTAATGCATTGATTAAATTTTTTATTAACGTACGTTGTTTGGAAAGAAGGGGTCGGTGGAAGAAAAATTGAAGTAGGGCGATAAACAAAGGAAGGGCAATGCCGAGATTTTGGCACCTTTGAGTGGCCAATGCCACTAGGGGTAAGCAGTTCCAAGTTCCGGTTCGGTTACGTTTGGAACCTGGAACCTACCATCGGGTATAGATTCCTCATTTTTTGGAACCTGGAACCTACCCGTCAGAACCAAGAACCTAGAACCTACCCTGTCACAGGTTCCAAGGTCGGTTCCAGGTTCCTACAGGTTTTTTTTTTTTTTTTTTAAGATTTGAACTATAACGTACGCGTATACTCTATGGTAACTTCCCACATCTTAGCAAACATACCAATGGCAACTGCCAAGAATTTGGACATACATAATCAAAACCAATAAAAAGTTTCCAAAGAGGAAAGGAGATGCTTGATTAACTATAATTATTGTGCTCACATATGTCAATATATGTGCACTAAAGCTTAAATCTTCACATTTGCCATATGCCATATGCCTTATCAGCTAAGTCAAATGAAAATGATTAAGCAAAATATACTAAGGAGGTGAAAAACCAGAAGTGCCAACAAGACCTCAAATTTTCATTGAGTCAAATGAAAATGATGAAGCAAAATATACTAAGGAGATGAAAAACCAGAAGTACCGACAAGATCTCAAATTTTCATCTACTCCATAGAGTGAACTCTGCAACCTTTCCCTATGATTCCTTTGGCACAGCAAAACCTTGCAAAAACATGGATGAAAATCAGTCAACAATAATATAATATAATTAGAAATTTTAAAACAAATAGCAAACTAGAAATGAAACACCACTAGAACAAGAATGAAAGAAAAAACACCCATCTAATGAGCAAGTTATCCACCTTCAAACCCCCATCCCCAACGCATATAAAAGAAAAAAATAGGAAATAAGCAAAAGAAAGGTGGGACTTTGTGGGCTGCTCTTTCCTGTAAACCCCCAATAGGCAAAGGCTTGATTAAACCTTAGTTCGTTCCCATAAAATCAACAAGATATCATTACTCAAGCTAGTTTATTTTTCTAGAAAATTGGCAGCACAATCGATATCGTGAGGAAACATAAGCTACATGAAACCATATATACTGATCTATGCCCATGACCTCATCTCCCTTTGTGACCCGGAACCACAAAAGAAAGCAACAAACGGAAAAATCGCATGCCAATCATACTCATCACCCATATAAGGAGGAGGGAAGTGCAACACAACGTTCGTGTAACCGTGTACAGAACCAATCGTCCACCCTCTCTAGAGACGCAAATGCCGAAGCAATCAAATTATGCTATTTCACCTATCAACTGAAATACACTAACAACACAAACAACAGCACAGCAACACAGCAGGAAAACAACCATCCGACGACACCCTTCCACACGCTCTCCCAACTCGGCCCAAGCCCCCACATCACTCCCAAGGAAGCCCGCAACGTCCTAGCGCTCTCCACACGAACGGCGAACAAACGAGCAACCTAATCCCGACCACAACCTCAATCTCGACGACGATGTCGACAGCAGCAACACACGCCGCAACAAACCCGAACCGACCGACCGCCCGAGATAAGGAGCAAAACCCCCACCGCGGCAGCCAAATCGCGAGACGACAACAAGAAAACCTGAAGAAGCGGAACTGACTCGCGAGCGAGCAGCAAAATCGAATCGAATGAAGCAAGAGAGACGGAGAGAGAGAAACCTACGCGATTCACCTCGGCCCTAAAGCGCAACCCTTAAGACGTGGAGGATGTAGTCGCGGGGGGGAAGTGAAACCGATTTGAAGATTTGGGCAGCGACTAGCGTCGAGCGGCAAGGGTTCAGGCAAGGGGCATCGGCGACTAGCGTCCAGTGGCGGTGGCCTCGACGGCGAGCGGCGTCCGGCGGCAAGACTCAGAGTGGCGTGACCGTGTGTGTGTGAGGTCTGAACTAAAGTCTTAATAGATTTTGCAAAAGGATGAAGATTGTCTTCTTCTTTAGGAGCCCTAACCGGTTCCGAAACCATACCATGGATGGACCTAGACCTAGAAATAGGGAAGGAAGAGTCAATTTTCTGCAGGTATGCCTTCCCATAGTGGGCGAACAACTCCCATTCAAGCCCTTCAAGGACAGCCTTTTAGCAGAAAACCACTCTTCCCTTTAGTTCAGGGCCTAGAGACACCATGAGAACCAGGATAGAAACGCTTCTAATCTACCCGAGCTGCATTTCCTAGAGGATCCTACCAAGCTGGAGAAGAAGAGGAGTTTAGAAAGCAATAGAGAGGTCTTTACAAAACACTCACTTTACTTCAAGGAACTCTGCCCAACACATTACACCCTCATTGCCTTATATAGACAATAAGAGGTCATAAGCAAACAAGGACCAAGCTCATGGGTCCGGAAACAAACAGAGGCAACGGAAACTTCCGGGAGAGAATTATTCGCACACTATGAACAGTAACTGTACTGTGAACAGTACTTTCCCTAGCCTAGTGCTACAATAAAAGTGAACAGTATCCTGCTACAGTGAAATTGTATAGACATCGGCTTTTCAGCGGTCTCGTCCGTCACGAGCATTGTAGTCATAGTCCGAGTCATCTGAGCAGTGTGTTGTTGCTAGAAGATGTTCCTCATGTTTTTGTTCAAGAGCTTCAAGGTCTTCTGGTGAGAGGATCTATTTTAGCTGATGTGATGAGGATGCTTCCTCATGAGCCCGGTGGGATGCTTCTTCTTGAGCCCAGTTTATATTGTTATCTTCTGTAGTGTCGACAGGAATGCTTGGCTGAGGCCAATTGGATGGCTGTGCATAGTAGGAAGTGTCCATGTGAGACAAGGATGATGGTCCTTGGTCATAGGGATCTTGGGAAAGAGGACCTCCCCAAAGTGCATAGGGGTCCTGTGTAGATTGGACAATGTCATTTGCACCTGTCATTTCATTATCTTGGGATGACGCAGCTTATCTGAATTGCCTGAGTGCTTCCTTAGCTTCTGGTGCTAGGTCATAATTTCATACATATTCAGGAATGGTTTTGTTTTCTTGGTACAAAATTCTCTAGAGTTCTCGGTACTGGCGTTCACAAGATCTAACAGATCTTGGATAAGATTTGTGAATCCGAGCTTCTCTGCTATCCAAATGGGGTTTGTAGGATGTGGTTCCTATTTCCAGTGGGGCATTAATGATGTTGCCATTATTTCTAAAAAAATGCCATGGACATCGGAAAAACAGGATGGTATGGACTTCAGGATTTGGTGTCGTGGTTCTTAGTTCTTTCTCCAAAAGATGTTTCTAGTGAGTAAGAGGATATAACCAATTGAAAAAGTCTAAAAGATTTTGATCACTTTCTCTTTCAATATTTCTCCCGAGTAAGAATATTTTGGTGAGGTTGGCAATGAATCTTCTAGTTGGAATTTCAATAGCTATCAAGTACTTATTGGTTAAGTACCATAATAGCGTCTTGAGCTAATCAGGGAAATCATCTTCTTTCCAGATAAGAGGATGTATGAATGGGTATTTCGAATTTAATCCACAAGGATAAAGAATCGAACCTTCATTAAATCTGAACAGATTTGTGTGGCATTGCCACATGAGGTTTTCCAGATTTTCAGTGAGATTGTCATTCTGGATTTGTTCAATAATCTCTTGGGGATATTTCCAGCTTGACAAATCTTTTATCTTCTCAATCTTGTATTTTACGCCATGATTGAGCATGTGGAAAGCAGGTCTTTTGATGTACATGTTAATTTCGGCTGGTGCATTTGGTCTTGACAAGAAATCAGCAAGCACATTCTTTTTTCCGGGAATGTGTTTGGTTTCAAAAGAATATTTTGAAAACCATTTGGCCCATCGAAGTAGTTGAGAATTTGGGATCTGCTTCTGTTTAAACTTGGTCATCTGAGGAAAAGATGCCATGTCTAATTCTACTAGTAAGTGATGGCCGATGAAATGGAATTCAAACTTCTTGATTCCATTCTTTACTGCTAATATTTCTTTGAAAGTGGAATGGTAATGCATTTCAGCTTGAGAAAACTTTTCACTTTTGTGAGCACAAAGGTGTCTCTTACCATCAATTTCTTCAAGCAGGATGGCTACCCAATATTCATCACTGGCATCAATTTGAAGAATTCTTTTTCCTGTTGATGGTATTTGTAATGGTGGGAGATTCTGCATTATCTCCTTAAGCTCAACGACTGCTTTTGTCTGAATTTTTCCCCAAGATGGGGGATTCTTCTTCAGCATAGATTGCAAAGGAATCAGGAGCTTTGCAATATTTGGGACAAAATCCCTGAGATAATTGATTATCCCAAGGAATTGCTGAACTTGTTTTGTGGTGAAGTTATCTTCAGGAAACTTCAATAATTCTTGAGCAATATGTGGCCCTGGGTAGTATGTACCTTTGTTAAGGCGCATACCAAGAAATTCAATTTATGTCTGGGCAATGTTCATCTTTCTTTGAGAGAGCATGATACCGTGCTTTTTCACGATTTCTGCAAACTGCTCGAGAAGTTGGTAATGTGATTGCTCATCAGGGCTGTAAAGCAGGATATCATCGATATATACTGCAGCACTTGAGAGAATTGGTTGGAAGATATGACACATGGCCTTTTGGAAAAGGGATGGTGCTACCTTTAGGCCAAAAGAAAGAACTTTCCACTGGAAGTGCTGGTTCGGAATACAGAATCTTGTTTTGGATCTGTCTTCAGGATGGATGCCCAATTGCCAAAATCCAGCTTTGAGGTCGAATTTGGAATAGATGTGGGCCTTTGTTAACCCAGTAAAGAGGAACCAAGAATCGGAACCGGTCCCCTTGGATTCGGGAACCGAACCGGACCCTCCTCCGATTCGGTTCCGGTTCCTAGGTAACCCAGGAACCACGCTCACCCCTAAATGCCACAAGTTTTTCACCAGCGGGAGTGATCCAGAAACGCTGACAGCACATATTAATCGGACGGCTGGTATTAAACCACTTGAATCCAATGGCTAAGGAGAAACATGACAAAGTTGTCGTGCGCAGAAGCACGGGATTGCGGAAATGGCCCTCGCTCCACCTTGTTTTTCTTGGCCTCCACATATCAAATCAAATTAGCAAATCACTAACTTCTTCGAAATTTTACAAGTACTTAAAAGATTACCAATGTTATAGTGAATATATTCGATTTTCCATTTAAGTCTTAGCAATTTATCTTTTTATCACGCCTTTGTAAGCCTCCGCAGAATGTAATATTTGAAGCTCTTTAATTCATATAGACCCAAACTTTTCAAAGTTTTTCTATTCATGTTATTTAAAAAGTAAAAAATATATATATATATATATATGTTTTTTCCACCGAAAGCTAAATATAATCCAACTTATAAAAAGGTCATGAAAATTTTTACATATGACCTAAGTGCCAACGTCTATATATTGTCAAAATATCAAGCTTTACGAGTTGGAGAAGGCTAAAATGCGTTATCACAATATATAAATTAAGTAAAAAGAGAAAAGTAAAAATCTATACAGGCAATCCTGACCTAAAATTAAGGTCCGAAGTGGCTGGGCTAGTCAATTTTTCTGCCTTGGAAAAAAGAAAATGGTTAGCCAATATGTAAGATTATTCACATTTTTGTTAAATTTAAAGAAAAAATAATTGCATGAGTAAATTCGAATAAAGTGATTTTATTTTCCACGAAATGATAAATGAACTTACCTAAAGAGTTGGATCATTTTCAGCATGTAGTTTTTTCCTTCTATATCTAAGTGTTCTATGGTTAATAGTTTTATGTCAATGTGAGCCTTCAAAATTTGAGATAATGTCTATTCATCTCAAGAAGATGTACATTCAAAATATATAAATATATATATATATATATTGACACTTAAATTTTATCTATTATTTAGGATTTAATCCCAAAAAAATTAAGAATTAATTTATAATCCCTAAACAAAAAATATTTTTTATTAAATTGCATCACGTATAGACATTAGGAATATCTGCATTACTTGTATTAACTGTTAGAAACTTTTTGAAAAACTTTAAAAAATTAATTAATTCAAATTAAAAATAATAATAATGCGGCAGGGCCGGGCTAGACTTCAGACTTAGCCCGGACTTAGCCCAGCCCCTTTTTCTTTTCTTCTCTCCACAAGGACGGCGTACGATGAGCACGGGCAGCGGGGGAATGTCGCGCGGTACGACCGGCCTGGGCAAGCTGGCAGCAACTAACGACGCTGCTTAAAAGGGGAGAGGTTGGACCGAGAAATCCAGAAAGAGAGGGAGAGATCCGACGAGAGAGCCGCGAGTGAGAGGGAGGGAAGAGAGTCGGAGCAGAGACCGCCGGCCACCGCGCCTGAATCGCAGCCGACTACCCGCCGCCATGCCTCCTTTCCCGCGCCAAAGTTCCGGTAAGCCCCGACCCTATTTTGGCCCTGCTTTCGGGCGTGCCGGGGCAGAGCTCGCGGTCGTCCACCTCACACGAGCTCCAGCCCCGACCACCCTTTGTCCAGCTACTGTGTGTATCGTTGTCTGTTTGTCGAGAGTTTCGTTAAGAATCCCGGTTGTAGTTGAGCCGGAAAACTCATGATTCACTAGCCCCCTTCACCCGTTCGACGAAATGCTTAGCGAGATCTAGTTTTCATCCTCCCGTTTTTGGCCGAAATCGAGTCGGTCGTGCACGCCGTGGTCTATGGGAATGTTCCAGTGGTGTTGGGAGACCTTGGGCGACCTTGGGCATCGGCCGTGTAGTCGTTCACCACGTTTCCATCGACGCCGTAGTTTGTTCGGTGTTTGGCTGTGGTGTGGCTCTCGGCCGGAGGCGGGGAGGTCGGCCGACGAGTGGCGTTCGGAGTGGACGACGCTGGGTGGTAGCTCGGCGGTGTCCTGAGCGCTGGTGAGGGCTTGTCTAAGTGGCGTCGGTTCGGGTGAGGAGCTTCGGTGAAGGAGAGCGCAAGGGGGAGGCGTGCTTCGGCAAGGAGAGAACAGGGAAAAGATGAGAAAATAGAAAAATAAAAGAATTAAAAAGAATTAAAATAATGAATTAAAAATGATTAAAAAATTAGTTTTTAATTTAAGCGGGTCATATCCCGGTAGGCGGATCGGGTTAATGGGCCGGACCGGGTTTAGCCAGTCTGAATCCCTTTTCCCGAATATAATAATAAAAAAATTAATTAAAAGGTAAGTTTAAAATATATAGTTGCTATTCATTTTTATGTGGATCCCATCCATCGTGAGAGAATCGTTGCCGACCACAGTCGACTTCGTTTAGCAGTGGAAAGAACTCAGATAATTTCTCTATTTTTTATTTTTTAATACTATAAAAATATCTAAAATTTATAGTGCCATATTTAACTTTAATTAATTTTCATGTAACAAAACTTATATTTTTCCATTGCTGACACACTGTGTGGAAGGATAACGATGGTCAAGGTATTAGTTAGGAGTAATCCTAACTTGACGCAACTTCCTGATAATGAAGGACTTGTTCCTTTGGAAATATCTGCTCTGGAAGCTTCTATGCATAAGGAGATTGCCTGGTTCCTGGCGAGAAGTACAACAGACGATAAGCCAAGTCATCCCTTCAGCAGTCCCTCTGCGATTGACACCATTATAGATCTCACCTTCGCTGGTCATCATGGTAAGATCACCATCACTCTTTATCTCAATTCCATATGTTTTTTCCTTCATTCTAGACTTGGCTTATTTTCCTGATCAACCATGCTTGTGAATTCGGATAGATATCACCCTTTATCTAGTCAGGCAGTACCCTCGCTTTTTGACCATGAAAAGTACAAATCGTAAAGGCAGATCTATACTAGGGACGTTGGCGATGAGGGAGTCTCACTTTCGCAGTGGAACCAGGCTCAGTGTTTTGGAAGCATTGATATACAAATGTCCGTACGTTCTGCACTCACATCCCTTCATTGTTGATCCCCCTTCAAGATGATCATACCTAGCTCATCACCTGCTCTTTTGTTTCTGAAATGAAGGTATTCCAGTGGACTTGAAGCCAACAGACAATAATTCGGATCCGGGTGGGTATGCATTTTCGCTCTTGGGCATTATTTTAGGACCTTTCATGATTTTGAACTTTAAGTCAATTTTCTTAGACTGATTCCCTTCGTACTAACAAAAGAAACTGGAAATGATTGTTTCTTGACCTAGCTTTACTTGAATAACGACCAGAAATCTAACTATTTCATGGATCACTTATCCTTTGACCTAGCTTTACTTGAATAACGACCAGAAATCTAACTATTTCATGGATCACTTATCCTCTAGGAACGATGTATGATTTAACTAAGTGCATAAATATCGCACAACTTGATTGATTGGACAATGTAACAAACAAATTACGAGATCTTACAATGATTGCATTCCAGTGACTGGGTTCTCTTTGCAACTTGATTGTAGCGCTTCAATGTCTTACAATGTCACTTTGGAATGCTGCCAAAGTTGCAGGTATGCTTCCATTATATTAAGATACCATCTCTATTTTTGTCCCTCTCTCTTCAACTAAAAGTCTATGGCTTGTTTGTTTTTGACTTCCTTTATGAGTAGATAAAAGCTCCTACTTAATTCTTGTATTAAAAAAAAAAGAAATGAAAAAAGAATACTTGAAACTGCAAATCGAGGCGAGATATGGTGTTAACCTGGGAATTTCTCGCTTATGGCTAAATGATCTAAGGAGAAGATATGGAATAAGACTTAGGTAAACCTAGCACTTCTGCTTCAATCTTGATTGGTGAAATCATATTCCCTTCATCATCTTTATCAAGCATGTTTATCTTTCTGCAAAAATAAGAACAATGAAACCATATGTTTTTGTTTCCTCCATTACAGGTGAAGTGCTTAAAGCCTAAATATTATTTTCTTTGACTACTACTTCATCTCAATACAACACGAAAGAATACGTTTAGAAGGTGCAGGGATTGGGCATGGAACCGGGGGCAAGACTCTCATATCATTGACTATGAAATAAGGTTGCAATAGATGAAGGAATGGATTAATCATTTAATCGCATTTAAGATAGTAATAATTCAAAAAGGTGTGAAGAATAGGAATAGGAGCTGGCACGAAAAATGAAAATAATTTGTTAGGGAGGTCTTGGGATAAAAGAATATTTCAATAGAAGCGAATTTTGTGAGTCTCAACAAAATCGGACATCCGAGAATTCCACCCCACGTTATATGTCCTACACCAACAAGCTATTGGCTAGATAATAAAGGAGTTTTCCCCTCTTCTTATAATCAAAGTATTTCAGATTTTTTGGAATCACACCAGAAAATAAGATCCTAAAAAAATTAGGCTGATATGGGAAAGTACACTCTTAATATTACCCGAGAAGGTGGACCACTCGAATTGCGTGGAAATTAGCCCAAACACCACCTGGTTGCTGAAAGAGATCCTATGGTTCCTAAAGCATAATCACAATTTTTGCCCCTAGTTGCACTTGTCATCTTAAACCAACTTTTGTGTTCCCCCGAATACCCTGTGGCCTTGTCCCTAATTCCTCTATTTTTGTCAAAGAACAAAAAAGGAAACAGAATAGTGTCGTTGCGTGTTTTTTCAAATTATAAGTTATTTTTGAATATAGTCACCCCCCCCCGCGCCAACACAAAAAAAGTCCAATCACTGCATCATTTAGGTAACGTCACATACCATTATGGGACCTCAGTGGAAGTTTTGATTTTGTTAGAGACAGAATGGAGAAAGAAAAAAATTTGCTTTTGTCTTGAGCATAAATAACTGTAGAGTGGCTTGTACGATTAATATGATTTTTTCATTACTAGCTTCTAAAAGCATATTTGAATAATATTGTCTAAAATAATCTTATATAAGGAAAGACTACTGTAATTTACTCTAGCTAGACACACGTCATTAGTGTGGTTATCTTCAAAGCTGTTCTATCAGGTTAAGTCTTATAATTATGTTCTCTTAATTATGATTAACATTATAAAACCTCGTTTTAACTTCAAGGAAATCACTTTCTTTAGTTACCCTCTAATCACTTATACTTTCTTCACATCCAATTATTTTTTTCATCTAGACATGACACCTTTTCTTGGAAAATAGCAAAAATGATTTTATACCTTTTTTTGCACTTTGCATCCTCAATAAAATTCACTGTTTGCATTTGAGGACTGAATCCCAAAGGATTAAAAAATCAAAATATCTTTCATAAAAGATTAATGAAGAAAAAGAAAAAGAGAGAGAATGAGATCGTTTTCCTAAATGCGGGAAATTATGACAATTAGTAAACTGTTATTAGATGCAACTTGGTGTCTAAAAAAATTTGGGACCCAGAGCTGGAGAACTTTCTTCTTAATCCAATTTTCGCCCCTTCATTTTTCGTTTTCATTTTGCTTTTTTTTTTCCTTGACATTTTGTAGTTCCTATTATCAAGAGGATTCATGAGGTGAAGCTGAAACACATGGCATCGATCGAGTTGGCAAAACAAGTTTGCATTGCGGTCTCTCATATGAATAATACTGAGATCGCCGATTTTTTCGGAGATGGTGAGATGTTCTATGGAGCTACATGCAGGGGAATCCGTGAATTCCTGAAGATCTGTCTTTGGTTTTTCCCAGAGCTTACTCGGCTTTCGCCTGGTCATAAGAGGTTGACTGCGCACGCGGTGAGGTTTCGCCAAGAAAGGATTCTCGGACTCTTTTTGCAGGTAAGCTCAACCAATCAGTTGTCATTAGTTCTAGGGCCTACAGAGAAAGAATCGGATCACATGATGGACGCGGCAATATTGTACGACGCCAGAAAGTACTCACCTAGTTTCGATGCAGTAACTGACGTGGCTGGAGCAGCCTTTCAAATACAAAGAGAACTCCAATGGTACAAGGTGTGTTTCCTTTCATGTATTGAATAACCCCGCTAAATAACAAGGCTAGCTATTTCCACTCCCATTTAGGTTAAGGCACTCCTTTTTTTTTTTTTTTTTTTAAGTTAGCTTACCAAAATGTCCCTCTCTTCAATGTAATGTTTCTCTCTCTTCAATCTAGTTATACCTTCTTCGCTTTCAAACTCACATTAAAATATTTAAGAGGAAAGTTTTAATCCTCTGCTATGAGATTGAATCTGTTATCAATATTAATTACTTTATTTATGGTAGAAGTGGTATGTTAAGAAGTTCCTCTTTTCTTTCTTTCTTTCTTTCTTTTTTTTACTCCTTTTTGTGCTTATCTTTTATTTGGACATGATCTAGATTTAAACATGTGACTTTACCTCCAAGCAATTTCTTATCAAGTGTTGGATAGGTCTTGATCTCCTTGAGATGTTACCTCATTTGTTTTTTTTTTTTTTTTTTTGTAGTTTTCATCACTTTATCCACTTATCGAAACTCCTATTTGTTAGGCTGTGGAAAGTTGGGTTCTCCCTAATGTGAGAAATGGCTACTTCGATGGGCAATCATGTTGGAATGCATTCGTGGAGAAGCACAAAGATTTGCTTGAGAGTGGAGAGAAGTGGGTGAAGGACACATCAAATTCTTGTATGCACGTCTCAACTTTAATCGCTACAGTATTGTTCGCAGATGCTTTCACCGTGCCCGGAGGAAATGGCAATAATGGCGTGCCATTGTTGTTAGGACAGGATTCTTTCCAAATTTTTGCTATTTCGGATGCGTTAGGTTTGTTCTCCTCTGTGACGGCCATCTTGCTATTCCTAGCCATTTTAACTTCGCGCTATGAGGCACAAGATTTTCTCCACTCGTTGCCTAAGAAGATCATAATGGGCCTCTCTTTACTCTTCCTCTCCTTGGCTTTCATGCTGGTGGCCTTTGTTGCAACTCTCACAATGGTGCTTGATAAGAGACTAGAGTGGGCTCTCATTCCTATCACTCTGTTGGCTTCTATCCCCGTGGCTTTGTTCGTAGTACTACAACTTCCCCTGCTATTCCAAATGGTTAAGTCCACTTATGGACCTAGCATCTTTCGTCCTGAGAGCATTTGGGAGTGAGGCAAAGTTATTGGGCAAGATCATGTGATTGACGAATTTGATTTGAGGGTGTAAGCGTTCGTCATAGATGGTTGCAGCGGGTGTAATGCAATACCTAATGTATTTACTCAAAACATATGAACAAATACTATGCAAATTTAGGTTTCATGCCTTGTTAGTGGAGATCCATTTATAGAATAATTTTATCAATTTAAAGTGTCATCCTCTAGATATATCAAAGTAAAATCTATAAATACATGAAAATCTATTTTAGACATTTACTACCCAGTATTCTTAATCATGGAATATAACTTTTTATAACATTAGTTTTGTTTAGTTTTTCATTTTGTAATTTAGATGCAGGAATTTTTTTCCATCAACTTAAATATTGAGCGTCCAGCTATTTCTAAAGAGAATCTCTACGGCACGGAAACAATTATATTCAACATTTATTAACAGAATATGCACAATCAGGGAATATAATATGTCAAACCTTTGATTTTTCCTTTTATAGCTTGAGGCATGAATTAGTTCACCCTTTGAGAAAGGTCACCCTTATTCTATTATAGATATTTCACAATATATACATAAACAATTATTTTAAACAATTCACTACCGTGATATGCACAATCATGGATTACAACTTTCCTCATAAAATATATTTTTTTAAATATTTAATTTTTCTACTAGATGCTCTCGAGATGAGCAATTTCATATACAAGAGGATCTATACACAAAGAATACCGATGATAAGAACTATACCAAATGTCGGCCTTTATTCTTATGAACTATAAAGCAATTACTTTCAAACATTATTGCCACAATATGCACATATAATTTTTCTTTTTATAACCTAAACGTAGGAATTTGTCCACCAACTTAAAAATATAAATTTATTATAATATAGGTAAGTCGAGATTGAATTTATATATACATAAACAATTATTTTAGAATAA
Organism: Eucalyptus cloeziana; assembly: GCA_014182715.1. Taxonomy (NCBI): domain Eukaryota; kingdom Viridiplantae; phylum Streptophyta; class Magnoliopsida; order Myrtales; family Myrtaceae; genus Eucalyptus; species Eucalyptus cloeziana. The sequence continues at coordinate 2,656,812 of CM024644.1, forward strand.
TTATTACCAAAATATGGGCAATGATTAAAATGACCTTTTAAACATTTAATGTTCTTCATAGGTGCTCTCAAGATGAATGGTTTGATGATTAAAATAATCTCTATGTAAAGAATATCAGTGATAGACACGATATCAGATGCGTGACTATTTCTTAAGAACTATAAAATTGAAATTACATCATAAATAAGATTCTGTCCACATAAATTGTGAAACACATGGAATTATAACTGTCATAGATTTTAATCAGCCATCTAATTAATTATATAGATATTTCAAAATAAAATCCACATATGCATGAAGGGCTAAATAGAATTCATATATACATAAAAAATTTAGAAAATTAATTTATCAATCTTAGAACTATATGGATCAAATTCAGTCCTAAATTTCAATTTTTCCAATTAAGTTATTGACTTTTGCGCGAAATTCTAATGTAGTTCTTCTAATCAATTTTCGTTGAAGATTGCTGACATAGCAATTCATTCATTGCAGGCCATCCTACGCGGCACACTCGCAAGTCAGTGATTGCTAGTGAAAATTGGTTGAAATGATTATATTAAAATTTCGTACAGATTTATAAAAAGACAGGTTTAGAGGTAATGTTGAATTAAGGACCGATGGTCCTCAATTGGTGCGGGTTCTCTCAAATCCTTACCTTACATAATGTTGGGACTTTCATTTTCATTAAATTAACTCTATGAGAATTCTATATGAAAGACTCGCCATTAGACTGTTGGGGTTGGCTAAAAACCAAATGAGATAGGGGTGAATACCTCACTTTTGACACGACCGGAGATTTAGGGTTGGGAATTTGATGACATTAGTTATCTAACTAGTGCCTTTTCGACGCCTAAACTTGATTATTTGTTAGCTAAAGGGTCCACGCAGTCTTTTTACCAAATTATGAATCCTAAGGTTGTTGCCCATTAAATATCCATATAATGTTTTTGATGTTTATCATGGTCCTAAAATGTAACCTAACCGATTAAGTAAAACAAACAACTCACATCTCAGAAAGTAATGTAGAAGAATCACAACAAATTCATTAGAGATGGTAATGAAAGAGCGAGTAAAAAGTAAAGTGCAATAAGGTAACCTAATACGAGTCGAGTAAAGTATAATATGATTTCAGTATTAAGTTCTAGGACAACAACCCTTAGAGCCTGACTTTAGAGACTATCCTTTCTTGACATGGGTAATTAGGGTTATCAAAACTTTCAGAGAAAAGAGAAATCCCTGGGTTAGCATTTTGTCATCGTAAGTCAGGGTCCCAATTCGACCTTAGGATATTAAATGCTCATTTAGTCCCTTTCAAATTCCTCCAAGGTTATGACACTTCCACACAATTATATGAGGTAAATTCTAAGTTCAACTAAGTTATTTACTATGATTTTTTAAAATTTTTTGAAGTGAAGTTTTTAATCAACTAATTTTAATTTTTCCATTATATTTCTCAAACTAAATTTAATATTATTCAACAGGACTAATTAGATAAACTAATCCTAAATGATTCTAACCTAAACTAAGAATCCACAATCTAATCTAAAATGAACACACAAATCACCAATCAAGCAAATAACGTGCACGACTTACACTAAAAGTCAAGGAATAAAACTTTTCTAACTATACGAATTCTAATGAAATGAAACTAAGCTAAAACTAATACAAAACATCTAACAACCTATTTAAAGCATATTTTTCTAATCCACTTTTTTTTTTGGGGAATATTTTTTATTATTTATGTATCTATTTATTATTTATTTTTCATTTCATTATTCGGTCCTTCTCCAGAACACTTGAACTCACCTCTCTGAACCTCCCTTTTTCATGTTTTACTCTTTCATTCTTTCATCTTCTCTTAAACATTCTAATCTTGGCTCAATTTAAACTAAATACTGAAGTGAACCCATTAAGCTTCTTCCCAGTTTTTGCTCTCGGCCACATTGCTCATAGCCACATACCCCAGTGAAGACTTGTGTTGACTCAGATTTTTTCATATTCTTTACCAGAAACTCACATACAATGGCTTCACACGGAGAACCATACATGTCCTGATCCACCGACGACCAACTCCGACAATTGCTCTGACCACCTCAGAATCATTGCCACCACTCACCAGCCACCACACATGCACAACTATTCATTATTTCGTGAGACCGAAGCTTATCATTCAAGAGCACTACGCATGTTACTTAAGTACGCCCCAGTGAACACGGCAGGATTATACAATGCAAATATCTCTGTAATTCATGCATTCTCACAAGTTCACACTAGAGGGTAAATGGCCAAACTGTCATGATCTCACTCTTCTAAAGTCCCATCTCTAGAATCACCTATCCATATCTAAAAGGAAAAATAAAGACACTGAAAAAAAAACAACATTTCCAATTGACTTCCTGAAGCTACAAGTCCAGATTTGTATTGATACAGAAAAGAATCAGCATGTGTAGTAACTGTGAATTCAATTCCAGCATACTAGAAGCTCAATCACAATGCAATTTTCAGGAATTATCAGTCACGGACCATAGACTAGTAACGAGAATCAACAAACAGCGCATCAGTTACAACATTATAAGACTGGACCTGTTAAGACATACGAACAGCAAGCGCACCCAGAATAGACATAATCTGTAACTCAACACCTTGGTATTATCTCAATACAGTGAGCACATCAGCAATTGAATGCATTGGAAATGGATATGCAACGAGACAAACGCCATCAACCAACTAAGACCAAGCTGGTTATAAGCAAATCGTTAACAAATGACTAGATTCGTACATGATGGAACTGAAACATAGGAAACTTGACATCAACACAATCAATCAACGGACAAGCTTCTAGCATAGATGAATCTTGATTTAACACTAATCCTGATCAAGTAAACATGGCACGTGGGGATTTTGGCTGTGGATTGTAGGATCAAAATTCCAAGTTATAATGAGAAGATCGAACACATAAATCTTAGCTCGAAAACATAAAAATCAACCAGACATCGATATGTATGAACATTTCTAAGATTGTCACACTGGTTTCACTGAGGCATACGTTCACATACATGGCAGGCGTCTTGGTGACGACAAGTAGCAAAAAGAGAATACGAGAAGGAGAAGAAACCCAAGAAAGAAAATAGTTTCTCGAGCTCAAAAAAAAAAAAAAAAAAATCCCAAACTTCCTCTCTGGCTATGCTTTGTTCGTCGAGTATGTGCTTCCTGTGATGATAACATGCGTCTGTGGTTGATCATAGATGGAAAACTGGCAGTGGCTGCCGGTGGGCTTGCGAGAGCAAAACTGAGGGAGAAAAGCTCCGCTGCGGTGAGAGAGGAAAAATCGTCAGGATTCCATGTTCCGTTCGATGAAGCTCAGGGGATTATTGATTTTGAAGCTTAAATGGGTTGGGCATAACATTTCTATGTTGTAATCCCTAATTTGTGAATCAATTTTTATCTGTGAAATTCTAGTGTCAAGTAACTCAATTAGTAAAATCGAAAAGTTTAGGTTTCAATTAGCCTCTACATGATAAAGTTTAGGACTTACTTGATAACTGTTCCTATATAACTTATTTTGACATTTATCTCTTTTAAATCAGTAATAATTTATTATAAAAATTCTCATACAAATTAGATATCAAAATTTAAATATTTGCTAGAATTAGACTTCTTACATTATAGGTTTGCTAACTAACATCAAAAGCAAATCAGCACATAGACCTTGCACAAGAGTGTGCCACTTGAATCATCATCATGCTAGTTTTGCCCACTTTTATATTCATTGACAGATGGATCGATATTGAAATGCTAGTATCATTTTCTTGAATTACCTCATCTCACCCCGAAATTTCATAAGCACCCAAGTTTATTGCAAGCTTTCGAATAAGATATCATTCGCCTGACACCCTTGTTCGTCTCAAATGAAATAGCCGCAATTTCGGGGAAAACACATGGTGAAATCAAAACCAAGTTTCAAAACTAAACAATACTTATACCTAACAATAGTGAGTCGAGCTTTCCGGTGGCATGAGAGTCGCAAGAATCCAAAATTGGATTTAAACAGTACTTGAATTCAAAATTTTATGAACTTATGGTCAAACAAATAATCATATGCAACACATGGACACTTTCAAGGCACATGAGTTTTGTAGAAGAAAAAAATCCTAGATGCACCCGGTGCATGTGAGCCCATCTCACAGGTACCATTGGATGAAGCAGGCCCCATGTGAAACCCACTGATCTAACGGTAGATGTGAGCTAAGTCCACATGACCCGGACACATCCATTACTAGCTCATTGTACAAGTGATCGCAACAAGAATCTAGTGTATTTAGAAATGACGAAACAAGTCCAAAGCCAGGCTCTAAAACAGAATCTACGTAGCTCACGTGACAATCCTCCATAATTAAGTCGTGTAGAAAAGTTCGCATCAATGAATTTGTCCAGTTGGCCTCATACAATACTAAATGAACGTATTAAATGTGTTGGCATGACGCGCCATTGCTAAATAATGCTTTGATTGGGTCAAACACACGACATGACGTGAGCTGTCATTATATGAATACACCACCGAATGTTAGTTTATCCCTCTATAGATAGGATCCAAATTCTACTGTAATCTCATCTATAAAAGATGGATGATACTACTACATCACTTGACTTATCAAGCACATTTCTTCCCAGATGAACTTTAGCTCCCAAGGAATTGATGAAGCAACGTACTTTATTCATCTACTCAAAATTCGACGAAGAAAGGGAGGCGTTTTGCTCCATCGTCCAAACAGAACTAGAAGTTAGCAAGCACTAATAATCAAATCTATACACCAACGACTCACTTCAAAACGCAAGCAAACCAAATACAGCCTTGCAAGAAGAATCCATGGAAAGCCCTTGACGATGAGCATATAAGCCGAATTATTATTTCCTTTCATTTTTTTTTAAGAGGCTTGAAAAGATGGTGATTGTTAATGGATGGATTCTCGACAAAAATGAAATTAGCCACTTAGCCAGTGCCACCAAGAACCCCATTTAGCTTCTTAACCTGGGCATCATCAAGGGAAGTGGTGGCCTCCACCAACTTAGAAGGAAAATTATTAGTGAACAGAGCAAAGTCCAAGATTTGAAGCCCAGGGCTCGGACTGCTGAAGCTGACTATGGCAAGTGCTGGACCTTCACCAGCATTCAATTGGAAGTGCAATAGCCCCTGAAAGAAAATCATGCTGTCCCCTTTGTTGAGGTTCTTCAAGTTGACGATTTTGCTGACAACGAGATGAACTCAGCACAGATCGATCCTTGGAGGACGAGGAGGACCTTCGAGGCGCCTGGGTGCGTGTGCATCGGGGTGACCCTACCGGGGGCCATATCGAAATTAATGGTTGCAACCAATCTGTATATGATAGGGACTATATAGCGGCTGAGCATATTCACAACTCATCTTGAAAGTGGCAAAGGAGGTTCAATCTACGCTAGAATGTTTGTAAGTTCTATTTTGGAAGTTTACTTAACAACAATAGAGCACTGCACCACCATTAAACCAATAATTACGTAACATTACTCGTCACTTACAATGCTTCTCTATCTCTAATTGAATGAATCTCTCCTCCAGTCAATACGAAAATAGTGGGTTTTTCTCATAAATTTTACACAGAATTTTTTATCCATTTGATAAAAATACAAATAAATGTCCTTCTTTTGTTGACACCTGAATATTTTTTGGCAAATCAAGCATGCATGTTTTGAAAAAACAAGAAGTGTATGAAAAAAATAAAAAATACTAAATAAAAGTTGGGTCATCTCACTGCAGCCTCGCTTGCACATATTCGTATCTTATACATGTATGCATTCGGCGGGGTGGAATAGAAGAGAGAGGACGCACATACACAGAGCTCAGCAAATTCTCTCTCGCGTCGTCATTTTCCAGCAGCTTCTAGGTCGCCATTCCCTCTTCATACTCGGCCACCTCCACTCCACCAGTAGCCGCCGCTCGTCCCTGATCGCCGACCACCATAGTCTCTTCACATTCAAACCTCAGAGATTAAAGCAAAGAGTATAGGGAAGGAACTCTCATGTTCAGTTGTGATTCTCTCTCGATTTCCTCTATGCATCCTTACCCCTCTCTCTGTCACCAATTGTCATTGCAGGCCACTTCCCCAACACCACCAGCTTCGCAGCCACAGGAAGTGCTCTCTTCGCTTGCGTTTTTAAGCTAACTTCATCGAAGTGCTTGATTCTCCATCTTCCTCCTTTAGTCTGTTCCAGTGTTTGGTGCTACAACTCCTGAAGATTCACTCCTCTGATTTAATCTCCAATTGCGGTCAGATGTTACTCTTCGTCAAGGTAAATCCACATACTCTGTTTCTGCTGAAGGTAAAGACCGAATACTCAATTTCACCAGCGTGAAATTTGGTTGCGTTTTAGGCTTTCCTGATGACCTTGAGCATGCTGCATTGCCTCTTTGTGATAAGGTCTCTTCCTTATTTTTGCATCTAGATCCTTTGACAGAAATATCTACCACCTGTTTGATAAAATTCCTTCAGATTCTGATTGAGAGCTTCCCTTTGCTTGATTGATACATTAGTTTTGTTGTATAGACTTTACTTGTATTTCATTTCCCTTCATTTAAGAAGTTAGTAGCTATTCATTATAGGAATGGTTATTGAAATTGTCAGATTAGATGCATATCCAGTGCGTACATGAGATAAATCTGATATCTAAGTATTCCAAAACTTAGACCGAGGGCATCTTGAACGAAAATGAATTGATCCATGCACATTTACTTCTTATGCTTCACAATATGTTGATCTATGTTTGTTGTGCCCAACTGCAAATGTATTATGAAAAAATATTGCTGGTTTGTTCTCTACACATGTTGAGATCGCAAGCGTATTGAATGAACGCTAATATCTTGAATCTTGGTTGCATGCTACAAGAGCATTGAGTCGCTGCTCTAGTCATCATATACACATTCATTTTCGGTGGGTAGTGTTACTGATTGGTTCATCTTCATATGCATTGAGTTGTTGATGTGGCACCTTGTTGTGTTCGTACCAATGTGTTATGTTATGGATTATGTCTATTTTGTGCATGCTTGTTGTTCATATGTCCTGGTATGTGGAATTGTTCAATTGTGTCATTGATGTGCTGTTCATTCATGCCAAGCAGTTGATGTCCAGATTTCCTCTTTCATTTTTTTCTATTCTAATTTGGTGAGCCTCTAGTGTCATGATTGAAGAATTTAGAGTTGTAATGGCGTATATGCATTCATTTTGGGTGGGCAGTGTTACTGATTGGTTCATCTTCGTATGTGTTGAGTTGTTGATGTGGTCACGTTGTTGTGTTCGTACCAATGTGTGATGTGCTGTGTTACGGATTATGTCTATTCTGTGCGTGCTTGCTGTACATATGTCCTGGTGTGTGGAATTGTTTAATTGTGTCATTGATGTGCTGTTCGTTCATGCCAAGCAGTTGCTGTCCAGATTTCCTCTTTCATTTTTTTCTGTTCTATTATGGTGAGCCTTTAAGTGTCGAGACTGAAGAATTCCGAGTTGTAATGGCCAGTATGAGGAGACCATTTTTCAAATGCTTTTAGGTTTTATTTGTTTCATGAAGACTGAATGATTCAAAAATTATTTTCCTAAAAATGTTGGTGTCTTTTAAGACATTTATGTAATTTCAAACTAATCTAAAGGAATAAAAAAATTTATCGTAGAAAGTAAGTTATTAGCTACATTTCATATGGGAACTGTTAATTTCACGAAGCTATATCATTGTCTGAAAAGTTTTTGCTAAATAAATGTCTTGCGTAGCAAAATTATTTTGTTCAAACGATCAGAAAAGAAAAATATAATATGATTTTTTTTATATCCACTCATCTACCAATAAAGAAATGTCTTGTGGAGCAGAGTAATACCGTGATTATTTGAGGCCACCGCTGTATGTGAGTATCATCAGGCATAAAGGCGCGATAACCAAGCACCGCCGTGAAGTGAGCTGCCGGCGGAAGACTCGAAACAAGGAAAAACGCCAAAATAGGGAGTTATCAAGTCCGTCTCTGCAAGGGCAGTTTTTGGCGAAACCCGCGCTTCCATGGCAGTCACTGAGGTGCAGGACGAGCGTCAAGAATTTCGGGAATGGATGAATAAAGGTTTTAACGAGAACAGCAAGCTCTTGAACGAGGAGCTAACGACAGAGCCTCTCAGCCAAACTCGTCAGAGCTGATGCCGACGATCGCGTGAGGTCGAGTTGGAGTTGGCAATGGTGGCGACGTTGCTGTAGAAACTCAGCTGGCGTTACAGTGAGGGAGCTCGGCGGAACGGTGAGGTGAGGGAGAAGAATCATCAGAGCTCCCTGACGCCGGTAGGAGAGCTCGTGAGATATAAAAGCCATAGAGAGGACCCTTCGGTTCTGTTGGCGTGTGTAGAGGAATCCAGGCGCGACAAAGGTGGAGGTTAGGAGAGGAAGAGAACTGGTTTCCATGAGTGATTCCAAGTCCGAGAGAATAAGTGGAGAGGGAATTCGTCTCTCTCTCTCTCTCTCTCTCTCTCTCTCTCTCTCTCTCTCTGTGGACACTTAAAAAAACCAACGTCATACACATTGCAGAGGGGAGGGATTCTCTGGAATTTTGCGGAGAAGACGCACGCTCAGGAGTTCCTTCCTCCTCTGGATCTCCTCCTCTGCGGCTGCATTCAATCTTGCCTACCCCCTGCGGATTCCACCATGACCAGGTCTTCTCTCTGATTCTACCTCTCCCGACTGCCACTCATGAGCACCTGCAACAAAATGAGGCACACACATGCACAGAGAGAGCGAGAGAGAAAGAGAACGGGAGAGTTCTGAAGAATTATGAGCTGGGTTGGATCTGATGGGCTGGAGTGATGGGCCGAAAAGCCTAAAGTGATGTAATGAATGTGGATTTATACACACTAACTATTTTATTTATTATTTATTTTTATTATTTTTATTAATTTTTAGTAAAAGCAATGTTCGACTTGCCGGCAAAAGTTAAGGTGTCAACCATATTCAGCAGATCGTCGTAGAGGAACGAATAATTTTAAAGTAAGTTCTTCCAAAAATAATAAATTTAAAATCTCATGAATTAGTTGGACCTTCCAAATTATTTGAAAGTCATTTTTTCGTTGGTTGCACAGAAAATCTTTAGGCGATGGTTTTTAAGGAAAGATAGTTGAGTATGAGGCTTGATTTGAAGTATCCTGGACTCGAGTCAAGAGAAAAACTGTAATTACAAGAGTGCCAACTTAGTCGAATTAACATTTCCGCCTTTTGACTCAACTCATATATCATGACACCAGTTTTCTGAAAGCCAAATCACTATCAAATCTCTCAAGGTATTTGGAAAATTACCTAATTAGTCATAAACATACTTCACAAATATCAATTCAGTCATAAACTTTTTGATTTTACGAATTTAGTTCCTAAATATTTAGCCAAAATTCTAATGTAGTCATTCCAATTAATCTTCATCAGAAATCGTTGACATAGCGGTCTAGTAATCACTGGCCTTCTGCCGTCATGTGAGCGATTTTTGGTGAAAATTGGCTAAAATGATTACATTAGAATTTTAAGTAATTATTTAGAACTAAATTGGCATCCATACAATATGTTTAAAATTGATTGGACAATTTCTCCCAAGATATTTAGCGTGCATTTAGTTTGCAAAAAGTGTTCTAATAAAAACTGTCTTTTGTTTCAACTTCTACTTTCTTGATAATATGTTCGGTGAGTGAAAAAAAAAAGTAGGAGTTTTCAACAGGAATGAACATTATATAAATATTTTTGGTGTCCTGTATAAAATAAGGTCATGGTCGCTTTCAATTTTAAGGTTCAAAGTTTAAGAAACACAACAATCAAAATATCCACCAAATGTATATTATTGAGAATTTTAGAGATGAAAACAATGAATTGGAGAATTTCAATTGTATAACTATATTTTGCATGAAAGCTATCTCTTTGTAAAGATTCTACCTTGAATTAAATTGAAGCTCTTTACTATTGCTTTTGGGCTAGACAAAAGTGATGTACTCATTTTGCTGATGAATTATGCAACTAAAGGCTTGCAAATTAAGTTGCCCAAATAGCTTTTCCAAGCCTAGGAAGCAACTTAACTTGGTAAAGAATCGACTTGATCACAGTATCAACTATCAAGGGATGGAATGAACTCAGAAAGAGGGACAAAGTCATCAAATTGAAATTTTTTACTTTTGCTTTTGGGCTTAACAAAAGTGAAGTGCTCATTTTGCTGATGAATGATACAACTAAAGGCTTGCAAATGAAGTTGTCCAAATAGCTTTCCCAAGCCCAAGAACGAACTTAACTTGGTAAAGACTCAACTTGATCTTGGTGTCAACTATCAAGGGATGGAATAAACTTTGTAGTAAGAAAGAGAGATAGAGTTATCAAATTGAAGTTCTTTACTTTCTTTTTTGTGCTCGACAAAAGTCAAGGGATCATTTTGTTGATGAATTATATGACTAAAAGCTTGCAAATTAATTGATTGAATTGCTTTTTCCAAGCCTAAGGAGCAATTTAACATGGTAAAAAGTTGACTTGATCATGTTGCCAACTGTCAAGGGATGGAATGAACTCTATTGTAAGCAAGAGGAATGGAGTCATCAAATTGAAGTTTTTCACTTTTGCTTTTGGGCTTGACAAAAATGAGGTGCTCATTTTGCTAATAAGTTATACGACTAAAGGCTTGCAAATTAAGTAGCCCAAATAGCTTTTGCAAGCCCAAGAAGCAACTTAACTTGATAAAAACTCAACTTGATCATGGTGTCAACTATCAAGGGACAAAATGAACTCTCTAGTAAGAAAGAGAGATAGAGTCATCAAGTTGAAGTTCTTTACTTTCATTTTTGTGCTTGACAAAAGTGAGGTGCTCATTTTGCTAATGAATTACACGACTAAAGGCTTGTGAATTAAGTTGCACGAATAGCTTTTCCAAGCCCAAGGAGCAAATTAACTTGTTAAAGAGTCAACTTGATCATGGTGTCAACTATCAAGGAATGGAATGAACTCTAAAGTAGGAAAGAGGGACAAGGTCATCAAATTGAAGTTCTTTACTTTTGCTTTTGGGCTTGACAAAAGTGAGGTGCTCATTTTGCTAATGAGTTATACGACTAACGGCTTGCAAATTAAGTTGCCCAAATCGCTTTTGCAAGCCCAAGAAGCAACCTAACTTGGTAAAGACTCAACCTGATCATTGTGTCAATAGTCAAGGAATGAAATGAACTCTATAGTAAGAAATAGAGATAAAGTCATTAAATTGAAGTTCTTTACTTTCTTGTTTGTGCTTGACAAGAGTGAGGTTCTCATTTTACTGATGAATTACATGACTAAAGGCTTGCAAATTAAATTGCCCGAATAGCTTTTCCAAGCCCAAGGAGCAACTTAACTTGGTAAAGACTCAACTTGATCATGGTGTCAACTGTCAAGGGATGAAATGAACTCTAACGTAAGAAAGAGGGATAGAGTTATCAAATTGAAGTTCTTTACTTTTGCTTTTGGGCTCGACAAAAGTGAGGTGCTCATTTTGTTAATGAGTTATACAACTAAAGGCTTGCAAATTAAGTTGCCCAAATAGCTTTTGCAAGCCCAAGAAGCAACCTAACTTGGTAAAGACTCAACCTGATCATTGTGTCAATTGTCAAGGGATGAAATGAACTTTTTAGTAAGAAATAAAGATAGAGTTATCAAATTGACGTTCTTTACTTTCTTTTTCGTTCTTGACAAAAGTGAGGTGCTCATTTTGCTAATGAATTACACGACTAAAGGCTTGCCAATTAAGTTGTCCGAATAGCTTTTCCAAGCCCAAGAAGCAACTTAACTTGGTAAGGACTCAGCTTGATCATGGTGTCAACTGTCAAGGGATGAAATGAATGCTAAAGTAAGAAAGAGGTACAAAGTCATCAAATTGAAGTTCTTTACTTTCTTTTTTGTGCTTGACAAAAGTGAGGTGCTCATTTTGCTAATGAATTACACGACTAAAGGCTTGCTAATTAAGTTGTCCGAATAGCTTTTCCAAGCCCAAGAAGCAACTTAACTTGGTAAAGACTCAACTTGATCATGGTGTCAACTATCAAGGGATGGAATGAACTCTATAGTAAGAAAGAGAGATAGAGTCGTCAAATTGAAGTTCTTTACTTTCTTTTTTGTGCTTGGCAAAAGTGAGGTCCTCATTTTGTTGATGAATTACACGACTAAAGACTTGCAAATTAAGTTGTCGGAATAGCTTGTCCAAGCCCATGGAGCAACTTAACTTGGCAAAGAGTCAACTTGATCATGGTGTCAACTGTCAAGGGATAGAATGAACTCTATAGTAAGAAAGAGAGACAAAGTCATCAAATTGCAATTTGATTTTGGGCTCGACAAAAGTGAGGTGCTCATTTTGCTAATGAGTTATACGACTAAAGGCTTGCAAATTAAGTTGTCCAAATAGCTTTTGTAAGCCCAAGAAGCAACTCAACTTGGTAAAGACTCAACTTGATCTAGGTGCCAATTGTCAAGGGATGGAATGAACTCTATAGTAAGAAAGAGGGATGAAGTCATCAAATCAAAGTTTATTACTTTTGCTTTCGAGCTTGACAAAGTGAGGTTCTCATTTTGCTGATGAATTATATGACTAAAGGCTTGCAATTTAAGTTGCCCGAATAGCTTTCCAAGCCCAAGAAGCAACTTAACTTGGTAAAGACTTAACTTGATCATGATGTCAACTATCAATGGATGGAATGAACTCTATAGTGAGAAAGAGAGATAGAGTCATCAAATTGAAGTTCTTTACTTTTGCTTTTGGGCTTGACAAAAGTGAGGTGAATATTTTGCTGATGAATTATACGACTAAAAGCTTGCAAATTAAGTTGCCCAAACAGCTTTCCCAAGCCTAAGAAGCAACTTACCTTGGTAAAAACTCAACTTGATCATGGTGTCAACTGTCAATGGATAGAATGAACTCTATAGGAAGAAAGAGGGACAATCATCTTAAAGAAAGTTATTAGCTACATTTGATGTGAGAAAGCGATATCATTGTTGAAAAACTTTGAATAAATAAATCTCTTTTGTAGTAATTTTTTTTTTCCAAAGATTGAAAAAGAAATAATACGATTTATTCGTATCCACTCGTCTCACCCATAAAGACATGAAGGACATCACATGGATTTATATATGCCATAAGGTAAACATTTTTTATTGACAAATACTATGTAAAGAAAGACTTGTCAATTTTTCTTTTTCACTTTCAATGATAATTATGACCAAAGAAACGTGCCAAGAGTCACCCGACCGTTGGCTAACGTTTATGCTAGACTCATTATACTAACCACACCGCTCTCGCTTTAAAAGACGAGTATTAATAAGTATCTTAATAGCATTTATTTTCTTCAATGTTAAGAGCATGTTTGAAACTTTTGTTTATTAATAAACTTTCCTATAGATGTTTAAGGAAACTTAATAAATGAAGAATTAAAACAACCTATAATTTTTTACATCAATTACAGGCGAAGTAGCACGGACACGCGACACGACACGACACGACACGTCGACACGTCATTTCTCAAAAATAGAGAATTCTGACACGTTGGGACACGTTATTATTAAATAACTATTTTTATTTTTAATTAATTTGATTCAAATTCACAAATAAATAAATAAATAAATAAAGAGTTTACAATGAATTTATACTAATAATATTAATATATTTATTCATAGAAAATTTGAAAAACATATTCATAATTAATGCATAACCATATATAGGAACATGTTTTTAACTTTAATAAAAATTATGAATAAGACTAATGACTAACGAAAAAATAGAATCAACTTTATTTAAATAAATCTATGATATTATATAATCATCAAAATTTATTATTATTTAACATTTAATATTTTTATTTTTGAAATAACTTTTTAACTCATTTATTTATTTTTATAAAAAAATAACTTTACCGCTCAAAATTATTTTCCCCCTTTTCTCTCTAAACTCTCGTCCCCAAAAATCATTTCCCTCCCCCGTTTCTCTCTCCCCTATCCCCCACGCCACCCCCAAAATCTTTCCTCGATTTCTTCCCTGCTCTCTCTCTCTCTTCCTCCCCCACGATAGCACCTCCTCACACCACCCCAAGATCTTGCCCTTGATTTCTTCCCCGCTCTCTCTCCCCCCTCCCCACTCGACAGCATCTGCTCCCCTACTCCCCCGCCCCCATCAATCATCCCCAACCCTTGCCCCCATCAATCACCCCCATCCCCCCTCTCCCCCTACGGTTTCTTCCCCCATGCCTTCCCCCGGTTTCTCTTCCCCCACCCCACGCCACCTCCCCTCTCTGGCTCTGATTTCTTTCATTGTCACGCCATCCCCTCTCCGGCCTCGGTTTCTTTCCATCGTCCGCACCACCCTCCCCCTCACTAAAACCCTAACCACGGCCTCTTCTTCCTCCTCGTCACATAGCTCTCTCCCGGTTGCCTCATCGTAGTCGCTCGCCGGAAGGGCCCTCTTTCGCAGCTGCAGCCTCGTCGCCGGCCCTCCATCACAGCATCGCAAACACGGCCCTCTAGATCACCTACTCTTCCTCTGGCCCTCTCTCGCCGTCTCGGCCTCACCTCCGATCCCTCAGCCTTGCCTCCACCCTCCATAGTCATCCTCTCTCTCGAACACGCGCGTCGGAATGTGTCGAGAAAGGTTGACCACGTGTCGGGAAAGCTGACACATGTTGACCGCATGTCTGAACGTGTCCGAGCGTGTCCAAGTGTGTCGGACACGTCAACACGTGTCGGACACGACACGGAAGCTCCAGCAACGTGTCGATGCTTTATAGATTACAAGCATGTAAGCGTGTTTCTACTTTAATTTTCTTGTCCATTGGAAAAGGTTCATTTTGAAAGCTAAGCTAGTAAGGTAATTATACCTCTACATAATTATAGGGTAAAATTATTGATTACGAAAACTTAACATTGATGGAGAAAATAAAACAAAATTACTCATTCATCAAAATTAGACAAGAGTAATACCTACACACACATACACCCACATACACACACATACATGCATAGAGAAAATACCAACTAATGCGTGTGCATGTATTACTCTCATCTAATTTTGATTTATGTGAATCACATTACAAGTATCACAAATATCTTCACCATATAATATAATTTTTAATAATCAATTTGCTTTCTCTAGCTGTTCTGTAACATAATACAAGGTGGTAGTTGTAAATAGGATATAGATATCCAAATAATTAAAAGATTAATTTTATTGCGAAAATATGAAAAATAAGAGGATGTGTATCAAAACCATAAATTCCAATTTAAAGATCTCTACCGTGTGGGAACACAAGTTGTCAAAATATTTAAATATATTCATCTATTTGTTTAATTTTTTGAAATAAGCAGCTACTCCCATAAATTTTTATGTGACATCAAAATTTCACATTTTGAGTTCAAATTTTTTTAGAATCTCCGCTACCATATATATACATGTTTTAACCTTAGGCCAAAGTCCAACTTACACTTGAGGGGAATATTAGAATGTTTATATATTAAGCAATAGCTCCATTTATCTACATAAGCTTTTTCATTCGAATAGTCGATAGTGGTTTTACAAGATATTATAGAGGTGTTAAAAAAAGTTCATTGCAAATACAAACAAATGACATGTACATAGATAAATAGATCACTTTATTAAAAGGATTACCATATTAATTTTAAAGTCATGATTAAATGCCACAAATTCACATTAAGTATGGCAAGTTACTCGCCCTACCAAAAGAGTTTTGAGTGGATATGGGACGAAATTTCCTATTCTGCCTGTAGGGCAAAGGAATTTGCCCCGCCCTGCCCCGCTCCAAGAACTAGCCCAAAGGGTGATCCTATATCTAAAACGTGGAGATTTCTAGTATTAACCTTGTTCCTTTACATAAATAGTATTATTTTTTAAAGAATTTAACTGAATTTTTTTTTCTTGAAATTAATTGAACCTGCCCTGTCTTGTCCCAGCGCCACCCACCCCCTATTTTACGTGTAGTAGTATTTTCCGTTCCAACTAATAATTCAAAAAAAAAAAAATGGAGTAATTACAGCTTACACCGGTGGAGTAAAAGAAATTTTCCACATGCGGCCTTACACAACCGTCGGTTTTAATGGTTAGTAAAGAGAGTGAGTGGTTAAAACTCTTAAATCAAGAATGGACAAAGATTGTTTGCGTAATTTTTTTTTTTTAACACTTGCACTACATTCGCTAATATTTCATATAAATGATATAACTAATCAAAAAAAGAGTGAAAAAAAAGAAGAAGCAAAGAGCACCTCATTCGCAAGTATGATTAGCGTAAGCAACTCAGGCGATAAACTGGGAACAGAGTGACCGTAAGGGGATCGAAATTATATAATATATTAATGCTTTCTGGCAAGATCCTACAGATACAAAAAGAGCGGGTGAACATGCATGATCTTCTGAGTCGTCCGCATCAAATGCATTCGAGTAGAAAATCGGTGGAAGCACTGACATTTGTATGGCAATCTTTCCCAGAGGTTGAGCCTAGCTCCGCTGACAAAGTAAGACGGCGCGAAAGACACTGTTCTCAATACCGATCCGTTAGTATTGGCTGGACCGAACAGCGCAACCCCGTGGCAACGAAAAAACAGCGATTTTATCAACGGCCGAAGAGTATCCAAGGTAGACTACTTCAATAGGGACTCCTACAGCCACGACCATCCATCTCAGGCTCAGGCGATACGGAGACTCCAGCGGGGATTTTAAACGCCTAGCGATGACGAGTTTTTGTGGCTACCACTCCCCCTGTTTTCTTTTTGTGTTTTCTTTTCCTCCGTATCTTCTGTTTCTCTCCAGATTTGGTTGGGCTGTGGCTTTCCATCCCAATGAATGTTCAGTTTTGAGCAATCAGCGATGGTGGCAAGCTGGGCGTTCTTTACTCGTAACAATAGGGCGAATGACTGCAGCGACGCAGAAACAGAGCAGAACAGAGCAGTGTAATACCATGATTATTTAAGGCCAATTTGACGGTTACGGGAGGTGCCGCTGTATGTGTGAGCATTATTAGAGATAAAGGCATGATGACGAAGCACCTCCGTGAAGTGAGTTGCCAGCGGAAGGCTCGAATCAAGGAAAAACGCCAAGACAGGGAGTCCATCTCTGCCCGGGCAGTTTTAGGCGAAACCAGCGCTTCCATGGCACTCACTGAGGCGTGTTTCGAGCGTCTGGAGCTTCAGGATTGGATGAATAAAGGTTTGAACGAGAAAAGCAAGCTCTTGAACGGAAAAACTAGAGGATCCCAAAATGAAGCCTCTCGGCCAAACTCGTCCGAGCCGTAACCAGCGATCGCCTGAGGTCGAGTAGGAGTCGGAAACTGTGGTGACGTTGGTCTGGAAGCTCAGATGGTGTTACAGTGAGGGAGCTCAGCGGAATGGTGAGGTGACGGAGAAGAATCATGAGAGCTCCCTGTGTAGAGGAATCCATGCGTGACGCAGGTGGAGCTCACTAGAATAGGACTAGTCTATATTCCCAAGAATAAACAATTTTACACTCAAGGAATCCAACTGCTATAAAGTGAAAAAAGAAGAAGAAGAAGAAGATATGCTTGCTTGTTGTAATTGTAAAGGGTCACCTTTAATTTCAGGAAGGTAATTGTATATAAGGACTGAGCTCTCCCCAGGGAGACTAGTACTCTTCGATAAATAAATATCTTACCCGATTTTTGCATACTCTGTTCACTTCGTTGTCAAAAAAACTCTAACCAGGAGAGCAATCCAATGGCGACGCAACCAACACCAGGTATCTGTTCAAGTTCCAAGCGAGAAACAATAGGGTATAGGCGATATGGTCTTAAAATATTTCAGAACTTGTATTTTCTTCATAATTCTATTTCTTTGCTTTGTCATGAACAAACATAAACCTGACCTTGGCTACGAAAAGAAAAAGGGAAAAGAAAGTCAATTTGAGAAGGACATTGCGCTCACTCTTTCTCTTACATTTATTGAAGATATTCGTTTAAGCGTTCGATCAGATCATTCCCAATCCAGAGGCGCTCCAGGTGCGTTATCCCTCGAAAGGGTTATTCCATTGTGAAATTAATATTGGGGGCGGATCTTCATGAAATTGTTCTTTTCTAGGACAGTTGTCAATGTCTGTAAGGAAAAAGTATTAACTTAAATGGCCTGAAAAGTACTCATCCATTGCAGAAATTTCGGAAAACGTAGTGGATGAACCCTATTACCGACCATTGTTGCAAGCTGCATTCAGGGGTGATTGGGAATTTGCCACAAGATTTTTCAATCAAGATGCTGCTTCGAAGACGGCCAAAATAACAAGCAGATCAGAAACATTGCTTCACATAGCCGCTTTGAGTGGACAGGACGAATTTTTGGTGAACCTGGTTGAGCTCTTGTCTCCATATCCGGAAGCGCTTGAAATGGTTGATTATGATGACCGCACAGCCCTGCACAATGCTGTCCTAGGTGGAAGGATAAGGATGGTCAAGGCATTAGTTAGAAGTAATCCTAAGTTGACGCAACTTGCGGATGATGAAGGACGTGTTCCTTTGGGAATATCTGCTAGGGAAGCTTCTATGCATAAGGCGATTGCTTGGTTCCTGGCGAAAAGTACAACAGACAATGAGCCAAGTCATCCCTTCAGCAATCCCTCGGCGATTGAGGCCATCATGGATCTCACCTACGCTGGTTATCATGGTTCGATCACCATCACTTTCTGTCTCAATTCCATCTGTTTTTGCCTTCATTCTAGACATAGCTTATTTTCCTGATCAACATTGCTGGTCAATTCGGATAGATATCACCCTTTATCTAGTTGGGCGGTACCCTCACTTACTTACTATGAAGAGCACAAGGTATCCTGGATGTTCTATACTGTCCGAGTTGGCGGCGCTGGAATCTCACTTTCACAGTGGAACCAGGCTTAGTGTTTTGGAAGCATTGATATACAAATGTCAGTACAATCTGCACTCGCATCTCTTTATTTTACTGTTTCCCTTTAAGATGATCATGCCTAGCTCATCGCCTTCTCTTTTGTTTCTGAACTGAAGATATACCGGTGAACTTGAGCTACAAACCAACAGACAAAAATTCGGAGCCAGGTGGGTATGCATTTTTGCTGTTTGAGCATTATCTTCGGATCTGCCATGGTTTCGAACTTTTGCTCAATTTTCTTAAATGATTCCCTCCGTATTGGCAAAAGAAATAGGAAATGATTATTTCTTTGTAGGATTTCTTCTAGTTCCTCGACCTAGTTTTACTTCAATAATGGCTTGAAATTGAACTACTTTATGGATGAGCTATCCCTTTGGAACCACATATGATTCAACCAAGTGCATAAGTACCGTATAACTTAATTGATTTTGGACAATATAACAAATGAATTACAAGGTCTCACAATGATTTCATATCCAGTGACCGGATTTTCTTTGCAATCTAATTGTAGCGCTTCAATGTTTTTCAAGGTCACTTTGGAGTGCCGCCAAAGTTGTAGGTACGCTTCCATTTTATCAAGATATCATCTCTATCTGTGTCCCTCTTTCTCCTATTAAATGTCTATGGCTTGTTTGTTTTTGACTTTTTTTATAAGTAGAAAAAAGTTCCTACTTAGTTCTTTGCCATAATTTGGAAAAGAATTTGTGTTAGGGCCATAGGATGAATTAAAAAAATCATTACACATTTACTATCAGATGAGTGACATATGAGTGACATATATGCTGAAGTTAGTTTTGTAATTCAATTTTTCCTTGTCAACCAACAATGAGTATGTAACTTATTTTTTACATAGTCAATGAACCTAATAAAAATCCTTCATGAAAGTATTCAAACTCAAATAGAGTTATATATGATTTTCTACATTAATATTTTTAAATTTTGAAAGATTTCCGGCATTCATCAAATTCTAATTACAAGAATCGTGAAATCGTAAATTGAGGTGAGATTTGATGATAACCTAGGAATTTCTTTCATATGGCTAAATGATCTAAGCGTATAATATGGTATAAGGTTTACGTAAACATAGGACTTCTCCTTCAATCTTGATTGGTGAAATAATGTTCACTACATAATCTCTATCAAGCATGTAAATCTTTCTGGAAAAATAAGAACAATGAGCCCATATGCATACGTTTCCTCCATTACGGGTGAAATGCCTGAAGCCTAAGTATTATTTTCTTTGACTGCTACTTCATCTCAATACACCACGAAAGAAAACGTTGAGAGGGTGCAGGAATTGGGCATGGGACTGGGAGCAAGCCCCTCGCGTGAATAAGGTTACGATAGATGAAGGCATGGGCTTATCACTTAATCTCATTCAATATAGTAAATTTACACTTTCATATGCCAACTTTTGGCGTGAAGAATAGGAATAGGAACAGGTAGTAAAAATCAAAACAATTTGTTTGGGAGGGCTCGTAATAGTTCAGTGGAGCGAATTTTGTGGGTCCCAACAAAATCGTGCATCCCAGACTTCCACCCCAGGTGATATATCCTATACCAACAAGCTATTTATTATATAATAAAGGAGTTTTCCCCTCTTCTTATAATCGTATATTTTAGATTTGTTGGAAGCACTTCAAAAAATAAGACCCCGAATATATTAGGCCAATATAGGAAGAATGCACTCTTAAGATTACCTAAAAAGGTGGACCGCTCGAAGTAGGCGAAAATTAGTCCAAACATCACCTGACCGCTACAGAAAGATCCTATAGTTCCCAAAACTTATTCACAATTTTTGCCCGTAGTTACACATACTTGTCATCTTCACCCAACTTTTGTATGCCCCCGAGATACCCTTTGGCCTTGTCCTTAATT
Organism: Eucalyptus cloeziana; assembly: GCA_014182715.1. Lineage (NCBI taxonomy): Eukaryota > Viridiplantae > Streptophyta > Magnoliopsida > Myrtales > Myrtaceae > Eucalyptus > Eucalyptus cloeziana. The sequence goes on from CM024644.1 coordinate 2,677,626, forward strand.
CTTCTATTTTTGTCAAAGAACAAAAATGGAAACAGAACAGTGTTGTTGAGTATTTTTATCAAATTGAAAGTTATTAGAGGATAGAGTCAACTCCACTCACTGCCATTTAGGTGTAACAAGTAAAGTCAAATATCACGCACCATTGTGTGATGGAAGTTTTGATTTTGTTAGAGACAGAAAAAATTTGCTCTTGTGCTGAGCATATATAACAACATAACGGTTTGTACGATTAATCTAATTTTTTTAATTACTATTTGCTATGCATATTTGAATAATATTGTCTAGCTAGACAATGTAATTAGCGTGGTTATTTTCAGAGTTGTTCTATCAGGTTAATGCTTATAATTATGTTCTCTTAATTATGATTAACATCATAAAACCTCGTTTGAACTTCAAGGAAGATACCGAAAAAAAAGAACTTCGAGGAAGATCACTCTCTTTAGTTACCCTCTAATCGCTTCTCCTTTCTCCACATCCAACTCTGTTTTCATCCAGACATGATACAAACTCACTGTTTGCATTTGAGGACTGAATTCCAAAAGAGAAAAAAAAAAAAAATAGCTTTCCTAAAAGATTAAAAAATAAAAAAAGAATGAGATCGTTTTCCCAATCACCCGCCAACCCAAGCTCTAAACATGGGAAATTATGACAATTAGTAAACTGTTGTTAGATGTAATTTGTTGTCTAAAAAACATTTGGGACCCAGAGTTGGGGAACTTTATTCTTGGTCCAATTGCCGGCCCTTCGTTTTTCATTTTCTTTTTCCTTTTATTTTTGACATTTTGTAGTTCCTATAATCGAGAGAGTTCATGAGGTGAAGCTAAGAAACATGGCGGCAGTCGAGTTGGCAAAACAAGTTTGCATGGCGATCTCTCACATGCATAATACCGAGATCACCAAATTTTTCGGAGACGGGGACTTGCTGTTTCAAGCTACAGCCAAGGGAATCAGTGAAATCGTGAAGCTCTGTATTCAGTTTTTCCCGGAGCTTATTCGAACTAGGCCTCATGGTACAAGTTTGCCAGCACATGCGGTGAAGAATCGCCAAGCAAGGACTCTCGGATTCTTTTTGCAGTTAAGCTCGACCGCTGAGTTGTCATTAGTCCTAGGGCCTACAGACGAAGATTCTAAGGAAATTATGGTTGCAGCCGCAACGTACTTCCCTAATTATGATACTGTAACTGAGGCGGCCGGAGCAGCATTTAAAATGCAAAGAGAACTCCAATGGTATAAGGTATCATTCTTTTCATCTATTTGATAACAACACTTAACGATAATGATCATAGGGACACGCTATTCCCACTCTTATTTTGGTTAAGACATTCCTTTTTCTTTTTTTAAATTAACTGACAAAAATATCCTTCTCTTCAATGTAATGTTTTTCTCTCTTCAATCTAGTTACACCATCTTCACTTCTGGACTCACATTAAAGTATCTCAAAGGAAAATTTTAAATATGGTCTAAAATTTCCATCATCTTGTTATGAGATTGAATCTATTATCAATATTAGTTACTTTCTTCATGGTACAAGTAGTACACTAAGAGTCCTTTTTTCTTCTCTATTTGTGCTTATCTCTTGTTTTGACATGATCTAGATATAAACATGTGACTTGACCTTTAAGCAATTTCGCATCAAATGTTGTATGAGTCTTGATCTCCTTGATATGTTCCCTTGTTTGTTTTTTGAAATTTTTCAATACTTTATTCACTTATTGTTACTCCTATTTGTGAGTTTTATGCATAGGCTGTGGAAAGTTGGGTTATCCCTTGTTGGAAAAATTGCTACATCGAAGACACCAAAACCGAGGATGCGGATGTGACATATTGGGATGATTTCGTGGAGAAACACAGAGAGTTGCTCAAGAATGGGGAAAAGTGGGTGAAGAACACAGCAAATTCATCTATGCTCGTCTCAACTCTAATTGCCACAGTATTGTTCGCTGCTGCATTCACTGTACCTGGGGGCAATGACAGCCAAACTGGAGTCCCACTGTTGTTAGGAGAGGACTCTTTCTTGGTTTTCGCAATTTCAGATGTGTTAGGTTTGTTCTCTTCCGTGATGGCCATCTTGCTATTCCTAGCCATCTTAACTTCACGGTATGAGCCACAAGATTTTCTTAAAGCATTGCCTAAGAAGATCATAACAGGGCTTTGTTTTCTTTTCCTCTCTCTGGCTTTCATGCTGGTGGCCTTCGCTGCATCTCTCACACTTCTGCTGGAAGAAAGAGTAGAGTGGGTTGTCATTCCCATTACTTTGTTGGCCTCTCTTCCCGTGGTTTTATTTGTAAGGCTACAGCTTCCCCTGCTATATCAAATGGTTAAATCCACTTATGGACCAAACATTTTTTGCCCCTATGGCATTTGGGATGGAGTCAATTATACTAAAAAAGATCAGTGATTGATAAATTTGATTTGAGGGTGTATGTCTTCATTATAGTTGGTTATAGCAGGGCCAATGCGATGATGAATGTATTTCCTCAAAGTGTTTGAACAATTACTGTTGTGACCTTTCCAAAGGTCCCGGAGAAAGCTAATGGAGTTCTCTTTGCATTTACTGTTGTGCTCGCATCATGAAAAATTTCATCCAAGTGTAGACGTCAATGCAGAGAAAAATGACTTTGAAGACTTCGTTTTGATACTTCTCCCCTTCTTGATGCGAGCACCCCATTCCTCGCGATTTTATTTTCCGTGTTGGACGACCTTAATCTAGACAAGAAACGAAATTACAATTATAATAGTTTGAATAGCAAAAAAAATGGAATCGCACACCATCAAATTAAAGAAAAAGATGGTCGACTTAGCTTAATGATTGTCATCAACGTCTTCGAAGCAAGATGAGCGTGGACGTCAAGAGGACGAGTCTCTCTCCAGTTTTCTATCTTCACTATTTTCTCCTCTGTTTTTAAACAATCGCTTCGCTCCCGCAATGATGGTCAAAAGATACCTCTCCATGTTTTCTTTTCCTCCTCTCAATGGCTCTTGAAGTCTCTTCTTATAGCAAAAATTTCCATTAATTATTGGAAAGTCACGAACCTTTGCTCCTTTGATAGTGGGGATTGCTGAATTTTAGTCCTGATTGGTGCGTCAAATCCCATCTATCCTTGTACTGATGCCATGGATGCGTCCATATTCATTCACCATTATTTACAATTCCACGGCCAGTTCATTCCATGAGTATAAACTTCTTGATTGTTTCCCTTAATTTCCTCTCTCGCTATCTTCAGGATTTCATTCCAGCAGCCCAGACTTTCCACAAACGCTTTGATTTCTTTCCTTTATTTTGTCCAGTCTTCGCCGATTTGTCTCTCAATTGCCATGCTTTGCTCTCCTGCTTTTACCTATGCCGCCGCGAATGTGTCCACGTTCATTCGCTATCATTTTCGTCTTCTTCTCTTTCCGAACTCCGCTCGATCTATTGCCGATTTTGCCTCCCGCCTACGATTTCTGCGAGTAAAAATATTCCATTTATTTCTCCTCTTGACTGGCCACGGTCTCTTTCCCAATATTGCCTCCTCAAATCATGTCAGAATAATAATCCATTTCATATTTTGTGGGGCTGATTTGTTTTGGGATCATTTACCTTCTTCATTCAGAGCAACATAGGACAGCGCGAGCTCAGTAGAAGGGGGAGCCAAAGAGAGAGAAAAGAAGGGTGGAGGAGAGAGAGCGGAGGGATTTCTTCGCAGAGACGTCCGAGAAGCCCGAGAGACTGAGCGGAGGGGGTGAAGGTAGAGGGAGAGCACCGAGAGGCCGGAGGTCGGAGAGGAGATCTCAGAGAGAGAGAGAGAGAGAGAGAGCCCTCTCTCGGCCAAGCCGCGGAGACCCTCGCCGCACGAGACCTCCGCCGTGTCGCTGCCGCCGGACGCCGCCTGTCGCTGCCGCGGCTTCGCCTGCTGCGCCAAAATCAAGTCGCGCCATCGCTGTACCCGACGGTCGCTGTTGCCACGACACCGCTGCCCGCTGCTTCGCCGATCTGCCACCGATCCTGCTCGCTGCGCCACCGTGACGAAGAAGTCTGGGCCAACCGCCGTCGCTCGCCGCGGCCGCCTCCGTCGGGGTTCGCGGTGGGGCAGCAGAGGAGGCTACGAACCGGGTCGGGCGCGGGTCGTATTCGGGTAGGGTTTCGTTTGTCCGGGCCGGCTGGGTCTGGGTGTGCATGGGCTTGCAAGGTCGTGGGCCTGGCTTTTCTTTCAAGTGAAATGTGGGCCTGATTAGAATTAATTCGAACTGGGCTCTTGACAGAGCTCGGTCCGGCCAAACTCAAGCCCGAGATAGGACTCCTCCGTCCGCTTCGTCCAGCCTCTGTGCGCATGATGGATGACCTCCGTATCTCTGGGGCAGAGTGCTCGAAGTCTATTCTGTTGGATGAAGCTCAGGGTATTATTGATTTTGAAGCTTAAATGGGTTGGGCATAACATATCTAAGTCATAATCCCTAATTTTGTGAATTAATTTTTATCGGCGAAATTCATGTTAAGTAACTCAATTGATAAAATCGGAAAGTTTATATTTGAATTGGCATAATAAGTTTATGACTGACTTGATAATTGCCCCTAAATAACTTATTTCAATATTTCTTCTAAATCAGTAATAATTCATTATAAAAATTAAAATTTAGATATTTGCTAGAATTAGACATCAGTTCAGATTATAGGTTTGCTAACTGACGTCAAAAGAAAATCAGTGCATCGAGCTTGCGTGAGAGTGTGCTACGTGAGTCATCATGAGTTTGACCCACTTTTATATCCACTGACAGATAGATAGAGATTGAAATGCTAGCGTCATTTCCTTGAATTACGTCATCTCACCCCGGAACTTCGTGAGCACCTAAGTTCATTGTAAGCTTTCCAACAAGATATCATTTGGCCGACACCCTTGTTGGTCTCAAATCACATAGCCACCTTTTCGGGGAAAACACATGATCAAATAAATACCCAAGGATCTAAATCAAACAATACTTACACCTAACAATAGTGAGTTGAGCTTTCCGGCGGCATTAGAGTTGTAGGAATCCAAATATGGATTTAAAAGATAATTATTTCGAATTTTTATGAAGTAATGGTTAAACAACTAATCAAATGCCACACCTCAACACTTTTAAGGCTGAAAGAGTACTGTAGAAGAAAAAAAAATCCTTAGATGCCCTTGGTGCCTGTGAGCTCATCTCACATGTACCATTGGATGAAGTGGGCCATGTAGAACCCACTAATCTAACAGTAGCGTGAACTAGGTTCACATGATCCGCACACATACATTACTGGCTTATTCTACAAATGATCACGACAAGATTCTAGTGAATTTACAAAAAAAATGAAACAAATCCAAAGCTAGGCTCTAAAACAGAATCTGCATCCATAATCAAGTCATGTGTAGAAAAGTCCGCATCAATGAATTGGTCAATACTAAATGAACATATTGAAAGTGTTGGCATGGCATGCCATTACTAAATAATGGTTTGATCGGCATGACGTGAGCCGTCATATAAACACCGAATGTTAGTTTATCCCTTTGTAGATAGGATCCAAATTCTACTGTAATCTCATCTATAATGGGTGGATGATATTACTACATCACTTGATTTATCAAGCACATTTTTCTAGATGAACATTATCTCTCAAGGAATTGACGAAGCAACGTACTTTTATTCATCTACCCAAAATTCGATAGAGAAAGGGAGGCGTTTTGCTCCATAGTCCGAACAGAACAACAAGTCAGAAAGCACTAAAAATCAAATCTCCACTTCAACGACTCACTTCAACACACTAGCAAACCAAATACAACCTCACAAGAAAAATCCATGGAAAGCCATTGACGATGAGCATATAAGCCGAATTATTATTTCTTTTCATTTTTTTGAAGAGGCTTGAAAAGGTGGTGATTCTTAATGGATCTTGACGAAAATGAAATTAGCCACTTAGCCAGTGCCACCAAGAACGCCCTTGAGCTTCTTGACCTGGGCATCATCAAGGAAAGTGGTGGCCTCCACCAACTCAGAAGGAAAATTATTAGCGAACAGAGCAAAGTCCAAGATTTGAAGCCCAGGGCTCGGACTGCTGAAGCTGACTACGGCAAGCGCTGAACCTTTACCAGCATTCAATTGGAAGTGCAACAGCCCCTGAGGGAAAATCATGCTATCCCCTTTGTTGAGGGTCTTCAAGTAGACGGTGTTCGCTGATGATGAGATGAACCCGGCAGAAATCGACCCTTCAAGGACAAGGAGGACCTCCGAGCCACCCGGGTGCGTGTGCAATGGAATGACCCCACCAGGGGCTATGTCCAGGCGGGCCAAGGAGATGCCGAGCCCATTCAGGCCAGGGAACTGATTTACAAATGCCGTGGTCACCGCAGCCTTGATGAGGTTAGAGGTGTTCCCAGCCACGCCGAGGCCTGCGAAGACAAAGTCATTCACGGTGACTGCTGAGACCTTCTTGCAGGAGTAGCCCGCGGGGCCATCGGGGGCCGAGAGGTCTGCAACGCAGAAGTCCTGGACCGCCGCGTGGGAGGCGGAGAGGAGGAAGGAGAACAGAATTAAGGTTTGGAGTATTGACATCTTTATGCCAACGCTTTAATTTCTTGGGAGAAGGATTTCCTTTCGAATGTGTGTTTGAGGAATTCTCGGGGAGGTATATATAGAGCGGCACATCGTGGGATGTTCTGAGGCATTGGTGATTGGCCGAGAGGATAAGAAACCCCATGCAGGGTTTCACGTGCATGGCAATGCAAGACAGGGGTACACTGGAAGCAGACAGATTGCGATTCGTGACACCTGTCGGAGGGTAATCTCTTCACAGAAAAGAACAAGGAGGTTCTTTTAGTCTGAAAATAGAGGACCATGAGAAAATATCTTGAGATATTTTTGGGCTTCGTAAAAGAATATTCGTCTCTTTAAAGAATATGTACTCCAAATACATTTCCAATTGGAAGAACTCAATAAGAAGTTCAAAACTTGCAATTTTCGCTAGAAGTACCGTATATCTTAAAAGTTGCACATAATGATCAATCATACTAGATTGTTTATAAGTGTATCTTAGCTTAGAATTTTTATTTTTTGCACCTCTTTGGTTAGAATTTTACTCAACTAAAATAGAGAACTACACCACCAATAAACCATCAAGTACAAGAATACTGTACTTGTCACTCAATTAAAACTTGGATTAACACAAATAATATACCTCTCTCTCGTTATGGAATTTGTGCTTGTTTAACTTACAAGCAGGTTATATTTAGACATGTAATCCAATAATCAAAGACAGGTTAGATGAAGTTCCCAGCTATTACAGATTGAAGAAAACGTGACTCTTACAACTTTTGGATAACCAATTGTGCATTTGATGTAACTATAGGAACTATATAATTTTTGGGACAAATGAACCACATTGCTCATCACAAAGGGGCGAATTTCGCTCTACATTATTGGAGTACTTCTAACTTTCTTTTAAGATAGTTTATTTAAATGGAAAAAAGAAGAAGAGGAATTTGAATTATATGAAGTTATAGAGGGACCGTCCAAAAATAATAATCTTAAGAGAATCAACAAGGTGGTCCCCGAGCACATGGGAGGAGAGAAATGATGGCATAAGTGGACATACAAGACAGCTAAAAGTGTAGCTCTTGCAGACTGCAAAGTCTTGGTTTCCGTTGTCCGAGCTTTGGCCATGAATTTGAGTGGACATTGCGAATTCCCTATCTTTTAGGGTTTCTCGGATTTCAGGGAGCAACGTAAAAGAAAAGGTTTCACCTAATTTCACACATGACATTTGACATGATTGTCTCATTTGACCTTTTCTAGGGGATTTGATGCTTCGATATTTGTCATTTGGTATCTTCCTCACAGATAAATTGACCAATTCAACCACAATTGTGTGATAAAACCATAATTCCATGGAGAGACGTGGCGATAATTCTCACCTTAATGTAATGTACATGAGGTGTATAAAACTTTAATTGGGACTACTTGTCTATCTAATGTAACACAATAATGCAGAAATTTTGCCCGTTATACATACTATAAAGATATAATTAATGGAAAATGCAATAATCATCAATCAATTTTATGATTTACAACAATGACTTTCTCTCAATCAATCCCAGTGGCCGAATGCATGCGATCAAGCTACATTAGACTCAATCAATGATTGTGCTCAGCTTATCCAAGCGTATGTTTGAGTAAAGATTGGACTTAGCTATCTCAATTTGCAGCCTAATTCAAGTTGTCGTGAGTACGCCGAATGAGTAATCCCTAATGTAAGCACAATACCCTCTCTTTCCTAGCTCGTTCTTGCAAAATTATGCTTCCTTTGTGCGCTAAGCTCAACCCGAGGGAATCGAATCGACCATCACTTGAACAAAAAGTTAGAAGATGCAGCCAAAATGCATCAAAAATGGTCCACTCCCTCTACCAGTCCAGCGGTGAACAGACTAAAGGCCATTTTTTATGGCAGTCAAGATATTTCCAAAGGTCACTGAAAGAGAAACTTCATATGTCCTACTGCTTGTCTATTGGCCACGTACGTTTGTTGTATACTGAGGACCGAAGTGTGAACTGATAATGGCATTGTTAACCTTTTCTTTCTAAAACCCATTCCAATTCATATCCCTCCACTCTTTTAAAGGTCAATTGAGATATTTGCCGGCAATCACGCGGAGAATTTTAATGTGGAATATGCGACGTAATGTTGATCAGAATTCTAAAACTAAAAGATATATAACGGGTAAAAGGAGTTCTCTTTAGATGTAATAGGTAAATAAGCTATTTTATTTTTAAAAAAATCCAACCCAACAGATGCTTGATTATAAGTGGCTAATGGGGATGCACATTTGCAAAAAGGATAGGACTAACCTTGATATCGTGTTAGAAAATCCAAACCAATAACTTAAGTTGATAGGTATAGGGAGACCATATGAATATAAAGAGTATATAGGATCCGTTGTCAAGTAATATGAGGTAATATTTTAATACACTTTGTGTTTGAATTTCACTATGTTAAACATTCATTTTGGTGATTTTACTATTCCATCTGTTAAAACAAAAGAAAAAAAGTTCATCAAATTGCCTGACAACATGTTGAGAATTAGTTGACACATATATAAAATTTCCAATTTTTTTTTTTTTTTTTTTTACAATTTACAAATTACCATTTTTTTTTTAATCTTTTGCCAACTTTTATCTGCATATTTTACTGCTACATTAAATTTGCCGGTCCTTAAATAAATTTACCAATCTTGATTCAAGCAAATCATCAATCCTTTACGAACTACTTTTGGTTTACAACTCTTGTTTGATTTATTTGCCAATATTTATATATATATATATATTATAGTTTATCAATTTTTTTTTATTGTTTATCAACTTTTTTTTTTTTTTTTTTTTTTCTTTTGATGACCCACGGACGATAGCATAGACGCCTAGCTACCTAAGGGATCATGAAACATAATGTAATAACCCATTAAATTTACTAAGCTTTTCTTCGGTTACCAACTAGTTTTTTACAAAGTTATTTAAGTGCTCAGTTATTCTAATTTAGAAAATTTTCTATTGAGTTAACAGCCCATTAAATTTACCAACTTTTTTAGAAATCGCTGATTTATATTTCGATAGATACTAACATTTCTCTGACGAAATTATTAACTTTTGCAATACCGACTCTTACTTGAGTTAGTCATCAATGTTTGTTTAGCTTTTTTCTTAATTACCAACTTCTCTTGTCTATGACAAAAGAAAAACTTATCTTATTTTTAACAATTACCATTTAAATTTATCAATTACCATATGAAAGTGTTGACTTTTATTTAAGTGATTCACCAAATTTTCTCCGATTGAGTTACTATCTTTTTGCTTTACCAACTTTGGTTTATTCTTAAATTTACCTGTCAATATTTTGCACTTCATTTTCTCTAGCCTCCACACACAACCCAGTAAAATAGAATTTTATACGCTGCAGAATGTTTATACGTGACCGCACCAAAGTTTGATTTCCACTTTAATGACATGAACTGCAATAGTCAAATTTTCCTTATTGAAGGCAATAAATCGAGAAAATATTTGGACCCACCAGCTCGAACGAAGTCCATAGCAACCTTTCGAAATTGCTCGACAGCCTGCGATGCTTCGAATGTGTCCGTAGCTCGAGCTTTTGACGATATGTCGTCGGTCCCGCCAGGCATGAGATTTTTCCACTTTTCCAATTTGAACTAGTTGGTGGATGAGATTGATGTACCTTGACCGGGTCAATAGACTAAACCTAAATTAAAAAATAACATGTCAATTAGTGATACCTTTGTACTAGCTGAGTTCATTCTCATATGATGGAAGGCCAAGGAATTGCAAGCCCAAAAGAGCTTGAGCTCATATGATAAGTTATATGGAGAAATAAGGTTTTTTACTATCTTTTAAGTAGTGGCCGCAAAGAAATTAGCAGAAACCAATGACAAAAGAAAAAGAGCAAGCAGAAAATCTGAGATTTGATAATCAGTCTGATTTATATTAAGCTAGCATTGGAGGTCAGTTTGTAATCCGATTGAGCTGAAATTTTGTAAACGTTTTTGTGGCACACTCTTCTCGGATAGTTTGATTTTCGTTTGAAGCTCCCTACACCAAGTATTTCATGGATTAATCAAAACTTGCATTTTTGGTCAGATTTATCCTTGATCTCTTGTGAAATTTATGCATTTTGCCAAGAATGATGTTCTTGAGGTCTTTGTTGCTATGTACCTCTAGTATTTTATTAGAGAAGAACTTTGTTTACCCGATTTTGTTGATAGTGAAGATTTTTGGGTGGACTTCGATCTTGTGATTTTTAATCTCCTCACTCTGAGGAGATTTTCCACATAAAAAATCATCTTGTGTTTGCGTGCTTGATGTTTATTTTGCTATACTATATCAGATCCTATTAGATTTACACAATGGGGGAAATTATTCTATTCCGTTACGTTAAATCCGATATTGTTCAGATTGTTACCATTTTCCATCGCTTTAGAGCATAATCATCAACAAAATATCAAGCCCGTAGAATTCAATTGAACCAGTGAGTTCATTGAACCGGACAAAGCAACGAATAAATAAAGCCAAAAACAGATATAGCATCTAAGATAAGTAAGCCTCTCCAGACCATACAAACGTATGACGAGCTGGTGCAAAAGGTTTGGTTAGAATATGGAACATTCCTCCTAGGATTCCATTTTCATCAGAATAGAATTCAAATATTGTGGCAGCTGCTATTCGGTAAGCATGAACACGATTATACTTTGAGCAATTGTCAAGCTATAACTCACGTGCTTTTTCAAATGTTAGAAGGAAAAAAGAAAATGAGAGATTGATTTTTCATGTTTAGTTTCTCCCTATATGTCAATTTATTGCCCTTCAATCATTTTTGTTTTTATGAAAACATAAACCACATATAAAACGTTTATAGGTGCGGTTAGACTCAAACAAATTAAAGTTAAATAGAGGGGAAAATGAAATCTTACATTTTTTTTTCAAATTAGAAAATAGGAATTTTGTTACCAGTGTGCAATTTAGGTCTCACATTTACGTGCTGGACACTCGGAAGAATATGGTTTTAAAATTCAAATACACATGTCGCTCATCAAACTATGAATATATAACTATCTTTTTACACTAGCGGTGGACCTAATAAGAATTATAAAGAAAAAAATTATTATCTAATTCCTAACTACTAGAGCAATAGATTAATCTTATTCTTCTTAGCGGTCCTTTGTTGTCCGTTTTGAGTACCTTTTACGAAGGTAGGGGCCGCAGCAAGGTTTTCGGGCCCAACATATTGGGGAAAATATCATCCTCACTTTTGATTCTTTTGAAAATTTCAGGACACAATTTCACCTCATAAAGTATATAATTTCTTGTGTTTTTCCCTTAACTTTTTTAAATTCATTTTTTAATTTTTACCTCATAAAATATCTTCCTAACTTTCTACAGAAAATAGAGCCACCCTCGATTTGAAATGCGTCTAACACTTTCTTCCATGCTTCCACTTGTTCCTCGGTATAACGAACATGCCCATGGGAAAACCCATGTTCATTTATCATGAGCTCTATAATAAGTTTAAGGAAAGAAACATTTTCAAAAGAGCGAAAAAAAGAAAAAAAAAAGGAAATGATAAAGAAAAACAAGAAAAACATGCTGTTAAGTCTACAAAGTGAGACTGGGTCCAAGGACAATGGGCTTATATTCTGACCAAAGATTCATCTTGAATGATAACATGAAATCTAAAGCTAAACAGATGTTTCCTGTAGTTTTAGAGATGGTACATTATGCAACTCTCTCCCATAAATGAAACTCGATTGAATTATCAACACATTTATGAAATTACCCGGCCCCGGTCTCGGAAACCACAGTGCCTTCAGTGATGAGAAGGCAGAGTCATCCTCTGCCCATACCACTCCACCATAGCCGGTTGCGGAGTGCCATTTAAGGCTCTGCATCTTGTCATCGGCGCAAGCACTACCCTGCACCACCGCAGCAAAAGAGTCGCCACTCAGCTAACGATACCAGTATGGCATGCTGCATGGTTCATCCCAACGATCGCTATTACTTCATTTATGTTTACAGTTTTAGCTATTATGTCTATAAGTCAGATGTACCAAAAAAGTAATAACGCGATGGCTTCTCTACAATGTCACCAAGCAAGCCAAATCGAATCTCGAGAAGGGAATTTGCACACAATTAGGATAAATTAATTTGATATTCTAAAGAATTTTATTAGATACATGCGTAGAGATTGGTTTATCAAAAGTCGATTTACAAAATGGCATGATATAGTCTTGTTGGACGCTTGAATAGAACCTGCTTACTTATTATTCATTTATTCGCGTTCGAATTTTGAAGCATAATTCCAGTCAAGATTTCGAACTCGATTTAATCCTAAACCTTTGCAATAAATTTTAATGTAATCCTTTGGATTAATTTTGCTGGAAATGGCTAACATGGCAGTTTAGTTATCGTCGATTGTCCTCCGTGGCACATTAACATGTCAGAGATTTCTAGCAAAATTGATTGAAATGATTATATTAGAATTTCTTGCAAATGTTTAGGATTAGATTAGCAAAATTGAAGAGTATGAATGAATTGGTATATTTACAATAGGTTTAGAACTGATTGGACAATCTTCCATAATTTGTATATATGTAGAACACCAATTTGGATGTATGATTGGAGAGAGTTTTCTCTGATCAAAGATGCGGAAAAAACAATTTCAAAGAGATTGATGAACATAGATGTACATTTTTTGTATCAAATGGAGATTCTCTCTCTAGATTTCTAAACGATATACAATTATTTTTTTTAAAAGTGTAAATAACAAACTAGATGTCCTCATTTGATTCACCAATTTTTACCAATTCAAGCATCCATAAGATACACCAAGTACTTTTAAGCCTCATTTAAACAATTAATGCAGATCTAGGACCCTCAAGAACATACTTTTGTCATGTGAGACTCTTTATCATTACTTTCTTGGTTAAGAAAATAATAGTCCGTCTATCCAACAACAAGGTCATGAGTGTAAAACGTCTCTCGAACACACTCATTTAATGGTGCATTAATTTTGAACCTATATACTAAATCATGATTAGAAATGAAAGTTTGACTGTATGATATCAAATCTGCTTCACCATCGGTCACGGCCTTCATCCCTAGTTCTTGAGTGAACTGGCTGGCTAACATAAATGTACCTTGATGAGCATTTCTTACAACTTGGCTTCTTCATCTTCTGTACTAGTTTCTTCAACAGATGGCATGACTCGCGGTTGAGTTACATGGAGATAAGTGAGTTTTAATCCCATATCAGCCTCGAATGTGTTGAGTTGTTTGATCATCATGAGTCCTAGATTGAGTGGATCAGAATCCATGGCATCGACATAATTGGACACAGGCGAAAATCCTAACTGAACTCGATCACCGCCAATAGTTGCAACTACCGTTCAAATGATCTCCATCGAGAATCTGCACCAATTTTCAACTAAACCACCGTATTCATCCATTCTATCGTTGACTGCATCTTTCAGGAATTGATCAATGAGATAGCCATGTGCTGCATAGAGGTCGATCCCATCGAAACCCAACGTTTGTCCAACTATAATGTTAGAAGAACACTGTAGGACCGACTCTTAAAAATGTTTGGACCATCATTGCCATTCACTCGATCTGCGTAGGTCAGGGCCACGCAAAAAATTTCCATGGATGGACTAGGCAATGCCTAATAGGTATAGGGTCACATAAGGTCGTTTGAGAGTTAAGTGGATCTATAAAAATGATCATGACAATGCCTCCAGTGCATGTCGTCTTTAGGGTACCTAACATTAATATAGCTGTTAATTGTAATCTTACATCACTTCATTATGTGATTGTAATAAGCCTTATACATAAATAGTCTCAATAGAATCAGTAGGTTTATTGAGCGATATAATCAATCTTGAGCATGAGACAGAATTCTCTTTTCGCTTTGAAATGCACCAAGTCACTTTCGTAACTTAAATTTTCACTTATATTGTCAGGTCACTATCTTGTAACCGTTTGACTCTGTTCAATACAATTTTTATTTGAATCCTCATTCAGTGCACGTGAACGGCAAAATTACATAAGTGGAAAAATTTTCAATGTCAAGTCTTATCAAAATTAAAGTGGAAAACAGCTTAGGATAGTGAATTAAGACACGAAATCTTGTAGCCTAACCTGCTCGTGTGGAGCTGATTGCTGCCTGACGAAACTGCTCGACAACCTTCGGGGAATTTCATATGCTTCCAAAGGCTCGACGCTTGGAGAAATTTTCCTGGGTTCTATCAAGCATGAATACTTTCCGGGAGAAGTGCCAAAAAAGTCCTAAACCTTTTGTCTTTGTGTGGATTTAGTCCTAAACTTTTTTTTGATGTAGATTTAGTCCTAAACCTTTTTATTTAGTGCCAATTTAGTCCTTCCGGCAAATTTAGCCCGGAAAATGCCTACGTGGATACAAAGCTAGCGCCGGCCATCCTACGTGGATGGACCGGTGCTGACATGGATGCCTGAAAACAAAACGACGCCATTTTATTAAAAAATAATTAAAAAAAGAAGAAAATGATGAAGACCTAGAACCTTCAAAACAAACGGCGCCGTTACTTCTATTTTCCCTTTTCTCTTAGGTTTTCACTTGCCTCAAATCGTCTTCAGTGATGGAGGAAGAACCCCAAATCCCATCTGCCCAAATCGATTTAGTCTAAAATCAAATCCAAGGAGTTTGCTCAAGCCAAGTTGCTCTTTGATCGAATCGACTCCCCAATCTAGCCCAACCCCTTCGTCTGCCCAAACCCTACAATTTGGCCTTCGAAATTGCGAAGACCTGACTGACTCAATTTGAGTCGCCACCCGATTGACTCGATTCACATCGCAAGCGGATTCGACCTCACCGAACACGACAAAGTGTGTGGTCTCGAACACGACAAAGTGTGTGGTCCTAATTTGCTCGTGTTGTCGACACTCAGCGGATATAAAGGTATGTTTTTGTGGTTGTGGTCCCAACCCTCAAATTTTGTTGATACATCCCACGATGTTGTTGTGATGATATCCAAACACCCAACACTCAACATGCCTTGTAGCCGCGTTGTTGGTCTAATGTCTAGTAAATTTTTAGGTTTTCGTTGTCTTCACATGAGCTTGACAAAATATGAAGGCAAAAAAAGACACGACAATATTACCATTATATTTTGAGAAGCAAAACATTGAAGTAAATGGCTATTGAACTTATTTCCTTTGGAGAATATGCATTCTAATTTCACTCAGAAATTTCATCGAACAAGTGGCGTTTGAATTGATTTTAGTACAAATTGATTTTAACAAGGATTTTTATGTTGTCATATGCGATGATTGCGTATGAATTGATTTTAGTACAAATTGGCTATTGTGGGATTGCTTTACCTTAGCATTTCTACTTTTTATGTACGAAGGTATGCGTTTGTGATTGAATCTAGCACTCAAATGAAGACTTTTTCGTACGAACCTGAACCGTGCAATGTTGGAAGTAGTTTTTTTTTTTTTTGGTATTATTTCTCCATATGAAAAAAAAAACTATTTCTCGGGAGGCAACACAAAATCGATCGTCTCCTCTAAACATAAGTGAAACCTGGCTATAGGTGTATCTTGATTGTGTTCTGGTCAAGCTGATCATAGGGGCAACTACAATAGTTTGTCAAGTGAGTTAATGGTAGGGGAGACCAGAACTTCAAAGAACAACGTATTGATTATAACGGCCAAGTCAAAGCAGAACATGCGATAGAATTTCAATTGTAATCTGTATAAATGTGTGTTTGAATTTTTAGTATTGCTACTTATATGGCCCACCCATTTCCTAGACTGTATATATTTGGAGTCAATTGCAGTCTTCTGTCATCTTCCACCTTCAATTTGTTGATTCTCATGTTGAACTTCAATTGCAGTCTTTTGAATAGCAATAGCTTAAAAGCAGAATCTTGATTTGCCCTTGGACCTATTATGTTGTTGCTCCATTATGAGTCTCCATATGCTTATAATATTTTTTTTTCATTTTGTGTAGGGTCAAGATGAGTAAGAAGTCTGCATCGGTTTGCTTGTATCACGGTGGGAAATTTGTTCGTCGCCCAATGCTTGAATATATTGGGGGAAAGATGGATTTAGTACAATTAAATATCGATTGTATGAGCCATGAAAGGTTCATCAAAGACATTGAGAATGTGGCAAATGGTAAATTCGAAAAACTATATTTTAAGCTTCCTGAGAAATCTCTAGAAGATGGGTTGAGACATATATGTAATGATAGCACTATTGTCGATCTAGTTTTCTATCATTTGTGACATGGATTGATTGAGGTGTATGGAGAATCTTTTGACAATACGGTAGGTGAAGGTGCTAGTCATGGTGAGGGCAATGGTGAAGGTGCTGGTGAGGGCATTTGTCAGGGTGAGGGCAATGTTGAGGGTGCTGGTGAGGGCATTTGTCAGGGCGAGGGCATTAGTGAGGGTGTTGGTTTAGGTGATGAGGCATTTGCTCAGCATGGGTGTGATTTAGATTATGATTACTTAGTAGATGAGGGTGATTATGTTGATTTAGAGGGTGATGAATCTCTAGTTGAAGTTGATTCGGAAAATGAAGACATGGACTTAGTCGATGAACTATTCTTGACTGATGATGACAATAGGGATAACGAAGACCTTGTTGAAGGAAGGAAAAAACTCAAGGAATTCCACAAAATGGCCACAAAGGCTTGGATTATAAGGGAACCGCTCGCAGAGTTTATACCATCTCAATAGTCTATCGGAGAATCATCTAATCCCCAACAATCTGACATAATTATTGCAGAAGCCAATTACCAAACAAACTATTACGAAACAGACAGAGATGAAAGTTTGGAATTTGATGTGGAGCTTGAAGATGAAGTTACAAGAAGGAGAAGTAGGTATCCAAGGTACGATCCTAATTGTATAGTGCCTGTGTTTACTACATCTATGATGTTTGATGATGGTAGACAATTCAAAGATGCTGTCAAAAAGCATTTAGTGGTTGAGCGTAGAGAGATAAAATTTGTCAAGAATGACAAGAAATTTGTTAGGGCAAAATGTGTCGATGTAAATTGTCCTTGGAAGATTTCTGCATCTTTTGGTGTTAGAACTGGATCGTTCCACGTGAAGACTTGCCATGCAGAGCATACTTGTAGCATTAGTTTCACTAATAAGAGGGTCACAAGTTCTTGGTTGACGGATCACTATTTTAGTACAATTAGAGCAATGCCAACTATAAAAACCATTGCTTTTAAGGAACTTATTAAGGAGCAGTTGGGCTTAAATGTAAATATAGATCAGTGTAAAAAAGCAAAGCTGCTTGCCTTTAAAGTTTTGATGGGAAATTATAGGAAGGAATATTCAAAGTTATGGGATTATGTGGAGGAGTTAAGAGAGACAAATCCTGGGAGTACTATTACATTGAAGGTTGAAAAGCCTAACATGCATTCTAAAGCATTATTTGAGAGAATGTACATATGTTTTGCTGCATGTAAAAAAGGATTTCTTGATGGATGCAGAAAAGTTATGGGATTAGATGGTTGTTTTTTAAAAGGAATTTGTAAAGGGGAGATATTGTGTGCTGTTGGAAGAGATGCAAACGACCAAATGTTCCAAATTGCATGGGTAGTTGTGAGAGTTGAAAGTGGAGACACTTGGACTTGGTTTTTGACAAGTTTGATGTATGACCTCAATATGATCGGCACATACGAACAGGGCTGGGTTATAATTAGTGACAAGCAAAAGGTGAGTTCGCTATTTTCTTTTTTCTTTTTCTTTTTCAGTGTTATGCCTTGTAAATGATCACTCTTGTAGTATGTTGCTGACATTGAAATAATCTTTTTTAGGGCCTTCTTCAAGCCGTGGCGAACTTGTTGCCTTTAGTTGAGCATAGAATGTGTGCTAGACACATTTATGCTAATTGGGGCCAAAAGTATAAGGGAATACAAATTCAAAGATTATTTTGGCAATGTGCTAAGAGCAATACTATGGTGGAGTTTGATGAACACACACAGGCATTGAAGAAAATCAGTCCTGCTACGTATCATGACTTGATTCAAACAGAGCCAAAGCACTGGAGCAGGGCTTTCTTTACTACTGAGGTTAAATGCGACATAGTCGATAACAATTTATGTGAAGCATTCAACGGAAGAATTATTGAAGCTAGGTGTAAGTCTATTTATAGTATGTTAGAAGAGATGAGAATAATGATCATGACAAGGATGCATACACAGAGGGATGCCTGTGCTCGATGGAGAAGGGATTGTGGTCCAAGAATCATTAAAAAGTTGGAAGATAATAGAGTTGACGCAACTTATTGTCATGTGATATGGAATGGCGATGCTGGATATGAGGTGTTGGATAAGGGTGTTAAGTACGTAGTTGATGTGTCCAAGAGAGATTGTACTTGCAGGAGGTGGCAACTTACTGGCATTCCTTGTCGCCATGCCATTTCAGCTATAGATCATAAGCGACATGATGCATATGATTATGTGGATGAGTGTTACATGAAGGCAAAGTTCTTAGCTACATATCAGAATATGATGATGCTAGTTCGGGGAGAGAAATTTTGGAAAAAAACTAATAATGAGGCACCCGAACCACTTCTGACTAGGGTGAAGCTCGGTAGGCCCAAACAAAAAAGAAGAAGGGAGGAAGGTGAGGTCGCACGTGGTATTAGAATGTCAAGAAGAGGAATGAAAATGACCTGTTGAAGTTGCTCGAAGACAGGATACAACAGTTTGACATGTCCAACTAAGAAGGCTAAGACTGCAACATCACAAACACAATCATCTCGGCAAAAACTTTCAGTAAGTACTTTCATATATATTGTTTCATGTTTATTTCATGAACAAATTTTAAATGAATATTATTCTTTCCAAGTTAAGTGACGTACTAGCAAAGGTACAAGTGAAAGTGTTGGTGGGACACCAATTACTAGTGCTGCTCTTAGGACACCATTATCTCATGGGAGTGTAAGTAATGCTTTTGTTAGTACTTTTGTTTTTACTAGGATAATTCTATTGAGTAATGAAATTAACAATGTCAAGTGCAGAGTATAAGTGCCAGACAAGGCAATAGAGTTGATATACAAGCACAAGTTGAATCAACATCACAAGCAGCTGCAACCGAAGTTCCATTTAACGCAGTAGGCCCAACAAGAAAGAAGAAAAAAAAAGAAGAGGAAGTAACTCCAATTTACAAGAAGGGATGGGATTAGGAAGTAGTGTTCTGGCTATTTTTTTATTTGTCGATGATGTGTTGGTTCAATGAAGTAGTGCAGTGGCTATTTTTTGTTTGTTGTTGATGTATGAGAGATCGATCGACTCCTCCAAGTGTTGTGTGGTCTTCACTACTTGACTTTGTGGTGTGTGAAAGGCTACTATGGGTTGGAATTTTCAGTTTACTTGGGTTATGGAATTCTTGAAAAGATAATTCTCTTTATAAAAAAATCCTGAAGTTGGCTTAGAATGGGGCCATTTTATGTATTTGGAAGGAAAGAAACTTTGTTTTGCATACTGGTCCCATGAACTAAATTGGTCAGGTAGCTACTTATGTTGTTATGATAAGTGTGTTGGAGAATTGGTGAAGCTTTCCATTGGCGCACAATCATGTTTTTCATTGATTTCTCCTAGCTCAATAAAATTTATTGATTTCTCATGTGTCTTTACTTGTCAACTTATGAACTCGTCTCCTTTTCATTTCTTGTTTCTCCAAGCTGATTTCTGCTCCATTCAGGTCGAATTCCTTTGATCAATGGCCACAAAATTCAAAGTGTAACACCCCCTGATTTGCACGTTTATTAAAAGCATATGGTAAAAATAGCTAGCAATGCACGATAATAATTCAGAAGAATCTTGGAACATCATTCGGAGAAAATGAGAAAGTATAGTCGCTAATTAGTAACGGGGAGTCGACGACAACAACTTGATGGATTAATTTTGAGTACGGAAGCATGTACGAATTTATTTCGGAAAGCTTTAAAGAAAAAAAAAAAGCTGCCCATGATTATTTCCAAAAAGAGTGATTGGGCAAGAAAATAGAAAATAAATGGGGTGTCGGGTTTGGATGCCAAAATTTTTTTTCTCAATAAAACAAGGAGGTTTTAAACTAGGTGCATGCAAAGTTTGATTCATTAATTTTGAGTATGGGAGCACGTACGGATTTAGTTCCAAAATTTTTAAAGAATAAAAAAAGTTGCCCAAGATTATTTCCAAAAAGGGTGGTTGGGCAAGAAAATAGAAAATAAATGGGGTGTCGGGTTTGAATGCCAAATTTCATTTTCTCAATAAAATAATGAGGTTTTAAACTAGGTGCGTGCAAAGTTTGATCGATTAATTTTCAGTACGAGAGCACGTACGAATTTATTTCCGAAAGCTTTAAAGAAAAAAAAAGTTGCCCAAGATTATTTCCAAAAAGGGTGGTTAGGCAAGAAAATAGAAAATAAATGGGGTGTCAGGTTTGGACGCCAAATTTTATTTTCTTAATAAAACAAGGAGGTTTTAAATTAGGTGCGTGCAAAATTTGATTGATTAATTTTGACTACGGGAGCACGTACGAATTTATTTTCGAAAGCTTTAAAAAAAAAGTTGCTCAAGATTATTTCCAAAAAGGGTGGTTAGGCAAGAAAATAGAAAATAAATGGGGTGTCGGGTTTGGATGCCAAATTTTATTTTTTCAATAAAAAAATGAGGTTTTAAAATAGGTCCGTGTAAATTTTGATGGATTAATTTTGAGTACGAGAGCACGTACGAATTTATTTCCGAAAGCTTTAAAAAAAAAAATTGCCCAAGATTATTTCCAAAAAGGGTGGTTGGACAAGAAAATAGAAAATAAATGGGGTGTCGGGTTTGGATGCCAAATTTTTTTTCTCAATAAAACAAGGAGGTTTTAAACTAGGTGTGTGCAAAGTGTGATTGATTACTTTTGAGTACAGGAGCACGTACGAATTTATTTCCGAAAGCTTTAAAGAAAAAAAAAAGTTACCCAAGATTATTTCTAAAAAGGGTGGTTAGGCAAGAAAATAGAAAATAAATGGGGTGTCGGGTTTGGATGCCAAATTTTATTTTCTCAATAAAACAAGGAGGTTTTAAACTAAGTGCGAGCAAAGTTTGATCGATTAATTTTGAGTACGGGAGCACATACGAATTTATTTCCAAAGGCTTTAAAGAAAAAAAAAAGTTGTCCAAGATTATTTCCAAAAAGGACGGTTAGGCAAGAAAATAGAAAATAAATTGGGTGTTGGGTTTGGACGCCAAATTTTATTTTCTTAATAAAACAATGAGGTTTTAAACTAGGTGTGTGCAAAGTTTAATGGATTAATTTTGAGTACGAGAGCACGTACGAATTTATTTCCGAAAGCTTTAAAGAAAAAAAAAAGTTGCCCAAGATTATATCCAAAAAGGGTGGTTGGGCAAGAAAATAGAAAATAAATGGGGTGTCGGGTTTGGACGGAATTTTTTTTTTTCTCAATAAAACAAGGAGGTTTTAAACTAGGTGCGTGCAAAGTGTGATCAGTTAATTTTGAGTACGGGAGCACGTACGAATTTATTTCCGAAAGCTTTAAAGAAAACAAAAAGTTGCCCAAGATTATTTCCAAAAAGGATGGTTACGCAAGAAAATAGAAAATAAATGGGGTGTCGGGTTTGGATGCCAAATTTTATTTTCTCAATAAAACAAGGAGGTTTTAAACTAGGTGCATGCAAAGTTTAATTGATTAATTTTGAATACGGGAGCACGTATGAATTTATTTCCAAAAGCTTTAAAGAAAAGAAAAAGTTGCCCAAGATTATTTCCAAAAAGGGTGGTTAGGCAAGAAAATAGAAAATAAATGGGGTGTTGGGTTTGGATGCCAAATTTTATTTTCTCAATAAAACAAGGAGGTTTTAAATTACGTGCATGCAAAGTTTGATTGATTAATTTTGAGTACGGGAGCATGTACGAATTTATTTCCAAAAGCTTTAAAGAAAAGAAAAAGTTGCTCAAGATTATTTCCAAAAAGGGTGGTTAGGCAAGAAAATAGAAAATAAATGGGGTGTTGGGTTTGGATGCCAAATTTTATTTTCTCAATAAAACAATGAGGTTTTAAATTAGGTGCGTGCAAAGTTTGATCGATTAATTTTGAGTACGGGAGCACGTACGAATTTATTTCCGAACGCTTTAAAGAAAAGAAAAAGTTGCTCAAGATTATTTCCAAAAAGGGTGGTTAGGCAAGAAAATAGAAAATAAATGGGGTGTTGGGTTTTGACGCCAAATTTTATTTCCTCAATAAAACAATGAGGTTTTAAACTAGGTGCGTGCAAACTTTGATGAATTAATTTTGAGTACGGGAGCATATACGAATTTATTTCCGAAAGCTTCAAAGAAAAAAAAAAGTTGACCAAGGTTATTTCCAAAAAGGGTGGTTGGGCAAGAAAATAGAAAATAAATGGGGTGTCGGGTTTGGACGCCAAATTTTATTTTCTCAATAAAACAATGAGGTTTTAAAATAAGTGCGTGCAAAGTTTGACCGATTAGTTTTGAGTACGGGAGCACGTACGAATTTATTTCCGAAAGCTTTATAGAAAAAACAAAGTTGCCCAGGATTCTTTCTAAAAAGGGTGGTTAGGCAAGAAAATAGAAAATAAATGGGGTGTCGGATTTGGACGCCAAATTTTATTTTCTCAATAAAACAAGGAGGTTTTAAATTAAGTGCGTGCAAAGTTTGATAGATTAATTTTGAGTACAGGAGCACGTACGAATTTATTTCCAAAAGCTTTAAAGAAAAAAAAAAGTTGCTCAAGATTATTTCCAAAAAGGGTGGTTAGGCAGGGAAATAGAAAATAAATAGGGTGTCGGGTTTGGACGCCAAATTTTATTTTCTCAATAAAACAATGAGGTTTTAAACTAGGTGCGTTGAAAATTTGATGGATTAATTTTGAAGACGAGAGCACGTTCGAATTTATTTCCGAAAGCTTTAAAGAAAAAAAAAAGTTGCCGAAGATTATTTCCAAAAAGGGTGGTTGGGCAAGAAAATAGAAAATAAATGGGATGTCGGGTTTGGATGTCAAATTTTTTTTCTCAATAAAACAATGAGGTTTTAAACTAGGTGTGTGCAAAGTTTGATCGATTAATTTTGAGTATGGGAGCATGTACGAATTTATTTCCGAAAGCTTTAAAGAAAAAAAAAAGTTGCCCAAGATTATTTTCAAAAAGGGTGGTTAGGCAAGAAAATAGAAAATAAATGGGGTGTCGGGTTTGGACGCCATATTTTATTTTCTCAATAAAACAATGAGGTTTTAAACTAGCTGTGTGCAAAGTTTAATGGATTAATTTTGAGTACGAGAGCACGTAGGAATTTATTTCCGAAAGTTTTAAAGAAAAAAAAAAAGTTGCCCAAGATTATTTCCAAAAGGGTGGTTGGGCAAGAAAATAAAAAATAAATGGGGTGTCGAGTTTGGACGCCAAATTTGTTTTTCTCAATAAAACAAGGAGGTTTTAAACTAGGTGCATGGAAAGTTTGATCGGTTAATTTTGAGTACTGGAGCACGTACGAATTTATTTCCGAAAGCTTTAAAAAAAAAAAAACTGCCCAAGATTATTTCCAAAAGGGATGGTTAGGCAAGAAAATAGAAAATAAATGGGGTGTCGGGTTTGGATGCCAAATTTTATTTTCTCAATAAAATAAGGAGGTTTTAAATTAGGTGCTTGCAAAGTTTGATTGATTAATTTTGAGTACGGGAGCACGTACAAATTTATTTCCGAAAGCTTTAAAGAAAAAAAAAAGTTGCCCAAGATTACTTCCAAAAAGGGTGGTTGGGCAAGAAGATATAAAATAAATGGGGTGTCGGATTTGGATGCCAAATTTTATTTTCTCAATAAAATAAGGAGGTTTTAAACTAGGTGTGTGCAAAGTTTGATCGATTAATTTTGAGTACGGGAGCACGTACGAATTTATTTCCGAAAGCTTTAAAGAAAAAAAAAAGTTGCCCAAGATTATTTTCAAAAAGGGTGGTTAGGCAAGAAAATAGAAAATAAATGGGGTGTCGGGTTTGGACGCCATATTTTATTTTCTCAATAAAACAATGAGGTTTTAAACTAGCTGTGTGCAAAGTTTAATGGATTAATTTTGAGTACGAGAGCACGTAGGAATTTATTTCCGAAAGTTTTAAAGAAAAAAAAAAGTTGCCCAAGATTATTTCCAAAAAGGGTGGTTGGGCAAGAAAATAAAAAATAAATGGGGTGTCGAGTTTGGACGCCAAATTTGTTTTTCTCAATAAAACAAGGAGGTTTTAAACTAGGTGCATGGAAAGTTTGATCGGTTAATTTTGAGTACTGGAGCACGTACGAATTTATTTCCGAAAGCTTTAAAAAAAAAAAAAACTGCCCAAGATTATTTCCAAAAAGGATGGTTAGGCAAGAAAATAGAAAATAAATGGGGTGTCGGGTTTGGATGCCAAATATTATTTTCTCAATAAAATAAGGAGGTTTTAAATTAGGTGCTTGCAAAGTTTGATTGATTAATTTTGAGTACGGGAGCACGTACAAATTTATTTCCGAAAGCTTTAAAGAAAAAAAAAAGTTGCCCAAGATTACTTCCAAAAAGGGTGGTTGGGCAAGAAGATATAAAATAAATGGGGTGTCGGATTTGGATGCCAAATTTTATTTTCTCAATAAAATAAGGAGGTTTTAAACTAGGTGTGTGCAAAGTTTGATCGATTAATTTTGAGTACGGGAGCACGTACGAATTTATTTCCGAAAGCTTTAAAGAAAAAAAAAAGTTGCCCAAGATTATTTGCAAAAAAGGTGGTTGGGCAAGAAAATAGAAAATAAATGGGGTGTCGGGTTTGGACGCCAAATTTTATTTTCTCAATAAAACAATGAGATTTTAAAATAGGTGCGTGCAAAGTTTGACCCATTAGTCTTGAGTACGGGAGCACGTACGAATTTATTTCCGAAAGCTTTATAGAAAAAAAAAGTTGCCCAAGATTATTTCCAAAAAGGGTGGTTGGGCAAGAAAATAAAAATAAATGGGGTGTCGGGTTTGGACGCCAAATTTTTTTTTCTCAATAAAACAAGGAGGTTTTAAACTAGGTGCATGGAAAGTTTGATCGGTTAATTTTGAGTACGGGAGCACGTACGAATTTATTTCCGAAAGCTTTAAAAAAAAAAAAACTGCCCAAGATTATTTCCAATAAGGGTGGTTAGGCAAGAAAATAGAAAATAAATGGGGTGTCGGGTTTGGATGCCAAATTTTATTTTCTCAATAAAATAAGGAGGTTTTAATTAGGTGCGTGGAAAGTTTGATCGATTAATTTTGAGTACGGGAGCACGTACAAATTTATTTCCGAAAGCTTTAAAGAAAAAAAAAGTTGCCCAAGATTACTTCCAAAAAGTGTGGTTGGGCAAGAAGATAGAAAATAAATGGGGTGTCGGATTTGGATGCCAAATTTTATTTTCTCAATAAAATAAGGAGGTTTTAAACTAGGTGCGTGCAAAGTTTGATCGATTAATTTTGAGTACGGGAGCACGTACGAATTTATTTCCAAAAGCTTTAAAGAAAAAAAAAAGTTGCCCAAGATTATTTCCAAAAAGGGTGGTTGGGCAAGAAAATAGAAAATATATGGGGTGTCGGGTTTGGACGCCAAATTTTTTTCGCTCAATAAAACAATGAGGTTTTAAACTAGGTGTGTGCAAAGTTTGATCGATTAATTTTGAGTACGGGAGCACGTAGGAATTTATTTTCGAAAACTTTAAAGAAAAAAAAAAGTTGCCGAAAATTATTTCCAAAAGGGGTGGTTGGGCAAGAAAATATAAAATAAATGGGGTGTCGGGTTTGGACGCCAAATTTTATTTGCTCAATAAAATAAGGAGGTTTTAAACTAGGTGTGTGCAAAGTTTGATCGATTAATTTTAAGTACGGGAGCACGTACGAATTTATTTCCAAAAGCTTTAAAGAAAAAAAAAAACAGTTGCCCAAGATTATTTACAAAAAGGGTGGTTGAGCAAGAAAATAGAAAATAAATGGGGTGTCAGGTTTGGACGCCAAATTTTATTTTCTCAATAAAACGGGGATGTTTTAAACTAGGTTCTAGGTCTTCATCTTTTTTTTTTTTTAAATTTTTTTAAATAAAACGGCGTCGTTTTGTTTTCAGGCATCCATGTTAGCGCCGATCCATCCACGTAGGACGGCTGGCGTTGGCGTTGTTTCCAGCTCGGCATTTTCCTGGCTAAATTTGCCGGAAGGACTAAATTGGCACAAAATGAAAAGGTTTAGGACTAAATCGGCACCAAAAAAAGGTTTATGACTAAATCCGCACAAAGACAAAAGGTTTAGGACTTTTTTGGCACTTGTCCCAATACTTTCCAATTCTCCAATATGGACCGGTTGGTTGACAAAATTTGCGCACCCTCACCAGGCTGCTATACTAATGAACTAGAAATAAATTATGATTAAGCAATAACATAACTCTATTTCACGAGATAACAACATAGTAAAATGGATCGATCAAGATCACTCCCAGAAGTGAGTGAAAAGAATTATCTATCATATGGTACCTTGACATGGAAATACACCTTCAATGGCAAGGTCTCACTAATGCAATTACAGAGGATGGAACTTCAAATGCAAAAGATAAAGCAAATGCGCTGATTTTTATTCATCGTCATTTGCATGAGAGCCTGCAGACTCAATATTTATCCGTTCGAGACCCTCAGATCTTGCGGATGAGGTTGAAGGATAGGTATGATCATACCTAGATTGTTATCCTCCCTCAAGCACAATATGACTGGCAAAATCTCATACTGTAATATTTTAAATCAGTGTCTGAGTATAACTCCGTTTTATTTGATATTGTATTGCAACAGCAATACCGGCAACGTTAGTTTGCCACATACTCTGAATTAATTTCTGTGCTTCTTACTGCTGAGTAAACTAATGAATTACTGCTAAAAAATCATGATCTTAGACTTGCTGGCTCTAAAGCATTGCCTAAAGCACATGCTAACTTTGAAAAAAATATTGGTCATTTTAAGGGCTATAAGTGCAGGCAAGAACATAATTCTAGAAGGGATGATAGGAAATTTAACCACCCTAGGAAATCTAACTTTGGCCAAATCATGACAAAGAAAAGAAGCCTAAGAAGGTGATTAATGAAAGTATTTGTCATCGCTGTGGCATGACTGGACATTGGTCACATATTTGTCATATGCCAAAGCACTTTGTTGACCTATACCGGGCATCTTTAAAAAATACGGGCAAGCTTGGTGAATCTCATGCCATTGAAATCAATCCTACTGCCATAACCATTGTTGAGGCCAACAATATCTTTGTTGGTGGGACTTTTCTTGCTCATGAAGTAGCAAATGCATCTCTGGATGTCTCTAATTTCTTTGAGGACTTCCGATTACTTTGATAAAGCATCAGATTAGTGGATGATAATTTGAACTTCAAATTCTATGATTTTAATAATTTCTTTTTTAGTTGTTTTGCTTTAATTGTATTACTTTTTATTGTTATTTAATATGGTTATGAAATGTTTATGAACCTTATATAATATTTATTTTGAAATTTTATTCGACTCTATAACAAATATGCAAATTTTATGATACTTGACACCTGTAGTTGTCAATATAAATGTAAATGAAAATACCGAGAAAAATGAATATATTTGTTTGCTTGATAGTGCAACAACACATACTATATTTCGTAGTAGATATTTTTTCTAGAGTATGACATTGCGTAAGACACAAATCCATAAAATATCAGGTCCTATTCTGATTATTGATGGTTTTGGGAATGCTACAATTGTTTTGCCAAATGGCACCATCTTGCATATTGAAGATGTGTTTCTAAGCATTAAATCAAAAAGAAATATGCTCAGTTTCAAAGATGTACGTTGTAATGGATACCATATTGAGATTATTTATGAGCAAGATAAGGAATATATTGACATTTCCTCTTATAAGATGAGCTTGAAGACCATCCATGAGAAGTTAGAAGCTTCTTCTATGGGTTTGTATTGTGTCATGATTAAGGCTGTTGAAATCTACGCCACCACATCCTGTAGATTGGTAAACTCCGATTAGTTTGGATTGTGGCATAATTGCCTTGGTTACCCTGACGCTTCAATGATATGTAGAATAATTCAGAATACAAAAGGACACCCTTTAAAGCATACAAATATATTGTTGTCCAAAGATTATAATTGTGAGGTTTGTTCACAAGAAAAGCTCATTATCAAACATTCTATAACAAAGGTTATTCTTGAATCCTTTTCATTCTTGCAAAGAATTTATGGTGATATTTGTGGACCAATACAACCACCAAATGGACCATTTCGATATTTTATGGTACTAGTGGACGCATCATGTAGATGATCTCATGTTTGCCTATTATCTACGCGCAATGTCACCTTTGCACGTTTACTTGCGCAGATTATAAAACTCCGGGTACAATTCCCTAGTTATCCAATTAAGAGCATAATAATGGATAACGCTGGTAAATTTACATCAAAGAGTTTTGATACCTATTGTGCTTCACTCGGAATCGAGGTTGAGCACCCGGTTGCATATGTTCATACTCAAAATGGATTAGCAGAATCATTGATTAAACAATGTCTAAATAATTGCCCGCACTCTATTATTGAGAATGAATCTCAACGATACGGCATGGGGTCATGGAGTTTTGCATGCGGCAGCTTTAATAAAATTATGCCTCACTACTAGTCTTTTACAATCTCTCTTCAAATGGTTATTGGTTATGAACAAGATATTTCACATTTACGCATCTTTGGTTGTTTAATACAAGTGCCTGTAGCACCAACAAAAAGAAGAAAAATGGGTCCCCAACGCCGTTTGGGCATTTATGTTGGATTTAATTTACCGTCTATCATTAGGTTCTTGGAACCAACTACCGGTGATCTTTTTACTGCCAGATTTGCAGATTGTCATTTCGATAAGACTAGGTTTCCATTAATTGGGATACCTACAACTTCCATGACTGCAAAACAAAAACCAGTTAAGGTTTTCTCTTAGAATGAGAAAAATTTATCTCAATTAAACCCAATGACTCCTGAATGTGAAAACGAGGTGTAGTGCATAATCCATTTACATGCTATGGCCAATAGACTTCCTAACGCATTTAATGATGCTACTAAGGTAACGAAGTCTCATATTCCAGCTACAAATGCTCCAGCTAGGATAGTTGTTCTCGAATGACAGGCAAAAATGGATCAAATCCCCCGCACTTGAAGTGTGGTAGACCGATAGAATCAAAAGATACTACTCCTCGAAAACGAAGGGGAAAGAATCAGGAATCCACTCCAGATGAGCTTGACGTTGTGCTTGCTCCGAAAGAGCTTATTGCCCCTAAAGAGGCGCAAACCCATGAAAGGAATACCAATCCCAAGAATACTGAGAATTCCATTACATATTGTAATGAAATTTGGGATCAAAATGAAATCATCATTGATGACGCTTTTGCATTCTCAATTGCTCATAAAATTATGGATGATGATTGTGAGCCGTAATCTATTATTGAATGTCGTCAAATGCAAGATTGGCCTAAATGGGAGGAAGCAATTAAGGCTGAATTAGCTTCCCTAGCTAAACGAGAGGTTTTTGGACCCGTAACTCGTATCCTCGATAATGTAAAGCCCATTGGATATAAATGGGTATTTGTCCGGAAACGAAATGAGAAAAATGAAGTTGTCAGGTATAAAGTTCGACTCATTGTCTAAGGATTATTTGAGAGACTTGAGATTGATTATAATAAGATATATTCACCTGTGATTGATATGATTACATTTCGTTTTCTCATTAGCCTAGTAATATCTGAAAGATTGGAAATGTGTCTTATGGACATTGTGACGGCATTTTATATGGCTTATTAGACTTTGATATTTATATGAAAATTCCCGAGGGATTCAAAATGCTTGAAGCATGCACTTTGTGGCACCCTCGAATGGCCCTTGATCTGTTAGGGTCGCCACAGTTCGCTTGCCTTTTTCCTGACTTGAAGTTCTAACACTCTGATACCATAGAATTATAGTGGGTCTATAAGTCCTAGGGGTTTATATCTTTTAGATCGGTCCCTGCGTAGTTTATATAGCGGAAGCACAATCAACTATTCCCCTTCTTGAAAATAAAACAATGCACACCTACTAGATATTTTATAAGTTAAAGCCGTACACTTTTATTTACATAACCCTGATGGACATCATCAATCGGTACACCAAAATTTACCATGGTTTTCTATACCCGGCTACATATCAAAAGATAACCGACTTCTTTTTTTCCAAATAGTCATATACATAAGTCTATTAGTCAGTGTCAGCGGTCCAAAAATGCTTCATCTGCTGACCATCACTCTCAGTCACACCCAGTTCGGTCCATTAGTTGGCGACGGTGGCAACAGCCCTAGCGTATTCCCATCACGGCGGACGAACACAGTCAGAAACTCCTAAATCACTGGGCCGGCGGGAGGACCAATGTCAAACATGATCAGTATCCGCACTCGAACAAAGACCAACCCTCGTATCTCAGGATGGTGGTGCTCCGAACACTCACACCGAAGGTCGACCAGAATACCATAAAATGTGCCGAGGGTGACTGGTAGCAAAGGCATATCTTCCAGTCTGAAATGTTAGTCTCCAAATGGGGTGAGTACAACCACCCAGCAGTAAAAGATCCACTAAACTATACTATGCAAACCATCACAATCTAGTTTCATGCAAAATAGACAAAAATAGGTAATCAAGGAATAAGTATGCATCAAAATCATAAAATTCTTTAATGCAATAACAAATGCAGTTTCAAAGGATCAAGATGCATCACGTCCAGTTATACAAGTCCCGATCATAGGGCCAAACTGTTATGACACGTCACATTCCATGCCATACAATTTAGTCCCATAACCAGACCACACACACACTTTGTAGAACCATCAGTTGTAACATTCAAAAGGTTTCATCCCCTAGAGGACCAACGTTTGCGTCTTTCTGGAATTTCGTACCCAATCCTGGCGTTGCGAAAGTCTCCGGCATTCAGCCACTAGGGTCACCGGGCATCCAGAGCGTGTCACGTCACACCTCTAGGCATCTCGCATCTCACTTGGCATCACGAGAAATCTTCGAGGCTTGCCATGAAAATGGTTACCCCTATCCTTCGAATTTATGTACCGACAAGCATACAACCGGGCATCCCGATGCTCCCGGGGAAAACCTTTGGGGGCACTACGGACCCTAGGCATCCAAAGGACATCAACTCACTTGAGCCTTCGGACCTCCCGACTCTCGAGGCATTGTTGACCCGAGGGTCCAACGGCAACATTAACATCTTAATTTCCAAAAACATGTTCAATGCTATGACATTGGAAATCACATGAGTTTCATTGAAATCTTTGGTGTTGAATGATATGCTGAATGCCAAAAACCATCATGTCCAATAACAACTCAAGATGCATTCACCTTTTTGAACAAGTTGAGCAAATTCGGAATAAAACAGCTCAAAATCAGAATGCACAGTTTTAATAACAATTTCGGAATAACCCCTAAATGAACTCAGAAAATTCTAAGATTTTGATATGTTATAAATAAGGCCTAAAGGAAAAGTTTCATGAAGAACACTAAACCAAAATAGTTATGTATGAATTGCAACAGATCGCATGACTCAACCCCAAATTTATTCCAGAATTTACACTCCAATAGAAAAGTACCGCACATTAAAATAAATTTGTGCCGCTATATGAATTTTAAAAAATCTGACCAAAATATATGTTATAGTTTAAACAATTCCTTACAGCTTTCATGAAGAAATCAAGGCCAAAATCATACTGGAAATTTCTATAGAAAATCGACAAAATTACTAGGCTACACATAAGCTATTCTGGACCACATGGATTCAGTGGAATTCGATGCCTATACCTTGGCTAATTCACTTCCACAATCCATCCAAATCTATATTTCTTAATGTAGTTCAAAGGAATTTAAAAGTACACATAGAAAACCAAAGCGTTTCCTCAATTCCTCAACCCATTTCTACTTCAATCACCCAAAATTCAGCATCCACCATTCAAGATCCAAACATTTCCAAGTCTATTGCACTACACTAGACAACAACGGCACTACATCATATAGATTAATGGACTTTCACTTGCCTCAAGTCCTATGGTTCAACACTAGGGGGTTCGGTTTGGCGATGCGGCCCAACGGCGGTAAAGACGGGCGGCGTTGATGGCGGCAGCTCGAGCACGAACGGAAGGCGGTCCTTCTCTTCCTTTCTCGCAGCTCACACTCGTGCGTCCGCTTCTCTTGCTCAAACTCTCTCCCTCTATTCACGGTTCTGCTCACTCGACTTCTCTCTCTCCCCCTTCAATTCCGAATCCTTTTGTTCCTTTGATTTGTTGACTATTCATTCAATTGCATGGGAGTTGCGGTGGCGTCCAAGATCGAGGACAGCTGTCGAGGGTGTGTCTTCAGCTTGCCCTTCCTTATGTTTTGCTGGCTGTCCACCTAGAAGCAACGTGGCCATTGCTGGCTTCCTCTTGGTCAACAAAGTTGGAGAAGTTTTGAGGATTGTTGACTTGCTTGGTCGACAATGAAAAGAGAGGTTTTGGGTTAATTGGGCCAGCGAATTTGTGGCCGTGCGGTCCTTAGTACATGGTCCAATTTCTCCAAAGATTAAATCCTTAAATTTCGGTACATGTATGGAGCATTTTGGTTTCATGGTCTCCATGGAATTCAACTAATCTCCTCTTATTCAATCCACTTCATGTACAAGTACGTGACCGAAATTCTTGCGTGGAGGAAGAAATCGGCAAGGCCGCATGGGGTCGCGACGATGTAAACAGGAGGTTCGGTCCAAGAGAATACAAATAACGTGGTCTTTGGTGGGATTGTTCATATGGTCATTCAAAGAAAATTTCTTTTTTCTCCGAAAGTAAATATTTCGGGATGTCGAGTGGTGATGAAGCTAGGCCAAATGTGGTACCGACGATACTCCCGTCGATTACTCACAGCCGTTGCACATCTGAGGGTCATTGAAATTTCCGGATGCCACACACTCCCCGCAATTTATTCTCAATAAAATTGCAAAGATCCTTGTACGGGTTAAAGTAATCTAGTCGCATGTGGTATCAATGCCTAAGTGAGTACCTAATTAAGGAAAGGTACAAGAGTGATCATATCTACCCATGCGTGTTTATTAAGAAATCAGAAACCGGATTTGCTATTATAGCAGTTTATGTCGACGATATAAATTTAATTGGAACTCCGGAAGAGTTAGCTAAAACTGTTGAGTATTTGAAAAAAGGAGTTTGAAGTTAAAGATTTGGGTAAAACCAAACTTTATCTTGGTCTAGAGCTTGAGTATAAAGCAAATGGAATAATTGTCCATCAATTGGCATACGTTGAAAGATTGCTTAAACACTTCAACATGAACAAAGCTCACCCATTGAGCATCCCTATGGTTGTAAGGTCTCTAGATCCCCAAAAAGACCCATTTCGTCCTAAAGAATCTGGTGAAGAGATATTTGGTACTGAAGTACCGTATCTCAATGCAATTGGGGCTTTGATGTACTTGGCACAATGTACGAGACCATATATCGCTTTTGCAGTAAATTTATTGGCACGTTTTAATTCTGAGCCAACTGAGAGACATTGGAATTGAGTTAAACATATTTTCTGTTATCTCCGAGGAATCGTAGATTTGAAATTATATTATTCCAATGATTCCACTAACTCTGGTTTAGTTGGATATGCTAATGTTGGATATAGATCTGATCCACATAAGGCTCACTCTCAAACCGGGTATTTATTTTGTTATAACAACACTGCTATTTTTTGGCGTTCTACGAAGCAATCGCTAATAGCTACATCCTCTAACCACTCTGAGATTATTGTTTTATATGAAACTGGAAGAGAGTATGTTTGGTTGAGATCCGTTATAACGCATATTCATAATTCTTGTTGTTTAATATCGGTTACAAATTCTCCCATTATAATTTATGAAGATAATGCTACTCGTGTTGCACAAGTTAGGGGAAGATATATCAAAGGTGATAGGACCAAGCATATCTCGCCGGAATTTTTCTATACTCATGAACTCCAAGAAAGTCAACAAATTGATGTTAAACATATTCGATCCATAAATAATCTTGCAGATCTTTTTACCAAGTCATTGTCAATGTCAACTTTTGAGAAATTAGTATATGGCATTGGTATGCGGCGATTTCACAAGATGCAAGATTGACTAGCCTCAGCAGTGGCTATATGGCTCAATTGAGGGGGAGATATTATGAACTATGCATTGCATTTTTTTTCCTTTTTGTTTGGTTTTTTCCCACAGGGTTTTTCCAGCTTAAAGTTTTTAACGAGGCAATTAATGCATCCATAAAAGGGAGAGATCATAAAATTTGTGCTCTACACTCCTTTTCCCTTTTGTTCGGTTTTTGTCCTCTTGGGTTTTCCCGGATTAAGGTTTTTAATGAGGCAATATCATTCGATGCACATTCGTAATGAATACAATGAATATTCAAGGGAGAGTGTTATGAAATACATGAATGAATATTTATTATAATCATCTTATCTAATGTACTTATTACGATACATTTGTGCCATACATTATAAGTACATCTCCCTATACAATGAATGTTCATCTCCCTATCCAATACATGTATTATTCAATACATTGATATTAATGATAAGTATATCTTTGTTTTATTATAAATAGGAGCTTAGTTTTTTGTCATAGATATACTATGATACATTGGAAATAAAATTATCTCCTTTGGCTTTCTCTACTATCCTTGGTGTTTACCTATTTTCTCTTCCCAATCTCTTTATTCTCTCTATTATATATTTGCAACGCAATATTTTACAACAATGTTCCATATATACGTAAACAGTTCAATAGCATCTACATATACATACTTAATTTCCTTGAGCATTTATTTCTTGCAAATTGATAGAAATTTATTCTCAAAATATGCAAAATAACTTAAAGATGTTGAATTAGATATTTTCTCAAATTAGAAATCTGCTAGTATTAGAAGTTGCGAAATTGAATATCAAAAGTAAAGAAATGGATAAAGCTTGCACATGAGCGTATTGTATGAGTCAACCTTACACGAGTTTTGCCCACTTATATATAAATATATATAGTCAAATTAATGGATACTAAATTCACATCGAAAGTTTCATGCAAGTATAATTTCTTTGAAGTAGCTCATCTCCTGCCGAAACTTCGTGAGCACCTAGGTTTATTGTAAGCTTTCCTGTAAGAAATCATTCGCCCAAAAGGGCTGTTCGTCTCGAATGAACCTAGCCACATCTTGGTGTTACATTTAAAAAAAAAAATGGTCCATTTCATACGTGCATGGAGTTACAAGAAATAATCAACATTAGCAGCAGGGTTGAAGCCTGGAATTTGGATCTAGTGGGGTGTATAAAATAAACCAAACTCTCTATATGTAATTAACTGACCGGATTTGCAAGAAAATAAAAAAGTCTGACGACGAAATTACAAAAGCTCCTCAAGTCAAAACCCAAGTATCTAAACTGAACAAAACTTACACTTAACAAGATTCTACCGTGCTTCCGCCTCTTTACTCTTAGTCTGAAATAGTCTCAGGGACGCCCTGGTAATATCCGCAAACAATTATGAAAGATCACTACAAAGCAATAGAGATTTGATAATAGAATGTTATTATCAAAAGGAAATACGGCGCGTGTAAACACACATGGAGACTAGAAGATGAAAAAAGATTGGGTTTGGGGAAAGCGAGACATAATCAAAGGAAGAATCGAGCTGGACAACATCAGATTCAGATAAGTAAGTCGCTTATCATCACGACTCATAATCAGACATCATCTTTTCTTTTTTACTTTGATAAGTAAGATTTTATTCAGCGAAAAACACATAAGCAGGGAGCAATCCCGTTACAAAATAAAATATACAAGCTGAGGCACTAGGAAGCACAAGGAACTCTATCAATAAGATAAAGTTGAAGAACAGAGTGTCAGTATCCTGCTTATAAGGCAAAGAGATGAGTATCCTGCTTTCTGGAACAGCTGAACTTTGATACTTGTACAAATTGTCCAAGTTCAGAGCACAACGTGGGCTATTCTAAATGTTTGGAAAGAGAGAATAAGTAGCATTGTTACGATCATAACATAGGTAGCTGGCAGGAATTGATCTACTTATACTAACGAGTGCTCCTGATCAAAGGTAAGAGAAAAACACGTGCATGATAATGGACATAGAAAATGGTAGTTGATTCGTTAAGAAGCCTGCCAGAGGAAATGCGAGAACCCCTAGACGAAACTGTAATATTGATGGGGGAGCCAAAGAGAGAGAAAAGAAGGGTGGAGGAGAGAGAGCGGAGGGGTTTCTTCGGAGAGACATCCGAGAAGCCCGAGAGAGTGAGCGGAGGGGGTGAAGGTAGAGGGAGAGCACTGAGAGGGCGGAGGTCGGAGAGGAGATCTCAGAGAGATAGCCCCATCTTGGCCAAGCCACGGAGACCCAGGCTGTGTTGCAGCCGACGGTCGTTGCTGGCACGACACCGCTGCCAGTTGCTTCGCTGATTTGCCACCAATCCTTCTCGTTGCGCCCCCGCGACCAAGAATACTGGGCCAGCTGCCATCGCTCGCCGCGGCCGTCTCCGTCGGGGTTCACGGTGGGTAGAGGTGGCAAAATGGGTCACTTGTTTTTTGAAGAAGTTAGTTAAATAGGTTTAACAACTAAAGACTTAATATATGTGGGTCTTAAGTGGGTCTTATATGGGTCTTAAATGGGTTGGATTTAGAACCCATTTTCACCCAAAACCTAACAATCTCTCTCTTCTCTTTTTAACTTTACAAATATTTATATATATATATATATTATAAAAACCAATATTATAATTATTATTTTTTCTTTTTTTTTTTCTTTCTTCTTCCTCCTCCTCGCCCGGACGGCAATGGCCTAAGTGACCAACCAGGCGAGCCTTGAGCTCGCCGAATCTGATGAGACTCGAACTCGCCGGTGTCGGGCGAGTCTCCAACCTCACTAGATTCGGCAAGAGGTGAGCTTGAGCTTGCCTGACACCGGTGAGGCTCGAGCTTGCCAGATCTGGCGAGGTGGAGGCCTTGCCGACATTCGGCAAGGCTCGAGCCTCGCCAAATCCGGCGTTGGCAAGCCGGGCGAGCTCGAGGCTCGCCTGTGGCCGGCCGCTAGCCGTCATTGTGGCTGGCGGCCGGCCAAAGAAGAAGAAGAACAAAAAAGAAAAAAAAAAAAAGAAAAAAAGAAATTTTTTTTTTTAAAAATAAAAAATAATTAAATTTGATTTTTTAAAATAATTATTCTCAAAATTATAAAAATTGTCCATTAAATTTGTGTTGCATAAAACTATTTTAGGAATACCATTTTTTTAAATATATATTATAAAAAATAAGCTTTCTTAAGTTTAGTTAAATGGGTCGTGTATGGATCGGGTCGGGTATGGGTCGAAAAATTTACATTAGGCATAAATGGGTAATAAATAGGTTAATTGGTCAATTTGGGTCGGATCATTAATGACCCGACCCGACCCACCTGTTTGACACCTCTAATGGTGGGAGAGCAGAGGAGGCTACGAACTGGGTCGGGCACGGGTCATATTCGGGTAGGGTTTCATTTGTTCGGGCCGGCTAGGTCTGGGTTTGCATGGGCTTGCAAGGTCATGGGCCTGGCTTTTCTTTCAAGTGAAATTTGGGCCTAAGAAGAATTAATTCGAACTGGGCTCTTGACAGAGCCCGATTCGGCCAAACTCAAGCCCGAGATAGGACTCCTCCGTCCGCTTCGTCTAGCCTCTGTGCGTACGATGGATGACCTACGTATCTCTGGGGGAGAGTGCTCGATGTCTATTCTGTCGGATGAAGCTCAGGGGATAATTGATTTTGAAGCTTAAATGGGTTGCGCATAACATATCTAAGTCATAATCCCTAATTTTGTGAATTAATTTTTATGGGCCAAATTCTAGTGTCAAGCAATTCAATTGATAAAAACGGAAAGCTTAGGTTTGAATTGGCATAATAAGTTTAGGACTGACTTGATAATTGCCCTGAAAAACTTATTTCAATATTTCTTTTTAATCAGTAATAATTCATTATAAAAATTAAAATTTATATATTTGCTAAAATTAGACATCAGTTTTTTTTTTGGTCGGTCCTACGCGAATCCTACTCTAATACTCACCCTCAGACTTTTGCCTTACTCATTGCAGGGCGTGGGAGTCGAAACCCACTCCTGAAATGAAATTGTCCCCACCCCAATCCCCTCTGAGAAGGTGGGGATTTGAACCCCCAACCTCCCCCTTCCAAGATGGAAGAGTGGCCACTAGGGCGAACCCCTAGTGGTTTAGACATCAATTTAGATTATAGGTTTGCTAATTGACGTCAAAAGCAAATCAGTGCATCGAGTGTGCGCCATGTGAGTCATCATCGTGCGAGTTTGACCCACTTTTATATTCATTGACAGATAGATAGAGATTGAAATGCTAGCATCATTTCCTTGAATTACGTCATCTCACCCCGGAACTTCATGAGCACCTAAGTTCATTGCAAGCTTTCCAACAAGATATCATTTGGCCGACACCCTTGTTGATCTCAAATCACATAGCCACCTTTTTGAGGAAAACACATGATCAAATAAATACCCAAGGATCTAAATAAAAAAATACTTACACTTAACAATAGTGAGTCAAGCTTTCCGGCGGCATTAGAGTTGTAGGAATCCAAAAATGGATTTAGAAGATAATTGTTTTGAAAATTTATGAAGTAATGGATAAACAACTAATCAAATGCCACACCTCTACACTTTTAAGGCAGAACGAGTACTGTAGAAGAAAAAAAAAATTCTTAGATGCCCTCGGTGCATGTGAGCTCATCTCACATGTACCATTGGATGAAGTGGGCCCATGTAGAACCCACTAATCTAACAATTGCGTGAGCTAGGTTCACATGATCCGGACGCATACATTACTGGCTTATTGTGCAAATGATAGCAACAAGATTCTAGTGTATTTAGAAAAAAAATGAAACAAGTCCAAAGCTAGGCTCTAAAACAGAATCTGCGTCCATAATTAAGTCATGTGTAGAAAAGTCCACATCAATCAATTGGTCCACTTGGCCTTGGACAATACTAAATGAACATATTGAAAGTGTTGGCATGACACACCATTACTAAATAATGCTTTGATCGGCATGACGTGAGCCGTCATTATATGAATGCAACACCGAATGTTAGTTTATCCCTATATAGATAGGATCCAAATTCTACTGTAATCTCATCTGTAAGAGGTGGATGATATTACTGCATCACTTGATTTATCAACAATATTTTTCTATATGAACATTAGCTCTCAAGGAATTGACGAAGCAACATACTTTTATTCATCTACTCAAAATTCGATGAAGAAAGGGAGGCGTTTTGCTCCATAGTCCGAACAGAACAACAAGTCAGAAAGCACTAAAAATCAAATCTCCACTCCAACGACTCACTTCAACACACTAGCAAACCAAATACAACCTCACAAGAAAAATCCATGGAAAGCCATTGATGACAAGCATATAAGCCGAATTATTATTTCCTTTCATTTTTTTGAAAAGGCTTGAAAAGGCGGTGATTCTTAATGGATGGATTCTCGACGAAAATGAAATTAGCCACTTAGCCAGTGCCACCAAGAACGCCCTTGAGCTTCTTGACCTGAGCATCATCAAGGAAAGTGGTGGCCTCCACCAACTCAGAAGGAAAATTATTAGCGAACAGAGCAAAGTCCACGATTTGAAGCCCAGGGCTCGGACTGCTGAAGCTGACTATGGCAAGTGCTGGACCTTTACCAGAATTCAATTGGAAGTGCAATAGCCCCTGAGGGAAAATCATGCTATCCCCTTTGTTGAGGGTCTTCAAGTAGACGGTGTTCGCTGATGATGAGATGAACCCGGCACAAATCGTCCCTCGGAGGACAAGGAGGACCTCCGAGCCACCCGGGTGCGTGTGCAATGGAATGACCCCACCGGGGGCTATGTCCAGGCGGGCCAAGGAGATGCCAAGCCCATTCAGGCCAGGGAACTGGTTTACAAATGCCGTGGTCACCGCAGCCTTGATGAGGTTCGAGGTGTTCCCAGCCACGCCGAGGCCTGAGAAGACAAAGTCATTCACGGTGACTGCTGAGACCTTCTTGCAGGAGTAGCCCGCGGGGCCCTCGGGGGCCGAGAGGTCTGCAACGCAGAAGTCCTGGACCGCCGCGTGGGAGGCGGAGAGGAGGAAGGAGAACAGAATTAAGGTTTGGAGTATTGACATCTTTATGCCAACTCTTTAATTTCTTGGGAGAAGGATTTCCTTTCGAATGTGTGTTTGAGGGATTCTCGGGGGTATATATAGAGCGGCATATCGTGGGATGTTCTGAGGCATTGGTGATTGGCCGAGAGGATAAGAGACCCCATGCAGGGTTTCACGTGCATGGCAATGCAAGACAGGGGGTACCTTGGAAGCAGACAGATTGCGATTCGTGACACCTGTCGGAGGGTAATCTCTTCACAGAAAAGAACAAGGAGGTTCTTTTAGTTTGGAAATAGAGGACCATGAGAAAATATCTTAAGATTTTTTCGGGCTTCGTAAAAGAATATTCATCTCTTTAAAGAATATGAACTCCAAATACATTTCCAATTGGAAGAACTCAATAAGAAGTTCAAAACTTGCAATTTTCGCTAGAAGTACCGTATTGTCTTAAAAGTGGCACATGATGACCAATCTATACTAGATTGTTTATAAGTGTATCTTAGAATTTTTATTTTTTGCACCTCTTTGGTTAGAATTTTACTCAACTAAAATCGAGAACTACACCACCAATAAACCATTTAGTACAAGAATACTGTACTTGTCACTCAATTAAAACTTGGATTAACACAAATAAAACACCTCTCTCTCGTTAAGGATTTTGTGCTTGTTTAACTTACAAACAGGTTATATTTAGACATGTAATTCAGTAATCAAATACAGGTTAGATGAAGTTCCCAGCTATTAGAGATTGAAGAAAACATGACTCTTACAACTTTTGGTAACTATAGGAACTATATAATTTCTGGGACAAATAAACCACATTACTCATCACAAAGGGGTAAATTTCGCTCTACATCATTGGAGTACTTCTAACTTTCTGTTAAGAAAGTTTATTTAAATGGAAAAAAGAAGAAGAGGAATTTGAATTATATGAAGTTATAGAGGGAGCGTCCGAAAATAATAATCTTAAGAGAATCAACAAGGTGGTCCCCGAGCACATGGGAGGAGAGAAATTATGGCATAAGAGGACATACAAGACAGCTAGAAGTGTAGCTCCTGCAGACTGCAAAGTCTTGGTTTCCGTTGTCCGAGCTTTGGCCATGAATTTGAGTGGACATCGCGAATTCCCTATCTTTTAGGGTTTCCCGGATTTCAGGGAGCAACGTAAAAGAAAAGGTTTTCCCTAATTTCACGCATGACATTTGTCAAGATTGTCTCATTTGACTTTTTTAGGGGATTTGATGCTTCGATGTTTGTCATTTGGTATCTTTCTCACAGATAAATTGACCTATTTAATCACAACTGTGTGATAAAACCATAATTCCATGGAGAGATGTGGCAATAATTCTCACATTAATGTAATGGACATGAGGTGTATAAAACTTTAATTGGCACTACTTGTCTATCTAATGTAACACTATATTGCAGAAAATTTCCCTATTATACGTACTATAAACATATAATTAATGGAAAATACAACAATCATCAATCAATCCTATGGTTTACAACGATGACTTTCTTTTGATCAGCCCTAGTGGCCAAACGCATGCGATCAAGCTACAGTAGACTCAATTGGTGATCGTGCTCAGCTTATCCAAGTGTATGTTTGAGTAAAGATTGGACTTAGGTATCTCAATTTGCAGCCTAATTCAAGTTGTCGTGAATACGCCGAATGAGTAACCCCTAGTGTAAGCACAATACCCTCTCCTTCCCAGCTTGTCCTTGCAAAATTATGCTTCCTTTGTGCGCTAAGCTCAACCCGAGGGGATTGAATCGACCATCACTAGAAAAAAAGTTAGAAGATGCAGCCAAAATGCATTAAAAATGGTCCACTCCCTCCACCAGTCCAGCAGTGAACAGACTAAAGGCCATTTTATATGGCAGTCAAGATATTTCCAAAGATCACTGAAAGAGAAACTTCATATGTCCTACAGCCTGTCTATTGGCCACGTACTTTTGTTGTATACTGAGGACTGAAGTGTGAACTGATAACGGCATTGTTAACATTTTCTTTCTAAAGCCCATTCCAATTCCTGTCCCTCCACTCTTTCAATGGTCAGTTGAAGATATTTGCCGGCAATCACGCGGAGAATTTTAATGTGGAATATGCAACGTAATGTTGATCAGAATTCTAAAACTAAAAGATATTTAACGGGTAAAAGGAGTTCTCTTTAGATGTAATAGGTAAGTAAGCTATTTTATTTTTTAAAAAAAAGTCCAACCCAACCATACTTGATTATAAATGGCTAATGGGGATGCACATTTGCAAAAAGGATAGCACTAACCTTGATATCATGTTAGAAAATCCAAACCAATAACTTAAGTTGATAGGTAGAGGGAGACCATATGAATATAAAGAATATATAGGATCTGTTGTCAAGTAATATAAGGTAATATTTTAATACACTTTGTGTTTGAATTTCACTCCGTTAAACATTCATTTTTGTGATTTTACTATTCTATCTATTTCAAAAAAAAAAAAAAGAAAAGGTTCATCAAATTGCCCGACAACATGTTGAGAATTAGCTAACATATATATAAAATTTCCATTTTTTTTACAATTTACAAATTACCATTTTTTTTAATCTTTGGCCAACTTTTATATGCATATTTTACTGCTACATTAAATTTGCC
Source organism: Eucalyptus cloeziana (assembly GCA_014182715.1). Taxonomy (NCBI): domain Eukaryota; kingdom Viridiplantae; phylum Streptophyta; class Magnoliopsida; order Myrtales; family Myrtaceae; genus Eucalyptus; species Eucalyptus cloeziana. The sequence continues at coordinate 2,721,056 of CM024644.1, forward strand.
GGTCCTTATATAAATTTACCAATCTTCATTCAAGCAAATCATCAATCCTTTACGAACTACTTTTGGTTTACAACTCTTGTTTGATTTATTTGCCAATATTTTTTTATAATTTATCAATTTTTTATTGTTTATCAACTTTTTGTTTTCTTTTTTTCTTTTGATGACCCACAGACGATAGCATAAACGCTGTACTGAATAAATCTGGCATTTCATTGACGCGCCTATAGGGTCATGTTCTCAAAGCTGATCACTCTCGAGATTACAAGACTACCTGGGGAAACCATTAAAGATTTTAAGGCAAATAGACTTGAGAATTCGACTAGGAAATCAGCTTCTCGATTGTGCTCATCTGTCGAGATCATTACGGCACAGATATACATCGATTTGAGATCAGATATAGGTTGGTTCGATTGAGATGTGTGGCTAATTGTGGGTGACACTACTAAATTGGAAAATTCTCGTCGACCGGCACTAAACTGATTTTACTATTGTTTTGGTACCTTGTGTCCATATTTGAATTCTCGAGATTTTCACGACAATCGAGAGTCGCCAATGAGTCAAGTGGGTTCATAGTGGCTCGAAAAAAATTGACTACAACTCATTTGCCCTAAAATTTTTTGAAAATTACTTGGTAGCCTAGGTCATGCTAAAAATGCGCCAAGTGGAAATTAACCGCCAATTTGAGTCCGATTTTATAAATTGAAGATCCTGTCATGTCACAATAAATTCTAGGAGTGTCAACTCAGTCTCAAAAGATTTTTCTGACACCCAACACTTTTTGGGAAAAAGTCGTCGCCGGGTCATTTTTGTGCAGAAAAAGCCGGTAATTGTTTTTTATAGCAAAATTGGGAATCATGATGGATAAATGGGTGAGGAAAATTATCAAGATGATCAATGAGGTATCAATTGGATTTATGAGGGTCGATTGAGGTTGAATTGAAGTGAAATAAGTGACCAATTGATGCCCTCTCTTTCAAAATTCGTAGCTCCCCATTTCCCTAGCATTCTTGGACCATTTGAGAGGTTGTGAGAGGAGTGTTGGTGGCTTAATAACAGCCATGGGTTGTTGGCTTGGTGGGCAAGTCTTGGGAGACAACTTGGTGAAATTGAAGGCATGTGGACTCCCCCTCCAACCTCAACTCTATCCTCTCTCTCTCTCTCTCTCTTACCCCAACCAACCAAGCCCCTCTCCTCTCTCTCTCTCAGCCCATGCGCCACCAGCAAGAAGGAGACCAGCATCCGGAGCAAGCTGCTGCCGCCGTGACTGCCCGCACTGCCGCCATCCGCGTGCCTTGCCACTCCTGCGCGCTGCCGCGCACGTACGCCCCTCTTCGCTCAGCCACGCTATCCAGCAGCTTCCTCTCACTGTCCCGAGCCTAGCCGGGGCTGTCCTTAGCCATTTCTTCACCGGTAAAGCCTTGCCAAGACCCGGTTTGGCCTATTTTATCTTTCTCGAGGCTCAGCGCGCTAAACCGAGCTGTTTTCTCTCCATTTCCAGCAGCGACCAGCAAGTTAGAAAGTGGGTCTCGCAACCACTTCCGAGCTCATTTTGAGGTGCTTGTAGGCCTCGGACCTTAGGCTCGCTTTGGAGAAAAATGTCCCCCGCAACGTTCCCGATGTTTCAATCCGAATGGATTGTTAAATGGGTGGGTTTAGCTCACTACACCTTGCTTAGTTTGCTAATTATTCTTAAGGGTTGATTAGTGTTAATTAAGCATGATTATGAGATTAGATTAGTTTAGATCAATTAAATTAGTGGCTTAACGATACATGTTAGGTGGTTAGACATAGTCATTAGCTAGTGGATATGTGCTAGTATTTATTGAACAGGTCTCGGAAATTTTCCGGGTCCGTCTCGGCTTCCAATTAGGTGATACAGGCATAAGTTGGATTTTTAGTATTTATTTAATTAATTTCCGAATTTAATTAATTAATTAATTATTTTCTGAAATTTAGACCGAGATGGTCGACGACTGAAATTTTGTGCTAATTGTAGTGGCGCTTTCTATTTATTTAATTGAGCACTGGTTTGTGGAAATTGAGTGAATTGATGAGTATGTGGGGATTTATCCCAAAATTGATCAGTGTCGGTGTTCAATTAGAAATTGACTATGGGAGGTTGTAAGCTGAACCTCGAAAGCCGCCAAAGTGTGGCCGTGCCAGTGGGGCTGAGTTTTGCCACCGAATTTGGAGTCGATCGTGCCCATTGGGCCGTAAATAGCCACCTGATAGAGGTCGCCCCCGTTGAGCCGTAAATTACCACTCGATAGGGGTCGCGTCTAATAAGGCTGTAATCTGCCACCTATTAAAGGTCGCGCCCATTGGGCCGTAATTTGCCACCTAAAGATAGGTCGTGTCCTGTGGATCGTAATTTGTAGCCAAGAAATTTGGTAGACTATGCTCGTTGAGCTGTGAGTAAGATTTGAGATTGAATAAGTGAGACGACCGGGGAATGGTCGGATTGACATGTAATCGACTAAGTCGATTGACCGAGGTATCGATTCGTGTGATGTGATTGGGTGCCTATTTGAACTGTGCTAATGTACAGGTGGAATCTGAGGCCAAGGTAAGCGCCTTGTCTTGTGATGTGCTGAGGCAACCATAGTGTATTGGTTTACTAATCGGGTTTTAGGCGGTAGAACTCGCTGAGACGTTGTCTCAGTGGTTATTGTATAACCATTTCAAGCCCGTAGATGGCAGCACCTCTACCTCCTCCCATGTGTTCTGGTTTGACGAAGGAAATCACCGAAGAGAGGTTCCACACACCAATGCCTGGGCACGGTGAAGGCCTGGAGTACGTATTGGTGAAGTCCATCATTTGGGTGGATGTGGGTAGAACTAAAAGGGTGCCCCATCAGTACTGAGCATGGTATCGCTATTATAGCGATGGGCAAAGAGTGGGCCCAATACCGGAGTTTGAGGTGCCTGTGTATGCTTTGGAAGTAGTGTATGGGGAGGGCATTGCAAAACCTAGAGGTGGAGAAGTGATCAATCCAATGGTTCCCACCCTTGAAGGCCCAAGATCATCTGAGTATCCCATGGTAGGTTCCAGCGAGAACATGGAAGGAGGAAGGGTCGTTGAGCAGGAGGAGAATCTAGATGAAGAATGAGTGGAGGACTAAAACCCCACTCTTGTTTTGCAAACTACAAGTGGTGATCGGATGTATAGTAGATTAGACTTGTGAATAGTATTGTATTATATACTATGTGGTTTGCTGTGTATAAAAGTTTGGTTGTGGTTTTTTAGTTCTGAAAAATATAGCTCTACTTTTCTATCCCATTGTTTTATTGTCTGAGGATTTTTTTTTCTATATGCTTTCGCATGCGCATATTAAATGAATGGGTCGACGATGTGGCATGGGACGTCGCTATTAATTAACCAGGTGAGGGATGGGCACGCATTCGAGGATTTGGGCGTGATATCCTGTTTAAGTGGTATCAGAGCATGGTTTGAGGAATTGGAGTGATAAGTTTGATGACCTATGGGATAGTGGTAGGATGGCCTTTAAATTCATGCTTGGTGCATGTCGATGTTAGTTGATTGGTAAAGTTGTTTGTTGTGTGTGAATTGCTCATCTTCTAATCTAGTGTCGATTGGGAAGATAGGTGTTAGTATAAGTTGAACCATGAGCGACCAGGAGCCAAGAACTCTTGCTAAGAGGCCAGTAAGGCCGTGACTCGGGGTAGAGGGCCGATCAGAATCGGTACCCGAGGCAGAGGTAGGGCACCGGCTCAAGCCAGTGCCAGTGGAGAAGCACCAATTGGTGCTTAGGTAGAAGCCCCTGGTGATCCCAGATTTGATAGGATCATGCATAAATTAGAAGTTATAGGGAACCGTATGGATCAGCAGGCTCAGAATCAAGCCGTCGTTCAAGCCACTACTATTGCTGCTATTGCTGCAGCTGCTAAAAACGCCCCTGCCACCATACTTGCCGTTGCACCTGCCGCTACACACGTCAAAGGTCCGCCAGGAATAGTGGTTGCTATAAGACCAATTCACAAGTTGGTGGAACAATTTTTAAAATTGAATCCGCCTTAGTTCACTGGGACTGGAGACCTTGAAGCTGCTGCTTCATGGGTCCAGAAGTTGGAAAAAGCTTTTGCACTACTGATGTGCAGTGAAACGGAGAAGGTAGTCCTTGCAACTTATCAACTAGAGGAATTTGCAAATACTTGGTGGAAGACTACCCGAGGAGCAATATTTCCAAAAGGTGTCGTTCTAGAGTGGAACGCCTTTCTAGAGGCCTTCAATGACAAATACTTCTCAGAGACGGCCAAAGAGGTGAAGATGGCGGAATTTCAACGTCTTTGCCAGGGCTCCCTAACTGTCGATCAATACAAGGCGAAATTCGCTGAACTTTCGCAATATGCTCTAGAACTGATAGAGAATCCGACAAATCGAGTGAGAATGTTTAGGGACAAATTCAGGCTGGACTTGAGAAGCATACTGGTCTCTCTAGATCCCTGTAATGATATTTACGGGAGAGCCCAGAAGATAGAAAAAGATCAGAACGAGAGAGCCGCCTCATTTGGATCGAGATTTAACTCCCATAGGGACAGCATCCGCTAAGGAAAGAGGCCTATGCTTGGAAATAGATTTCAGATCCCGCCCAATAGGGAGGGTGGAATCGGAAAGACAGGGTCTAGCCAGAATGGCGTGTGTCGCCTATGTGGAAGGCAACACGGATCCGCCCCATGCCATTCTAGATCGTGTACTTGTTTTGGGTGTGGCCAAGTAGGTCACATAGTCAGGGACTGTCCCAAAAGACAAGGGAGACCACATTAGTTCCCATCGCCGCTGTAGATGGGACAGACCAGAGGATATGTCCCTCAAAATATGCCACAAGGAGGACAGCTGAGACCTCCAGTTCAGGGCAGTGTGTATGCAATTACATAGGGTCAGGCTGAAGCTACGCCTGACATGATCACAGGAATAGTTCTGTTGAATGAACCACTAGCTCAAAAATGAATCGAGTATGCACTGAGCAGGAAGGGCAATGTCCCCAAAGCAATTTTATCAAAGTGGCGTAGCAGAATTTTTGTTAAGTTTATAAAACTTCAGTTGTTGTAATGAAGTCATATAAAGCAGAATCGCTAGTTACAAATGTACTTGAATCCTTTGCCTATGTATAACTTTGATCCCGTATATGAAAAGATTTGGCTCGAGGAGCTTTTGTTGTAATGAATTTTTGTTGCAATGTGATATGGTTTAATCCATCAAAGGAGGAAAATTTCGAATTTATCAGAAGTCGATGAGGACCCTCGATTTCCCTAAATCTCGTTGCGAGAGGCAACCTGTTTGTTAGACGGAGGTTGCCCAGGGTTACGTGGCGATTGTCATAGGTAAGACAAATTGGAGAACTAAAGGTTGGGGACATCTCCGTAGTCCAAGATTCTATAGATGTGTTGTCATAGGAATTCATGCATATGTTTCGTTTGTGAGAAAAGAAAGACGGTTCGTTATGAGTATGCATCAACTATCGTCGACTCGATCGAGTGACAATCAAGAACAGGTGTTCATTGTAAAAAATCAACGAAGTGTGTGATCAGTAAAAAAAATAAGGGTGTCGATACTTTCAAGGATCGACTTGACGATAGGATGTCATCAGTTGAGAATCAGGGAGGAAGTTATATCGAAGACAACGTTATGAGTTAGAATTTTAGAAGAACTCTGATTGAGATGTCTTGTGTCACCTTGGAAAGACGCATTAAGTTGCAGGTGCAATAAGTTGGAAGTCTGCAGTTGCATAGATGGTGATCAGGGAATGGAATTTACTTGAGAGAGCTCAAGATTCAGTTTTCAAGTTTGAGGTGGGCCACCCTTGGAAATTTTTTTGGCCACCCTTAGAATTGAACCGGAAGTCCAGTATAGGGTTAACACGTTTCAGTTGACAGACTAGGATGTTCAGAAAATCCTGCAAGAGGATGCCGATAAGGGAAAAGTTGACGTTCAGATTTCGTAAGATGGAACGTCGAAGTATCGTGAGTGATGATAGGTGTCAGACAGTACAGAACTTGAGGAGAAGACCGCGTTAGGAAAGTCACTATAGTATTGCAGCATTTGATCAGACGGTACAAAGTAGGTCAGAATCGGCATCAACTCGATTGGTAGACCTATATAAAGATTGATATCACGAGGGAATGTTGTGTAAGGCTTACCAAGGAGTCAGAAGAGTATTGATTCCATTTGAGGTAGTAGTCGACGGACTAACAAATTCGGCTCACCTTATCATGCTACGGAAAGATCTCGATTCGAGTAGGCATACCGAAGGGTATGTATGTCAGGTTTCGTCTACATGGAGTGTTAGTGACGGATCTATATCAAATCTAGATCAGATTGGTCCTATTGAAGCTTGCATAGCAGAGTGTACAGAACTTCAGTCAGTTGAGATGAGGTTAGAGAAAGAAAGATCACAGGCCGAGGGTCAGTTCAGTAGTCAATGATTGCAGTTGTTGTGATCAGAAACAGATTGTGGACCGCTCAGAACCGTTAGAAAGGTTGTATCGTTGGGCTAGAAGGCCCTTAGAGTTCCAAATTTGGTGATTGCATCTTTCTGAAGGTGTCACCAATGAGGGATACCTTGCACTTTGGCAAGGAGGGAAAAACTAGAACCGAAGTACGTAGGTCCCTTTGAAATTCTAGATAGAGAATCAGGATCCTAACGTATCGTTTTGCATTGTCGCCAAGGTTAGCACAAGCGCATGATGTCTTTCACGTGTCGATGTTAAGGACATATGAGCTTGACACGACCCACGTGCTAAATCTTGAAAAATTAGACGTGGACGACAGAGTGTCGTACATGAAAAGCTCGATTCAGTTTATGACTCAGAAAGATTGGATTTTGTGAACCAAGAAGGTCCCCTTGGTCAAAGTGGTCTAACAACACCACGAGACTGAAGAAGCAACGTGGAAAAGTGAGACTCGATGAGACGACAACACCCCACCTTTTTGTTTAAGGATTGGTAAAGGTTTAAATTTCAAGGACTGAATTTTTATAAGAGGGGAAAAGTTGTGACATCCCAAATTTTTAACCCTATTTTCTACTGAATAAATCGGGCATTTCATTGACGCGCCTATAGGGCTATTCTCAGAGCTGATCACTCTCGAGATAACTAGACTATCTGGGGAAACCATTAAGGATTTTAAGGCAAATAGACTTAAAAACTTGACTAGGAAATCAGCTTCTCAATCGTGATCATCTGTCGAGATCACTATGGCACATATATAAATCGATTTGAGATCATATATAGGTTGGTTCAATTGAGATGTGTGGCTAATTGTGGGTGACACCACTAAATTGGAAAATTCTCGTTGACCGACACTAGACAAATTTTACTATCGTTTTGGTACCCTGTGTCCGTATTTGAATTCTTGAGATTTTCATAACAACCGAGAGTCGCCAATGAGTCAAGTGGGTTCATAGTGGCTCGAAGAAAATCGACAATGGGTCATTTGCCCTAAAAATTTCTGAAAGTTATCCGGTAGCCTAGGTCATGCTAAAAACGTGCCGAGTGGAAATTAACCGCCAATTCGAGTCCGATTTCAGAAATTGAAGATCCCGTCATGTCACAAATTCTAGGAGTGTTGACTCAGTCTCAGAAGATTTTTTTGACACCCGACACTTTTTGGGAAAAAGTCATCACCGGGTCGTTTTTGTTCAGAAAAAGCCGGTAATTATTTTTTATGGCAAAATTGGGAAGCATGATGGATAAATGGGTGAGGAAAATTATCAAGATGATCAATGAGGTATCAATTGGATTTATGAGGGCCCATTAAGGTTGAATTGAAGTGAAATAAGTGACCAATTGATGCCCTCTCTTTCAAAATTCGTCACTCCCCCTTTCCCTAGCATTCTTGGACCATTTGAAAGGTTGTGAGAGGTGTGTTGGTGGGTTAATAACAGCCATGGGTTGTTGGCTTGGTGGGCAAGTCTTGGTAGACAACTTGGTGGAAATTGAAGGCATGTGGGCTCCCCCTCCAACCTCAACTCTATCCTCTCTCTCTCTCTCTCTCTCTTACCCCAACTGACCAAGCCCCTCTCCTCTCTCTCTCTCAGCCCGTGCGCCACCAGCAAGAAGGAGACCAGCAACCGGAGCAAGCCGCCGCCGCCGTGACTGCCTGCACCGCTACCGTCCGCGTGCCTTGCGCGCTGCCGCGCACATCCGCCCCTCTCCGCTCAGCCGCACCATCCAGCAGCTTCCTCTCGCTGTCTTGAGCCTAGCCAGGGCTGTCCTTAGTCGTTTCTTCACCAGTAAAGCCTCGCCAAGGTCCGGTTTGGCCTATTATATATTTCCCGAGCCTCACCACGCTAAACCGAGCTGTTTTCTCTCCATTTCTAACAGCGACCATCAAGTTAGAAAGTGGGTCTCGCAGCCACTTTCAAGCTCGTTTTGAGGTGCTTGTGGGCCTTGGACCTTAGGCCCACTTTGGAGAAAACGTCCCCCACGACGTTCCCGACGTTTCAATCCAAACGGATTGTTAAACTAGTGAGTTTAGCTCACTAAACCCTGTTTAGTTTGCTAACTATGCTTAGGGATTGATTAGTGTTAATTAAGCATGATTAGGAGGTTAGATTAGTTTAGATCAATTAAATTAGTGACTTAACAATGCATGTTAGGTGGTTAGACATAGTCATTAGCTAGTAGATATGTGCTAGTATTTACTGAACGGGTCTCGGAAATTTTCCGAGTCCGTCTCGGCTTCCAATTAGGCGATATGGACCTAAGTTGGATTTTTAGTATTTATTTAATTAATTTTTGAATTTAATTAATTAATTAATTTCCGGAAATTAGACCGGCATGTCAACGACCAAAATTTCGTGCTGATTGCAGTGATGCTTTCTATTTATTTAATTGAGTACCGGTTTGTGAAAATTGAGTGAGTTGATGAGTATGTGGGGATTTATCCCAAAATTGATCAGTGTCGGTGTTCAATTAGAAATTGATTGTGGGAGGTTGTAAGCTGAACCTCGAAAGTCGCCAAAGTGTGGCTGTGCCAGTGGGGCTGAGTTTTGTCACTGAATTTGGAGTCGGTCGCGCTCGTTGGGCCGTAAATTGCCACCCGATAGAGGTCACACCCGTTGGGCCGTAAATTGCCACCCAATAAATGTCGCGCCCGTTGGGCCGTAAATTACCACCCGATAGGGGTCGCGCCTAATAAAGCCGTAATCTGCCAACTATTAAAGGTCGCACCCATTGGGCCATAATTTGTCACCTAAAGATAGGTCGTGTCTTGTGGACCGTAATTTGTAGCCAAGAAATTTGGTAGACTATGCTCATTGAGCCATGAGTAAGATTTGAGACTGAATAAGTGAGACGACCGGGGAATGGTCGGATTGACATGTAATCAACTAAGTAGATTGATCGAGGTATCGATCCGTGTGATGTGATTGGGTGCCTATTTGAACTGTGCTAATGTGCAGGTGGAATCTGAGGCCAAAGTAAACCCCCTGTCTTATGATGTGCTTCGGCAGCCATAGTGTATTGGTTTACTGATCAGGTTTTAGGGAGTAGAACTCATTGAAACGTTGTCTCAGCGGTTATTGTATAACCATTTCAGGCCTGTAGATGGTAGCACCTCTACCTCCTCCCATGTGTTCTAGTTTGCCGAAGGAAATCACCGAAGAGAGGTTCCACGTGCTAATGCCCGGGCACGCTGAAGGCCTGGAGTATGTATTGGTGAAGTCCATCATCTGGGTGGATGTGGGTAGAACCAAAAGGGTGCCCCATCAGTACCGAGCATGGTATCACTATTATAACAATGGGCGAAGAGTGGGCCCAATACCGGAGTTTGAGGTGCCTGTGTATGCTTTGGAAGTAGTGTATGGGGAGGGCATTATAGAACCTAGAGGTGGAGAAGTGATTGATCCAGTGGTTCCCGCCCTTGAAGGCCTAGGATCATCTGAGTATCCCATGGTAGGTTCTAGCAGGAACGTGGAAGGAGGAAGGGTCGTTGAGCAGGAGGAGAATCCAGATGAAGAATGAGTGGAGGATTGAAACCCCACTCTTGTTTTGCAAACTACGAGTTTTGATCGAATGTATAGTAGATCAGACTTGTGAATAGTATTGTATTATATACTATGTGGTTTGCTGTGTATAAAAGTTTGGTTATGGTTTTTCAGTTGTGAAAAATATAACCCTACTTTTCTATCTCATTGTTTCATTGTCTGGGGATTTTTTTTTCTATATGCTTTCGCATGTGTATATTAAATGAATGGGTCGGCGATGCGGCTTGGGACATCGCTATTAATTGACCAGGTGAGGGATGGGCATGCGTTCGAGGATCGGGGCGTAACAGACGCCTAGCTACCCAAGGGATCATGAAACATAATGTAATAACCCATTAAATTTACTAAGCTTTTCTTCGGTTACCAACTAGTTTTTTACAAAGTTATTTAAGTGCTCAATTAGTCTAATTTAGAAATTTTTCTATTGAGTTAACAGCCCATTAAATTTACCAACTTTTTTTTAGAAATCACCGATATATATTTCAATAGATACTAACATTTCTCTAACTAAATTATTAACTTTTGCAATACTGACTCTTACTTGAGTTAGTCATCAATGTTTGTTTAGCTTTTTTCTTAATTACCAACTTCTCTTGTCTATGACAAAAGAAAAACTTATCTTATTTTTAACAATTACTATTTAAATTTATCAATTACCATATGAAGGTGTTGACTTTAATTTAAGTGATTTACCAAATTTTCTCCGATTAAGTTACTATCTTTTGCTTTACCAACTTTGGTTTATTCTTAAATTTACCTGTCAATTTTTTGCACTTCATTCTCTCTAGCCTCCACACACGCCCCGGTAAAATAGAATTTTATACGCTGCAAAATGTCCATACGTGACCGCACCAAAGTTTGATTTCCACTTTAATGACATGAACTGCAATAGTCAAATTTTCCCTATTGAAGGCAATAAATTGAGAAAATATATGGACCCACCAGCTCGAACGAAGTCCATAGTAACCTTTCGAAATTGCTCGACAACCTGCGATGCTTCGAATGTGTCCGTAGCTCGAGCTTTTGACGATATGTCGTCGGTCCCGCCAGGCATGAGATTTTTCCACTTCTCCAATTTGAACTAGTTGGTGGATGAGATTGATGTACCTTGACCAGGCCGATAAACTAAACCAAAATTAACAAATAAAATGTCAATCAGTGATACCTTTGGACTAGCTGAGTCCATATGATAAGTTATATGGAGAAATAAGGTTTCTTGCTATTTTTTAAGTAGTGGCTGCAAAGAAATTAGCAAAAACCAATGACAAAAGAAAAAGAGCAAGCAGAAAATCTGAGATTTGAGAATCAGTCTGATTTATATCAAGCTAGCATTGGAGGTCAATTTGTAATTCGATTGAGCTGAAATTTTGTAAATGTTTTTTGGTGCACTTTTCTTGAATCTGAACGGTTTGATTTTCGTTTGAAGCTCCCTATACAAAGTATTTCGTGGATTAATCAAAATTTGCATTTTTGGTCAAATTTATCCTTGATCTCTTGTGAAATTTATGCATTTTGCCAAGAATGATGTTCTTGAGGTCTTTGTTGCTATGTACCTCTAGTATTTATTAGAAAATAACTTCGTTCACCCGATTTTGTTGATAGTGAAGATTTTTGGGTGGACTTTGGTCCTGTGATTTTTAATATCCTCACTCTGAGGAGGTTTTCCATGTAAAAAATTGCCTTGTGTTTGCATGCTTGATATTTATTTTGTTATACTATGTCATATCCTATTAAATTTACACAATAGAGGAGATTATTCTATTCCGTTACGTTAATCCAATATTGTTCGGATTGTTACCATTTTCCATCGCTTTAGAGTATAATCATCAACAAAATATCAAGCCCGTAGAATTCAATTGAACCAGCGACTTCATTGAACCGGACAAAGCAACAAATAAATAAAGCCAAAAACAGATATAGCATCTAAGACAAGTAAGCCTCTCCAGACCATACAAACGCATGACGAGCTGGTGCAAAAGGTTTGGTTAGAATATGGAACATTCCTCCTAGGATTCCATTTTCATCAGAATAGAATTCAAATATTGTGGCGGCTGCTATTCGATAAGCATGAACACGATTATACTTTGAGCAATTGTCAAACTATAACTCACGTGCTTTTTCAAATGTTAGAAGGAAAAAAGAAAATGAGAGATTGATTTTACATGTTTAGTTTCTCCCTATACGTCAATTTATTGCCCTTCAATCATTTTTTTAATTATGAAAACATAAACCACAAATAAAAAGTTTATAGGTGCGGTAAGACTCAAACAAATTAAATTTATATAGAGGGGAAAATGAAATCTTATATTTTTCTTTTTTCTAATTAGAAAATAGGAATTTTATTACCAGTGTGCAATTTAGGTCTCACATTTACGTGCTGGACACTTGGAAGAATATGGTTTTAAGATTCAAATACACATGTCGCTCATCAAACTATGAATATATAACTATCTTTTTACACAAGCGGTGGACCTAATAAGAATTATAAAGAAAAAAATTATCATCTAATTCCTAACTACTAGAGCAATAGATTCATCTTATTCTTCTTAGCGGTCCTTTGTTGTCCATTTTGAGTACCTTTTACAAAGGTAGGGGCCGCGGCAAGGTTTTCGGGCCCAACATATTGGGGAAAATATCATCCTCACTTTGATTCTTTTGAAAATTTCAGGACACAATTTCACCTCATAAAGTAAATAATTTCTTGTGCTTTTCCTCTTTAACTTTTTTAAATTCATTTTTTAATTTTTACCTCATAAAATATCTTCCTAACTTTCTGCAGAAGATGGAGCCACCCTCGATTTGAACTGCATCCACCACCTTCTTCCACGCTTCCACTTGTTCCTCGGTATAACAAACATGCCCATGGGAAAACCTATGTTCATTTATCATGAACTCTATAATAAGTTTAAGGAAAGAAACAATTTCAAAAGAGCGAAAAAAGAAAAAGAAAGGAAAAGATAAAGAAAAACATGCTGTTAAGTCTACAAAGTGAGATTGGGTCCAAGGACAATGTGCTTATATTCTCACCAAAGATTCATCTTGAATGATAACATGAAATCTAAAGCTAAATAGATGTTTCCTGTAGTTTTGGAGATGGTACATTATGCAGCTCTCTCCCATAAATGAAACTCGATTGAATTATCAACACATTTATGAAATTACCCGGCCCCGATCTCGGAAACCACAGTGCCTTTAGTGATGAGAAGGCAGAGTCATCCTCTGCCCATACCACTCCACCATAGCCGGTTGCGGAGTGCCATTTAAGGCTCTTCGTCTTGTCATCGGCGCAAGCACTACCCTGCACCACCGCAGCAAAAGAGTCGCCACTCAGCTGACGATACCAGTATGGCATGACTGCATGGTTCATCCCAACGATCGCTATTACTTCATTTATGTTTACAGTTTTAGCTATTATGTCTATAAGTCAGATGTACCAAAAAAGTAATAACGCGATGGCTTCTCTACAGTGTCACCAAGCAAGCCAAATCGAATCTCGAGAAGGGAATTTGCACACAATTAGGATAGATTAATTCGATATTCTAAAGAATTTTATTAGATACATGCGTAGAGATTGGTTTATCAAAAGTCGATTTACAAAATGGCATGATATTAGTCTTGTTGGACGCTTGAATAGAACCTGCTTACTTATTATTCTTTTATTAGCGTTCGAATTTTGAAGCATAATTCCAGTGAAGATTTCGAACTCGATTTAATCCTAAACCTTTGCGAGAAATTTTAATGTAATCCTTTGGATTAATTTCGCTAGAAATGGCTAACATGGCAGTTCAGTTATCATCGGTTGTTCTATGTAGCACATTGACATGTAAGAGATTTCTGGCAAAAATTGATCGAAATGACTATATTAGAATTTCTTACAAATGTTTAGGAATAAATTAGCAAAATTGAAGAGTATGAATGAATTAGTATACTTACAATAGGTTTAGGACAAATTGGACAATTTATGATTGATTGGACAATCTTCCATAATTTGTATATATGTAGAACACCAATTTGGATGTCTAATTGGAGAAAGTTTTCTTTGATCAAAGATTAGGAAAAAAACAGTTTCAAAGAAATTAATGAATACGGATGTACATTTTTTGTATGAAATGGACATTCTCTCTCTAGATTTTTAAACGATTTACTTTCTTTTTTTTAAGTGTAAATAACAAAATAAATGTCCTCATTTGATTCACCTTCTCAAGGGGGATGGAGTGGGGACGTGTAAGTTTCAAGAGTGGGTTTCGACTCCCACGCTCTGCAAGAGGCAGGGCAAAAGTCTGAGAGTGAGTGTGAGTGTAGAATAGGAATAGAGTAGGACGGGAAAAGTGCCAAAAAAGTCCTAAACCTTTTAACTTTGTGCCGATTTAGTGCTAAACCTTTTTTTGGTGCCGATTTAGTCCTAAACATTTTTACGTTGTGCCAATTCAGTCCTTTTCGGCCAATTTTGGCCGGATTTTGCTGATTGGGCGCTTTGGTGATCGACGTGGCACGATCGGCGCTGATGTGTACAACTTTTAATAATATTTTAATATTTTAGAATATTTTTATTTTTTTATTTTATTTTTCTCTTTTTATTTATTTTTCTTTATTTTTCTTTTTTCTTCTCATCTTCTTCCTCCAGTCCATCGCTGGAGCTCGGCGATCGACCAGAGGTGACGGCCGGCCAGGTCGACCTCGCCGGCCACCTCCCTAGTGGCCGCGAGGGCGGCCTCGCACCGGGGGGGCAAGGCTCGCCCTCGCCGGATCTGGTGAGGTCGAGCCCTCGCGCCGGGTGGGCAAGGCTCGCCCTCGCCGAATCGGCAGGATCGAGCCTCGCCCATGGCCGGTGAGGGCGAGCCCCGCCAGCTCGGCGCGAGGCCGGACTCCTCCCGGCTCCGTTCTCCAATCCCAATCTCGCCCTAGAAATTTCCTCCCTCCTCCGCTCGTCGTCGTCGTCGTCTCTAGGGTTTACGAGAGCTCGGGGTGTCTTTGATCGCGCGGCTCCAGCCCAGGATTTTCGCCTGTTTCTCCCGTAGCGGCGATCCGTTGAGGGTGGGGGTTTTGTGATTCTGGGGTTCTCCGAGGCAGCTGGCCTCGCGTCGAGCTGGCGGGGCTCGCCCTCGCCGGCCATGGGCGAGGCTTGACCCTCGCTAAATTTGGCGAGGGCGAGCCTTGCCACCCGGGCGCGCAGGCGACCTTGCGCCGGGCAGGTGAGGCTCGCCCTCGCCGGATCTGGCGAGGTCAAGCCTCGTCGGCCATCCCTCGCGGGCACTGGCGAGGTGGCCGGCGAGGTCGACCTCGCCGTCCATCGGCTCGGCCGGTCGTCGAGCTCCGGCGATCGGGCCGGAGGAAGAAGATGAGAAGAAAAAGAAAAAGAATAAAAATAAAAAGAGAAAAATTAAAAAAAATATTCTAAAATATTAAAATATTATTAAAATTTATATACGTCGGTGCCGATCAAGCCACGTCAGTCGGCCGGCGTCTAGTCAGCAAAATCCGGCCAAAATTGGTCGGAAAGGACTGAATTGGCACAAGATAAAAAGGTTTAGGACTAAATTGGCACCAAAAAAAGGTTTAGGACTAAATCGGCACAAAGCCAAAAGGTTTAGGACTTTTTTGGCACTTTTCCCGAGTAGGACTGACAAAAAAAAAAAGCATCCATAAGATACACTAAGTACTTTTAAGCCTCATTTAAACAATTAATGCAGATCTAGGACCCTCAAGAACATACTTTTGTCATGTGAGACTCCTTATCATTACTTTCTTGGTTAAGAAAATGATAGTCCGTCTATCCAACAATAAGGTCATGAGTGTAAAATGTCTCTCCAACGCACTCATTTAATGGTGCATTAATTTTGAACCTATATACTAAATCATGATTAGAAATGAAAGTTTGACTGTATGATATCAAATCGGCTTCACCATCGGTCACGGCCTTCATCCCTAGTTCTTGAGTGAACTGGCTGGCTAACATAAATGTACCTTGATGAGCATTTCTTACAACTTGGCTTCTTCATCGTCCGTACTAGTTGATGGCATGACTCGCCCCATATCAGCCTCGAATGTGTTGAGTTGTTTGATCACCATGAATCCTAGATTGAGTGGATCACAATCCATGGCATCGACATAATTGGACAGAGGCGAAAATCCTAAGTGAACTCGATCACCGCCAATAGTTGCAACTACCGTTCAAATGATCTCCATCGAGAATCTGCACCAATTTTCAACTAAACCACCGTATTCATCCGTTCTATCGTTGACTGCATCCTTCAGGAATTGATCAATGAGATAGCCATGTGCTGCATAGAGGTCGATCCCATCGAAACCCAACATTTGTCCAACTATAATGTCAGAAGAACACTGTAGGACCGACTCTTAAAATGTTTGAACCATCATTGCCATTCACTCGATCTGCGTAGGTCAGGGCCACGCAAAAAATTTCCATGGATGGACTAGGCAATAACTAATAGGTATAGGGTCACATAAGGTCGTTTGAGAGTTAAGTGGATCTATAAAAATGATCATGACAATGCGTCCAGTGCATGTCGTCTTTAGGGTACCTAACATTAATATAGCTGTCAATTGTAATCTTACATCACTCTCTCTCGAAATGAAGAGCCCAGATTTTCTCTCGAAATGAAGAGCCCCCGTCTACCGTTTTGGTAGCTTCGCCACCCTCCTTCTTTCAATTCCCACACCATCTCCATCCAATCGCTGGCTAATTCCAGTAATTCTCTCCATGAATCCTCCCGATTTCCCCTGCCAATTGTCCTTCTAAGCCGGCGATGAAGGGATCCATCGCATGCAAACCCTATCTCTATGGCCCTTGCACGAGACCTTCTGCCATTGCTATCCTCTGGACATTACGTCTCTCTGTCCCGGTGTTCGGACGCTCCCATGGCTGCATGCGACTGCAGAGGTGATTGGTCTCTTCGCTGGTACTTCCCCTGTTCTGCTATCTTCAGGTAGACCCTGTTCCGATTAGGTTCCTGGACGGCTGGGTAGTAAGTGTTGGGCCTTGTTCTAGCTGCGGATAGTAGTGTGCTTCTGGCCTCTGGCGCTCCTGGACAGCTATGTAGTAAGTGTTGGGCCTTGAGGTAGATGCGGACAGTAGTGTTCTTATGGACTGTGGTGCGTTGAGTGGTCTTTGCTTAGCCATGAAGTAAGGAAAATGGCTTGTAGTATTGGCCTGTGAATCTCTATGCGAACTAGTAGGACTTATGGCGACGGAACCCCACGATGAATCCTCGCGTTTATCGGCCCTTTGCAACAGACTTGGCCGGCTAACCACTGAGCAGATCATAGAGGAGTGGGATGATCATCTTCCACCTGCTAAGATAGATGAATGCCGACTGACATTAATAGGCTACATCTTATCAACTCCCTCTATTAATTTCCCTGCTTTGCAAAGTACTTTAAAGCGTGTATGGCGAACTGAAAGAGTAGAGATTTCACAGCGAGAAGCAGGCATTTATGTGATTAAGTTCCACTCTCAAGCTGACAAACAAAGGGTGTTGGATGGGGGCCCTTGGTTATTCTCCGGTCACTTGGTCATTCTCAAGCCATGGATTCCCAATACCCCTTTTCACTGCTATGACTTTTCTAAATGTGCTTTTTGGGTTCAAGTGCTGGGCCTACCTCTTGAATGGTCCACGGAAGCGATGATCAACAGGGCTGCCCAACCTTTGGGTCGGGTTTTGGAAGTCCAAGTAGAAACGAAGGAAGGATCCTCAGCTAGACCCGGGCGTGCTAGGGTGGAACTACCCTTAAATGAACCTCTAACGACGGGCAAGCTCATCCGACTCGATGGTAAGCTTTTTTGGCTCGACTTCCGATATGAGAGACTCTCACATTTTTGCTATTCATGTGGACGGTTGGGTCATTATGCGACATACTGTAAGGACATCCCTTTTGATGAAGCAAAGTTAGATGGTAAAGGGAAAATGGCCTATGGACAGTGGCTACGGGCTGAGGTAAAAGAACCTAGTCCGTATTGGAATGCTTTTTATAACCCACAAGATATGGCAGCTACCTCGGAAGAAACCGTACCTGAAACGCCACCAGCTCAACTCCAGCTCCAACACGCATCTGTACAACCTCAGTTGGTGCCTGGTGTTGCTGATCATCTGTTGGTTTCAGCCACTACCGTTCATCAACCTGCACAAAACCAGGAACTACCACACCATCAGCAACCTCAGCTACATGGAACCCCCCCTCAAACAGTTCAACTCCCTTCGGCAGAGAAATTAAAAGGCATTCAAACTCAACCGATAGAAGCCATGATGCCCAAGAAAAGCAAGAATGTGCGACTGACATCGAAGCAAGGGATGGCAAAAAAGATTAAGAGATATAACCCCTATGAGCCTAAGCATTTGCTGCTATCAGACAAGGATGAAGCTACTCTACTGGATACACCGGTATATGCGGCTGCGGAAGCCGGCACATGGGCCTTGGTGGCTGGCCCTAAACAGCCACCACCCTACAAATGAAGCTTATCAGCTGGAACTGTCAGGGGTTGGGCAATCCCCTGACAGTCCAGAGCCTAAAGGCCATAATGGCCGAACAAAAGCCCGATGTCGCCTTTTTAATGGAGACAAATAACCCAGAATTAAAGCTTCAATGGATTCAACGCAACGTTCGGTTTCAGCATTCATACATCATTAACCCAGTCGGAATCGCAGGAGGATTATCACTGATGTGGACAGACCAGGTCTCTATTCAGGTGCTTCGCTCTTCTCAATTTTTGATAGATATGACTTGCAAGGTGCTGCAGGAAGATCGAACCTTTCGCCTAACCTGTATTCACGCCCCTTATACCTATCGCCAACGACAGGAGGTATGGGATGAACTCCGAATGATAGGTAGACTGAATAGCTATCCGTGGTTGTGTGTTGGGGACTATAATGAAGTACTTTATCCTTGGGAAAAAATTGGAAAGCGACCTGCGGACTCTTATCGTATGTTGTCTTTTCGTTCTGTCTTGAATGATTGTGAACTGATGGAACTAGGTAGTAAGGGCTGTAAATTTACTTGGATGAATAATAGAGACGGGGATGAGATTGTCAAGGAACGGTTGGACCGGGCTCTATGTTCGATGGACTGGCGTATCCTATTCCCTGAGGCAGATGTGCTTGCATTACCGGCGGTGGGCTCTGATCATAGTCCATTGATCATCCAAACTTCAGCACCGATTAAAAGAAAGCACAAACTGTTTATCTATGAAGCCTATTGGAATGATGATGCCGAATGCAGTGAGGTCATATCTTCGGCGTGGAATTCTATTTCTCCTAGATAGCCAGGTCTTATTTCTAAGCTGAAGCATGTTAGCACAGCCCTCTCTCAATGGAGTCGAGCTAAGTTTTCCAATGGACGGTCCAGCGTCATCACTCTACAAAACCAGCTACAAACTTTGACTAACCATCAGCATTTATATTATAACAGAGAGGAAGCTACTCATCTCAAAGCGGACATATCAAGAATTTGGCAACAGGAAGAAAAGTACTGGGCTATGAGATCCCGACTACAATGGTTGAAATGGGGGGACAAGAACACTCGATTCTTTCATGCATCTACTCTACAAAGAAGGTCCCGAAATCGCATTACAACAATTCAAGATGAGCACCAACAATGGATTCGGGACACTCGGGCCCTCCAAGGTATGACAACGGCTTTCTTTTCGACATTATATACAACTCAGGGGTCGAGGAATTACAGTCCTATCCTTGCCCAATGTCCATCGATTGTCAGTGATGCGATGAATGATCAGCTAATTGCTCCCGTTACAATGGAAGAGGTCCGCCAAGCAACATTCCAATTAGGGTCTACAAAGGCCCCTGGCCCTGACGGTCTAAGTGGTTTGTTCTACCAGACACATTGGGATATTATCAAACACGATCTATTCCTCCAAGTAAAGAACTTCCAGCTGACCAGTGAGATGCCTCCCAATATCAATCAGACTTTCCTTACTTTGATTCCCAAGGTACCCCATCCGGAAAAGCTAGAGCAATATCGCCCCATTAGCTTGTGTAACTTCGCCTACAAAATCATTTCTAAGGTGCTAGCTAACCGCCTTAAACCTTGCTTGAACTCTCTCATTTCTAAGGAACAGTCAGCCTTTGTAAGTGGGAGGCAGATTCAGGACAACATCTTGATTGTGCAAGAGGTTCTTCACCAAATGAAAATCAGGAAGAGACGGCGCAAATTCAATGCAATCCTCAAAATAGACATGCAAAAAGCGTATGATCGGGTTGAGTGGGATTTCCTAAACGACTATCTCAACAAATTGGGCTTTCATCCCATCTGGGTCCGATGGATTATGCAGTGTGTATCTATTACTTCCTTGAGCGTGAAATTTAACGGCGAGCCACTTCCCTACTTTTCCCCCTCACGAGGCCTCAGGCAAGGTGATCCCTTATCTCCATACTTGTTTATTCTGGTAGCAAATGTCTTATCAACCTTACTCAATCAGGCTGTCAGTATGGGACACATAAAAGGTATACGTTTCAATCAATGGTGTCCAACTCTGTCCCATCTCTTTTTTGCCGATGACGCTATATTCTTTCTAGATGGGACTCTTCGGGAATGTCAGAACGTTGCTAACATTCTTAACCAGTATTGTCTAGCAACGGGTCAGATTGTGAATCGAAATAAGTCTGGCATTATTTTCAGTAATTCCTGTCCATCTACCTTGCAAAGTAATATGTCGGGTGAGCTAAGAGTACCAGTACTGACAAGGTGTGGCAAATATCTGGGATTACCATCTGATTGGGGTCGCTCTAAGCGGGAAATGTTCTCTTGGATTATAGCGCGTGTTCATGCTAAGATGGAAGGCTGGAAGGGTAAGTTACTCTCCAAAGGCGGTAAGGAAGTACTTCTTAAATCGGTTGTGCAAGCCCTACCACATTATGCAATGTCTATTTTTAAGATTCCTTTGTCAATTTGCACATCTCTCGAGCGAAGCATTGCCAGCTTCTGGTGGCAGAATGATCAAAACAGGAAAGGTATTCATTGGCGAAAATGGGATTTGTTGAAAAAGAGTAAAGATGACGGCGGCCTAGGCTTTCGGGATTTAATAGCGTTTAATGAAGCTATGCTTGGAAAACAGGCTTGGCGATTATTGCAACAGCCCTTAGCCTTATGGAGTCACCTATTTAAAGGTCTGTACTTCCCTAGGCAAACTTTCCTATCTGTTACTCCAGCAGCTCGGGCCTCTTGGGGATGGAAGAGCCTCTTATTGGGGAGAAATGCTATTAGTCCTCATCTATGCTGGTCAGTGGGTGACGGCCGTGATATCAGAATCCGGGGCGACCGTTGGTTACCTATTGGTACTCTATATGGACCGACTAACAAAACTGATCCCTTGCTGGTGGCGGATCTTATTGATCCGACTCACCACACCTGGAAACAATCTCAAATCCTCCCTCTCTTAGGTGAAGATATTACAGCCCAGGTATTGAATCTACCACTTAGACATATTCCCATAGTAGATTGCCTAATCTGGACAGGAACAAAGGATGGCGAATATACGGTTAAAAGCTGCTACCACAAGCTAATTCAGCAAGCAAGAACTCACACCAGTCATACAGCATCATCCTCATATCAGCATCCTAAACTTTTATGGCGTCGCATTTGGTCAATGCAAACGGCACCGAAGATCAGAGTGTTTACCTGGGCGCTTTGTCAAAACGCCATTGCGACGAAGGCCAATTTGTTTCACCGACACATTGTCTCAGATCCTTGGTGCCCTTTGTGTCGACAACAGTGTTCGGAGACCATCGAGCACCTCTTCTTTCATTGCGAATGGACTCATGCTGTATGGAAAAATCAGACGCTAAATATCCCAGTCTCCCCAATGCAAATCCACAGGCTCGATCAATGGATTAGCGCAAGAGCGGCTACTTCTAAGAACCTACCTGGGTTGGAGCTCACTGTCAACACTCTCTGGCAAATTTGGCGAATGCGGAATAACTTTGTTTTCCGCGACCAGCAACCAGATCCGGCAAGAGTTGTTCAACTGGCCGTCGAGCAGACCAGGGCCTTCACTTCCCCTGCTGTTACTCGTCTGAAATCTGGCCTTCCCCTTCAACAGCCCACACACCTGTGGCGACCTCCAGCCCCCGGCACCCTTAAATATAATGTTGATGGCGCCTTTACACCAGGCGGCACTGAGGGGACGATGGCCTGTGTCTGCAGAGACCATCAAGGGCGGCTATTAGACGGCTTCTCCTGCAGGTTTCGTGCGACCTCAGCACTGGAAGCGGAAGCTAATGCACTCACCTGTACACTTCACCATATGTTGCGACGAGGGCTTCACCATACCATGATCGAGGTTGAATCCGATTGCCTTCCCCTCCTTGCTGCGGTGCGTCATGGTCGTTCACCTGTGTGGGAACTTCGGCCGATCGTGGAGGAGGCGATCCGACTGCAATCCAGCTTCGCTAACCTAACCTTCCAACACTGTTTCAGGACTGCGAACCGGGCCGCGGACTAGGCTGCGAAGGCCCATAGCACCACTGAACTGGCCCTGAGCTGGTTCTCTCAACCTCCTCCTGCACTCCTTCACATTCTATCTATGGATGTTGTAAATTCCGACTCTACTTATCGTTAATATGAATACGAATGGTACTTTCGTCCAAAAAAAAAAATTGTAATCTTACATCACTTCATTACGTGATTGTAATGCGCCTTATACATAAATAGTCTCAATAGAATCAGCAGGTTTATTGAGCGATATAATCAATCTTGAGCATGAGACAGAATTCTCTTTTCGCTTTTAAATGCACCAAGTCACTTTCGTAACGTAAATTTTCACTTACATTGTCAGGTCACTATCTTGTAACCGTTTGACTCTGTTCAATACAATTTTTATTTGAATCCTCATTCAGTGCACGTGAAAGGAAATTAAATGACAATGAGATTTGTTCGTTGGTGTAGGGTCTTACAAAGAGTACAATATGACTATTTAAAACCCACAATCGATAGTTACAAATGGAGTTACATACCATTAGCAAAAAAAGAAATAACGTCCTAATGGCGGTTACAAGAAGTTATATTATCCACTAACTTGTATTTTTTAGGACACTTATTTATAAGAAGTCACAAACATCCTAAAATAGCAGCAATAGAAATAACCACCCAATAGTTATCCTCATGTCAATTGCCTGTTGCAAAATTTAATAACATCATCGATCAACTTCCAAGTTCTTGTGATAAATTTCACATTGTGTATTGTCTATGACTTCACTGGCGAATTATTGATTTTCTTCAAGTTACTGATGATTTTATTCATAAATAATCACAATTGCTCTCTTCAAATAAGTCCATCACTTATCAATAATAACCAAAAGTTGGTCATTTTTTTTTTTTTTTTTATGTAAACAATCTTCTAACACTTTCCGTATCTGTACGCGGGCCTAAACACATGAATTGCAGGATGCAAACATCACTACATGAAAAGTGAAGGCAACAACACATCTACGGAAACAGATAGATAACATTGCAGGAAGGAATTGACCAGACTTGCACGAAATACTTTTACCCCCCATTTAGACAGTCAATACAATTCTAGTTCTCTCAAGAACAAACTTTTGTCATGTCAGAGTCCTCGTCATTACTTTCTTGGTCAAGGAAAGGATAGTCTGTGTATCCAACAACAGGGTCATGAGTATAAAACGTCTCCCGGACATACTCATTTAATGGTGCATTGATCTTGAACCTATATACCAAGTCGGGATTAGCAATGAAAATTCGACCATATGCTATCAAATCCGCATCTCTGTCAGCTATAGCTGTCATCCCTAGCTCTCGAGTGAACCCACCGGCTGACATAAATGTACCTTGATAAGCTCTTCTCAGAGTCCGCATTAACTTGGCTTCTTCATTTTCAGTACCAATTTGTTCAGGAGATGGCATAAATCGAGGTCGAGTTACATGGAGATAAGCAAGTTCTGTTCCCATATCAGCTTGGAATGCGTTAAGTTGTCTGATCACCGCGAGTCCTAGGTTGAGTGGATCAGAATCCATGGCATCGAGGAAATTGATCACAGGTGAAATTCTAACTGCAACACGATCACTGCCAATAGCTGCAACTACCACTCGGACAATTTCCATCAAGAATCTGCACCTATTTTCAAATGAACCGCCATATTCATCTGTTCTATCGTTGATTCCGTCCTTTAGAAATTGATCAATGAGATAGCCATGTGCCGCATGGAGCTCGATCCCATCGAAACCTAACGTTTGTCAAACATTGATGTCAAATGAATGCCGTGTTACTAACTTATAAACTGTTAAAACATTATGATTCCCATATATCCATATAGGTCAAGACCACATATATACTTCTTTAATGGATAGGCAATGCCTAATAAATAAACTCATCAAACAAGTGGGTCGAGTTAGATAAAAATAGTCCAACTCAAAGTGACCCAATTAATTAACACATTTTCATGCAATATAAATCTAGTGACCTATACTTGATCCAACCTATATTCTATTCGACCCACACCTAACTTGATCCATATTACTAAAACTCTTCCATATCTAACTCAATTTAGGACTGACAAAAAAAAACTCAATTTAGGACTACTCAAACCCAGACTAAGGTTCGAGCGAGAAGTGAACTAGTGCAAGATTGAGTGAGGGCAAAGAGAGTGAAGAAAGAGTCATAGAAGTGGGTTAGGTATAAGTAAGTTGTGAACTCATTAACGTACATATTATTTTGAGTTTTACTATTCTAAACTCATTTATGACCCATTTACTAGATATAACTAACCCATTTAACAATTTAACTATCAAATATAGTTTAAAAAATGAATTTATAACCCATTTTGACATGTCTACTCATAGGAACATGGTCGCAAACGGGTTGGTTGGGAGCTATGAGTATCTATAATGTGTGGAGTACACTTCGGCTTTAGGGTACTTAACATTAATAGGCTATATTTGTTCGCGAAAAATAAATAATTTGAAAAATATTTTCCTAAAAATAATATCTTGTATCACTTACAAAAAAACAAAAAACAAACAAAAAAATTTCATTGTCAATCAAAATATTTGGATATAGATAATTATTGAAAATGTAGATATCTTTTATTAATTAATTATTTTAAACGATACAGGCAATTATTTTGAAAAATATATTTTTCAAATCATTCATTTTTCATCAAACAAACAGAGCCTAGGTATAATCTCACATCAATTGACTACATGGTTATAATGTGCCTTATATTCATGTGATCCTCTCCATCCAAACATATAAACTTTTAGGCTGGACATTTCTTGCAATAGAATCTCAATCATCCACTTGTTTATTGAGTGACATATTCAACTTTTAACTACGAGAAGAATTCCTCTTTTTTTTTTCCCGTCCTTAAGTGCAACAAGTCACTTTTTTTGACGAAATTTTCACTTCGATTTATCTAAGTCAACTTTCTTGTCACCATTTGACTCTTCCCAATGTAATTTCTATATGAATCCTTGCTCCATCCAGTTAAACGAGAAAGATTAGATAAGCTGAAAATTTTGCATATCATGTGTCACAAATTTAAAATAAGTGAATCAAGACAAGAAATCTCGTAGCCTAACCTGCTCGGATGGAGTTGATTGCTGCCTGACGAAATTGCTCGACAACCTTCGGAATTTCACATGTTTCCAAGGCTCGAGGTTTGGAGAAATTGTTTTGGGTTCCATCAGGCATGAGTATTTTCCAGTTCTCCGATATGGACCGGTTGGTTGACGAAATTGGTGCACCCTCACCAGGCTGGTAAACTAATAAACTAGAAATAGATTAGAATAAAACAATAGTAACTCTAAAGAGAGAATATATATAGTAAGAAATCAAAGAAATTACTTTTGTGGGATGCCCGACCAGTGTGCCACAATTGACAGAAAATTAGACCACCCTTGGCATGAACAGCATCCACCACTTTCTTCCAAGCTTCGATTTGCTTTTCGGTGTAAATTCCAGGAACATGTGGAAACCTAAATCCAATGTATTTTTTAGACTTAACCAAAGTCATAAACTGAGTCTAAGGAGTAATATACAGTAAATCTGTATTTTTCACTTCAAGAAAATATAGTTTGTTCATGCAATTTATTATTGGATAGTTAATTTGATCGTAAACTGAAACTAGATCGGACCAAACCCACCCAATCAACCTGTAAATCTTTAAGATCCAGTTGAATGTCAAGCCATATAGAGAAGGAGAAAATCATGACCGACCGTCACATGTCATGTCATCAATTTATGTATACGCAGTGAAATAACCGACCTCAATCTGAAATTTAATTGAGAAAAAAGAGTATAGACATGAAAAGTACCCAATTCCCTCTTGAGCGATGGGTGTGGCTTCACTGATGAGAAGGCCTCCCTCCGTCGACCGCTGTCTGTAGTACTCAGCGAGCGCCGGCTGTGGCACTCCGTTCAAGGCTCGGGATCTGGTCAGAGGCGCGAGCACCACCCTGCGCCGCCATGCCAAACTCGACTCGTCACACGTCCCCTTAAGAATTGAAAATGGAGAGCAAGAGCAACTAGTATCAGAGGTAGAGTACCAATACCCACCTGTGTGAGAGGTTGAATTTGCCCATCTTGTATGGACTGAAGAGGTCTGTCATCGCTGTTTCTGGTTCGGAAAGCCAGACGAAGAGAACGAAAAATCAGAGAGAATCAGGTTTATGAAAGTCAACGGCGGGGTCGATTGCTCTATTTATATAGGCAATGAAGAGCCTCGTCCTTCGGAAGGTCCTAGGATTGATACCGACGCAATCAAATAAGTTTCTTAAAAAACAAATGATGGGGAAATTTCAGAAGAATCCCTGGAGTTAGTACTTTTTTAAAAATACATTCAAACTGAGTGGGATTTACCTTGATGTACCCTAAATTTGTGATTTTGTTTCAATTGACACCCTATCTCATGGGCAATACTAATCTTCATCATATGATGGTCACATGCGTGTCATTTGTCATACTTCACTCCATGAGCAAGGACCATAGGGACCAACACCACTTGCAATGACAAGATGTTGTAATTACAATACAATTCGCGTGTATCAATTCGCACATAAGGAGAAAAGATAGAGACGAATCCTCTCAAACAAGCTAAGCAAGGCTCAAAAAGATAACTTTTTCTCATAAAATCACCACCATCGACCGCACATTCCACGACTTGCGACCACCTTGTGACATGTTTCTTCAACAAGTTTCAACTGCCTTCGTTTTAGACAAAGGAAGTATTGGAATTGAGTTTAGTTTTTTTGGGAAATTTGAGGATTAGGGTTTAGTTAATCGGGAAATTTGGGGATTTTTCGGCAAAGTTAAACGCATGTGCAGCGCATGCACTCAAACCGGACAATAATGCCCTTGTCTACGGCGCAAGAGACGGCACATGTCACGCATGTGGTCATCATCAAGCAAAAAATTGTGGCGCCGGCGGAATATGGGGTCAATTGAGATGGAGCCACCAACTTCGTGGGGTACTTTGAGATAAACCTGATTTTCGGGGTATTCTAAGAAAAATGTTCCACTTCAGGGAGCGTTTTGGGGAAATTTCCTCACAAATGAGTGCATGCATTGGTTAAAGTAAATAATAAATGGGATTGGAGCTCCAGAAAGACTTTCTTTGATGTCCGTCTCATTCTCATCCAACAAGGACTCCAGACTCATTAGCCTTTCTTTGTCATTGTTAATCAGTCATGCCGCCCGTGGCACTTCGATGTCCCCGCATTTTTCGTCATGTCGACTTCTTTACATTTAACTTTTCTTAAAAAGCTGCTTAATCAATCTAACTTTTTTAAACATATAGGATCCTTGTTCGGCCCTCTTAATCTAAGTCTCGTCTCCGCCATGTGCCTTAGCTAACTAAAAAATTAATGTTTGCCTTCATATTCAATTCTCACCTGATTAACCACTTAAATTGTTGCTTAAAATAAAACTCAGCGAAATATTCCAAACCGGAGCCATCTTCAGCCAGCTTGGGAGGCATTGGCATATGTTCTACTTGTATAGAACCCGATGATTATGGTTGTTATTGTGCCGTTAACCCAATTTTACTCCATCATCTTTCGAGGTTCGTTTTTTTATACAAAAGTTTGCCGTCCCGAGTCATGTAATGTAAGAGGCGCGAGAAGTTCGAATTGGCATTGTAGCTACTACGATGGATCTTAGGATCGTCTCATATGGCAAGGGGCGATTCCCCTGATAGTTTAATAGAATTGTATTCCCCTAGAAAGAAATTACAGACTAATGATGATTTTCATTTTCACTGGAAGCCCGTGCCATTACATGTAGTTGCTTTCGAGACAGGTATGCGCTTGTTATTCTGCATTATAGAAAGATTATTTGTTAACAAAATATTACTTAGCCATTTGTGTTAAAAACAATTGTGGGTGTTAAAGTGACACTTCCCTCGTCTTACCTTAGTTCTCTTTTAGCCGTTCTTTTAATCATATTAAATAGGGAGTGCTTCTTTTTTTCCAAATACGATTTGCAGTTCTCTTTCCTTTGTACCACGTGGAATAATCAAGTCAATAATCACAAATATGTAATGAGCTTGCTTAGCAAACAAAAAGGGAATGAATGAAGATGTGTACAAAAGTATTAATCAATGAAAATTATTTTTTTCTAAGACTATCTTATAATGCCTACAACTTAAACCGACTAGCCATATTTATCGGTTAATTAAAAATTCATTCCAATATTTAATAGATAAGCTAATATTTATCATTAGCTGCACGACCCAGGAACATTATACTAGTAAATCATAACTTGTGCAATAAACATGGAGACCGAGAGTCCACAAGGGGGCCAGTAACTACGGGCTAGAGGAATTGAAAGTTCTAACTAACCTAGAGTCGCATGGGAAGACAAAACAGGGGTTAAGTCCCGTAATTTTCTTTATAGTTCATCCCTAGATTTTCTTATGAAGATTTATCCGTAAGATTTTCTTTTTTAATTGAAGAGATATCCAAGAAATTTTCATTCATGAGATGGGATAACAAGCGAGGGGCAAAACTGTTCCTAGGTGCCAAGTAAACTGCCCTTAATGATCATTAGGGACGACTTGGTGACCGCCGCTTATATGCTCGCTGCTAAAGAGATCCTGCGGCGGTTTGTGTACCATGGCCGTGCTTGTCACATTGCATATGGCTATCAGCCTTTCCTCCGCCCTAATAGCTACCCTTGCTTGCCGAGTTTATATAAAGATGGCCCAGAGCATCCCCAAAGGGATACACCAGGGACTAGGGTTGAGTATTGCGTCCAAAGTCACCCTAGACCGACCTTAGATCGGTATTATGTGATCCGGTTTCCACAGGAATTGATTCGGTCCTCGGTCCCAAACATTGAAATCCGGTACTATGGCCCCCTGGTATTCAATTCCAGGGTTAGGGTGCTGACCCTGGACCATACACATTTCAACTATGTTATTTGTTTTGTTTTAAGGTGATTAGAAATTCAGGCAATCTTTTATGGGTGAATAAGAAATGAAGTTCTATAATTCATGTTTTACGTTACATGCTTCTGGCAAATGAAGATTTCTATTGTTATTTTAGCTTTCGTTTTGCTTGACTAAGGGATGAATTGGATAAATTCCAGTTACTTTAGATTTCTATTTATTTTTACCGGCGTTTTACTTCTTGCTGTTTTGTTGTTCAATATGGCGGTTCTAAATGTCGATGCCTTAAATTTTATTTATGTTTTATTTTATTAATTAAGTTTTCGAATAATAAATAATAAATAATAAATAATGAATAAACAACAAAAACAGAAAACAAAACAAAAAGCAAAAGAAAAAGAAAAACAAAAGAGCAGCAGCAGTAACCCTCCCTCCGCACGGGCCCATGCGGCCCATCCTCCTCCGGCCCGGCCCACTTCGGGTCATCTTCCTCCTCCGTCCGCCTCTGCAACGCACGCGCAGAGGGCGCAACTCCAGGAGGGCAGACGAGCAGCGATGGTGCACGTGGAGCAGGGAGGAGCAGGCGGCGACGGGACGTGAAGCAAAGGGTGGTTGGCGTCGGATGGGACGCCGGTTCGGCCGGCGGAATGCGTGGCAGCCCTCGGTCGAGCTCCGTCGACCGGCCGCCCCTCGGCCTATAAATATGCCCTCCCCCCATCTCCGTAAAAGCACAACAACCACCAGAAACCACCAGCAAAGAGAGAGAGATGCCGAGATCGAAGGCTCGTGAGCGCCGGACGCTTTCCTCGAGAGACTTCGAGAGAGGCCCGAACGCCCACGAGCTCAGATCTGAGGGAGGAAGAGGTCCGCGTCGAGCGCGCCAGAGAGAGAGAGAGAGAAGGCGAGAGGGAGAGAGAGAAGCCGAGGACGTCGCACACCCTCCGTCGCACCGCCGTCCGCCGTTCGAGCTGCCGCCCGCAACAAGGTAGCTGCAACCGCCGTCGCCATCGCTTTCCCCCTCGCGCCACCGCTGCGCCGCTTCATTCCCCCCCTTGGCGCCGCGAATCGGGAACCCTAGGGTTCCCGATTTTTCGGGTCGCAGCTCCGGATCGCCGGGTCGGACTCGGAGCAGGAATCGGGTAGGGTTTTGCGCGAATCAAGGGCGACGGAAGCCGGGTCGGGGCGCGGGTTGAATTCGGGTAGGGTTTCGCCGGGGGCACGGGTTGGCAGTCCGGGTCGTCGGGTCGGGCGAATGACCCGGTTTCTCTAGGGTTTCACCGCCCCCCCAAAACGGCACCGTTTTATACACCAAAAAAAAAAAAAAGTTCAAAAAAATCCGAGTCGGCGTTCGGCTTTTATTTTATTAATTCTAAATAATAGTTAAATAAATGAATATTTTCTTTTTCCAAAAACAACCAAAATAAAAAAATATATAATTTCGAAAATTATTAAAAAATATTTTAATTTCCAAAACAACAGAAAATATTAAAAAAATAAAAATATTTTATTTTCCAGAAAAATCCAGAAAAATAAAAAATACTCTATTTTCCAGAAAATATTAAATTTATATATTTTTTATTTTCCAAAAAAAAATCAAAAATAAAAAATATTCCATATTTTCCAAAAATGCCAAAAATTCACAAAAAGCCAAAAAGACTTGTATTTTTCCAAAAATCCAAAAAAATCCCTTTTATGTCCAGAAATTAGAAAAATGTTCAAAAATGTCTTTTTCCAAATAATGCATGGAAAATCCCTAAAACATCCAAAAAACCTCAGGGTTTAAACAAGGTTAGGTACCGAAAGGGCATTAGTGATTAACTAGTGTAATCAAGTCCCCGATCCTAATTTCTCTCATTGCGCGAGCGAATATTTCTCCCAATAGTTCGCATGGGTTTCTAATCAACCCACCTCAAATTGATTAGTGGCGACTCCATTTTAAAAATTAACTTACAGTTAAAAACTCATATTATTAAAGTCGTGAATTGACGGACTTGGGAGAGTCCGGGCCTAACTAATTTTAGCCGAGCCATTAGCCTTCGCTAGGCGCCCGACCCGGTCGGGCGCCGAAAAAAAAAGAGGTCGCAACAGCTTGGTGACTCCGCTTGGGACGTTTGAGGACTTAGGCCTTTTTTGCCTTGTTTAAATTCTTTACTGACTTAGTTTTTTTTTTATTTTTTATGCAGGTCAGTAGCTTAGAAATTTATTTTAACTTTGCTTAAAATAGATTGTCTTGTGATTATGAATTGTGGTGCATGCTTTACTGTTTTAGCACTACACATGGCACACACAACTCGGCCGCCAGACCTGGGCCGCCATAGGATATTTAGGATGGTGTCAAGAAAGATACGACCTCGAACGCGAGACTACAATGTAGAGGTTGCCTTTCTTTTCCCCGAATTTCTCTAGCCGAGGTTAGAAGGGTATTCTGCTAACGCGAGACTGCGATGGGCGGATACCCTTTTAATTTCAACAAGCCTTCTCAGTTAGAAATCGAGCCGCACATCTCATGTGCATGTCTTTGTGCTTGCCATTTTTCTTTAAAAAGCAAAGTAATTTATTTACTTTTACTTAGTCTTTTTATTGGCTCATGGCATAGGGTCAGGTCATGTAACTCCATTTCTCATATGTGATGGGAAGAATCGATATCCAGTTCATTCCGGCTCCCAAGAAAGAGCTCCTCAGATGGTGGAATCAGTTAGATCAGCTTGGCCAGGAGTATGTCAAATCAATCATCGGTCATCTCCTTCCGTTGCTCCAAATCAATATCCACTCCGGAGTCATGCAAGCACTACCACATTTCTGGTGCCTTGAAGCATCCACATTCATGTTCGGCAAATTTGAACTGACTCCGACCTTGGAGGAATACAGTCTCGCCATAGGAATGCCCCTGGAGAAGGAGCTCGCCAAGCCACTGACCCGCATTGACCCTGTGGTTAGTTTATCACGGTTTTTAAAAAATCATTCGGTAAAAGAAATAGTTAAAGCCAACAACAATGCATTTCCGCTATCATTTTTAACTAAATGTTTTGAAAAACAATCAATGAACCAAAAAAGCAAGATCTTCCTCTTAGCGTTCTTTGGATTTATTATCTTCCCTATAGGAAGAATGCCATAAATCCTTTAATGGCGAGGGTGATAAGTCAAGTCGCTTTTGGAGCAGGATATGTGAACATGGTTTTAGCTGAAACATTTTTATCCCTTAATCGTTTTAAGGAAAACAAAGAAAAATCATGAGGGCCGCCCGGAAATTTTACAAATGTGGTTCTTTTCTCATATCAAAGGATTTGGGCACCTCATGCAAATATTCGAAATCAACAAATTCAAGCATCCACTTCAAAAATTTCAAAGCTTGGAAAAATACTCTCCCCGAGGAATATTCTCGATGGATTGACTTATTAAAAACCCTGTCCCCGAGACATTCCTATGGCGAGCTAAATGGTTCATTACAGGAGAGGCACGTTTTGCGCTTGATTATTACGACCCCATCCCACTGCTGGGCCTCTCCGGAGCTACCTCATATTATCCACATAGGGTGGCTCATCAGTATAGGGTCCTCTAGGAAATCCCGCCGCCACTCAAGCTGGGATTGTTCCGAATCCTTTTCACCCACACCAGTTATAACTACTCAGAGGAGATCCGTATAATCCAGGATGCATGAAGTAGATGTCACACAGAAAAGATCGTCGTACCTAGAAGACTGAAGGGGCAAGAAAAAGCTCATCACACATCCACGTTCTACATCCTCAACCACATAATTCCCGAAGAATTGCAACCAGTAATCCCCGATGTAGCTGATAAACTTACTCTCTGAAGACGAATTGAATCGCTTGAAAAAAGTTTGAAGACAAGCATGAAACACATATCAAAGCCAGCACGAAAGAGCAAGCGGATTCACAAGACTGGGGCTTCCCATCACATATGAAAATTGGCAGTTCGGTTTTTTGATGTGAATATGTCTAAATGTGAATAGTTAGGATCGTTCTATCTTTTATGCCTTGTCTAAAGAGCCCTTTCGGCATTGTACATTGTGGCATCCTAGAAATTAAGGGCAAGTCCTAAGGTGCCCTAGAGTTTTTAAATAGGTAATGAATTCACCTATTTGTTTGTGTTTTAGCCTTAATTCTTTCTTAAGGCTTTGTGCTTTGTGTCTTGTGCTTGGTGCCTTGTGTTTCTAATTTAAATAATTCATAAGATTATTAATGAGGATAAAATTTTGTGTTGCCATGCTTGTTATAAATTAATTTGTTATAGATTAAATGTTATAGATTTTTAATTAGGTATAATTAATTGTTGGTTTTAATTAAATTGGGAAAAGGAAGTTGGATTGGGCCTTAGGCCCAATAAGTGGACCCTAATGGGCCAAGTGGCCGGCCCATTAAGGCCCACAAGTGGGCTGTCGCCGGCCCAAGGGGAGAGGAAGAAGTGGAGGCCCAAGATGGGCCCAAGCCCAAGCTTGAAGCCCAAGCCCAAGCCCATGCATGGGGCTTTGCCAAGTGGCAAAGCTTGCTTGCCATGCATTGGGCAAGGGAGAGGCAAGGCAATCATTGCCTTGGGGGAAAGAAAAGGAGAAGTGGCCGTATGGGGGGAGAGAGGGGAGCTTGTCGTGCGAGAGAAGAGAGGGAGAGAGAGAGAGAGAGAGAAAGAGAGAAAGGAGAAGAAGGAAGGAGGCTCGCGCGAGAGGGAGAGGGAGAGCCGTCCGCCGCACGCCGCCCGTCCATCCGCCGCCTTATCGCCGTTTCTTCTTGGTTGGAGGCAAGTTTAGGTTCCATCCTACTCATGCATGTGTATTTTGTATGGATGATTGATCTTTTGGGTGTTTAGAAGCTAAGAACCGAAGCTAGGGTGTTTGGTTGTTGAAAATGCATGCTGTTTTCGCATGAACCCGTGAAGTCAGAAACTTGTGAGGGCTTGCATGTATGCTTGGAGCTTGATTTTGGCTTGGATCTCTTCATGGAAGTTGTAGCTAACACCTTGAACTATAACATACTGAAATTTCGTGAAAAATAATGGAGATTTGAAGGGTCAAAGCCTCATATTTCGGAGACCCTAGATCTGGAGTTGTTTTTCTGACCTTGAGGTGAATTTGTGCTTTGCATGTTGGTTTTTACTAAGAATCTCTCTTCGACTTCCTCATGAGACTTGTAGAGAACATCTTAAGGATGAACATACTCAAATTTCATGCAAAAAGAACATGTTTAGACTAGGTAACCAACCTGATCTTGAAGACGATGATTCTGGTGTTGCGATGTGGGTTACCCGAGACTTCGTGGAACTTTTTGGAGGTCTTCCTTTGGTTTTTTGGCCTAAGTTCCTTCATGAAAGTTATAGGGGATCCTTATAAGTATAACATATCCAAATTTCAGAGAAAACGAAGAAGTGTAGGTGGGTCAAATCTCCATATTTCGGACATAGTTCCCTGTGTGTTTCGGTAACTTGACCAGAAGCTTCGTGGATCTGTGAAAATTTATCTATAATGATTTTGGCCTAGGTTCCTTCATGAAAAGTATAGTTTAATGTCTTAACTATAGCATGGTGAAATTTCATAATTTTATGAGGTCGTATGGGTATTTAAATCTATTTACTTAGAAATCTGTGCGTTCTGCCCTTGTCGGAAAATGTGCACGGAATTGTGAAAATATTGTTTTTATGCAGAATTTTGATTGGCCATGCTTTTCTGTGGTAAAATCACTGTTTTATGGCATTACAATATTATGTGTTTTGATTTCATGAATTAGTGATTTTTGTGATTAATTAATTGATTATTTAATTAATTAAATGCAAGGTAAAAAAAAATTAAATTAGGATTTAAATAAATGCTAAATGTAATTGGCAAGTACATTGTTTTGAGTGGCATGTGGACCTAATTGCTATGGGGGATGCATCTATTTCATGTATGCGTAAATGCTTGATGATACATGTATAAGAAAGATGATCTTGTCTTGCCATTACATCATGTGCATGATGAATTGAGACATAATTGGCAATGTGATCCATGGTAAATGAGGAAACTATATGTGGCGGATGATAATGCCCTGGAAGTATTAGGATGCCCGGGATGAGATGGGTGCCGGATGCCTGGAAATGTATAGAGATACATGACCGGATGGCCCTGGGAGTATCAAGATGCCCGGAATGAGATGGGTGCCGGAAGCCTCGGAGGTCTTTGCCCGATGGGATGCCTCGTGATGCCAGTTGGGATGCGAGATGCCCGGAGCGTTGGGGGTGCCGGATGCCCGGTGGCCATGAATGGCATAATTCCGGAGGTTCTTCTCGCAAGGCCCGAATTAGGGTGCGAGTGTAAAGTATGGGATGGATGACCCCGAGGAAGGGAGATGTGATGATCAATTGAGATTTCAAAGTGGAAATTGACATGCATGTATGATATGATGATGATGACATGCATATGTGACATGCATATGTGATATGGCATGATGATGACATGCAAGTGATATGATATGACATGATGATGACATGCAAGTAATATGATATGACATGATGATGACATGCATGTGTACTAAGATGACATGATGACATGTATGTGTACTAAGATGACATGATGACATGTATGTGTACTAAGATGACATGATGACATGTATGTGTACTATGGTATGATGATGACATGTATGTGTACTATGGTATGATGATGACATGTATGTGCACTATGGTATGATGATGACATGTATGGGTCATATGGTATGATGATGATCATTTATAATTGATGCTATGTACGTATTATGATTTTGATGATGAGGTATGATGGCATGTACATGGCTTCGAGGTAAGTACATTACGATGTATGGATGACATGTGTATTGGAACTGTTTGTATTGTTTAAATGCATTGAGTGTTGATTGGATCTCTTTACTTGTTGAGTGGTTGTACTCACCCCTTCGGGAACCAACATTTCAGATTAGTACGATGCCTCTCCCTGTTGTTCCACGGGGAGTGTTCTATGGCCTTCCATCGACGTGGAGGTCGAGGTGACCGAGATAGATTGTCCCACCCTGCCGGGACTAACCTTTTTGCGTGTGCGCGCGATCGTATCTTATGACGTGGGCCTATCTGGAGGCCTAGTCATCCAGGAGTACATCTCCGTCCACATCCGCCGCAACGGTGTCATGATGGGCATGCTGCCACCTCCACCGCCTGATGCACCAGGTTGGGTGTGACGGCCTGCGCACGAGGAGTGGGGGTTAGCAACTTTTTGGATGGCTGCCACGAGTAAATGGAAGGGAGATCGTTACACGTCGCATTTTTGAGGGTCGCGTGTCTCTTTTTGAGGTTGAAGGCCGAGCATAGATGAGTCTTGGCCTACCCTTTTGTACCGACCCGTGTTGCCCTTCGTAATTATATATGTAAATAAAAGTGGTTTGGCCTCGTGCTTTCTTTTAATCCAAGATAGTTGGTGTGTATTGTGTTGTCGTGAGGGAAGCGAAGTGTTAGTGAGACTCGCCTCTTAAATTCCGCTTTGAGCTGCGCAAAATCCTTAAAACCTTTTTAAAGGAAAAGAAAAGAAAAATTTTTACGCCTAAGTGTCGGCTTGAATCTTTCTTCTATCGATGTATAATTTGTTTTTGTTCTGGTTTCTTTCGCTTGCGGTTTCTGTGGCGACCCTACCGGGTTTTGGGGGTGCCACATACATATTCCCCTGTTAATAAATGAAAATGACTCGACCCTCGCCATGGGCCAATGTTCCATTTGTTTCCCTCACTTATGTTCTTTCCATTTTGCGCAAACACAGGTAATTACAACGTAACTGCATTCGAAAGCTAGAATGGCTGAAGAAAACGTACAAAGCCGTGTCGAGATCATGGAAAATGAAATGAAGCAGGTTTTCAATGTGCTCCAGCAACTCTCAAAGCAGATAGATTCTATTCAGGGTAAACTGGCTCCTGCCCTAGCCTCAATCGAAGTATTGTTACCACAATCGTCCATTCGAGGTGATCAAGGAAGAGATATTGACGATAACATGCCTGAATTGGAGGATGATCCGCACCAAACCGTGATTGAGAAAACTAAGACAGGTGGCTTGTCTAAAATCGAGCATGACAAACGCCTCGAAAAGCTTGAGGAAAGACTCGAAGCAATTGCAAGGCCTCCGGGATCCTACTTTGACGAGATCTCTCCATTTACTCCAAAGTCAAAATGCCAGAAAAATTCAAAATACCCAAGTTTGAAAAGTACGATGGCACGACTTGCCCGAGAGCTCACTTGCAAATGTACTTGGTTCGAATGACCCAATACGTTAATAATGCGCCATTGATGATTCAGTTGTTCCAGTCAAGTCTAATAGGCCCTGCCCTGAGATGGTATATCACGAAAAATATAAACCTCCTTGAAGCATGGAGTGAAGTAAGTGAGGCATTTCTCAAGCAGTACAAGTTTATAATGGACATTACCCATTCTCGTGAGGATCTAGAGCGCACGGAAAAGAAAAAGCATGAATCTTTCAAAGAATATGCCACTAGATGGAGGAATCTAGCCGCCCGGATCGTCCCCGAACCAACTGATTTTGAACTAAGAAAAATGTTCATCAAAACCCTCCCCTATGAATACCGCAATCGAATGGTAACTACGATCGCTGAATCATTCAATCAACTCATCCCGAGGAGAACAAATTGAGATAGGGTTAAGGGATGGCTGGTTCACTGAGCCTGCACCCATCGGCAGAAAACTCAACGTGAAAAAAGACAAAGAACCCCTGGTTGATGTCAATGCAACCTACACTACAAACACCAATCACCTCCCGACTATTCAGACAAGCACAGGACAACGACAGACCGCCAATCGTCAACCTCCTCAACGTTACAACAATAGGAGACAGTTCACTCCGCTTCCCGGATCTCCATCACAAGTTCTGGCAATCCTCCGAAACAAGAACCTTTTCTCAACCGAGCCAAAGCGACCCAATGCTGAAAGCTTCTCCAGCTATGACCCGTCCAAAAAATGTGACTATCACATGGGAGAAATAGGCCACTCAACTGACGAGTGTTTCGCCCTTAAGCATCGGATCCAGAACTTGCTAGATACTAAGGCATTCTCGTTCCAAACTGCAAAACCAAATGTCCAAAGCAATCCGCTCCCTGATCACGCCAGCAAGGTAAATGCAATATTCAGTTCAGAGGCCGGTCAAATCGGAAATGCCAAAGTACCTACTGTTGACATCTATCGAGGGCTGATATAAGCTGGGTATTATTCAAGCAATGGGATACCACCCCTTGCAATAATGGAGGAAAGAGTATTAAGAATGATAGAGGCCGGAATAGTCGTATACGCCAGCCACGCCGCATAGTTTCTACCATATTGCAAGTCCTCATCAATTGGGAGGAAGAATTTGCTGCGCTAAATGCGGAAAAGGAGAAGAAGGATTCCACCTCACCTGAGAGCGTCTTTGAAAGGAAGGAAGCTATTGTTCAAGCATCAGTAGCAGAAACAGCCATAGTCATCGAGATTCCCCAGCCTTGCAAATATGAATACAGCAATGTGGTACCATGGTCTTATGACCTTGATGTTGGTTTAGTCACAAGATCTGGACGAACCTATGCTCAAGCAAACACTCAGTCTGCTAAGCCCGTCACTAACGAAGAAGCCAAGGAGTTTTTGGCCGTAGTTAAGGCCAGTGAATATAACGTGGTGGAACAGTTATGAAAATCACCAGCACAAATCTCTCTGCTGGAATTGCTTCAGACATCTGTCAAGCACCAGAAATCCCTCATGAAAGTACTAAGTGAGGTACATGTCCTTGAAACAATTGAGCATGACAAACTCGAGGAATTTGTCAAGGTACTATCCTTTTAAAAGATCAAATGACATTCTCTCGATGAAGAAATTCCCGAGGAGGGTAGAGGACACACCAAGGGCCTCTACATATCGATCAAGTGCAACGCATCTCACGTCGCTCGAGTGCTGATTGACAATGGATCTGCTCTTAACATATGTCCACTAGCGACGCTCTGTCGCCTTAAGATAGAGAGATCATGGATCCAGGTACCCAAGACTTCCATTCGAGCATTCGATGGAACGAAGAAGGAAACAGTGGGAGAGATTGAACTCGACGTTCAAATAGGCCCAACTATATTCAAAATTTTATTCCAGGTGATGGACATCCCCACTGCGTTCAATTTCCTCTTAGGACGCCCATGGATCCACATCGCGGGAGCAGTACCGTCAAGCCTCCACCAAAGTGTGAAGTTTGTGGTTGGAGGAAAACTGATCACAGTCCGAGGAGAAGAAGATCACCGCATCTACCACGAGACGGCCATCCCTTATGTTGAACCTAGTGAGAAAAGTGAAGCCAGCTATCAATCGTTCGAGCTCGTGTCTACTATACACGAAACTCGAGGGACTTTGCCCCTCATCCCCGAGGTATCAAGTGCTGCAATCATGGTAGGAAAAATCATGGTTGAACATGGTTTCATTCCAGGACGAGGGCTTGGTAGGAGAGGCCAGGGCATCCGTCAGCCTATTAAAGCCTTGAGGAGACCCTATACTATCGGTTTAGGATTTTCCCCGGATAGAAAAGCAAAGAAAAAAGTCGGCCTTGTATATCCCCGTCTCGAGGAAACTTTCCCAGGCCCAGCCAAGATGATGCATGAGGAAGAAGAAGTGAATACTTTAAAGTGGTTCAACTCTGGAAGCGCGAAATTGCCCATAATCCAAGAGAGCACAGTTCAGCCCGTACTTACAAAGGAAGAAGGACCAGATGGCGTGACCACCATGTTTGGAGACCTTTTCATAGGTGCCATTGATGAGGAACAATTAGAAGAAACAGGTGATAACTTCTCGTTTACCCAGCTTCAACGTCAAGTCGATGAGCTACACGAGACGGTACACCACTTGACAGAAAGTTTCGCCCAAATTGCCCGTACATTCCTCTCTCGTCACAATGAAGAATTGGTAGCTGAAGTAAATGAAAAGGACCTTATTAACACAAGCTGGCAAGGGACTCGGCTACCCCAGTCCTCAAGAAGCACGCGGCCGTATTCGCCTCTTCCTAAATCGATGGCCATTATTTTTCCCATTCTCCTGGAGCTAGAGATGATCACCAGTCGTCCTATTCCCGAGTACTTCCTTGGTTATGATCCGTCCAAGCAATGTGATTATCATTCGGGGGAATCAGGACACTCGCTAGATGACTGCACCATCCTGAGAGACAAGGTTCAGGATCTTTTAGACGCTGGGGTATTCACGTTTCGCTCCCCATGGCTGTGTTTTGGTGAAGATCACCTCCTCATAGTACCCAGCACCCGTACCATGTTCCCTCAGCATGTCAAGGAAGCACGTAAAGGAGAGGTGATCATGGACACTTTGGCCCAACCAAGTGGTAAATTTGACTACTATGTCAACTATTCAATCCCCCAAAGTTTCCATGATCATCATCACCACATCGTCCCTAATGGGTGGGAAGGCATGGATGATTTGAAGTCTGCAAAGCCATGAGCACAGGGAGACGAAACTGGCAATTGGTATGAAGACTTCTTCGTGGGCGCTATCAATGAAGGACCATCAGGGGAAATGGGTGCGGACCCGCTCGAGTAGAATCCTTTTATTTTCCTCTCGCATACTCCCTACGCGGGAGCTGTACATATTTTTTTAAGTTTGGCTTGTTTTGTTTTCAACCTCAGTTCCATCTAGAGAACCCTTTTTTGAAACCACTTTGTAAATCCGTCTACTAATAAATAAAGTTGAAAACATTTTGAGGGCATGAGGAGATACACCAAACCGGCCTGTTGATGATATCCGGCCGCAAAATGAAAGAAGAAATCTGAGGCCCGGGTTTTCTCATGCTTCCTCATCTTAAAAAGAACAATTCATCCCAATTTTCAAAAGAAAGAAGCATACATACTGTTAAACTTATTTGTCCCCTTAACCTATCTATTCTATGATACAGGAATAATCTAGCATCAGGCGAGGGTACGGGAACGGTCCAAACCAACACCGTAAGTAACCATTCTGATAACTCAGATGAAGATTTTGATGATTCCGACAAAGTTCAACGGAATTGGGAGCGACATGAAGAAGCAAGGCCCCCTACTACTGAAGACACCAGCGTCGTCAATTTAGGCAGCACAGGAGATCCGAGGGAGATAAAGATCGGTGCGAACCTTCCTAAAGAAGAAGCTGCAAGCTTAATCGCCCTCCTGAAGAGATATCAAGATGTATTCGCATGGTCATAAGCCAATATGCCAGGCCTCGATCCAATGATTGTGGAGCACAGCTTGCCAACTAACCCTGATGTAGCCCCCAAGAAGCAACGGCTAAGGAGAACTAAACCAGAGTTGTCAAAAAGATCGAAGAAGAAGTGATGAAGCTCCTGGAAGTAGGCTTCCTCGAAGTCTCGCAATACCCTAATTGGGTAGCAAACATTGTACCAAGTAAAGAAGAAAGACGGTCGAATCCGAGTTTGTGTCGACTACCGCGATTTGAACAAAGCAAGCCCAAAAGATGATTTCCCGCTACCTCATATAGACGTTCTTGTGGATAGTACGGCTGGATTTAAGCTTTTCTCTTTCATGGATGGATTCTCGGGATACAACCAAATAAAAATGAAGGAGGAAGACAAAGAAAAAACAGCGTTCATTACTCCATGGGGAACTTTTCACTATAAGGTTATGCCTTTTGGCCTGAAAAATGCCGGAGCAACTTACCAACGTGCCATGGTCACCCTTTTCCATGGCATGATGCACAAAGAAATTGAAGTATATGTTTATGACATGATCGCCAAAACCAGACATGGAGAAGACCATGTGAAAACCCTGGAGAAATTATTCAACCGACTCCGCCAATTCAAGTTGCGCTTGAACCCAGCAAAATGTGTGTTCGGGGCAACTTCTGGTAAATTACTTGGATTCGTTGTGAGCTGTGAAGGGATAGAAGTAGATCCGTCAAAAACCAAGGCAATATTTGAGATGCCTCATCCCTCGACTGTAAAGGAAGTTCGAAGCCTCTTCGGAAGACTAAATTATATTGCGTGGTTCATTTCCCAACTTTCTGAAACTGCGAAACCCTTCTTTAAACTTCTCAAGAAGGGTGCACAAGTTAAATGGGATGATGATTACCAACTGGCATTCGAAAATCTGAAGCGTGCTGATGAAGCCCCTGATTCTGGTGCCTCCGGTCCCGGGGCACCCTTTGATCCTCTACCTTACCATCAACAGTGAATCCTTAGGCACAATGCTTGCACAAGAAGGACCTCATGACGGGAGGGAGCGAGCCATCTACTTTTTAAGCAAAAAGTTCACCACGTCAGAACAAAACTACTCCAAATCAGAAAAAACATGCGCTGCATTGGTATGGGTGTTGCACAGGCTCCGGCAATATACCCTGCACTACCAAACGTTCCTAATCGAGAGTGACCCGATCAAGTATTTGCTCGGTCGCTCGGCCTTGGTAGGAAAATTGGCCAAATGGCAAATCCCGATCTCGGAATTCGACATCCAAATTATGTCGCGAAAATCGAGTTAAAGGTCGAGTGATTGCGGATATGTTAGCAGATGGCCCTAAGGAGGTACACGAGGATAATACACCAGACGACCGGATTTCAACAATAGAAGAAGACGCATGGACCATGTTTTTCGACGGAGCTGTAAATTTGTCGGGTTCTGGCACTGGGGCAGTTTTGATATCCCCTAATGGACAACATTATCCTGTGGCTGCTAAATTGATTTTTCCATGC
The DNA here is from genome assembly GCA_014182715.1 of Eucalyptus cloeziana. NCBI lineage: Eukaryota > Viridiplantae > Streptophyta > Magnoliopsida > Myrtales > Myrtaceae > Eucalyptus > Eucalyptus cloeziana. The sequence continues at coordinate 2,764,111 of CM024644.1, forward strand.
ACCAACAATATAGCCGAATATGAAGCATGCATCCTCGGCTTACAAGCAGCTATTGAAATGGAAGTGACAAAACTAAAAGTATTCGGTGACTCCGCCTTAATCATCCTCCAAACCGTGGGTGAATGGAAGACGAGAGATACCAAACTTGTGCCTTACCACAACTACTTGGAAAGATTGGTGGGAGAGTTTCAAGACATCTCGTTTGAATACCTTCCTAGAGTTCATAATCAGTTCGCTGATGCACTAGCAACGTTGTCATCTATGTTACAAGTAACGAAAGGGCTAGAAGTAGAACCTTTGAAGATCGAAGTTCGACAAGACAGGCCTTTGCATGGCTATAACCGAAGAACCCGACGGAAAACCCTGGTATTACGATATCATGAAATACGTCCAGAAGCAGGAATTCCTTGAAGAAAGCACTCACTCTGATCGAAAATACCTAATGAAAATGGCCTCAAAGTTCTTCGTCAGCGGTGAAAATCTGTACCGAAGATCATATGATTCAGTCCTGCTAAGGTGCGTTGATGCAACTGAAGCCACACGGATAATGCAGGAAATACATGAGGGAGTATGTGGCCCTCACATGAATGGACGCATGTTGGCCAAGAAAATAATGAGATTAGGTTATTATTGGCTCCCTTTGGAAGGCGATTGCGCCCAACATGTGCGAAGCTGTCATCGTTGCCAGATTCACGGGAACAAGATAAATGTCCCTCCAACTTAACTGCATCAGTTATCCGAGCCGTGGCCATTTTCAATGTGGGGCATTGATGTAATTGGCCCAATCAATCCGAAGGCATCAAATAGGCATCAGTTTATTTTAGTTGCAATTGATTACTTCTCAAAATGGATCGAGGCCACATCCTATGCAAGCATAACTGCGCGGAACGTTATGAAATTCATCAGACAAGACATAATCGCCCGATATGGCGTGCCAGAAGCTATCATCACCGACAATGGGTCAAACCTGAATAACAAGTTGATTAATCAATTATTCTCTGAGTTCAAAATCCAACATCTGAACTCGTCCCCTTATCGTCCACAAATGAATGGAGCCGTGGAAGCCGCCAACAAGAACATCAAGAGAATCCTAGCCAAGACAGCTGAAAACTATCGCGACTGGCATGAAAGGTTACCCTTCGCACTAACAGCATATCGAACTTCGATTCGAACTTCCACTGAGGCAACCCCTTTTCCCCGGTTTATGGCATGGAAGCGGTTTTGCCCATAGAAGTAGAAATCCCATCCCTACGAATTTTATCCCGGGTAGGGTTGTCTCGAGGAAGAGTGGACACAACAAAGGCTCGAGCAACTGAATATGATCGATGAAAAATGACTAAAAGCCCTCTGTCATGGTCAGTGTTATCAACAGAAGGTAGCCCGATCGTTTAATCAGAAAGTGCGACCTAGGCACTTCGAGGTAAATGAACTAGTCTTGAGGAAGACACTCGCCGATCTTCCCGAGCCCGGTGGCAAGTTTGCCCCAAATTACAAGGGTCCTTATGTGATAAAGAAGATACTCCCGGAGGAGCCTTGATCCTGGCTGAAATGGATGGGCGGGAATTCTCCAAACCGGTTAATTCTGATGCTGTAAAAAAGTACTACCCTTGAAAGATGTTCATTGCCTAGCATTGCCAAGCATTGCCAAGCATTTCTCTATCAAAATGAAATTGCCTCTGCACCTTTTGTGAGTGACGTATTTGCACCATCATAAAAATGTGTTTGGTAGATTCAGCAAAGAGGAATGAATGGTAATCACTAGCATTTAAGGGAGTGTTGAGAATCAGGCAGCAAACTTGATGGGATAATCGATACTACCCAAGCAAGCGCATAAGAGTGACCTACGTCAGATTCACCTAACTTGGTGTAAAAGACGTGTCGTTCAAGAACCAATCCAGTTAAATAAAAGAAGCCATCTATCCTAGACGATAACCTTGGAACTGGGAAACCTCACTTCTTGTTCCTGACGCATGTTCTCTCAGGAGATAATTAACAAAAGCTAGAGGTTTTGATTGTCCATCTCAAATTCCATAGAAGCTTGAAATACATGACTTTATCCACATGCTGCTATAATCGACAACCAGCAATCAGGCATACGTAGCCACAAATAAAAAATGCCAATCAAAAGAAGCATGGAATTGTAAAGAGACCGTCATCAACGTTCAAATATTCTTGGAGGCCAGCACATACAAATTATGGAGAAGAACTAATTTGGTATCATTCCCTAGCGCTCGCTCTCTGAACTCGTTTTCTTTGCCATATTGACAGGAGGCGTTGGGATTCCAGAACCAAGCTTAATGGTTAAATAGTGGCAAATCCAGTGATCCGATCAATTTACATAACCCGAGACAAGAGCGAGATGCCCGTTCAGCGTCCCAACCCTTAGCTGATCATTTGTGTATTATCTCTCTGTGAAGACAATCCGTCGGCACCCCTTTGTGAATAGCTCTTTTGATATTCAAAATTCAGCACTTTTGTAAATACAATTTCACCAAGTAAACACCCCTAAAATTGTCAATAGGGTTTCTTAAGTAAAAATCATTCATTTGTTTTGAGAGTACAGACTCTCTCATACTTAAAAATGCTGCATGCTTTCTCCAAATGGATTTTTGCATGATGATTTTGTCTGTCTAAATCACTGATTCCAATGTGAATTATTAGAATAGACAGCTAAGTGAAGAATACAAGATTAATTGAGCATGCTGAATGAGGCACATCAGAATGATGACAGGCAAGCCATATCCTACACACAATCCCCCATCTATACACTTGTGAGATGAGCACAGAAAATTCCATGACTTCAGGGTAAAGAGTTCTCTCGCGAATGGTACGATAACCAAAATAGTGAGAGGCATTTCATTGCTCACCCCTTATTGAGCCCCATACACTGGTGAAGCTTCTCTCATCAAGAATCACCCAACATTGGAGCATGTCAAAACCAAGGCAAATCCGCATCACAAGGTGAGAAGAGGGATAGAAATTCTCTTGCTTGCACTTGCATCAATCTTCGAGTGTCTTTATTGCATATGAACACTCGCGTTAATTTAAGTGCCTTAGAATGACGAAGAGCAAATTCATTTTCTATGCATTTGTATACATTGTACAACCCAAGTAAGTCTGTAATTTTACCCTCACCTTAAGATAAAGCAGAAGTTATTGCCATAGCCTAGAGTGCTGGCTGAAGATGAAGACTCGAAGTCTAAATAATGGTGCTTCGATTGAACTCACCTAGATCAGTTCATCATACAACAAAAATGAAAAAACAGGGGCATAAAAAAGCAATGTACCTGGTAAAAGCAAGGTCAATGCCCATAATTGAGGAACTGGAATAAAAGCAGGGGCATGAAAAAACAGTGTGCCTGGTAAAAGCAAGGCCAATGCCCCCCCCCAAGTCAAAAAATACAGCCAAGAAAAAGTTGTGGTTGTAAAATCTCCATTTGACAGTAAGAAGAAAGACCAGTGACAAATGCTGAGACAGTCACCAACTCTCACCCTTCTACATGTGAGTCGAGTTTACGTTATGTTCCCATTGTAAAAAGTCTCTTCAAACTAGGGGCACTTCAATTAATGTGGGATTTCATATGTGCATAAGTATCGCTCGAAGAAGCACGAGCAAGATTACTCTATCTCTTTTCGCAGGGTTCCTGACTTGTAAATTCGGAGATGATTGTGCAACATTTTCGTCCATCGGCTTCAACCTTGATGATCCCTTTTGATGAACTGCTGACCAAGTCTTTATCACAATTTCAAAAAAGACCTCTCACATTGGTAAAGTCGTACCACTTGCGAGATTACTCGGACCCCTGCTAACATGATGACAGTGAGAAGTGTGATCCTTATAAATCCTGCATCAATGGTCAGGATAAAACATCATTTCCATGAGAGCGAGTGAAAAGTCCTTTCAGACTGAAAGTCCCTCATCTAGCATGCTCAAGATATCTACATTCTAAATGAGGGTTGTCTTTCAAAATCTTCCCCAGTGGAATTCGGATGATACAAAACTGACAAAATTGTCGTGCATAAATCACATTTTGAATTTATGAATTTACAACATATACAATCATCGTGTACATGTCTGCATATTGTGTAAGTAGCGAACATACTCTCAGTGATTTGTGATATTCCCAAGTAAACATATCCCTATCCCCATTTGTCTTAAAGTACCTACCACCGTCCTGGTACTCTCTTCTTGTCACTCGACCTATTCGAGTCATCTCCTGAGTTTGGGTGCTTGCAGCGGTCTAAGTATCCCCCTGTCTTTGAGTACTTGCCATTTGCCGGGTACTCCCTCTTGTAGACACTCGACCTGTTCGAGTTGTCCTTAAAGTTTGGGTGCTCGTGACTGTTCAAGTATCCTCTTGTCTTTGAGTGCCGATCATCGTTCGGATACTCCCTTTTCGTGACACTCGACTTGTCCGAGTTGTCCTCAAAATTGTATCTTTGAATTCTAGCAACTACTCAAGTATTCCACCACATTATGCGCCCGCAATTACCTGGTATGCTTTCTTACACTTGGACCGGTTGAGTGGTCCCCGATTATATCATTAAATATTTGTGTTCATCCGAATATTTCTCTACTTTGTACACCTGTGTGCCTGCCGCCATCTAGGTAAGCCTTGTGTTACATTCAAATTCCCAATTACCAGAAGGTGAGAGACCTTCACGAATATCCCAGGTATGTCCTCGATATTCCCTAATTGCCAGGAGGTGGGAGACCTTCACGAATATCTCAGGTACGTCCTCGATATTCCCAACTACCAGGAGGAGAGAGACCTTCATGAATATCTAAGGTATGTCCTCGATATTCCCATTCCAGAAGATAAGAGACCTTCATGAATATCCAAGGTACGTCCTCGATATTCTCAACTTCCAGAAGGTGAGAGACCTTCGCGAATATGCAAGGCACATCCTCGATATTCTCATTACCAAGAGGTATCTTCAACAAATTGATGCCCCGCGAAGGTCGGTGCATCCCCGAGAAAGGTCGGGTTCCAACGGGTGTCTTTGACAAAGATCAGGCACCTCACAAACCGATGCCCTGAGAAAGATCAGTGCATCCCCCGAGAAAGGTCGGGTTCCAACTAGTGTCTTTGACAGGGTTCTGACATCCCCACAAAATCGATGCCCTGAGAAAGGTCGGCGCATCTCCCGAGAAAGGTCGGGTACCAACTGGTGTCTTTGACTAAGATCAGGCACTCCACAAAACAGATGCCCGGAGAAAGGTCGGCGCATCTCTCGAGAAAGGTCGGGTACCAACTGGTGTCCTCGATACAAATCGGGCACCCACAAATGAGATGCCCCGAGAAAGGTCGGTGCATCTCCCGTCAAGGCGACCGAAGAAAGGTTCGAGTCCTAGACAAATCATTGATTGTTTTAACAGGCGACCGAAGAATGGTTCGAGTCCTGGAGAAGCAATTTCTCGTCACGGCGACCGAAGAATGATTCGAATCCGAGGCAAACCACTAATTGCTCTAACAGGCGACCGAAGAATGGTTCGGGTCCTGGAGGAGCAATTTCCCGTCAAGGCGACCGAAGAAAGGTTCGAGTCCTAGACAAATCATTGATTGTTTTAACAGGCGACCGAAGAATGGTTCGAGTCTTGGAGAAGCAATTTCTCGTCACGGCGACCGAAGAACGATTCGGATCCGAGGCAAACCACTAATTGCTCTAATAGGCGACCGAAGAATGGTTCGGGTCCTGGAGGAGCAATTCCCGTCAAGGCGACCGAAGAAAGGTCCGAGTCCTAGACAAATCGTTGATTGTTTTAATAGGCAACCGAAGAATGGTTTGAGTCCTGGAAAAGCAACCTCCTCATATCACCAGGTAAGATGACGCCTTGATACTTGCCAAACTCGGGGTTCACACCCTATCTCACTCACTTCCGGTAAGTAACTACAGGTATCTTCTTAGCTGTCTTAGTATATGTAATGCTTTTTCTGCATAGGACAATAGGTCCCAAATAAAATATAATCTGCTGCACATGCATGGATAAAATTTAGGCATCAGTTTGTCTTTGAATGCAACCTCTGCGAGCTCACCTTCAAAGAGGGGCAGCTGTTGACGCCTTAAATTTTATTTATGTTTTATTTTATTAATTAAGTTTTCGGATAATAAATAATAAATAATAAATAATGAATAAACAACAAAAATAGAAAACAAAACAAAAAGCAAAAGAAAAAGAAAAACAAAAGAGCAGCAGCAGCAGCCCTCCCTCCGCACGGGCCCATGCGGCCCATCCTCCTCCGGCCCGGCCCACTTCGGGTCATCTTCCTCCTCCGTCCGCCTCTCGTAACGCACGCGCGGGAGGGCGCAACTCCGGGAGGGCGACGAGCAGCGATGGTGCACGTGGAGCGAGGAGGAGGAGCGGCGGCGACGGGACGTGAAGCAGAGGGTGGTTGGCGTCGGATGGGACGCCGGTTCGGCCGGCGGAAGGCGTGGCAGCCCTCGGTCGAGCTCCGTCGACCGGGCGCCCCTCGGCCTATAAATAGGCCCTCCCCCCATCTCCGTAAAAGCACAACAAACACCAGAAACCACCAGCAAAGAGAGAGAGACGCCAAGATCGAAGGCTCGTGAGCGCCGGACGCTTCCCTCGAGAGACTTCGAGAGAGGCCCGAACGCCCACGAGCTCAGATCTTAGGGAGGAAGAGGTCCGCGTCGAGCGCGCCGAGAGAGAGAGAGAGAGGCGAGAGGGAGAGAGGGAAGCCGAGGACGTCGCACACCCTCCGCCGCACCGCCGTCCGTCGTTCAAGCTACCGCCCGCAACCAGGTAGCTGCAACCGCCGTCGCCATCGCTTTCCCCCTCGCTGCCACCGCCGTCGCCGCTTCATTCCCCCCCTTGGCACCGCGAATCGGGAACCCTAGGGTTCCCGATTTTTCGGGTCGCAGCTCCGGATCGCCGGGTCAGACTCGGAGCGGGAATCGGGTAGGGTTTTGCGCGAATCAAGGGCGACGGAAGCCGGGTCGGGGCGCGGGTCGGGTCGGGTAGGGTTTCGCCGGGGCGCGGGTTGGCGGTCCGGGTCGTCGGGTTGGGCGAATGACCCGGTTTCTCTAGGGTTTCACCGCCCCCCCCCAAACGACACCGTTTTATACACCAAAAAAAAAAAAAAAAAAGTTCAAAAAAATCCGAGTCGGCATTTGGCTTTTATTTTATTAATTCTAAATAATAGTTAAATAAATGAATATTTTCTTTTTCCAAAAAAAAACCAAAATAAAAAAAAATATATAATTTCGAAAATTATTAAAAAATATTTTAATTTCCAAAACAACATAAAATATTAAAAAATATTAAAAAATTTTATTTTCCAGAAAAATCCAGAAAAATAAAAAATACTCTATTTTCCAGAAAATATTAAATATATATATTTTTATTTTCCAAAAAAAATCAAAAATAAAAAATACTCCATATTTTCCAAAAATGCCAAAAATTCACAAAAAGCCAAAAAGACTTGTATTTTTCCAAAAAGTACCAAAAATCCAAAAAAATCCCTTTTATGTCCAGAAATTAGAAAAATGTTCAAAAAATGTCTTTTTCCAAATAATGCATGGAAAATCCCTAAAACATCCAAAAAACCTCAGGGTTTAAACAAGGTTAGGTACCGAAAGGGCATTAGTGATTAACTAGTGTAATCAAGTCCCCGATCCTAATTTCTCTCGGTTACGCGGGGAGCGAATATTTCTCCCAATATTTCGCATGGGTTTCTAATCAACCCACCCCAAATTGATTAGTGGCGACTCCGTTTTAAAAATTAACTTACAGGTTAAAAACTCAGATTATTAAAGTCGTGAATTGGCGGACTTGGGAGAGTCCGGGCCTAACTAATTTTAGCCGAGCCATTAGCCTTCGCTAGGCGCCCGACCCGGTCGGGTGCCGAAAAAAAAGAGGTCGCGACACTAAATATTGTATGTGGATGGATATGTACCTTGGAAAAATAAGTTCGATGTTTCAAAGAATAAACAAAAATGAAACCATTAAAAGAAATTCAACTGGGTCTTTGGACCAAGTCTAGAATCGGGCTAGACAAGACCAGTAGGGTAGGCTCTAGAGTTCAGCACCGAACCAACTCTAAAACTGCCTGCCCCCACAAGGGACTATGGCAACTGTCTCTAAAAGTCACAATGTAATTGGCACAGGTTCCTAGTATTTATTAAGCCCGAATAGGAAACTTCAAGAGGAAATCCAAGGAATTCATTCATCTTGCCGTCAAGCTAACATTCGTACAAGGAATCGATTTCAAAATCATGTGTTGAGATGAAACAACGTCATAATGACATTTCACAATCAACTACAAATTTTCAATGTCATAGAGGAAACTTGGTTGGTCATATAACCAGTTGTCGGTATGTCCATGTCATCTTCCCCAATTTTATTGACCTATATAGATGTGCAACAAAAAATATCTCAATTTTTTTTTTCACCATGAGCCAGAATACTAATACAAGTTTACTCAATAAGAGTAAAATTAGAAGTCCATGTCCTATAATGTAGGAATTAACAAATGAAAGCGTGTTACGATTTTTCATCCTTTCACATTATTTTTTTGAGTATTATTTGGGTCAACTACTAATGTTCTCAATGGATATCATTTTAGATTTCTCACCTAACATTACCATATAAAAATAGAAGCTTAACTATAACATTGAAGACAGGAGAGAGAAAACCTAGTACTGAAAACATAATTGATCGGCTAAGAGGCGTCTATTTTAAACGCTCTCAATATAAAAAGACGAGAAATGGAATGACATTTCTGAAGGAAGGGATATATTTGATTTAGAACAATGAAACTATGTGTCCCGTGAATGAACTCAATCATTGGATTGGAATGAATAGTTAATCTTCCAATTGACATATTTGTTTAAAAAGTTAACATTTATTAAAAGGAAATTTCGAAATTGCTTAATCGCAACATTTCAAGTGTCCAACCAAGATTTGACTTAATCAGGACTATGCAATGCTGAACGTTCGCTTGAACTCTTTTTGTATGAACCTTTTTTTCCACATTGACATTACAAACTCTCTAACAACCCAGACAGGTGCCAGCTTCTTACCGACCAAAAAAAATATATGAACAGTGATTTCTACCATAAATGAATATATTATTCTATGAATTTTTAGTAGTATATCAAAAGATACGAACACGTACAATAGAAGAGAGGATTATAATTTGTTGAACAAGAAGGAAATATAATTACCCATCAGACTCTACATAATTGATTCGATAATGTACAAATTGTGTACACTATTATCACAGACATAAGGTGAACGCAATGAACAGGTTGTCTTGTTTCTTCGATCCTCCTTGGTGCTTCACTTGTACACTATAATCCAAAGTTCTCAGGAGCACGAACACACCAAGGGCATTTTCATTAACTACTATGTCATTTCCCCATTTTCTTGGTCAAGAAATGGGTAATCTATATAACCAACAAGTGGATCTTGAGTATTAAATGTCTCTCTGTTGTAACCATTTAATGATGCATCAACCTTGAATCGATGGACCAAATCGGGGTTAGAGATGAAGAGCTGACCATACGATATCAAGTCCGCATCTCCACTGGCCAAAACCTTCATCTTGAGCTCTTGCATGAAACTGCCGCTTGACATGAAAGTACCTTGATAAACTCTCATCCAAGTTCTCATCAATCAAGCTTCTTCGTCCTCCTCTTCTTCGCCGTAATTTTTCAAGACATTGGCTATGTATCGAGGTTGAGTCACATGGACTGGAGCCTATCTCATTCCAAAACTTGTTCAGTCTGTCAATGGCCTCTAGGCCTAGATTGAGTGGTCCGGAGTCCGTGGCATCTATGTGGTCGATTGTCAGTGAGATTCTAACTCCCATTTGATTAGTGCCAATTTCTTCTGCCATTACTTTAACAATCTCCATAAAAAATCTACATCTATTCTCGATTGATCCTCCAAATTCATCGGTTCTATCATTGATTGAGTCCTTTAAGAATTGATCAATGAGGTAGCCACGTGCTCCATGGATCTCAACGCCATATAAACCTGAATTTGAAGTTGATTTTATTATTAGTACTTATGCGCAACAAGCAAAGTAAATAAAACTAATTTTAGCATCCATCATGGTATGATTATAGGTCATGGACTAACCTGCTCGAATGGGCTTGTTCAGCTGCTGGGTGATATTGCTCGATAACCTGCCATACTTCATGTGTCACGTCTCGACCTTCCGAGCACGTGCCCATCCCTACTTGGTCGATATAATAGCGATGTCCCAGCACGCATCGCTGACCCATTCATTTTAATATACGCGTGCGGAAGCGTATAAATAAATCCCAGACAACAAAATAATAGGATAGGAAAGTAGTGCCATAAAATTTCAAACCACACTTATATATATACAACACAACCAGTTATATATAATACAAGCCAACCTAAACTTTGTTTATTCAAACACCCAAGGTTTAACAAACAAGGGTGAGGGCCAAATAACTATGGCTACTCATCACTTTCAAATTCCTCCAACTTCATCTCCTCGTCCTCAACGATCTCCCCTTCTTCCTCGCTCCAATTGGCGCCCTCGGCTGAGTACACCAGAGAGTCAGAATCGCCTTTAAGATTGGGGTCCTTGGCGTCCACTACTGATCCATCCTTCAGATCTGCCGTACCCTTCCTAAGCGCAACCTCCAAAATGTACCGAGGTACATCAAACTCCGGTATAGGACCCTCCCTTCGGCCGTCATGATAGTGACAATACCATAACCGGTACTTATGGGGGACCTTCTCGAATTCACCCACGTCAACCCAGACAATGGATTTCACCATCACATACTCCAAACCTTTAGGGTGGGGGTGTATTAGGATATGATAACCTACTTCTGTTATCTCCTCAGGTATACCAAAATGCTCGGGAGGAGCTGGAGGTGCTGCCATTTACTGGCCTGAAATGTTATCCCACAATGGGGTGAGACTACGTCTCAACAAATTCTACCCCCTAAGACTCGATTAGGAAGCCAATATGCCCTAAAGGCTACCTAAGCACAACACGAGTCAGAGGACTTACCTTAGCCTTAGTCCCTTCCTGCAAGTTAATTCAATTCATAAATATTGACAGACATAACACCTAATCACATTAGATCGAATCATTGATCAATCGACCCAGTCGATTACATGTCATCACGACCATCTCTTGGTCGGCCCATTCAATACTATCTATAAGTCCACCTATATTAGGACTGCTCGCTCTAAACTGATAAATAGATAGTATAGCTCTTGCTAAGCTGATAAATAGTGTACTATTCTCGCTAAGCTGACATATCACCCACAGGCTGATATAGCACACTAATAATGCTCCCTCTGAGCTGATAACATTGCTCTCGCTAAATTGATAATATTGCTCTCTTTAAGCTGATAAGGTATACTGCTCTCGCTAAGCTGACATATCAGAGCCCGTGGGTTGATATAGTATATCAGTATACTGCTCTCAATCTAAGCTAACATATTGCCCGTAGGCTGATATAGTATACCATCCCAATCATCAATTCAATTTACCATTTTTATCATACTCGATAAAAATACACCTGTGAGTACACTGCCGGCCTTAGCCAAAATATAAGATTTTCACTTTTGAACCTCCCACTATTTTCAGCAATCCCAAAAATAGATTTTTGGCGCTATAGAATGACGCCCGATAATTTTCCACTCAATTACCAACATTATCCAATTTTTAGAATAAATACCCACAAACACTAACTGCACTCAATTTGCACAATCAGGTACTCAATTAAATAAACAGAGAGCACTACTGCAATTAGCACAAAATTTCGATCACCGACCATCCTGGTTGAATTTCCAAAAAAAAAATAATTAATTAAATAATTACGGAAAATATTAAATAAATACAATAAATCCAACTTAGGCCTGTTATAGCCCAATTGGAAGCCGAGACGAGCTCGGAAAATTACTGAACCACTCTAGTTAAATACTAGAGTTTGTCTAGGCTCTAATTATAATAACTAAGCACCTAACATGCATCAATACTAATTTAAATTCACTAATTAAATCTAACTAACCACATAATTTATCTTAGTCTAATCTAATTAACCACTAAGCGTCATTAACCTACTAAGCGAGGTTTAGTGAGTTAAACTCACCCGTTTATCGAACCACTCGATTCAAAATGTCGGGAATGCAACGGGGGACGATACTTCTCAAAGCGGGCCTAGGTTTCAAGGCTCGGAACCACCTCAAAACGGGCCACAAAGCTACTGGAAACCCACTATACTTTGCCTCTATTTTGAGCTGCAAAAGAGAGAAACAAAGTTGGTTGGGGGCGGCAAGGCTCAGGGAAGGCTAAAATGGGCCAAACCGAGCCTTGACGGGGACTCACGGAGGTCGAAGGCGGGCCAAATGACTCCGGAACGGGTTGAGGAAGTTGCTGGGATGGTGTGAGGGCATCAGGCTGGGCAGAAGTGCGCGAGACAGCGCGCACGGGCGGCGGAGCGTGCGGAAGAGGTGCAACAGCGTCGTGGCAGCCAATGGCGACTTCGGCGGGGGCTAGTGATGGCGAGGCAGCTTCGTGGCTTCTCTACTGGTGGCTGGAAGTTTTCAAAGCATAAAAAAAGGCAGCAATGGGGGTGGACGGTAGCTTGGAGGGAGAGAGGGGCAAGAGGGGGTCACATGGTCACATTTTCTCTTCCCATGTCCCCTTGACTTCATCCACAGCCAAGTCTGGCTAGCCACCCATGCACTCATCTAGAAGGTTGAAGAGGTCCATAAGTTGTGGGGATGGGGGACATACGAATTTCATGGGTTTTAGCATCAAATGAACACTTAATATTGCTTCAAACAATCCAATTTGGCCTCAATAAATCCCGTTATCGAGTCAATAATCAAATTGGTATTTTTCATCACCAATTGAACTATCTTGCATCCCAAATGCGCGATCAAAAACGGTCTCTGGCTTTTTTTAGACAAAAACAATCCTAAGACGACTTCTTTCCAAAAAGTCTCAGGTTGCAGAAAAATCTTTTGAGACTGAATCGACGCTCTTAGAATTTATTTTGACATGACAGAATCTTCAATTTCTGAAATTGGGTTCAAATTCTCGATTAATTTCACTCTGGCATGTTTTTAGCGTGACCTAGGCTATTGGGTAGCTTTAATAACTTTTTAGGGCAAATGACCCGTGGTTGATTTTCTTCGAGCCACAATGAACCTCTTCGACATATTGACGACTCTCGGTGGTCATGAAAATCTCGAGATTTCAAATACGAATACAGGGTACCAAAACGATAAAAAAAAAAATCAAACTAGTGCCGATCGATGAGAATTTTGTAATTTAGTGGGATCACCCAAGTTTAACCACTCATCTCAGTCAAACCAACCTATCCCTGATCTCTAATCGATTTATATCTGTGCTGTAATGATCTCGGCAGATGAGCACGGTCGAGCAGCCGATTCCTGGTTGAATCCTCAAGTCTATTTGCCTTAAAATCCTTAATGGCTTCCCTAGATAGTCTAGTTAACTCACGAGTGAGCAGCTCTGAGAATAACACTATAGGCGCATCGATGAAATGCCCGATTAATTTAATTGAAAGTTGAAGTGAAAAATCTAGGATGTCACATCATGTGTTTGGAGGGCTCTTCGTTTGTAAAAAATATCAAGAGTCCCATTGAGCATGAAGATTTTCCATTTATCAGAGATAGATTGATTTGTTGTGAAATCTGCGCACGTCCACCAGGTTGATAAACTAACACAATCACCATAATATTTCAATATTGTCATAAACAAGTATAGAAGGTGAATCTTAATAAGCTAACATTACCAAATTAGGAAATAGTATGACAGCAAAAACAAATTGTCAAATCCAAATAGTGTAGGTCATGATTATGTGATTTATGGGGGAGCTACAGAGATATTTTGTGGCGTTGGTTTCAAAAAATGAATTCAGTACCATGGTTAGAGGCACAACCAACGTGCCGAAGTTGACAGAAGATGATGCCGCCCTTGGAATGAACAGCATCCACCACATTCTTCCATGCTTCGTGTAATGACCCCAACTCCATCTTTAGGGTCTCGAGCAGCAATGGTTATTTTCACAACATCCTAGGCACGTCGCTGTCCCGTTCATTTTAATCTTTGAGCACATGCGGAAGCGTGTATACAACGCCCGGACAACAACAAGCAGCCAGGAAAATAATCATTTGTAAACATACAATTATATCAGTTATATTTTCAAGCTATTCTATCACGGGCCGTTATATTTACAAGCTATTCTATCACGGGCCGTTATATTTACAACCATTACATCTTCTATGCTCAAAAGACCGAAGTAAACTTTAACTTCTCTAGTGAGACTACAACTCCTCCATGCTTACAATTCTAAAAAACAACGAGGTGAGTCATGGACTCAGTAAGTAAAAACCCTTAATCCTCTACTAGGATGACAACTTGTCATCAAATCTAGCATGAATAGTATTCGTATTACAATATCAATGGTAGATCGATAGCAATGTTACTGCTTCATCTCGACTACACATATGTATCCCTTAGGTGTAACTTCCATGCATGCTTACCTTTGGTTATCCATGATCACACCAAGTCAAATAGTAATAAATATACCGGCATGCATAAAAGGTTCATCAACATACATCTTGGCTCAACTAGGGTATCCCGGCTAAACTGAGGCATCTAGCTTTAAGCTAGGCATCCCGGCTCAATCAAAGCATCCCGGGGGCTAGCTTAGCCGAGGCATCTAGGCTCAACCCAAGCATCTTGGCTCAACTAGGGCATCCCATTCTCACGAACGAGGCATCGCCGCCAATGCTATATGATGACAGTCTTCTTCTTTCATTTAATAATCACATATCATGTGTCGCACAAGCTAGTTTCTTATCTTCCATCTTAACCCACACATGAGCAAACCATACAAAATGGACCTGTGACATAAAAACAACTACTCACGAGTAGGCACACGACTAAAACTTGATGACATAGCATATCGCCCTAGCCAAGGGTTAGGAATTCTACTTACTTTCAATGAACCTCAATAAATTATAGGTGGCTTTACCAAGAGAGGGCCATCTTGTGAGGCGATGGGCGAGCAAGGCCAAAATAGAGAGAGAGAGAGAGAGAGAGAGAGAGAGAGAGGCATGAGGAGGAGGTGGCGTCTAAAAGGAGGAAGAAGGGAAAAGTGGATGGCAAAGTGAAAATGAGGAAAGATCCTCCTATTTATGCTACTTGATGCCATCATTACCAAGCCAAATGGTCTATTCTAAATTTTCCAAGTGGCCCGCCTATAATACTAAGGTGGTAAGCCTACTTATCCAATAATTGTGCCTAAAGAATGAGTTGGCATGGCTAAAGATCTCGCTTGGAAATCTAACTTTGTCGGCATTATCAATGATGGCCTACTTTTTGTCATTTCATTGGACCACTTGTATCCCTCATTTAATGAGCATTTAATGAAGTTGCCATCAAGGTTGCCAACTCGGCATCTAAGTCCATTAGGTCATTAATGAGGGGTTTTTATATCGCTTTCCAATTATGCCACATGTGTGCCGTCCTTTTCTTGCCCATCAAGGACATTTTTGACCTCATCATGACTTTTTGAAAAGTTAAAAGACACATCACCTCCTTCATTTAATGATGGTATTCTAGAGTTTTATTTATTTTGTCTTTTTATTCCTCATGAAGGCGGTTCGAAGAATTTTGTCGTCTAAGTTGGTTCTGAGGCTGAAAAAGGGATCATTTTGTACACCTTCAAAAACTGAATCACATACACCTGAGGCTCGGCCATCATGCCCCACATTCAGCCAGACCATTCCCTTGGATGGTTGGTCGGCCTAAATGGCGGTCCATTGGTCCTCGATCAGTCAAGGCCAATCCTAAGGCTATCCATGGCCTAATACTAAGTCAAGGCACTCATGGACTTTAAAATTAGTGACAAAATAGCCGAGTTTATCTCAAGACTCATTCCGATCGGCACTTGATCCATCTGTATGATTCATGATCGGTGCATTACCGATCCACAATTAGACATCACCAATTCAAGATTCCTTTCCAATCACTAAGAATTAAATAGTGAATGATGATTTTTTGGTCAAAAGACAATTGTTTTTTATCAAGTCAGATCGTCCATGTATCGGTGCATAGCCCTACGGAATCACCCACAGCCGGGCACTATGACTGGTCGAATCAACCCTTGACCATTCCCGATCCAAAATCATGCCATGACTAATCCTCGTGATCCAAAAGTCATCTTATGAGTTGGTTATCCAATCCCATCAGTATGGTCGGTAGGCAATTCACAGCTGACACCTCAACCAGTTCATGGCCGGTCGGTCGGTCGGTCGGTCAGTCCATGACCGATCATTGATTCCTTACCAATCGAATCAATCGATCTCATGGCTAATGGCTCATAGTCAATCCATTTAGGACCTTATGGCCAATCCTCACGGGGTCGGAATCGAGGGTGTTACACTTTGACTTGCTCTTCAATGTAAATCCCAGGAGTACCCGGAAGCCTTGTTATTCTCAATGTTAAAGATCCTCCTATGATCCAAAGCGAAGTTCATAGTCTGTTGTACAACAGTATGTACACAAATTCAATTCCTTCCTGCACGATATATAGAAGGTAGCTTGATCTCGAGATGAGGACGTACCCGATGCCTGTGTTGGAGATGAGGGTTCCTTCGTGAGAGAGCTAGTACAAACACCTAGAGGGGGTTGAATAGGTGTAAATAAAAAATTTCGCAAGACTTAATAGAAGTAAATTGCCTCTAAAGGATTATGGACTATGAACATATTAAACTTTAAGCAATTAAATAAAGCTAAGAATTAAAGTAAGGAGTTCAAGGAAAGAGAATAGAAACATAAGGTTTATAGTGGTTCGACTTAAATCAAGCCTACGTCCACTCTCCTGTGCTGATAGCCCACTGGCTGAATTCCACTATAAATCAAAAGAGATTTTACAGCTTGTGATCTCGACTTTCTCAGTGAAGAGTCTCTCCTGGTCTCTCACAAAGTCTCACTAAAAGTTTCTCTCTTTTGTGTACAACTTTGAGCTTAGTGAATGAGAAAGCAAAGAACTAGAAAGCTTGGGACTTTGAAATTTTTCTTTCACGCACTACTTCAAATAACTGGAGAGTCCGCCTTAAATACTCCTTCATACCTTCACAATCGTTGGCACTTTCTAAAGGAATTCTTCCAATCTACCCGTTGGACAGAATCAATTAAGGTGATCTCGAGTCGTTAGATGATTTGTGATGAAGGCCCGTCAATCATGTTCACCCATTCAATCAAGATCTTTGGTTTCCATAAGTAGAACCTTCCAAGTATACTTCGCTTTTCAAATGATCTTCAAATCGGACTTGATTCCAATAAAGATAATCAATCAAGTAGGTGCTATATCCAGCCATAAGGTCATCCATAAACCAAACGAATCGAATCCTTGAAGATAATCCCACATCTGGATAAGTCTTCATTCTTCGATCTAGAAACTGTCAGAGTAGGCAGACTTTGAATCTAAAGTCTAGCAGTCTTCAGACTTTGACGGTAGAGTCTAGAAGTCTTCAGACTAGACTTTTGGAAATGTTTCGTCAACTTCAAAATAATAAATGAGTTTTCTCCAACAATCTCCCCATTTTTTATGGTGACAAAACTTTCCTACAGATTTGAAAACTTTTGACTTGCAAAATAACACTTAAGTAATACGTGATATCTTATAAACATAAGTTGATTAGGACCTGGACATCGTCGATTCTACAACCATAAAAAACATGTTAATCTTGAACAGAATAAGACAAATAACTATCCAATCATAATCAATATCACAAACTTAGTTGCTACATGCATAAATAAGATTCAAAATCAAACGGAAATCAAAAGTCCAAAGTCAGTCCAAAAAACAAATAAATACCAAAGTCCAAAGTACCAAGCAAAGGTCATCAAAAGATAAAATCAAAATAAATCTGCACAAACTCTCGACCTTTTTGTCAACAGCAAAAAATGGAGAAGGATGAAAAAAGTTGGGTAAAATCAGGGTTGTTTGGGGATACGAACGATCTGGAAATCCCCCATAGACTTGACAGTCTCCTCCAGTTTCCTTAGGGTCTCCTTCAGCTGCTCAAAATCCTTACCCTTTGCAGTATCGTGCACTTGAAGCTTAAGGCTTGTAGTTCTTCTTGTAGAGAGTCTAAAGCGGACTAGAAAGCCGTTTTGAGGTTCTTGATCTCACACTCCATTCCATATTGCTAAGCCTTCAAATCCAAAAGGATTTCCAGCAGTCTTTGAAAGTCTGCTATTGATTTTGTTGTAGAACTAGGTCCAGTCAAATCAATTCCAGGAGTATTGAGATGTGAGGGAACATCAACAGTTCGATCACCAGGACTAGGATTGGATGCCTCAGCATTTGCTTTAGGGTATTGAGAGGCATAAACATCCTCTAGATTCGCCGGAGATTTACTAACATCACTAGTAAAAACAGGTGAAGAAATACCTCTTTTTTCAGCAACTCCCCCTATTTTTGTGCCTTCGAGTGGAGAAAAGAATTCATCTTCCCGTTCTTGCTCTACTTCAATACCCAAGTGATGTTTTCTCTTTCTTCTCCTATAGTTCCACTCCTTGTCTTTTCCGAGTCATTTGACACGGATACAGCAAATGTTGGCTCAAAAGAGTCATCTTGACCCTCTTCTTCCTCTTCTTCTCTTCCTCTTTCTTCTTCCTCTATTCTTCTTTCTTCTCTTTCTTCACCTCTCTTCTCTGTCTCTTCTCTTTCTCTGTTCTCTCTGTCCTTTCGCTCCTTAAAGCTAACAAAGCTCCGTAAATTTCTTAAGGTAAAGGCGGAGAGAGTAATGTCATCCTCATCTTCTTCTTCATCTTGTAAGATAAGGTTTCTCATTTTCTTAACTAGTGCGCTCATGGGATCTTTGCCTTTTCTTTTCCTTACTTCAGAGTCTTGTTTTGCTTTGACAGGGGACTTCTCCTTCAGGCGCTCCAATGCCTTATTCAGCTCCTTCAGTCGCATTTTTGAAACCATTTTCAATCCAATCACCATTCGAACAATGGTTCGAACACACAAAGAAGCGGGAAACTGAACTTTGAAGTGTCTGAAGAGTCGAGTGACAAGCGCAGAGTAAGGTAGTTGCTCCTTGTCCTTCACAACTATCCTATACATGTGCATTAGGATAGTATGAGGCAGTGAGAACTTAAAACCAATGTTGATCGCATACATCAACTCTGCTTTAGAGCGAGAGACATCAGTCTTTGAAGTGGATTTGGGTCTGATACAGTTGATCACAATCTTTTGAAGTAAGATATTGGAGGCAGTCATTCTAGAGTAAGAAATCATGCCCTTAGCAAATCTATCTCAAACAAGAGCCAATGTTGCATGACCAACAGACATACTGATTGGTTGGAAACTCCCTCTTTCCACACCAATCACATCCGCTAATGTGTCCACATCAACCACAAATTCTTTGTCCCTAACCGTAAAACAAAATCTATTCGCATCTAGAAAAGACAGATTTGAATAGAAATAAGTAGTTAGTTCAGGGTAGGCAACAAACGTCTTTGAGTAAAAGTGTTCAAGTTGAAGGAGTGCAAACTTCTCCCTCAGTTCCACTTTCAAAGAATCAAGAAAATCAAAGTCCACAGTTCAAGGGTTCATCACCCCTCTCTTCGGATGTTTCGAATAGATCTTCCTATGGTCCTTAGAATGGAAAAAACTCGTTCCCTCACCACGAACATTTGCAGCAATGCCCATCTTAGGCTGAAAAATTGTGTACATCCTTTCATCATCATCCTTCACTTTTGGTTGATTAAAAGTACCAAACCATGGATCACTTGGAAAGTTGGCAAAAGTCTTTGCTGCCAAACCTTCAGGTGCAATGCCGAATCTTTCCATGGATTGTAAGAACCAAGTTTCGTTCTTGTAACCTCTCTCTTGCAAGAACTCATCGATGAAAGTCATCGCAATACCACCCTCTTTTAACTTAAGAGTAGAGTTTAAAGAGAAATTGGGGTTTCAGTGTTCTTTCAGGTTCAACATCTTCAATGATCTCTTCTTCTGCTTGTTGGCGTGGAGGATCTTGATTCCTTTGCTGTGAAGAGTGACGCTGTTGAGAATGCTGTTGTTGTTGCTGCTGAGGAGAATCTTCTTCCTTGCTTAAGTCAAAGTATGTAGGACCCTCTCGCATGTGTTGTGGTCCCCTATTCGCAATTCTAGAAGACTTCCTCTAGAAAGACATTGTCACCGTCGAGGAGGATTTCTCGAACTCGCTCGTCGAAAAAAGGTTAAAGCTTTGTAGATCAAACTCGAGAGAAAATGTGAGAAAATAGGATTTCTGTATTCTAGGGTTTGTGTAAGCGTAAACAGAGAAGAAGGATTTCGACGATATATAAAGCAAGTGAAATGGGGTATACGAATTGTCACATAGAAAAAAATAAAACTGTCTTTTTCGAAAATGAAAAACTGCCAAAAATTCAAAAACTTGAAAAAGATAATTTCTAAAAATAAAATAGGTAAGTAGCGATTCAAAAATCAACGTACCTTTTCAAAATTTCATCCTAAAATAAAATCACATGTATTGAGAAAGCATTAACTTACAGGCATAACTTCTGGACATTTTGAGTCTGAACACCTTCAGACTTTACCCTATAGAATATATAATGTTCAGTCTGGTGCGAATAGACTCAAATAAGCTTTTCTCTAGTGGCTTTGTAAATATATCTGTCAACTGATTCTTTGAGTCAATGAATCGAATCATAACTTTTTCATTCTAAACATGATCTCTAATGAAGTGGTGTCGTATCTCTATATGTTTTGCCCTTGAATGAAGAATTAGATTCTTTGTGAGATTGATGGCGCGAGTGTTGTCACATTTCATCTCAGTGCATGATTCTTAAATACCAAAGTCTCTTAGCCGTTGCCTTATCCACAAGATTTGAGAGCAACAACTCCCAAGAGCCATATATTTTGCTTTAGCTGTTGAAAGAGTTACGATACTCTATTTTCTTGAAAACCAAGATACCAGCTTATTGCCTAGCAGTTGACATGTACCAGAAGTACTCTTTCTATCAACTTTACATCATGTTAAATCTGTGTCTGAATATCCAAGGAGAGTAAAGTCTCATTCTTTGGGATACCACAAACCTAGCTTTGGTGTTGTTACAACATATTTGATGATGCGTTTTGCAGCACTTAAATAAGATTCTTTGGGATTTTATCGGAATCTAGCACAGATATAAACACTAAACAAAATGTCAGGTCTAGATGCAGCAAGGTAAAGAAGCGAACCAATAATACTCCTGTATAGCTTATGGTCTACATTCTTTCCTCCTTCATCTTTGTCTAGCTTTGAAGAACTTGACATAGGTGTCTCTGTCTTTTTGCAATTCTCCAATCCAAACTTCTTGATGAGATCTTTTGCATACTTCTCTTGGTGAATGAAAATACCTTTCTTTGATTGTTTAACTTGTAATCCCAGAAAGAAAGTTAACTTACCCATCATACTCATCTCAAATTCATCCTGCATGTATCTAGAGAACTCCTTGCATAGATTTTCATTAGGTGATCCAAAAATAATATCATCAACATAAATTTGAACAAGTAGAAAATCTTTACCTTCTCTTTTAATGAACAAAGTAGTATCTACCTTTCTTTTAACAAAACCATTTTGGGTTAGGAATTTACTTAACCTTTCATACCAAGCTTGAGGTGCTTGCTTCAATCCATATATGGCCCTTTTCAATTTGTAGACTGAGTCTTGCTTTCTTGGATCTTCAAAACTAGATGGTTGTTCCACATAGACTTCTTCTTAGATGAATCCATTTAGGAATGCACTTTTTACATCCATTTGGAATAACCTGGAATTTTTATAGAAATCAAAAGCAAGTAATAATCTAATTGCTTCTAACCTCGCTACTAGTGTATAGGTCTCGTCATAGTCTACCCATTCTTCTTGCAAATATCCTTTGGCCATGAGTCTTGCTTTATTCCTGACCATTTTTCCTTTCTCGTCCACCTTGTTCCTGAAAACTCATTTAGTTCCAATAATAGATTTACTTTTAGGTTTAGGAATTAGTTCCCAAATATTGTTGATGCTGAATTGTCTGAGCTCCTCTTGCATAGCTTCGATCCAGCTTTCATCAGCTAAGGCTTCTTTTACACTTTTGGGTTCTATTTTAGAAACAAGTGCCAGAACACTAAACTCTTCTCGCCTTTTGGATCTGGTATGAATTCCTTCATCAATGTTGCCAATGATGAGTTCTTTGGGATGACTTGACTTATGCTTACAGTTACTAGTTGGTTTGTGAGTCTCCTGATCCTCTGCCTCAGTTGAATTTTCTGATTCTTTTTGTTGTTGATCTTCAGAAGTCTGAACCACTTCGGGGGAAGTAGATTTTATAAAGTCTAGAGGAGATTCAAATTCTTCAAGTTGAGTCTGGTCCAGTTGATTCTTCATAGAGTCTTGAAACTTGACGTTCATAGATTCTTCAACAAACTGAGTCTTCTTGTTGAATACTCTATAGGCTTTGCTTGAGGTTGAGTAGCCAAGAAAAATTCCCTCATTTGATTTTTCTTCAAACTTAGTAGTTCGATCATTTGCATTTTTCAAAACAAAACATTTACAACCAAACACATGAAAATAAAAAACATTTGGCTTCTTCTCTTTAAACACATCATAAGGAGTTTTCTCTAGAATAGGCCTCAAGAATACTCTATTAATGATATAGCAAGTTGTAGAGACTGCTTCAACCCAAAATCGAGAGGAAATATTACTCTCAATTAAGAGGGTTCTTGCCATCTCCTGCAATGATCTATTCTTTCTTTTCACAACCCCATTTTGTTCTGGAGTGTATGGAGAAGAGAAAACATGCTGGAATCCAGATTCATCACAGAATTTAGCAAAGTCTTGATTTTCAAACTCACCTCTATGGTCTATTCGTATGCTTGAAATAGCATATACTTTTTCATTCTGAACATTCTTGGCAAGTTTTGAAAAGTAAGAGAATGCTTCGGACTTACTTGCCAGGAAGTATACCCAAGTAAAGCGAGAGTAATCATCCACGATTATTAGGCAGTATCTCTTTCCATTAATGCTTTGAGTTCTAGTTGGTCCAAAGAGGTCCATATGCAAAAGCTGTAAAACTCGATTAGTAGAAACTTGATTTATAGGTTTGAAAGAACTTCTAATCTGTTTTCCCAAAACACATGGTGTGCATAATTCAGACTTTTGATAAGTCAGGTTGGGCAGTGCACGAACAAGCTTCTTGGAGGAAATCTTGGCAATCCGTTTCATGTTAACATGACCAAGCTTTCGATGCCAAAGGTTTGCTTCATCTTGAATGGATATTAGACACTGAAAACTTTCTGGTTTTATATCCAGAAGATAAATATTCTCATGTCTTCATCCAGTGAAAGATTGAGAGAAATCTTTACTAATTCCCGAACAAATGCCTTCTTGGAAATTAATTTTGAATCCATTGTCACACAGTTGACTAATGCTAAGTAGATTGTAATTCAAACCTTCCACCAAGGAAACATTGTTGATTGTGAGACTTCCAATCTTCACAGTTCCACATCCAACAATTCTTCCTATGTTGTTTCCACTAAAAGAAACTTTTCCACCATTTATTTGCATAAGCTTTATAAAACAACTTGAATCTCCTGTCATGTGTCTCGAACAGCCACTATCCAAATACCAATTGATCTTTTTCTTGATAGTGACCTGTAATCATAAAAAGAACTCAAGCTTTCTTTGATACCTACATTTGCTTGGGTCCAGGGGAGTTAGTACTAAATACAGTCTTTGCCCAATCCTTCTTAACAGATCTCCAAACCTTGGGACATTCCTTCTTGAAATGTTCTGAGCTATTACACTTTGAACATTTGAGAGCACTTCTGCCAACAGGTTTTATAAAAGCTTTTTGAAAATGGTTCTTGTAAAATGTTTTTGTAAGTCTTTGTTTGATTCTTTCCTTCACTTTTGGAAAATCAATTAAAGGAATGATTTATGGTGTCATACCCAAACCAGATTTATTAAAATAAGGTCTTTGTGCTGAAAGAATCTTTTCCAACTTCTCAGATCCTTTTGAAAACCTTTTTGTGATATTTGAAATGTCCTCTTTCAAAAATGTATTTTCCTTCGAAAGAGAATCTGCATTTTCTTTCAAATCAACAAAACTTTTGTCTAGATTTTTGAACTTTTCTTTTCAAGAAGTTTCCTATTGCTTCAGTTTAGAATTCTCCCTCTTCAGCTCAAAGATCCTTTTAAGATATGTTTTCAGACTAAGACAAAGTTCATCTATATACTTTGAGACTTTAGTATGAATTTTTAAATTGCTAACCTCGACTTCTTTGTCTAAGTCTGAGTCTGAATCTATTTCAAAGTCTGAGTCTAATTCTGAATTTGCCATTAGACATATGTTGGCATATTCTTCATCACTTTCTTCGCATTTAATATCGCTCCACGTCTCTACTTTGAGAGCCTTTTTGAATTTCTTTATTTTTCCTTTCTTTTTCTTCAACAGAGGGCAGTTAGGGCTTATGTGCCCATTTTTCTTACATTCGAAGTAAATCATATCTTTGTTAGTTTCATTGTCCTCAGTTGATTTCTTTTGACATCTTTGAGTGCTCTGCTTCTTCCAATTAAACCTTATTCATTTCCTATTCAACTTCCTAAACTTCCTTATCATGAGTGCTAGCTCTTCATCGTCCATGTCATCTTCTGAATCTGTATTATCAAAATCATCGTTAGATTTTAAAGTAATTGACTTCTTACCTTTGGGATCTTCTTCCTCATTGATTTGCTCCACTTCATATGATTGAAGTGTGCCAACTAATTCGTCTATTAGAAGAGGCATGATTCTCAGGGTTTCTCTTATTGAAGTCTTCACGTTATTCCAGTCTTTGGAGAGTCCACACAGCAATTTATTGACCTTCATTGGTCCTGAGATTAGATGTCCTTGATATGCTAGGCCGTTTACAATCTCTGTGAAATGACTGAACATGTCAATAATGGATTCTCCTGGCTTCATCTTGAAGGCTTCATATTGTCCAAGTAGGATATTGATTTTTGTTTCTTTAACTTAATCAGTTCCTTCATGGGTAACGTGCAACCTGTCCCAGACTTCTTTGGCTGTTTCATACGATGAAATTATGTTATACTCAGTAGGAGATAAAACACAATATAAGGAATAGATGGCTTTAGCATCAAGAGCTTGTCTCTTGGTTATTTCTGCTTGTGTCATTATGCCGGCATCTGCAACTTCCTTTCCTCTTTCTGAGGTTGATGTAACTTTGAGAATGATCACTTTTTCTACCACATCCATTCCAGGGGATCTTTAGATCTCAGGAATGCCTTCATCTTATTTTTCCATACATTGTACTCATTCCCATCAAAGTAAGGAGGTATGGTGTTGCTTTGGCCTTCAACCAATTCTGGAGCCAAAATACTAGCCATAGATCTTTAGCTTAAGAAGTAAAAACACTTCAATAAATAAGCACACAATCTCTGATACCAATTGAGAGGGCTAGTACAAACACATAGAGGGTGGTGAATAGGTGTAAATAAAAATTTTCGCAAGACTTAGTAGAAGTGAATTGCCTCTAAAGGATTACGGACTATGAACATATTAAACTTTAAGCAATTAAATAAAGCTACGAATTAAAGTAAGAAGTTCAAGGAAAGAGAATAGAAACATAAGGTTTATAATGGTTCAGCTTAGATCAAGTCTACGTCCACTCTTCTGCGCTGACAGCCCACTGGCTGGATTCCACTATGAATCAAAAGAGATTTTATAGCTTGTAATCTCGACTTTCTCAGTGAAGAGTCTCTCCTGGTCTCTCACAAAGTCTCACTAAGAGTTTCTCTCTTTTGTATACAACTTTGAGCTCAGTGAATGAGAAAGCAAAGAACTAGAAAGCTTCAGACTTTAGAATTTTTCTTTCACGCATTATTTCCAACAACTGGAGAGTCCGTCTTAAATACTCCTTCATGCCTTCACAACCGTTGGCACTTTCCAAAGGAATTCTTCCAATCTACCTGTTGGACAGAATCAATTAAGGTGATCTCGAGTCGTTAGATGATTTGTGATGAAAGCTCGTCAATCATGTTCGCCCATACAATCAGGATCTTTGGTTTCCATAAGTAGAACCTTCCAAGTATACTTCGCCTTTCAAACGATCTTCAAATCGAACTTGATTCCAATAAAGATAATCAATCAAGTAAGTGCTATATCTAGCCATAAGGTCATCCATAAACCAAACGAATCGAATCCTTGAAGATAATCCCGCATCTGGATAAGTCTTCATTCTTCGGTCCGAAAACTGTTAGAGTGGGCAGACTTTGAATCTAAAGTCTAGCAGTCTTCAGACTTTGACGGTAGAGTCTGGAAGTCTTCAGACTAGACTTTTGGAAATGTTTTGTCAACTTCAAAACAATAAATGAATTTTCTGCAACACTTCGGTGATGAGAAAACCACCCTTGATCGTTCTTTGCATGTAGTACTCCACATGCGCCGGCAACGGAATCTCATTGATCGCTCTACATCTTGTCATGGGCGCTAGCACTACCCTGTGAGAGAGATTGAGCTTGCTCATTTGGCACTGACTGAAAAGGCTCACGGCCATATCATGCATAGCTTTGTCCTCTATCAAGAATGAACAACAAAGTTCGAAGATGGTGTGACTTGAGGTTGTGCTATATAGCTCTTTGGTCTTTGTAGTTGTTGGTGCCATTTGAACATTGCAACAAAAACTGGGAAAGATTCTACGTAATGCAGTTTTAGCATACAAAGGTTTGATTTTCATATGACTTTTGGCACAAAGGCGTCGCGTGTTGGGAAGGTCGAATCGCTCCCCAGAGTTTCCTTATTTTCTTTCTTTTTGCCCAACGGTGTTCTTGCGTCGACCAATCAACATTTCATCACCTACTATGAAATCGGTGGGTGGTTTGTCATATAGAGCAATCAGTCTATGCTTCCTAGCCAGAAATTCTAATATTAATAAGTAATAATATGTTGCATTACATCATTTATAATAATCTAGCTTGTTCTGGTTGTGTTTTGGACCTTTAGATTGGTTGTTATTGTTGGAATTGTGCTAAGATGTTGGTGTATTGGCATGTCTAGGTGTAGTTATAGGTTGCGGTGCAATCATTTTGATGGTTTTTTTTTTTTATGTGATGATGGGCTTATTTAAGCCCGTTCGCCCATGTTGGGCCAAAAACCCCGCCCATAAGTGAAGGGCCCATAGAAGAAGGGTGCAGTTACTGTAGATAAAAGAAAATGGGGGTTTTTTAATAAAAAGAGAAATCTGAGCGGTTGCTACGTAATTTGAAAATAAGAGAAAACACATTCTCTCTATTTTCTATGCTCTCTGAGTTTCTCCCTAAAAATAGTACGCTCCTTTTGAAGAAGAGTATCAGAATTCCTCATCAAACTGCGACAACGGTGTTTAATCTGTGAAGGACAATGTATGTTCGACTTCGTAATGTACCTTATGATTGGTGTAACATGTTTTCTAGGCATGTTTTCTGCAATTGTTTTTCAGCATTCGATTGAGTATCGGATCATTATTTTGAAAATTGTGTTTTTCCGTTTTGTTCGTTGTGGATTATAAGTAATCCCTTTGTTCTACATTTGTTGCAGGAACCATGATGCGTTTTGTACGCATGCCTATATTTTCGAAAACAAACGAAGAAAATGCGAGACTTGAAGGGCTAAAAACAGAATTAGCTAATTATTGGTGGAATGACGGTGATGTAGTATCACACGTGGTTAGGGTCAATTAGATGATACAAAAAATCATCTATAATGGTTATCCAATGTTGGATTTTGAGAAGGTGCCAGCCTTAATGAACACTCTTCGACCTGAATGGCAAGCATTGTTAGATTGCCTATGGAAGGTCAACGTGGTCTTAGATTATAGGAGGCTTGCAATAGCTTTTGTAAGAGAGTATTATCGAATCGAGTTAACCAAAACTTGAACCCTTAGGTTGAGTGTCACATGGCGCAGAATGAATGCGCCTTGGAGGTGGCATGAGAGCTCTCCAAAGGTTTTTTCGTGGTTAGCCAATGTGCCTTCAAAATTCTCAAAGAATTTTACTAAGAGATTAGAAGAGACTTTCCCAGTTTATGAGATAAATAAGAATATTTGGGTTTAATTTTTTATTTTTTATAGATTAGTTTGAGATGTTTTATGTGTAAATATCTCTTTCTATGTTGATATTTTTCCTCTGAATATATTACTTAGTGTAATGGACATGTTTAATTATTGAAAGTTCAATGTTATCTATTGTTGTAAATTAGTATGTTAATTTACAATTCTTTGTGGAAAGTTCAAGAAAATTTTAGTGACTTTGCTAAACTTATTTTTTGTCTGAACAATTATGTTAATGATAATTTCAAGTTAGGATTTTGGATGATGATTGGAAACATAGTGATTTTTTTATTCTGAAACCTTATCTGAAATTATTCATTAATATGACGAGTTTATGCAAAATGGATGCATAAATGATAAGCATTAATAATTCGTGCATATGTGTCTGAAATGCTCAGATCCAATGACTTTAGCAACTAAGAGAATAATTGCTGAGTTGAACAAAGAAGAGAAATTGAACGGCGAGAATTGTGAAATATTGAATATGAAAATTCAATATGTGCTTGAAAAAACAAGAAGTACTAAAAGCTCTTAACCATGTTATAGAAGAACTTGAGGATGTTGTACACCACCTTGAGCTAGCAGAGGACCGCCTAAAGGCATTTGACCGGAAACATATATTTGTTGTGCTGGTTCTAACTCAGAGGGGCTTCGAGCTCTAAGCACAAACGCATTGATTCATTCAAAATATGGAAATGCAAAGGATCAAGTCCTTCTTGCAAGAAAGTAAGAGTTAACCAACATAAGAGAGGAAAACGTCCTCATGTGAAGAGAATTTCAAGGGTGAAATGTTATAACTGTGACTAGAATGGTCATTATGCTCGCGACTGTTGTGAGCCAAAGAAGGTAGACACCCCTTGTACTCTTAAGAGCTTTGCTTATGTGTCAAGTTATGTATTCTTAACTGAATCTAATCCTCTGTGGACTGTAGATTCGGGAGCAATAGACCATGTAGCGAAGGATAGAGATTCCTTCGTGGAATTTCGATGAGTACCGACTGGAACTAAATGGATCTATGTAAAAAATAATTCCAGAGCCGAAGTGAAAGGGATTGGCATCTGCCAATTAAACATGCGTGGTGGACGCACTTTATTCATACATGATGTATTATATGCTTCGGAGATTCGTTGAAATTTAATGTCTATTTTAGTGTTGGTAAAGCTTGGTTTTAGTTTGAACTTCCATAATAATTGTGTTGATTTGTATTTGAATATAAACTACTATGATTATGGTTATTTTCTAGATGATTTTATTATATTGAATGTTGGCTGTGGTAATGTCAATGTTTGTTATTCCCCTTTCACGTCTTCAAATTCATATAATAATGATGTGAATGTGTGGTATGCTCAACTTGATCATATTGATCAATAACGTATGAATAGACTAGCCAAAGAGGGCTTATTGGGCAACATTGAAAAAGTCGATTTGCCCATATGTGAGCATTGCTTAATAGGGAAAACGACAAGGAAACCATTTGGAAAATGTACATGAGCTTAATTTCCTTTGCATTTAATCCATTATGACATCTGTAATCTAATGAATGTGAGAGGAAGGTATGTGGCTGTTTATTTCATCACATTTATAGATGATTATACTCGATTTGGATATATCTATTTGATTTTTCATAAATCTGAAGCATTGAGTTATTTCAAAAAGTTTATAAGCTTGGTAGAAAATTAATTAGATAAGAAAATAATAGTATTGAGATCCGATCGAGGTCGAGAATATTTGTCTAATGAGTTCAAAAATTTTTGTGATGAAAAATGAATAGAAAGACAGTTGTCTATTCCATATACTTCTCAATAAAATGGTGTTGCGGAAAGAAGAAATAGAACCATACTAGAAATGGTTAGGTCTATGATGGCACATGCTAACTTATCTATCATTTTTTGGAGTGATGTTTTATTAACTGTGTGCCTTCCAAATCAATTACTTCAACTCCATATGAATTATGGACAGGTAGAAAATCAGACTTAAGTTTTCTTAAACCGTGGGGTTGTGCTGCCTATACTCATGTACCCTCTCACAAGTTTGGGAAATTGGGTCATAGAAGCAAAAATAGTACTTTCATAAGATACTTAAAACACTCGAAAGGGTATATATTTATAAGTGAGCAGGAAAGTGAAAGTATAACTGAATTCAAATCATGGGATGTCACATTCTTAAAGGATGAATTTCCTAAAACGGGCGAAATAGGTGAGGACTACTCCTTATTTGAAACCTTAGATCAAGATAATGAACTTAATAGAGTTCGTCCAAGTGGGAGTAACATGAGAAGTGATGAATTTAATTCAACTCACTCTCAACTACAACCACCAGATGAGACGGTATCGTCATTATCTAATTCGGGTGGGAGCATAATGGGGAATGATATGCAAAGTGTACAATCTCTCATACGGCGAACAAGTCGCAAAAGTATTCCTCGTTGACGTTTTGACATTGAAGGAGAAATTTTTATGGTTGCTCCACAAGATGAAGATGAGCCAAGAAATGTAAATAAGGCTCTAAATTATCCTAGTAAGAAAGAATGAATGCATGCAATAGAAGAGGAAATGGAATCAATGAAGTCAAACTATGTTTAAGAACTGGTTGATCTTCCAAAAGGACGCAAAGCCATTGGGAACAAGTGGGTTTTCAAAATAAAGCGTAAAGCTAATGGCTCAATAGAAAAGCATAAAGCTTGTCTTGTGGCAAAGGGATATAATCAACAGGAATGAATTGATTATGCGGAAACATTTTCTCCTATAGTAATATTTACCTCAATTCGTATTATTCTGGTAATAGTAGCTAGTATGGATCTTGAGTTACATCAAATGGATGTAAAGACTGCTTTTCTCAATGGAGAATTAGATGAAGAAATATATATATGGAACAACCTATTGGTTTCATTATGAAAGGCCATGAACAAAAGGTATGTTGACTTTTTAGATCGATATATGGTCTTAAGTAGTCATCGAGACAATGGTATATACGTTTTCGTAATGCCATAATGGCATATGATTTTACAATGATTGATGAGGATCATTGTGTATATATCAAAAGATCCAAAGATCAATTTGTGATCATATCATTATATGTTGATGATATACTGACTGCCGGAAGTAATATGGAGTTTGTTAATACTGTCAAGAGTTGGTTATCTTCCAACTTTGAGATGAAAGACATGGGTAAGGTTGCATACACTCTTGGAGTTAAGATTTCAAGAGATCGTTCGAAGAGATCATTATCTCTTTTGCAAGAAACATACATAAATAAGGTTCTTGAACGATTTCGTATGCAAGATTGTAAAACCATAGATACTCCTATTGCAAAAGGTGAAGGATTGAGCCATAGAGTGTGTCCAAAGACTCCAGAAAAGAATGAACCGATGCAACATATTCCTTATGCTAGTGCTGTTGGAAGCTTAATATACGCTATGATGTGTATAAGACCTGACATATGTTTTACAGTTGGAGTGGTGAGTAGATACCAATCCAATCCAGGTCAAGCACATTGGAAAGCCGTCAAAAGAATACTGAGGTATCTAAAAGGTACTATTGATTATACGCTGAGTTATCAAGGAAAGGATCTGTGACTTGAAGGCTATTCAGAAGCTGATTGGGGAAGAGATTTAGATTAAAGGAAATCTACCTCTGGATTCGTTTTCTTATTGAATAATGGCGTCATATCTTGGAGCAGTAAAAAACAAACGTGTCTAGCCTTGTCTATGATGGAAGCTGAGTACGTGGCATTATCAGCAACAATACAATAAGGTATTTGGCTTAAGAGATTTTTGGATTATTTAGGTGTTATTAAGAATGCAGCAAACTCACTGTTGGTTAATTGTGATAGCTAAGCAGCGATAGCATATACCAGAGATCCAAAATATCATGGCAAGACCAAGCATATAGATACCAAGTATGATTTTGTCAAACATATGGTTGCACGAAAAGATATGAACTTACAGTACATATCTACACATAGAATGGTACCAGATCTTATGACGAAGTCAATATCTAGAGATGTGTTCTGTGGGCATGTGAAATCTCTAGGCCTACGTTGAGGCTGATGTACTGAATATTGTAATTTTCCTGAAGTGTTCACATTTAATGAATTTATGTTTTTCATTATTAATGCCTATGAATCTTTGTTTGACGTTTATGCATCTTAATGCTTAGTGCATTATATAAAATTGAGAAAGTATGTCGGACAGGTAAAAGATTAGCCCACTCATACGGGTAATCGCCTCTATTTACTAAGTGATAAATAGGGATGAGACGGTTTTTAAGCTTATTATCTAGGTGTAATCGAGAGCTCCAGCTTAAAATATATATGTCACCTTAACTGATTGTTAAAATGATGACATAATATTTACTATATCCGAAAGTAAAATAACCTACATATTTTACTTTATCTGTCTATAATGCCATATGTGAGTTCTGATGAATTTCATGAAAGAGTAGATATGTGAACTCAAGTTAGACATTGGATATGACCGAACTATCATCTGTATGGTATTGAAGGTGTAGACATAAGCTCCATGGGAAATGAGTTAATACCGTAATACGTATTTCATATTACGTATGCATGAGAAGACCAACAAGAGTGGCAAAAGTTTTTGATCTTAACTTTTATGTCGTGTGAGACTCTTGAGGAAAATATAGTTCCTCAATTAAGTGCCCTCATGACTCTTACTTATTCTCAAGATTTCTATTAAGTGTTTGCTATCTTAGAATGTTGTCAATAATCATAAATTGATTCAATCTAATGGGACATTTCTAAAAAAACAAGTTAAATTGAAATTGAGAGTTTCAAGGAAAGAGGAAGATCGAATTTGGAAAATCACATTCTAGTTTTGTATTCACTGGTCGACCAATTATGATTGTTTTTGGGATAATCATAATTGTGAACACAATATATCATTGTTTAAAAAATAGATCAAGAGAGATATAAATGTGATCGATCGATCTAAGGTACTGCATACTATACATACTCAAAAATGTGATGCCCATTATGAGCTGCTACATATTTCTAATAGATGTATGGCAACTAGCTCTCAAAGTATGCTTGTCGCACGGATTATTCACCGGTATGAATGTTGCAGAGAGGCAAAGAAGGTTCTGTTCGGCCCACCATGTGCGAGTAGGAGATGATGGGGTTTGTTTTTTTTAATGTGATGATGGGCTTATTTAAGCCCGTTCGCCCATGTTGGGCCAAAAACCCGGCTCATAAGTGAAGGGCCCATAAAAGAAGGGTGCAGTTACTGTAGATAAAAGAAACGGGAGATTTTTGAATAAAAAGAGAAATCTTAGTGGTTGCTACGTAATCTGAAAATAAAAGAAAACACGTTCTCTCTGTTTTCTATGCTCTCTCAGTTTCTCCCTAAAAACAGTACGCTCCTTTTGAAGAACAGTATCAGAATTCCTCATCAAACTGTGACAACGGTGTTTAATCTGTGAAAGACAAAGTATGTTCGACTTCGTAATGTACCTTATGATCGGTGTAACATGTTTTTTGGGCTTGTTTTCCACAATTGTTTTTCGACATTCGATTGAGTATCAGATCGTTTTTTTTTGGGAATTTGTTTCCCAACAATTGTTATGATTAACAATGGTTTTCAACTCATGTGGTTGTCTCTTTTTGGTAAGTAGATAACTTTAGTTTGCATCTTATACCCTTCCCTCAACTTATTTGGCTCATTCTTAATGAAACATACTAGGCTCCCAATTTTTATTTATTTTTTAAATAAATTCTACCTAATGGCTTCTCTAACTCCTTAGCATTACTAATTTCATTTCGAAATTGAAGACTTGATTCTCATATTAACTTCATCACATTAACTTCAACATTGGACTTAGGGTGCTTATGCTAATTTTGGCTTTTCATATTCAAGAAGACATTATCAACTAAAACATTTACATACTCACTATTGTCTCCAACCTCCCTATTCCTTTCTATTCAACCATAACCAAGGACACTCTCATCTCTTATATGTCCTATGTATATGTTATCGAGATCTATAATGGTAAATTGGTCTTCTTCACCAATCCTACTATCAAGCATTCCATAGTTCACTTCTTCACATCCCTCACCTGGTACAAAATGCAAAAGAAAACAATGCAAATATTTTTCAATGTAATACATGACTAAATATAACATTGGAAAATGTGGAGGTTAACAATATAACCTAGAGAGGGATAAACATGTTGTTTTAAAACTTTGATGATCAGTTGTGGAAATTAGCTAATTGCCAAGTAAAGATCATCTTAACCTGATGTTTGTATAAACACTCATTAACTGTATATCAATGTATATAAGAAGATGAAAAAAGTGGGACATGGAGAGTTGTTTCGACTTTGTCCTCAAGCCTATATCCACTTTTCAGACTAACAATCTCAAGATGGACTGGATGTCACTTCCCAATCCTCCGAGCACGTGCCCATCCCTGCTTAGTTGATATAATAGCGACGTCCCAGGACGCATCGCCGACCCATTCATTTTAATACGCATGCGGAAACGAATAAATAAATCCCCAAACAACAACAAGATGGGATAGGAAAGTAGGGCCATAATTTTTTCAAACCAACAACACACTTATATATACATATCATAATAGGTCATATACAAATCAAGTCGATATATATGCCAGGTCGACAAAGAATGGGGGTTTCGTAAACAACTACTAGTCTTCATCTTCATCCTCCATCTCCTCTTCATCTAGATTGGAGCCTCTTTCAGTGAACACCGGGGTTCCTAGCTCTTCAAGATCCGGGTTTATCGTGTCTACCACTGAACCTTCTAGAGGATCTGTAGTGCCTTTCCCAAAAGCAACCTCCATCACATATAGAGGTATCTCAGATTCCGGTATGAGGCCCTCTCTTTGACCATTACGATCTTGACGGTACCATGATCTATATCGATAGGGCACCCGGTGGGATAAACCCGTAGTGACCCAGACCACGGAGCGCACAAGTTCGTACTCCCATCCCTTAGGATCTTTATGAAACGAAATGTAACACTTATGTTCTGTGACTTCCTTTGGTTGTCTAAAATACTTGGGAGGAGCGGCCATCTAAGGACCTAAAATTTTTATCCCACATCGGGGTGACACGACATCTCAGCAAGTTCAACCCCCTAAGCCTTGACTAGAAAGAAAATACGCCCCACGGGCTGCCTAAGCACAATCACAAGATAGAGGACTTACCTTAGCTCTTACTTCTTCCTGCAAGTCAGTATATCTCATAGATACACAATTCACATCAACCACTCATTTGAACTCATCAAAGCAGATCGAATCATCGATCAATCGACTCAGTCGATTACATGTCATCATGACCTTCCCTTGGTCAGCCCATTCAATACTATCTATAAAATCCGATCATATCAGGACTTCTCACTCTAAGTAGATAAATAGATAATATAGCTCGCACTAAGCTCATAAATAGTATACTGCTCGCTCTAAGCTGACATATCACTCGTATGCTGATATAGTATACTAATAATGTTCACTAGAAGCTGCTAAGGTGTATTGCTCGCTCTAAGATGACATATCGAGCCATCAGGCTGATATAACATATCGGTATACTGCTCGCTCTAAGCTGTCACATTAAAGCCTGTAGGCTGATATAGTATAACATCCTGATCATCTAACAAATTCACCATTTTTATCATACCTGATAAAAATAATCGTGCGTGGATACACAGTCGGCCTTAGCCAAAATACAATATTTTCACTTTTGAAAATCTCACCAATTTCCCACGGTCCGAAACATATTTTTGGCGCTGTAAACCAATGCTCGGTTATTTTCCAATCAATTATTGAAATTAAATAAATTTAGGAATAAATTCCCAAAATCACAATTTACCCACAAACA
This sequence comes from Eucalyptus cloeziana, assembly GCA_014182715.1. Lineage (NCBI taxonomy): Eukaryota > Viridiplantae > Streptophyta > Magnoliopsida > Myrtales > Myrtaceae > Eucalyptus > Eucalyptus cloeziana. The sequence goes on from CM024644.1 coordinate 2,800,089, forward strand.
GCACAAATTAGAACTCAATTAAATAAACAGATCACACCACTGCAATGAGTATAAAATTCCGATCACTGGCTATTCCGGTCTAATTTCCGATAAATGAAATAATTAAGTAAATAATTAGGGAAATTAATTATTAAATACCAAAAATGCAAACATAGGCCTGAAAAGCCTAATTAAAAGCCAAGACGGGCTCGGAAAATTTCCGAACCACTCTAGATAAATACTAGAGCTTGTCTAGGCTCTAATTACACTACTCTAACCACCTAACATGCAATAACGGTTAATTAAATTGCTAATCTATTCTAACTATCCACCTAATCCATACTTAGTATAAACAAATCAACCCCTAAACGTCATTAACTTACTAAGCAAGGATTCGTGAGTTAAACTCACTTGATTCGTGATCCGCTCAGATCAAAACAACAGGGGCGTGACAGGGGTCAAGAAACTCCAAAGCGAGCTCGCCAACCGGGGTCGAGAACGGCCTGAAAATAGCCTGAACAATGCTATGAAACCTCAAGGGTTTCGGTTCTATGCTGATGGTGATTAAGACTGAGAGGGTTGGCTCCAATGGCTGCCTGAGGCGAAGATCGGCGAAGGCGAGTGGCAGTCGCAGTTGCGAGTCCAGGCGAAGGTAGACGGCTGCTTTGGCGACCAAGACAGCAACGCACAGCTTCCTGGTGATCTGCTGGTTGGGCGAGATGGGTGAGATGGCACGGCTAGGATGGCAGTGAGGAGCGATGAGCAGGTGATCACGCCGGGGCAGCGAGCAGGTGCGAGGGGCGCGACGGTGGCTTCTCGGCTCCGACGAGTGGCTGTAGAGGCGATGGGGCTTGCTGGTTTGCTCCTCTGGCCTTGCTAGGAGGTTTTGGTGACTGGAATGGAGGGAGAAAGGGGCTTCGACGGCTTAAGGAGGGAGAGGGGGACTGGTTTAGGCGGGTGGGACCACTTTGGTCTTCACTTATCCCATTTGGTCCCCTTGACTGGCCGCTCATGCCCAGCTGGCCTCCCTCAGCAATTTTCCAGACCACAATGCCCCTTCTAAAAGGCTTGAGGTGATCCATAAGTCATGGCCATGGGGGCACACGAATTTTGAACTAATTTCCTCCAATTTCTCCTCAAATCTTTCTTGAATTCACTCGATCCAGCCTCTAGAAATCCCACCGTCAAGTCCTCGATCAAATTGATATTTTTCCTCGCCAATATAACCCACATGCATCCCATTTTCAGGACAAAAAATGGTCCTCTAAATTTTCTGGACAAAAACGGCCCTACCTCGACTTTTTTCCTAAAAGTTGCTAAATTGACTTGTGACATGACAGAACTTTCAATTTCTAAAATTGGATTCAAATTCGCAGTTAATTTCGATTCGGTACGATTTTAGAGTGACCTAGGCGACCTGGTAGCTTTCAGAAACTTCTAGTGCAATTGACCCATGGTCGATTTTCTTCGAACCAGAATGAACCTCTTCGACACATTGGCGATGCTCGGTGGTCGTGAAAATCTCGAGGTTTCAAATACGAACACAAGGTACCAAACCGACAGAAAAATCAGTCTAGTGCTGATCAACAAGAATTTTGCAATTTAATGGAATCACTCACGTTTAACCACACATCTTAGTCGAACCGACCTATCCCTAATCTCTAATCAATTTTTAACTGTGCCATAATGATCTCTGCAGATGAGCACGGTCGAGTAGCCGATTCTTAGTCGAATCCTCAATCTATTGTATTAAAATCTCTTAATGACTTTTCCAGATAGTCTAGTTATCTCACGAGTGATCAGCTTTGAGAATAGTACTATAGGCGCATCAATGAAAGGCCCGATTTATTTAATTGAAAATATGACTGAAAATCCAGGATGTCACAACTCTTCCCCTCTTATAAAATTTCATCATCGAAATTTAAACCATTACAACACTTTAAACAAAAATGTGGGGGTACAAACGTCTCATCGATTCTTCACTCTCCCAGATTGCTCATTCAATGCCGCGGTGTTGCCTGACCACTCTGGCCAACGGGATGGTCTTTGTATGCAGAATTTGTTCTTTTAAATCCATAATCTGGACCGGGTTTTCAACGTACGACACTTGGTCGTCCACGTCCAATTCCTCAAAATTAAGCACATGGGTCGGGTTGGGCTCATACTTCCTCAACATCGACACGTGAAAGACGTCGTGCACTTGCGCCAGTCTCGGCGGCAACGCAAGACGATACGTTAGGGTCTTGATTCTCTCAAGAATCTCAAACTGACCTACGTACCTCGAGCTTAGTTTTCCCTTCTTACCATAGCGCGAAGTTCCCCTCATTGGTGACACCTTCAAAAAAACATGATCACCAACTTGGAATTCCAAAAGCCTTTGACGCTTATCTACGTAGCTTTTCTGGCGACTCTGAGCGGTCTTTAATCTATTCCTGATCACTGCGACTGCATCCACTGACTGTTGAACTAACTCTAGGCCTGTGATTTTTCTCTCCCCAACTTCATCCCAACACATAGGTGTTTTGCACGCTCTGCCATACAACGCTTCAAAAGGAGTCATCTAGATGCTCTGCCAGTAGCCATTGTTATAGGCAAATTCCACAAGATGAAGCTGTTCCTCCCAGCTTCCCTTAAAATCCAGTACACAAGCTCGCAGCATGTCTTCGAGGGTCTGAATCGTCCTCTCAGACTGGCCATCCGTCTGAGGATGATATGCCGTACTATACTGCAGCTTGGTACCTAAAGCACTATGCAAGCTCTTCCAAAAAGCAGCTGTGAATCTCGGATCTCGATCTAAAGTTATCATAATTGGCACTCCATGCAGTCGAACTATGTGGCGCACGTACAACTCAGCGTGCCTATCCAAGTCAAGATCCTTTCGCATTACAATGAAGTGAGCCGACTTTGTCAACCTGTTGACTACTACTAAAATAGAATCGTTACCTCTCTGACTCCTTGGTAATTCGGTCACGAAATCCATCGCGATGTGCTCCCACTTCCACTATGGGATCTTGAGAGGTTGCAAAAGTCCTCCCGGCTTCCAATGCTAAGGTTTGACCTGCTGACCTGCTAACACGTCAGACACTTGGTGACATGCTTGGCAATATCTACCTTCATACCAAACCACCATTAATGTTGACGCGGATTCTGATACGTCTTTGTACTGCCAGGATGAATGCTGTAACTGCTACGATGAGCTTCGAAATAAATATCCTCTCTAAGCTTCTCATCGTCAGGTACACACAATTGTCCTCGGAACTTCCGTGTCCATCATCAGAAATCTGAAAATCAGCTTTCCTTTTATCAGTGTCCTCTTATTGAATTTTCTGAACATCTAGGTCTGTTGGCTGATGTAGTTTGATCCTGATCTGCACATCCGGCTCAATTCTGAGGGTGGCCATGAGATGAGAAATGTGGCCTACCTCAAATTTGAAAACTGAATTTCTAGCTCTCTCGAGTAGATTCCACTCCTTAACCAGCATATGAGCGACTGAAGACTTTCATCTCAAAGCGTCAGTGACCTTATTCGCATTTCCAGGGTGATATAGAATATCACAATCGTAGTATTTCAGAAGTTCCATCCAGCGACGCTGTCTCATATTCAACTCATTCTGAGAGAATAGATACTTGAGACTCTGATGGTCCGTGAAGATCTAGAATCTTTCTCCACACAAATAATGTCTCCAAATCATCAACGCGAAAATGATTGCCGCGAGTTCTAAGTCATACGTCGGGTAGTTCAATTCATGAGGTCTCAAATGGCGGGAGGCGTATGCAACAACCTTACCATGTTGCATCAACACGCAACCCAGTCCTCTAAACGACGCATCACTATAGATCTCGTACCCTCCAGAACCAAATAGAATCATCAGCACAGGTATGGTAGTCAGCTTTTGCTTCAACTCTTGAAAACTACACTCACACCTATCTGTCCATACAAATTTCTTTTCTTTATTCAGGAGTCTAGTCAATGGCGACGCTAGGGATGAAAATTCCACTACAAACCTTCTATAATAGCCTGCCAAACCCAGAAAACTACTGATCTCAGTCACTGTAGTCGATCTCGGCTAGTTGATCACTACTTCAATCTTGGACAAGTCCACGAAGATTCCTTCACTTGAAATCACGTGGCCTAGGAATGCAACACGAGTTAGCCAAAACTCCCATTTGCTAAACTTAACATACAACTGATGAATCCTTAAGGTCTAGAGCACTAATCTCAGATGACTCTCGTGCTCCTCAGCACTCCTCGAATACACCAGAATATCATCGATGAACACGATCACAAACCGATCCAGATATTCCTTGAATACTCTGTTCATTAGATCCATAAAAGGAACTAGAGCATTCGTCAACCCGAATGGCATTACTGTGAACTCGTAATGACCATACCGAGTACTAAATGCTAACTTTAGAATGTCCTCTTTCCTAATCCTCAGCTGATGATATCCTATTCTCCAGTCGATTTTTGAAAATACCGATGCTCCTTGTAACTGATCAAACAAGTCATTGATCCTCGGGAGTGGATAATTGTTCTTGATCGTCACCTGATTGAGTTGGCGGTAGTCGATGCACAAGCGCAACGATCCATCCTTCTTCTTTACGAACATAACCAGTGCTCCCCAAGGTGATGCACTGGGATGTGTGAATCCCTTATCCAATAATTCTTGCATCTGCACCTTCAGTTACTTCAACTCCGATAGCGTCATCCGGTAAGGAGCCTTAGAAATTGGCTCTATCCCGGGTGCTAACTCAATCACGAACTCGATTTCTCTCTCTGGCGGCAATCTTGACAATTCCTTCGGAAATACGTCTGGAAATTCTTGCACAATTAAAATATATTTAATCTTCAGCTCCTCAACTATCATATCCACGACAGTCGCCAGGTAACCTTGACAACCCCCGTTTAACAAACTGGTTGCCTCTTGCGACGAGCTCTCACCCTCTAACGGGTTAAACTGAATCGCTTTGCGATAACAATCCATTTTAGCTCGTTGCTTGGTGAGCCAGTCCATGCCAATTATCAAATCAAAGTCATACATGGCTAGGACTAACAAATCTATTTTCCCCTCTCGCTCACTAATCGTTAACTTGCAACCAGAACAACCTAATGAAGACAACACCTTATCCTTTAACGGTGTAGATATGCTAACCACTGACTCCAGCAACTCAAGACTTAATCATATCAGCTTAACAAATTGCTCGGCAATAAAAGAATGAGTTGCACTAGGGTCAAACAAAGCATAAGCAACATGGTCGTTCAATGAAATCGTACCTGTAATCACATCAAGCACATCCTCTGCCTGACCTCTTGTGATGGCATACATTGTTCCTTGACCTGGGGGGTCTCATCGGTCCACCTTGAGGTGTGTTCTGCGGCGCAAAACCTCTTATCTAACCCATCTACGGTGGCGGCGGCGGTGGTGGTAGTTGCGATTGTCCTCTTGGTCTCCTCGGACAATCTTTGGCTATGTGACCCTGCTGGCCCCATTCAAAACAGACACCCATCCTTTGAGGACATGGGGCAGTACCATGTCGACTTCCATAAGCGCAACACACATCATTCCGACTTGGCCCAAACTTGCCAACTCCACCCTTCCTGTTAGGAGGAACTTGAAATCTTCCTCCAGTCATGGACCTCTTCCCATGACGGATCCCTTATTGGTGCGAACTAAACCTCGATCTAGACGAGGCAACTTGCTTGTTCAAACTCCTCTCTAGCAGCTGGGCTCGATTATATACCTCTTAGTAGTCCTTCAAATCAAATGGCACCAGCGACTATTTTAGTTCTTGCCGAAGGCCATTCCTGAACCTTCGAGCCTTATCCTCTGGATCTTCGACTAATCTCGGTGCGTACAGAGAGAGCTCCGTGAATTTGACCTCATACTGGTCAACAGTCATGTTCCCTTAGCGGAGACACTGGAACTCCTCCATTTTCTGTTCTTGGGCACTTCCCAAAAAGTACTTCTCATTAAACGCTCTGAGGAAAACGTCCCACAGCAGAACTACTCCCCTCGGAAATACTATGTCTCTGGCGGTTTTCCACTAGGTATTGGCATTGCCTTGCAGTTGATAGACTACTAGGACAACTTTTTCCTCTTCATTGCACCTCAGGAGTGCAAACGCCTTATCCAGATCTTATATTCAAAGGGAGGCAGTCTCTGGATCTCCAGTACCCGTGAACCTCGGCGGGTTCAGTTTCAGGAATTGCTCCACTAATTTGTTGATCGGTCTCTCCCTATCCACAACTATGTTCCCAATTGGAACTTCGGCAAGGTGCGGCAACAGGTGCGGCAGCGGCTGGAGCCTCAACATTAGCAGCAACGGCAACAGTAGCGGCAGCTTGAGCGTCGGCTGCAACGGCGGCGGTGAAGGCGGCAGCTTGGTTCTGGGCCTATTACCCCATCATTTCTCTCATTGCATCCAAAGCCTAGGTGATCCCTACGGTTCCCGAATCACTTGAGGCTGCTACCATAGCACCCACTGGACGTGGTGCTACTCTACTCGCGCTAGCCTCAACTGGCGCTCTACCTCGGCCTCTATGGGTACCAACCCTTGTTGGCGTCCTACCCCGAGCTACAGGCCTAATGATACTTTTCCTAGGAGTCCTTTGTTCCTGATCGCTCATCTTGCAGGCTTTCTACAAAAACATGCCTTCCAATTCCACACTGAATTAGAAGTCGAGCGATGACAACAAACAATTCTACCAATCAGCTATCACAGACATGCACCAGCATGAATTTAAAGGCCTTTCCTACTAACTATCCCATAGACCATCGCACTTTATTACTCCAATCTCTAACAACCTTGCTCTAATACCACTAAACGGGGATGTCACATCCCGATCCTCCGAGCACATGCCCATCCCTGCTTGGTCAATATAATAGTGACGTTCCAAGACACATCGCCAACCCATTCATTTTAATACGCATGCAGAAATGAATAAATAAATCCCCAAACAACAACAAGATGGGATCGGAAAGTAGGGCCATAAGTTTTTCAAACTAACAACACACTTATATATACATATCATAACAGGTCATATACAAACCAAGTCGATATATATATATATATATATATATATATATATGCCAGGTCTACAAAGCAGGCGGGTTTCACAAACAACTACTAGTCTTCATCTTCATCCTCCATCTCCTCTTCATCTAGATTGGAGCCTCCTTCAGAGAACACCGGGGTTCCTGGCTCTTCAAGATCCGGGTCTATCGCGTCTACCACTGAACCTTCTAGAGGATCTGCAGTGCCTTTCCCAAAAGCAACCTCCATCACATACAGAGGTATCTCAAATTCCGGTATAGGGCCCTCTCTTTGACCATTACGATCTTGACGGTACCATGATCTATATCGATAGGGCACCTAGTGGGATAAACCTGCAGCGACCCAAACCATAGAGCGCACAAGTTCGTACTCCCATCCCCTATGATTCCCATGAAACGGAATGTAACACTTATGTTCTGTGACTTCCTTCGGTTGTCCAAAATTCTCGGTAGGAGCGGCCATCTAAGGACCTGAAATTTTTATCCACATTGGGGTAAGACGACGTCTCAGCAAGTTCAACTCCCTAAGCCCTGACTAGGAAGAAAATACGCCTTAAGGGCTGCCTAAGCACAATCACGAGAAAAAGGACTTACCTTGGCCCTTACTTCTTCCTGCAAGTCAGTATATCTCACAGATACACAATTCACATCAACCACTCATTTGAACTCATCAAAGCGGATCGAATCATCAATCAATCGACTCAATCGATTACATGTCATCACGACTTTCCCTTGGTCAGCCCATTCAATACTATTTATAAAGTCCGATTATATCAAGACTGCTCACTCTAAGCGAATAAATAGATAGTATAGCTCGCACTATGATAAATAGTATATTGCTCACTCTAAGCTGACATATCGCCCGCAGGCTGATATAGTATACTAATAATGCTCACCAGAAGCTGCTAAGGTGTACTACTCGCTCTAAGCTGACATATCGAGCCATCAGGGTAATATAGCACACGGGTATACAGCGCTGCCATATCAGAGCCTGTAGGCTGATATAATATACCATCCTGATCATCTAACAAATTCACCATTTTAATCATACCCGATAAAAATAATCATATGTAGGTACACAGTCAGCCTTAGTCAAAATACAATATTTTTACTTTTGAAAATCTCACAAATTTCCCATAGTCCAAAACATATTTTTGGCGCTATAAACGGACACTCGGCTATTTTCCAATCAATTACTGAAATTAAATAAAGTTAGGAATAAATTCCCAAAATCACACTTCACACACAAACAGCACAAATTAGAACTCAATTAAATAAACAGATCATACCATTACAATCAGCATAAAATTCCGATCACTGACTATTCCGGTCTCATTTCCGGAAAATGAATAATTAATTAAATAATTACGAAAATTAATTATTAAATACCAAAAATGCAAACTTAGGCCCGTAAAGCCTAATTAAAAGCCGAGACGGGCCTGAAAAATTTCCAAACCACTCTAGATAAATACTAGAACTTGTCTAAGCTCTAATTACACTATTCTAACCACCTAACATGTAATAATGGTTAATTAAATTGCTAATATATTCTAACTATCCACATAATCCATACTTAATATAAACTAATCAACCCCTAAACGTCATTAACTTACTAAGCAATGATTAGTGAGTTAAACTCACTTGATTAATGATCCGCTCAGGATCAAAACGATGGGGGTGCGCCGGGGGTCGGGAAACTCCAAAGTGGGCTCACCAACCGAGGTCGGGAATGGCTTGAAAATTGCTTGAATAGTGCTACGAAACCTCAGGGGTTTCGGTTCTATGCCGATGGCGGTTGAGGCCGAGAGGGGTGGTTTTGGTGGTTGGCTGAGGCGGAGATTGGCGAAGGCGAGTGGCGATCGTGGTTGCGAGTCCAAGCAGAGGCAGACAGCTACTCCAGCGACCATGACAGCGACGCATAGCTTCCTGGTGATCTGCTGGTTGGGCGAGATGGGCGAGACGACACGGCTGGGACGGCGATGAGGCGCAATGAGCAAGCAATCACGCAGGGGCAGCGAACGGGTGCGAGGGGCACGATGGTGGCTTCTTGGCTCCGGCGGGTGGCTGTGGAGGTGAGGGGGCTTGCTAGTTCGCTCCTCTAGCCTTGCCGAGAGGTTTTGGTGGCTGGAATGGAGGGAGAAGGGGGCTTCGATGGCTTAAGGACGGAGAGGGGGACCGGTTTGGGCTAGTGGGACCACTTTGGTCTTCACTTATCCCATTTGGTCCCCTTGACCAACCCCTCATGCCCAGCTAGCCTCCCTCAGCAATTTTCCAGACCACAATGCCCCTTCTAGAAGGCTTGAGGTGGTCCATAAGTCATGGCCATGGGGGCACACGAATTTTGAACTAATTTCCTCCAATTTCTCCTTAAATCTTTCTTGAATTCACTCAATCCGGCCTCTAAAAATCCCACTGTCGAGTGCTCGATCAAATTGGTATTTTTCCTTGCCAATATAAACTACATGCATCCCAATTTCACGACCAAAAATGGTCCTCTGAATTTTCTGGACAAAAATGGCCCTACCTCGACTTTTTCCCAAAAAGTCTCAGTTTGCAGAAAAATCTTCGGAAGGCAAGTTGATGTTCCTAAATTGACTTGTGACATGACAGAACTTTCAATTTTTGAAACCGGATTCAAATTCGCGGTTAATTTTGATTTGGCGCGATTTTAGCGTGACCTAGACGACCCAGTAGCTTTCAGAAATTTTTAGTGCAATTAACCCGTGGTCGATTTTCTTCGAACCACAATGAACCTCTTCGACACATTAGCGACTCTCAATGGTTATGAAAATCTCAAGGTTTCAAATATGGATACAGAATACCAAAACGACAGAAAAATCAGTCTAGTGTCGATCAACAAGAATTTTGCAATTTAATGGAATCACCCATGTTTAACCACACATCTCAGTCGAATCGACCTATCCCTAATCTCTAATCAATTTTTAACTGTGTCGTAATGATCTCTGCAGATGAGCACGGTCAAGTAGCCAAGCCCTAGTTGAATCCTCAAGTCTATTGCATTAAAATCTTTTAATGACTTCCCCAGATAGTCTAATTATCTCACGAGTGATCAGCAATAGCACTATAGGCACATCGATGAAAGGCCCGATTTATTAAATTGAAAACAGGACTGAAAATCCAAGATATCACACTGAATTCCACTAATAATCTGCTTGGAAAGTTACAAACGATAAATACTTATCCTTTACATGATATATCATACTATCTTAATTCAATTGCTGCTCCTATACTCATACACTTAATCCATAGCACAATTGTTGAACAACACGATAATTAAAACAATAAGACAAAAAGCTTTTAGCTGAGAACAATGGTACATAAGCTACTTGATCTTTTATGTGGCACATTCTCTTTTGGATCTTCATGGTCTTCTCGTTTATACTCTTCCTTAATCTATCCAATGATGATAATCTAGAGAAGTAGATGACCGTTGAACAGGTTCCATTGAGCTACTATCCAGGAAGGGACTACCCATCAAGCTTCTTTCTTGGGACTTCTGTAGGTTAAATTAAAAATAATAATTGCTACTGTCTTCTCACTGCAGTTTTTGATTAACTTGTCAGACAACCTAGCTATTCTGTTTTATGCTTTATTCTGATTGTTGTGCAAATCTAGATCTTTCAACGACTCTTTATCTGACCCAACGAACATCCAACGAACATCAATTGATGTACTTGGTTGTTACTTCACCATCAACCTAATCTTTACTGCCTCAATGAAAACATCATTAGTATCTAATCTTTTGGTTGACTAGTGTCGTTTCTTATAACAGAACATTTGCAGACTTATTTTCAATGGATCACACCATAGATGTTGCATAGTCCTTTGGTTCAAACATTTGCAAACAGTGTAATACGTAATACACTAGGGATAGTTTGGGTATCATCAAAATCACTTATATAAATCATCCAAAACAGTAATGATAATCTAATCTTTTTCATCACCCCTACTATAAAAAATTCCATGCTTCTTTTCTTCACATCCCTCATCTACTGCCAAAAGGAAGCGATAATAACGTAAATTTGTTTTCACAACATACACATCAAAACATAAAATCGGAAAATCGGAAAAACAAACCAAAATAGTAAAATATTCCAAAAATAAAAGGCCACCACAACACTACTTGCAATTACAAAATGCAATTCACCTATATGAGAGAGAGAGAAAGAGATCCTCCCCAACAAGCCAAATCAAAAGTAAAAGAAATACCTTTTCTCGTGCCATCATTGTTAGTGATTTCACATTCGACAACATGCAGCTGCCTTGTTGGCATGTTTATGCCACTTCAATAAGTTGCAATCACCTTCTCTCTAAACAAAGAAAGTGTTGAAATTGAGTTTCGTTTAATTGGAAAATTTGAGGAATATGGTTTAGCTTGATCGGAAAATTCAGTATTTTTTTAAAGGCATGAGAAGTGCAATACAATCAAATCAGATATTTTTGGGACAAAAATGCCCCCATCTATGATGCAAAATACGGCACATGACAATCACGTGGTCGTCATCTAGTGAAGATTTGTGGCGCCGATGAGACGGAAGGTCAATTGAGATGGAACCACCAACTTGAGAGGTTATTTCGAGATAAAAATCATTTTGGGGAAATTTTAAGAAGGATTGCCACACTTTAGAGGCCTTTTTGAATGCATTCGATGAGGCAAATAAAGATGTGATTGGTGTTCATGGAAATTTTCTTTAACGTCCGCCTCGTACTCATCCGATAGGGACAGCCGGAGTCTTTTGTTTCATCATTGTTAATCAGTCATGTCGCTCTCGGGATTTTTTATACTTAGCTTTTCTCAAGAAAGTGCTTAATCATCTGCGTTAACCAACTAAAATCGACTTTCGCCGTCATATTTAATTCTCACCTAACATTAACCACTTAAAATAATGATTAAAATAAAATTCGGTGAAAGATTTCGAATCGGGGACAGATATGGTGGCTAGGTAGGCATCGCCATACGTTCCATCTGGAAAGATCATGACATTGCCGTACCTGTAAAAGGACAAGAGGGGGAAAATTATTAATTCCGTGTATATTTATTATACGAATGTCTATTTAATTTTAATTTTTTTCAATTTTACTAATATATATATAATAAATCTTTACGTGAAATTTTAATGTAATCTTTATAATTATTTACGGTAAAAAATCGCTAACATGGCGATTGACAAATTATCCACGTCAATGTGTCACGTAGAACGGCTGATGATAACTAACCACTACGCCAATAATTTTTTATGGCAATTATCTGGAGGCATTATGTTAGAATTTCACATACAAATTTATGATTACATAGGTAAAATTGGAGAGTCTATTACCAAATTGCTGTACAATAGAGTTTAGAACTGATTGAGTAATTATCCCGATACGAGAAGTGAAAATCAAACAAGAGAACCCGTGCTAGAAATTGGTTGCTAAGTATATTTGTTTGTGGTGTGGGAAAAAGAAATTTCATATGAAATGTCTAAAGCTAAAAGAACCAAATAGGGAAAAGTACCAAAAAAGTCTTCAATTTATTATATTGGTATTAATTCAATCCTAAACTGTTCTAAATATTTTCACATTTTGTCAATTAAGACTATTTGGCTAATTTAGGCGAGCTGTTGCTAATGTGAACGCCAGTCGTTTTACGTGACATGGCCGAGGCAGATGTAAACATTTTTTAATAAGCACTCACATTCACGAGCGTTGACTATTTTCCTAGTCAAGAAATAAGTTATCTATGTAACTCCTTTGATATTGAATTGTAGATATCTCTTGATCATAATAATTCAATGGCACATCAATCTTGAATCGACGAACCAAGTAAGGATTAAATAGTCCAATTTATGGTGCTCATCACTTAAAACAAATGCTATCAACTATAATATGGGAAATGAAAGTGTGTTCCGATTTGTCATTCTTGCACATTATTTTTTTGAGGTATTATTTGAATCTACAACTAATGTTCTCATTGGGTATCATTTTAGATTTCTTACCTAACATTAACCTCATAAAATAGAAGCTTAACTATAACATCGGAGACTGGAGAGAGAAACCCCATAAAGAAGAGTGGTACAAAAACGTAATTGATTGGCTAAGAGAAATGTTCATTTTTCTAAGGTGATAATGCCCTTAGGATCCCAATTAGCCTCTTCTGGCATGTAGGGGTGTGTAACCGGACCGAGTATACCCAATTCCCGGACCGGCCCAACCAGAAAACAAGGTCGAGAACTGGTTCCCATTGAAATCGGTCCGGAAACTAGTTCCCAAAATTTGGAACCGGTTTAAACCGGTCCGGGAATAGGTTTCGAGTGATTACCCACCCAAAAACCGGTTCCCAGACCGATTTTGGAACCGGTTCCCGAATCGATTTTTGTAAGTAGAGGTCCAAAACCTTTTTTTTTTCCTCCCGATTTCTATTCTTACTCCCGCAATCACACGATATTTTTCCTCTTGGCTCTCTCAAACATGCACGGCCCTCCTCCTTTATCATTCCTCTTCCTCACTTGCTTCCCTCCCTCACCGGCTCCCTCTCGCATCGTCTGATGGACGGATGGTGTTCATCGCCGCCAAATTCTTGTGTATCACATGGATTGGCTCGCCTAATTTCTCTTTTGTAGGAGGAGTTATGCTTACATAAATGAGTAGCTTCATGTAGTAGTTGTGGGAATAAGACTAATATTAGACCCATGTTTGTTGCTATTTCTTTGCCTTATGATTTTATTTATTATAATTAGCCCTATGGATCCTTAATTTTTCGTTTAGTCAAAAAATTCATGTATTAATTTATTACAAGTGGTTAATGTTTCAATATAAATTAGGAGGATTATGTTATTTTCTAGCTCATTAATATAAAATTCGAAGTCGTATGGGATATCGGGAGATTGCAAAACAAGTTCCAATGGAAACAGGATTGACCCTGGAACCGGATCAAAAAAACAGGGTGGGTTGAGTATAAGGTTAAATAAAAACAAGGTCGGGTATAGGGTCTAGAAAAGGGGAACCAGTTATAACAGGATCGGGTACAGGGTCCAAGTCTAGACCCTACCCACCTTGGACCCGATCACCCCTAATGGCGCGTTTGATAATCATTGTGTTTCTGAGAACAATTTCTGAGTTTTTGAAGACGCTTACGACGCGCATGACAACGTTTCTATTTCTCTATTTCTCGAAACAGGTTTGGAACAGAAAATTCGTTTGGTAACGCAATTTCATTTTTCTATTTCTGAAACAAATTTCTATTCAAAAAATAGATTTGGAGTAGAAATCATAAGTTAAAATTTTTAACTTTTCTATTTTTGGAACAAAAATGAGAAATCAAAACTTTTTCATCATTTACTCTCGTCATCGCCCGTTGCCCACCCGCTACTCGTGGGTCGCCCGCCGCCCACCGTCGGTCGCCCGCCGCCCACCGCCATCGCCAGCCATTAGCCGTTTGCCACCGACCGCCAGCCACTAAATGCCAGCCGTCAGCCACCGGACTCCAGCCGCTCGCCACCGACCGCCGGCCACCGAACGCTAGACGTCAGCCACCAGACTCTAGCCGCTCATCATTGAATGCCGATCGCTGGATGTTGGACGCCCGTCGATTGTTGGCCGCTCATCGCCAACCACCGGACACCGGAGGCCCACCACCAACCATCGAACCTCCCCCGCCGACCCGTCGATCATCACGACTGACTTCGGCCGTTGGCCACCCGCCGCCGACCGCCAGACTCTGGCTGTTGGCCACCCTTCGCCACCCACCGATTGCTAGCCGCCAAACTTCGGCTGTTGGCCCCTCGTCGCCGGCTGTTGGATTTCGGCTTGGCCACCCACTATCGACCACCAGACTTCAGTCGTTAGCCACCCGCCACTAGTTGCTGATTGCCAGCCTCTGGATGTTGAACGCTAGACGTCAAACTCCAAACGTCAGTCGCCGGACGCCGAACTCCGACCTCCCGCCATCAATCATCAAATGCCGTACACCAATCGCCGGACGTTAGACTCCGACCACTGAATGCCGGTCATCGCCATTCCTAAAAATAGAAATTTTATTCTCTTATTAAACGAATTTTTACTCTAGAAATAGAAATTATAAATCGTTATGAAACGCGTTTTTTTGCTGAGAAACTTGTCCATGAAATAGAAATTGAGAAATCAATTTCTGGCCATAAATTGATTTCTATTCCAGAAATTTTGTCACGCGCACCCTTAGTAACTATCCAAAATTTTTATTCTCGGGATAGAAATATGTTTGATAGGATTATTAAATTTTTCTATTTCCATTAATTTTTTTAATATTTTTTATTTTTCTTTTTTTTCTTTCTTTTTCCTTTCTCTTCTTCTTTCTCCTTTTTTGTGGCCGTTCATCGGCCATGGTGATGGCTGGCGATAGGCAAGGCGAGATTTGGCAAGCTTGTCAAAGCCTCGCCAGGCCAGGATAATGTCTAGCAAGCTCACCAAAGACTCGCTTGGCCACCACGAGCCTCAGTCTGGCCAAGCCATCAGCGAGGCTCGATCTCGCCCAAGTAGCGCGAGGGTGGCCTTGCCCTAACTTGGTGAGGTATGGCCTCATCAGTTTTGGGGGAGGTCGACCTCCCCAGTCAAGGCGAGGTTGAGCCTCACCCAGCCACGACAAGCCTCGGGCCGACGAGCCTCGTCATGGCTTGACGTCGTCAGGGGTCGACGACACTCCAGTGAGGTCGTCGGTCCTCGTGTAACTAGTTGCTGGCCATGGCCAAGGGCGACAATCAGCCAAAAGGAAGAAGAAGAAGAGGAAAGAGAAAAGAAAAGAATAAAAATTAGACTTGATTATGGGAATTGTTCCCGGAAACAATAAGTACACTTTTTCTACTTTTTTATTTTGTTCCTAATCTATTCTTGTAAAAAATTTACCAAACGGATTTATGTTCTTTTTTTATTCCGAGGAACAAAAAAACAGAGTTGTTCCCAAGAGTGTTACGAAATAGGACCTTCAACTCTCTTGACATGAATAGACGAGAATTGGAATAGCATTTTTGAAGGAAGGAATATTTTGAAATTGAACAATGAAACAACCTGTCTCGTGAACGAACTCAACGATTGGATTTTGGATTGGACTGATTGGACTGAACAGTTAATCTTCTAACTGACATATTTGTCAAAAAAGTTAACTTTTATATAAAAGAAATTTCGAATTTATTTAATCGCAGCTTTTCAAGTTAAAAGGAAATTTCGAATTTGTTTGATCCCAACTTTTCAAGTATCCAACCAAGATTAACAATAATGAAGCCTATCCAATTTTAAATGCTCACTTGGGAGCACATTCTTTCAAACAACACTGACGCGGTGCTCTCGTATTTCAAATAAATAGTTCCCTTCTATTTTTCCTATGGACTCTTTTTGTCTACATTCACCCTACAAACTCTCTACCCACCCAGGTGGGTGTCAGCTTCTTATAGTGCAGTATCTTTTACAAATCAACATAAATATTTAGAGATCTTTTATGATTTATTTTTTATTCAATTTTCATGTACATCATATTGTTATCTTTTATCTTTATTTTTCAGCATAATTATAGATGATGATATATCTATTTATTTTCTTTAGTTTATGAGTATGCTTCCCTTTTAGGTTCTCCTCTATTGACCTATGCAACAATGGAGCATAAAGTAGTTGATTAAAAGGAGGTTTAGTAAGTAAGAGGATTGATTTTATACCTATATTTTCCATGAAAGCTTTCTCTTTTAGAAAGATTATGCCTTGAATTGAATTGAAGTTCCTTGCTTTTACTTCCAAGCTAGAAAAAAGTAAGGTGGGTATTTTAGCTTTATTCGATTAAAGGCTTTCGCATTAAGCCCGAATAGCTTTCCCAAGCTTGAGAAAAGAAGCAGCTTACCTTAATAAAGGCTCCAACTTGTTAATGGTGTCAATGCTCCAACTTGTTAATGGTGTCAATGGACAAAATGAACTTTTTTGTAAGAAAGAGTGACATACTCATCTTAAAGTAATGATTCAATTGCTAGGGATTGAATCTAATGATATGTGGCCCTCAAGCCTAGGCCTCCTTGCCCATAATATAGGTCTAGTCTATACTCCTAGGCATGAACCTTATTACACTCAAGTAATCCAATTACTACAAAGTGAAAAAGAAGATGTGCTTGCTTGTTGTAGCTCTAGGGGCTTACCTTTACTTTAAGGGACGGATTTGTATATACGGAAGGAATGAGCTCCAATTAGGGAGACTAGACCTCTTTCATCACTGAATATCTTACCATTTTTGCATTCACCAGGAGAACCACCTAGGGCAATGGAACTAGAGCAAATCCAAGGAAATAGGACTGATATGGAACCACCACCAGGTACACATGCTCAAGTTCTAACCGAGAAAAATTATGGTATAGGTGATGTGGTCTTAAAATATCCTGAAACTTGTATTTTCTCTTGGTTCTTTTTCTTTGCTTTATCATCGAAGAAACATAACCCTAACCTTGGCTAGGAAAAAGAGAAAAAAAAAAATTATCAGTATGAGAAAGACTTTGTCCTCACTTTTTTTTCTACATTTATTGAAGATGTTCGTGTAAGTATCGGATCAGATCCTTCTCAGTCTAGAGGTGCACTAGGTGTGTTATCCCACGAAAGAGTTATTTCATTGTGAATCAATATTCAGGCACATCTTGATGAAATTGTTCTTTTCTGGGACCCTTCTCAATGTTTGCAAGGAAAGAATACTAACAAAATGGACTAAAAAGTTCTCATCCATTGCAGGAATATCGGAAGAGGTAGTCGATGGACACTATTACCGACCTTTGCTGCAAGCTGCAGTCAAGGGTGATTGGGGATCTGCCAAAAGATTTTTTGAAAATGATGCCACTTCAAAGACGGCCATTATAACAAGCAGATTCGAAACGGTACTTCACATAGCAGCGTTGAATGCACAAGACCAATTTGTTGAGAACCTAGTTGAGCTCTTGTCTCCATATCCAAAGGTGCTTGAAATGGTTGATTGTGATGGCCGCACAGCCCTCCACAATGCTGTCCTAAGTGGAAGGATAAGGAAGGTTGAGGCATTAGTTAGAAGAAATCCTAATTTGACGCAACTTCCAGATAATAATGGACGTGTCCCTTTCCATATATCTGCTCTGGAAGCTTGTATGCATAAGGAGATTGCTTGGTTCCTGGCAAAAAATACGACAGACAAGGAGCCAGGTTATCCCTTCAGCAGTCCCTTTGCGATTGAAGCCATTATAGATCTCACCTTTGCTGGTCATCATGGTAAGGTCACCATCACTCTCTATCTAAATTCCATCTGTTTCTTTTTCTTTTTTTTTCCTTCATTCAAGTCTTAGCTTATTTTCTTGATCAACTTCAACGGTGAATTTGGATAGATATCACCCTTTATCTAGTTGAGCGGTGCAGTCACTTAATTACCATGAAAAGCAAGCTGTATAAGGACCATTCTATACTGGATGTGTTGGCATCGATGGAGTGTCACTTTCTCAGTGGAACCAGGCTCAGTCTTTTGGAAGCATTGATATGCAAATGTCCGTACTTTCTGCACTCGCATCATTCGTTTCTGATTCCCTTCAATAAGATCACACCTCGCTCATCACATGCCTTCTTGTATATGAACTGAAGGTATTCCAGTGGACTTGAACTTCAAATCAACGGATCAAAATCCGGATACAGGTGGGTATGCATTTTTATAGTTGGGCATTATCTAATTTGGGACCTTGCATGATTTTCAACTTAAGTCGATTTTCTTAGAGTGATCACCTCCCTACTAGCAAAGGAAGCCTAAAATATTTTTTTTTTTTGTAGGATATAATATGGTTCCTTGATCAAGTTTTACTTGAATAATGGCCTGAAATGGAACTAGTTAATATTATGGATAAGCTATCGCCTACGGACCACATATGATTCAACCAAGTGCACAAGCATTGTATAATTTATATAATAGACAATGTAACGAGCAAATTATGAGGTCATACAATTCTTTCATATCAACTTACCTGAATCTCTTTGCAATCTGATCCTAGCGTTTCAAAGCCTTGCAAGGTCACTCTGGAATGTCGCCAAAATTGTAGGTATGCTTCCACTCGTTGAAGATACCCCTCTCTCTCTCTCTCTCTCTCTCTCTCTCTCTCTCTCTCTATCCCTCCCTCCCTCCCTCCCAACTAAAAATCTATGACTTATTTGTTTTTGACTCCCTTTATAAGTAGGAAAATTTCCTAATTAACTTTTCTGCCATAATTTGAAGAAGGACTTTAATTAGATCTATTGTGGGAATAGTACCAAAAAAAGTTCTAAACCTACAACATTAGAGTTAATTTTGTAGCTAAACATGATCCATCTAACCGGAAATGTATAACTTATTCTCTACACCAACATTAGACCTAATAAAAATTCTTTAAAAAAATTATGCAGCTCAAACAAAATTATATATGATTCTCTATATCAATATTTGTTTATTTTGAAAGATCTCATATATTCACTTAGTTCTAATTTGAAGAGTCGCAAAATTGAAAAAAAGAAGAGCAAAAAGAATTCTTGACATTGCTAATTGGACCGAGATTTGATGTTAACCTAGGAATTCATCTTGCTTATGGCTAATTAGTCTAAGTAGAAGATATTCAATAAGAGTTACACTGACCTAGGACTTTCCTTCGATCTTGATTCTTGAAATGAAGTTTGATTCATCCCCTTTATAGAGAAAGTAAATCTTTCTGAAAAAATAAGAAGAACGAACCCATATGTATTTGTTTCCTCCCACACGGGGGAGGTGCTTAAGCTTATATATCGTTTCCTTTGCCTGCTATTTCATCTGAATACAATACTCCACAATATGTTGAGAGGGTTGAGAGGGTGCAGGAATTGGGCTTGCGAGCAGGGGCAATCCCCATCCCCCCACGGGCGCCGGCGACACAATGTCATTGACTCGAATAACCTATTTTAGAAAACAACAAATACAAGGGATAATACTTATAAAAACTCCAAATTGGTACAGCTTTGCTACATTCACCCCAAACTAATTTTTGGATGCATTTGTTTCATGGAAAATAAATGATTTGGAAAATATTTTTCTAAACATAATCTCTCGTATTGCTTAAAAAAATGAATGAAAGAAAATATTTTCATCTACATAAATTTTTATTAATAATGAAAAAAATTCATTAACCAATTATTTCAAACAATATAAGTAATCATTTTTTTGGAAAATATTTTTCAAATTATTCATTTTTCACAAAATAAACAGAGCTTTTGTGTTACCAAAACTTCTAAAATGGTATGCCTATGCCATATTTACCCCTAAATTAGTGTATCCATGCCGCAATTACCCAAAATATGGCACAACCAATTTGAGATTTTTTTGTGACACATAAATTGATTTGAGGTAAATGTGGCACGGATGTATCAGTTTGGGAATTTTTGTGAAACAAAAATTGATTTGAGGTAAATATATCACAAGTTTACAAGTTTGGTATTTTTGGTGATTATTAGCTCATAAAAGAATATTTGCTCTTGTATAGAGTATAAATAACATAACAAGTGTTGTATGGTTATTGTGATTTTTTTTAATACAACCGGCTATGCACCTTTAAATAATATTATTTAAAATAATTTTACATATATGCAAAGATCACCCTGATTTACTCTAGCTAGACACATATATGCAAAGATCACCCTGATTTACTCTAGCTAGACACATGTAATTAACAATCCAAGCTCCGAATGTGACGGGCTTTGTGGGAAAATATGACAATTAGTAAAACTGTTTTCAGATGCTGCCCCTTCGTTTTTGATTTTCTTTTTTCTTTTTTGTTTAACATTTTGTAGTTCCTATAATCAAGAGGACGCACGAGGCGAAGCTGAGACATGCAGCAGCCATCGAGTTGGCAAGACAAGTTTGCATTGCAATCTCTTGTATGAAAACTACCGAGATCACCCAGTTTATTCACGAGGGCCTGTTGTTTCAAGCTACAACCAAGGGAATTAGTGAACTTGTGAAACTATTTATTCAGTTTTACCCGGAACTTATTGGGATTTCTCCTTATCGTGAGAGGATGACGACACATGCTCTGACCTTTCGCCAAGAAAGGACTCTCAGACTCTTTTTAAAGGTGAGCTCAACCAATGAGTTGTCATTAGTTCCAGCGCCTACAAAGCAAGAATCGAGAAGCTTGATGTTCGCAGCAACACAGTACAACCCTAATTTCGATGCTCTATCTAATGTCTCTGGGGCAGCCTTTCAGATGCAAAGAGAACTCCAATGGTATAGGGTGAGCCTCTTTCTTTCCGTCTATTTAATAGCAGCACTTGATAAAACAAGTAACTCACTGCTCAATGAAATCCACCAAAGAGAAACAAAGTCAAGAAACTCTAATCCAAGAGTTCAGTTTCCAAAAATTCACAAAAACACTTATCCTCAATGAAGCCGTAGAGGGCTTTATAGAGAGACTCTCAAGCTGGAACAACCTTCCAAGTAGAGGCAGATCTCAAGACATTAACCTCTTTTTTCCCAAGAAAAGACGAACACCCCCTAGATTAATTGTAATTACTAATACTAATTCTTGACTCAAATGACTCTAAAAACAAAATACAATGCATAGGGGCTCAACAAAGCACATAGAATTACTGAAAAACTCATCCTCAGATTTCCTGACTAGCTCTTAATATATATATATATATATATAAATATATATTCCTCTGGAAGACTCCAAAATGGACGAAACTTGATTCATTTGAAAGTAGAAACACAGTGCTTTGCATACAAGTATTATTTGGCTTATTGAAGCAGAAATCATCGTAGAAGCTCATAAGAAAGTGATCCTTGAAATTCTGCCAGCAAGGATGGACTCAACCACTAAGCAATTTCGCGTCACGTGTTGGATAAGTCTTAATCGCCTCTTGATGTTTCTACGCCAGTGTTTTTTTTTTTTAAATTTTCGATAATTTATCCACTTATTGTAACTCATGTTTTTGACTTCTATGCATAGGCCGTGGAAGGGTGGATTGTCCCTAACGAGAGAACCGCCAAGTACGAGGGTACACCATTTTGGAATATATTCGTGAAGGAGCACAAAACGTTGCTTGAGAATGGAGAGAAGTGGGTGAAGGATACAGCAAATTCGTGTATGCTCGTCTCAGCTTTAATTGCCACAGTATTATTTGCTGCTGCTTTCACTGTGCCTGGAGGCAATGACAGTGATAATGGAGTCCCCTTGTTGTTAGGAGAGGACTCCCTCCTGGTTTTCACAATTTCTGATGGTTTAGGTTTATTCTCCTCGGTGACGGCCATCTTGCTATTCCTAGCCATTTTAACTTCGCGGTATGAGCCACAAGATTTTCTCAATTCATTGCCTAAGAAGATCATAATGGGTCTTTGTTTTCTCTTCCTCTCCTTGGCTTTCATGCTAGTGGCCTTTGCTGCTGCTCTCACAATTGTGCTGGATAAGAGAGTGGAGTGGGTTCTCATTCCCATTACTTTGTTGGCCTGTGTCCCAGTGGCTTTATTCGTTGTACTACAACTTCCCTTGCTATTCCAAATGGTTAAATCCACTTATGGACCCAGCATCTTTTGTGCCGAGGGTATTTGGGAGTGAGGCATAATCATTCGACGAGACCATGTGAATGACGAAGTTGACTTGAGGGTATAGTTCTCCATTATAGTCGGTTGTTGTGAGGCCAATGCATAGTTAATGTACTTCCTCAAAGTGTATGAACTATTTCTATGCAAACTTATTTCTCCTTACCTTGTCACCAAAGATGTATTTATAGAAGGATTTGATCAATTTAGATTTTCAGCTTATAGATATTTCAAAACAGAATCCGCATATACATAAATAACAATTTTCTAAACACGCAGTATCAAAATATGCTCAATCATGATATATAACTTTTGACAAATTAGTTATCCCGTTTGCAATAACTATGTGATATAGGTGTAATCAATTGGGTTCCAAAGAAAAAAACTAGGTTCCACACTTAAGCTTTGTCTGTTTTGCGAAAATAAGTATTTTATAAAATATTTTCTTAAAAATAATCATTTGTATCACTTACAAAAATGAGTCAAAGAAAAATTATTTTCACCATCCATGAAGATGTTTAGATATTGTTGTCAGTAATAAAAACTTATCCCATTGACTAATAATTTCAAGGGATACAAACGATTATTTTCAGGAAAATGTTCTTTAAATTGTTCATTTTTCACAAAATAAATGAAACCTCGAAAAGAAAAGTAGTACCTAGCTTCAAAATAAGCTCACCATGAATAAGCCTTTACTGAGAGGTTTGGAAGGCAGCAATGTTGGAACCCGAATCTGACACCTGGACATTTAATGAAGGATAAAACAACATTTAGTCTTCTCATTTATTATTATTGTAAATTGAACAGTCAATGTAAGAACTACATTGGGGGAAAAAACAACCATGGAATGAATTACACCAATTTTCTGTCACGGTGCACCATCGTCCAACATCCTTAACACACTATTTCTCGAAGAAAAAGAAGGTGAAAGAAGGCCAAATTGCAATTCGATTTTCCCAACGTGCGACCACGTTGAGCTAAAACTCAAATGAAAATCAAACCTCGGTATGCTCCAAGTGAGTTACGCCGCTTTTGCTGCAATGATTCAAATAGCAAAAACAAATTATATAATCAATGAGTTATGGAGTTCAACCTCAAATCACACCATTTTAGTGTCAACCTTTGTTGTCCAATCTCAACATAACTTAAAGCTACGCACGAAAATGGCCGTGGACTTCTTCACTCCACGCCAAATGGGCAAGCTCAATCTCTCTCAGAGCCACAGGGTAGTGCTAGCGCCTATGACAAGATGCAGAGCGATCAATGAGATTCCATTGCCGGCTCATTCAGAGTACTACGCACAAAGAATGACAAAGGGTGGTTTTCTCATCACCGAAGGCACCCTCGTCTCCGACATGGCCGCCGGGTACACCCTCTTGTCCCGAGATCATGCTGTCTTCTATATATTGCGCAGCAAGAAATTAAAAATTGTACACACACCGTTATACATCTAAGCACATCAAACTATTTAAACCCTATTTATTGCTTGACAGCAAGTAATATGAACTTCACTTTGGATCATTCGAGGATCTTTAACTTTGAGAAATATAATGTTGTTAAACCAGATTTCCAGGAACTCTTGGGATTTACACTGAAGAGCAAGTCGAAGCATGGAAGAAGGTGGTGGATGCCGTTCACTCCAAGGGCAGTATTTGTTAGCTATATGCTCTAGAGCAACCATATAATAGTTACATGTTATGGATTTGTTAATGGCAAATAAATATTCATTCATCATCCTATTGATATGAATAAGTCTATAAGATCAGTTGTGACTATACCTATTCTTAAGGTGTTAAGAGTATGTGTAACAGGTTTACAGATATATTGAATCTTTAAACAATTCCCAGTAGATGGATTATTGAGAGGATATTGACGATTTTGTTGAGACTGGTATGTTTTCAAGTTTAAACATTTAATATTAGATACATGAGGGAATGATGAGTCACAAGTCATTGGGTATTATGATAATTGAGCTAGAATACAAGTGTTAGTCTTAAACAAGTTCACTGAACGTGATATATAGAATGATTGGCAACATAGAAGTCTTTTAGCGGGGTCAATGACTAATCGTTCATGCTTTGATATGGTGTAACATACTTAGACCTGAGACACAATGTTGATTTATATGTCGGGCTAAAAATAAAAGATCTAAAAGGGGCTTTAGACTTTACAAAGTCTGAAGTGGGTTTCAAACTTTACGGCCAAATCAAAGATCTGAAGCGGGTTTAGATTAACGACCGAATTAATAATCTGAAATGAATTCAAAATTAATAGTCGCATTAATGATTTGAAGTGAGTTTAGAATCAATAACATCATTAATGATATGAAGTGAGTTCAAAATCAATGACATCATTAATGATCTAAAATGAGTTCACAATTAATACTCAAATTAATAATCTGAAACGGTTTCAGACTTAACAACTATATTAAAGATCTAAAAAGATTGCATATTTAATTATCACATTAATGATCTAAAACAGTTTTAGACTTAATGGCTATATTAAAGATCTAAAACGGTTTCAGATTTAACAGTTACATTAATGATCGTAAACGGTTTCAGAATCAATAGGTAGTTTAATTACTTGAAACCATTTCAGATTCAAATGACCAATTAATGTTTTGAAATGGTTTCAAATATAATGATCAAATTAAAGTCTTGTAACAGTTACAAAGTTGATGCCTTGAATGAAGACTTATGAATATGAATTAATGTCTGGAATAATATTCTGTAATAGTTACAGAATTAATACCCAAATTAGTATCTGAAATGATCTCAAAACTTACATCCGTCAGACGCTATAGCCGAATTAATTCTGAAATGGTTTTAAAGTTAATGAGCTGATTTAAATATGATCTGGGAGTAGTTACAAAAAGGTAATTAAGAGAGCAGATTATGAAGTGATCGATGATTGATAATAGTTGTGTGAGATAATGGCGATAGTCACACACGAGAGCAATTACTAGCACAATTGTCAAGATGAGCTCTCTCAATTTCTCTCTATTGTTCGACGCAAGATTGGTGGTGTGTCTGAACTAGAAACCCAACACTTGTATGAGGAGATAAGATATTCTAGATTTGAAGAACGTCAGAACCAATATTACCATAAGATATCAAACATTCGTGGTCAGAATTCCAAGAATGTTAGAGTCATTGTCACTAAGAGATCAAACGTTTGTAGTCGGATAATGAGAAACGTCAAAATTAACACTGCAAGGACATCAAACGTTCGTGGTCAAAATTTGAAGAACATTAGAATCAAATGTTTGAAGTACGACACAAGGGTAATGTGATTAGCCTCTTTATCACTTCTATGTGCTTTCATTAAAATGCATGAATAATGATTTGGAAATACGTGTACAAGTGTTTTCTACTTCCATTGTAGTCAGACTTTGATGCCATTATACCTATGCATGTATTCTTGTTTTTCGAAACAAATCCTAACAGCATCATCTTCTATCAACTTTGGCATGTTGGTCGTGTCTCCAACCATAGTACTAAATTCATTTTCTCAAATTGATACCACTAAATATCTTTGTAGCTCCCCCCTAAATCACATAATCACGACTTGCACTATTTGGATTTGATGATCCGTTGTTGCCGTCACACTATTTTCCTAACTTGGCAACATTAACTTATTAAGTTTCATCTTCTATACTTGTTTTCAACAATAGTTGGTATTATGGTGATTGTATTAGTTTATCAATCTGCACTCTGATTTCATTGACAAATCAATCCATCTCCGATGAATGGAAAATCATCATGCCCGACTGAACTCTCGATGTTCCTCACCTACCAAGAGCCTTTTAAACACATGATGAATGGCAGGTTATCTAGAAATATCGCCAAGTAGCTGCAAATGGCATTTGAGTAGGTTAGTCTATGAACTACGATCATATCGTGATGGATGATAAAATTAGTTTTATTTACTTTGTTTGTTGTGCATAAGTATTAATGATCAAATCAATTTCAACTTTAGGTTTTGATGGTGTTGAGGTGCATGGAGCAAATGGCTATCTCCTTGATCAATTCTTAAAGGACTCGATCAATGATAGAACAGATGAATTTGGATGATGAATTGAGAATAGATGAAAATTCTTGATGGAGATCGCCAAAGTGGTAGCAAGAGAAGTTGGCGTTGATTTAATGGGAGTTAGAATCTCACCAACAATTGACCACATGGATGCCACGAGTTCTGATCCACTCGGTCTAGGCCTAGCTGTCATCGAGAGATTGAACAAGTTCCAAAATGAGATAGGCTCCATACTCGCGTATCTTCATGTGACTCAACCTCAATTCTTGGCCAATGGCACAAAAAATTACAGTGAAGAAGAGGAGGATGAAGAAGCTCGATTGATGAGAACTTGGAGGAGAGCTTATCAAGGTACTTTCATGTCGAGCAGCGGTTTCACGTGAGAGCTCGAGATGAAGGCTCTAGCCAGTGGAGACACGGACCTAATATCGTATGCTCGGTTCTTCATCTCCAAACCTAATTTGGTCTGCCGATTCAAGATGGTGCACCATCGAATGGTTACAATAAAGACACATTTTACACTTAAGATCTAGTTTTTAGTTTTGATAGATTACTCATTTCTTGACCAGGAAAATGGGGAAGTGACACACTATTTAATGAAAATGCTATTGGCGTGCCCGTAGTCCTAAGAACTTTGGATTACATTGTACAAGTTAAGTACTTGGGAGGATTAAAGAAACAAGACAGCTTGTTCATTGCATATGCCTTATGTCTGTAGTAATAGGGTACATGATTTGTAATTTATCGAGTGAATTATGTAGAGTCTGATGAATAATCATTCTCCTTCTTGTTCAACAAACTATAATCCTATCTTTAATTGTATGGGTTCATATATTTTGATATATTATTAAAAATTCGTAGGATAATGTAATCAATTATGGTGGAAATTGATGTTCATTTGCTTTTTTTTTTTTTTTTAATTTTTTACTTTTGATTTGATACTTCAATACTTGATCAATGGGGAGGACTAGAGACTGAGTTTGATTCGTAAACCAGCAAACCTATCTCAAGTCAATAATTTAGTGAAAATATCAACAACTTGTGACGAAGATAGAACATGGTGAGTTACAATAGAACCAAGTAGAACATGGCCAGTTACAATAGAATCAAGTGCAACTTTTTCTTTAACAAAATGGTAGTCGATCTCAATGTGCTTTGTCTGATTGACATGTTGTCCGAGAAAAGTAACAAAGGTTGACGTTGGGAGATCCCAATGTCACACGATGTGTGTGAAATCTAAGCGAGTTCAGCAGCTATAGAAGCAAGAGTGCGGTAATTGGCTTCAGCCATGAAGCAGGCCACAGTAACTTGTTTTTTGGTAGACTAGGAAATACAATTTGAGCCGAGAGAAGTACAATAACCTATTGTAGAGCTTCGGGTGAGTTTGCATCTAGCCCAATCTGCATCAACAAAGCCAAATAAATAGAGAGAACTACAAGATAAAATGCAAAGCCCAAGGTGTAAAGTACAGTCAACATATCACAGAATACGTTTTACCATATGATAGTGAGCAACAATTGGGGCGTGCATATGTTAGCAAACTTTGTTGACTACAAGTGACAGAGCGAGGGTAATGCATCAAAGAGCACCTACAATGCTTCGAAAATGGGATGCATTAACATAGGGCTTATCAACATGTTTGAGGGGCAATTGCTTGGTAACTATTGGAGTAGCAATTGGCTTACATTTAGCCATTGATACATGACTCAAAAGATCTAATGCATATTTTTGTTGTGAGAGAAATAGTTCATCGATGGAGTGGTTGACTCTATGCCCAAGAAATAATGAAGAGCACCAAGGTCTTTCATAGAAAACACTTGAACAAGTGCCTACACAAGATGATTTAGTAAGGGGAATCACCAGTCAAGATTATATCATCCACATAGACCAATGAAATAATAGTATGACCATGATGATGATAAATAAATATTGATGGACTAGCAGTGCTGTAAAAGAATCCATACTCACAAAGAAAATTGTTGAACTTATCGAAGCATGCCCTGGGAGCTTCTTTGAGGCCATATTGCTCACGCTTGCATAAGCAAACATGGTCAAGATGAGATGAATCACGGAAGCCAATGGTTGTTCCATAATGGCGGGAACATCGAGATTGCCGTGTACAAAGCCGTTCTTGACATCTAATTGGCGAATTTCCCAATTTTGACTAGTAGCAACAAATAAGACAATGCGAATTGTGGCTTGTTTAACTACTAGACTAAAAGTTTCTAGCAAGTCATCGCCCTTTTCTTGATGAAAGCCTTTTGCAACAAGTCGGGCTTTCAATTGGACAAGCAAACCATTTGCATGTAGCTTTGTCTTCTATACCAATTTACATCCAACCACATTCATTGAGGGATAATGGGGAACAGGTTCCCATTTTTTTATCAATCGCAAGAGCATCTAGCTCCTTAAGCATAGCAACTCTCCAACCAGGGTGTTTTAGTGATGAATGGATAGCACATGGCTCGAGAGGGATATATGAAATTGCTATATTGGCAAACCTGGGGGTTGGCTTCGAGATCCCCAGCCTTTGAACATGTAACCATGGGATGTGCTAAAGATGTGGAAGCTTTAGATGGAGATTAAACTAAAGATTCACTATCCGTTGGTTGTCACACATGATTAGAAAGAGCAGCAAATGAAGAATTTGAATTTGGTTCTATCTTAGCAAATAAAAATGCATGTTGCTTGCAAATTCAAGATCTGTTGGTGAACCAACATGTTGACCAATTTTTGGACTAGGTTGGGATGTAATCCAATGATTACTAGGAGCATTGGTTTGAGATGGACTTAAAGTTGAATTCCATTACAATAGCTCCCACTCGGTCATAGCATAAATCTGAGAAGAAGAAGCAAAAGGAAAATAATGCTCATAAAAAATAATGTGTCGAGATATATAAATACAATCGGTAGAAAGTCTAGCTGTAAGGACTAGAATTAGCACCTAGAGGGGGGTGAATAGGTGTTTAAAACAATTTTAATAAATTAAATCCGAATGAGATATTAATAACTTAAAACAAACAATTGCAGCAAATGAAAACAATTAACGATATAAAGGATTAGGGATAGAGAATCAAGACTCCAGATTTATAGTGGTTCGGCTTAGATCAAGCCTACGTCCACTCTCCCGCACGGACAGCCCTTTCCATTTGGATTTCACTAAGAATCAATAAGAGTGATTACAGTCTCATGCTCTTGAGTCCACAGTGTAGAAAACTCTACTACACTTCCTCAAGTTCTCACTACAATATGATCTCTCTTTTGATTACAAATATCGCTCAAAGAATGATATCGCAAAATAGAAAAAAGGAGATTCAGACTTTGGAATTCTTCTATCCGCACCCTTCAACGACTAGAGCATCTCTCTTATATACTTCTTTATGCCTTCAATACCGTTGGCACCTTCCAAAGAAGTTCTTCCAATCAACCCGTTGGACAGAATCAATTAGAGAGATCTCGAGCTCTTTAAGGTAAGTGTTGATAGCCCATCAATCCTGCTCGCCCATACAATCAGGATCTCGGTTTCCATAAGTAGATACTTACAAATATAAGTTGCGAAATCTTTAGAGAATCTAAACATATTCCATATGAAAGTAAGATCGTTTAGTGCTGAATCCAGAGAAAGATATCCACTAGTCGTTAGAATAAAGATCATATAAGATCGAATAAACGTCGTCCTAGAAACTGTCCATGTGAGTAGGCTTTGAAATATAAGTCTTGAGTCTTGCTAGCTTCAGACTTTGATCTTCAGACTTTGTCAATAGAGTCTGTAAGTCTTCAGACTAGACTGATAAAAATGTTTTGTCAACTTCAAAATACTTTAAGAGACTTCATCCAACAATCTCCCCCTTTTTGATGGTGACAAAACTTTCCTGCAGATTTGAATATTATCGCCCTACAATACAACTTTTAAGCAAGCATCATAAAAGATTTTAAAAAAGATAGTAGAAGTTATCCTGTACACAGATATCATGTACACAGACTTTCCCTGTACACAGATCTGCATTCACCAAAACCTCATTAGTCATAAACAGACAGTACTATCTAATTTACGAAGCTTAAAGTATTGCCATAGTGATCACACATTCAAAAGACTGCACACGTTAAAAAACTCAAGTCAAAGTCAAGATAGCAAAAAGATAATATTTGGTTTGTTTTGAAAACAGAAAATCTTCGAAAATCTGCAAAGCCTTCTCCCCTTTTTGTCGGCATAAAAAAAATCATGGAGCTCGAGGAATGCGAACAAGTTGAAAGTCCTCCATAGACTTGACGGTGTCTTCCAACTTCCTCAAATCTTCCCCGTACTTGGGTGAGAGTAGTGCCCTTTGCGGTATCCCGAATCGACGCCGAACATCTTTAAGCTGATCATGCAAAGTGATGAACATTGCATGATTTTCATTCTGCAAGTTCTGAAATTCATATCCCATGGCATAAATTTGACCTTTGAGTTCCAAGATGATCTCAAGCAGCCTTTGAAAATCTCCAGAGTTGTCAGTCTGAGTGCTTGTTTCAGCTCGGTCTGATGGTGGAGTCAAGCTAGTATGAATATCAGCAGGAAGTTCGGTGTGTGGAGATGATGCCTCTCCTTCAGAAACCGTGCGCATGAATATCCTCGCATCGGGAGATGATCGACTAACACTGTTTGTGCATCCTCTTCTCTAAAAGTCAGCCAAAGAGGTGTGTGTTCTCTTTCTTTATCTCCCCCTGTTTCCATGTCTTACGGAGGAGAAAGAACTCTTCTTTTTCGAGGAGTATCCTCGGTGACAGTTTGTAGATCCTCCTTTTCTGCTGGAGAATCTGTTCGTTCTGGTTCATCTGCTTTTCCTTCTTCCTCTTCCTCTCTTTCTTCCTCTGTCTTCTCTTCTTCTTTCTCTTCCTCTTTCTCTTCCTCTGCAACTTGATGTTCTGAAATAGTTGGAATAGATGCAGCAAATTGA
This sequence comes from Eucalyptus cloeziana, assembly GCA_014182715.1. Taxonomy (NCBI): domain Eukaryota; kingdom Viridiplantae; phylum Streptophyta; class Magnoliopsida; order Myrtales; family Myrtaceae; genus Eucalyptus; species Eucalyptus cloeziana. The sequence goes on from CM024644.1 coordinate 2,831,642, forward strand.
GAAACCAGAGTAGAGATAGGTATAGTATCCTCATCATCTTCATCTTCCAGGATGATTGCCCTTCTCTTCTTTGTAGAACCAACCACAGGTTCTTTCCCTTTCCTTTTGGCTGCTGATGAGTCTGGTCTGAGCTTGATAGGAGTCTTTTCCTTGAATTGCTCCAGCTTCTTGCTAAGCTCTTTCGGACGCATCTTGGTAATCATCCTCAACCCGATGACCATTTTATCAATAGTCTTCACTTTGTGAGAATATGAGGAGGTTGAATGTTTAGATGTCCGAAGAGACGAGTAATGAGAGCAGCATAAGGAAGTTTTCCTTTGTCCTTTGCCATGCATCTGTACATGTGAAATATGATTGTATGCGGCAAAGAGAAGTTTAGACCGATCTTGATGGCAAACATCAACTTGGCTTCGAAATTGATACATCTGTCTTGGATGTCGATTTGGGTCTCAGACAGTTGATCACAATCTTGTGCAACAAAGTATTTGTTGCATTCATTCTGGAGTAGGAGAGTCGACCTTCTGCAATTCTGTCCCTTGCTAGTTCAAGAGTAGCATGGCTTACAGACACACTGATTGATTGGAAAGCCCCTCTTTCCACACAAAGTACATCAACCAAAATGTCCTTATCAACGACATACTCTTTATCCCTCACGTTGAAAGAAAAGCTGTTTGCATCAATGAAACTGAGATTGGAGTAGAAATACGCCGTTAATTCAGAATGTACCATGTCACGGTCTGTGTAGAACTGATAAAGTTGCAGTTTTTCAAATTTCTCTCGCAGATTTATGCTCAAAAGATCCAGAAAATCGAAATCCACAGTCCGTGGGTTCATCACCCCATGCTTCAGCAATTTTTCATACTTCTTTCTGTGTCCGTCTGAGCGGAACAGTTCATCTTTCTTCCCTCGAAGGTTTGCAGCCACACCCATCCATGGTTTAAAGTGTATGAACATCTTTCCGTCATCATCCTTTCCCTCAGGCTGATTCATACTACCAAACCTAGGGTCACTAGGAAAATTTGCAAATGCTTTTGCAGCGGTTCCCTCGAGGCACAACTCCGGACCCTTTCCATGACAGGTAAGAAAGTGCGTCTCGTTTCTATAACCCTTCTCTTTCGAAACTCATCAATGAAGGTCATCGCAGAACCTCCTTCCTTTAATACAGAGTAGAGCCTATAAACAAAGGCAGGCTTAAGAGTTCTTACTGGTTCAATAACTTCAAAAACTGTTTCTGCATCTTGAGGACGAAGTTCTTGAGGTCTAGTTGGGGAAGACCGCAATTGAGAACGTTGAGGAGTTTGCTCAGAAGGAAAGTCGCTTTCTTCAGTCAGATCGAAGTGCGTAGGCCCCTCATTAGATCCTTGTGGTCCCCTGTTTGCTATTCTGGATGACTTCCTTTGATACGACATTGTGCTTTCTTTGGAGAAGCTTTCTCACTTGTGTCGCAAGAAAGTTGAGAATTTTGAAATGAAGAAGTTTTGGAGAGAAAAATACGGAGCGGTGAAAAGCTTTTGATCTAGGGTTTTAAGGTAATGTAAAAACGAAGGAGAAGGAGAGTATAAAAGATAACAGATACGGGGAAAAACCAATCGTCGTATATTTTGGAAATCTTAAAATTTTCCTTTTTGAAAAATAATTGCCTTAATAAATCGATAACCACTCTTTTTAAATATAACCGCCTTAAAATAGACAGATAATCTTACCTTATCAATAAGACAGTTTGAAGAAATGAACTTACAAATGTCGATTCGTATTCTCGGACTTTACCCTTTGAGTCGATGCTTTGTCAAACTTTAGTTACGAGTCGAGCTTCAGCATTCTTCAAGAGATAAAATATTGAGTCTTGAGCGAATAGACTCAAATGAGCTTTTCTCAAGTGGCTTTGTGAAGATGTACGCCGCGTTGATTCTTTGAGTCTATGAACTGTATCAAGACTTCTTTGTTCTGAACATGATCTCTTATAAAGTGATGTCGAATCTCAATATGTTTTGCTCTTGAATGTAGAATAGGATTTTTTGTAAGATTGATTGCGCTGGTGTTGTCACATCTTATTTCGTGCAAGAGTCTTCAATGCCAAAGTCTTGCGGTTGTTGTTTTATCCACGGTATTTGAGAATAGCAACTTCCAAGGGCTACGTATTCTGCTTCAACCGTTGAAAGAGCCACGATTTTGTTTCCTTGAAAACCAAGATACTATCCTGTTTCCAAGTAATTGACAAGTACCTGAAGTGCTTTTTCTTTCAACTCTGCAACCTGCAAGATCTGCGTCTGAATAGCTAAGAAGTGTAAAGTCTCCTTCTTTGGGATACCAAAGACCGATCTTAACAGTGGTAGCAACATATTTAATAATACGTTTAACAGCACTTAAGTGAGATTCTCTAGGATCAGATTGAAACCTAGCACATATGCAAACACTAAATAATATGTCGGGTCCGGATGCGATAAGATATAGAAGAGAACCAATGATACTCCCGTATAACTTTTGGTCGATTTTCTTCCCTGCTTCATCTTTGTCTATCTTCAGGGAACTTGACATTGGTATGTCAGTCTTTTTGCAATTTTCCAGACCGAACTTTTTAGCAAATTCTTTTGCATATTTCTCTTGATGAATGAATATTCCCTCCTTTAGTTGTTTGACTTGTAGACCAAGGAAAAAGGATAGTTCACCCATCATGCTCATCTCGAATTCATCCTGCATAGACTTAGAAAATTTCTTGCACAAAGTCTCATTAGATGATCCGAATATGATGTCATCAACATAAATCTAAACAAGTAGAAAGTTTTTACCTTCCTTTTTAATGAACAAAGTAATGTCTACCTTCCCTTTAGAAAAACCACTATGAATTAAGAAATTACTTAGCCTTTCATACCAAGCTCGAGGAGCTTGTTTCAATCCATATAAAGCTTTCTTCGATCCCGAACACGTAGTCTGGTTTCTTTGAATCTTCAAATCTAGGAGGTTGTTCCACGTAGACTTCTTCTTGAATAAATCCATTCAGGAAAGCGCTTTTGACATCCATTTGAAACAACCTGAAATTCTTATAGCAAGCAAAAGCAAGTAGTAATCGATTGCTTCTAACCTTGCTACTTTGGAGCGTAAGTCTCATCATAGTCTATCCCTTCTTCTTGCGTGTATCCTTTAGCCACGAGTCTTGCTTTGTTTCTTGTTACTTTGCCCTTTTCGTCAACTTTGTTCCTGAAAACCCATTTAGCTCCAATAACTGATTTACCTTTTGGTTTGGGAGTCAATTCCCATACGTTGTTAATACTGAATTGTCTGAGCTCTTCTTGCATTGCTTCAATCCAGCTTTCATCAGCTAAGGCTTCTTCAATATTTTTGGGTTCTATTTTAGAAATAAGAGCAACAGCACTAGACTCTTCTCGCCTTTTGGATCTTGTTCGAATTCCCTCATTAATGTTCCCAATACTGAGTTCTTCAGGATGACTAGACTTGTGCTTCCGATTCTTGGTCAGTCGATAGATTGTTGATTTTCTTCTTGAGTAGATTCTTCATCGGTAGCTTGTTGTGTACGATTACTCCGAATTAGTAACTGCTTCAATGGAGTTAGATCTAGCAGTGTCTGGAGCAGATTCTGAATCTTCAGTCTGTATCTGCTGAACTTGTGGAGAGTCTTGAAATTTGACATTCATTGATTCTTCCACAGTCTGAGTCTTCTTGTTGAAAACTCTGTAGGCCTTGCTTGTAGTTGAGTAACCAAGAAAAAATCCTTCATCTGATTTCTCTTGAAACTTACCAACACGATCATTAGCATTCTTTAGAATAAAGCATTTACAACCAAATACTTGAAAATAAGAAACTATTGGTTTCTTTCCTTTAAAAATTTCATAAGGGGTTTTCTCAAGAATTGGTCTTAAAAATACTCGGTTTATAATATAGCAAGCAGTTGAAACAGCCTCTGCCCAAAACCTTGAAGAAATTTGATTCCCAATTAAAAGTGTTCTTGCCATTTCTTGTAAAGACCTATTCTTCCTTTCCACAACCCCATTTTGTTCTGGTGTATATGGAGAGGAGAATTTGTGTTGAAAACCAAATTCATCACAAAATTTAGCAAAGTCTTGATTTTCAAACTCACCTCCATGGTCTCATGTACGAATGCTTGAGATAGTGTGACCTTTCTCATTCTCTGCACCTTTTTAGCAAATTTTGAAAAGAGAGAGAAGGTCTCTAACTTACTTGAAAGAAAGTAGACCCAAGTGAATCGTGAATAGTCATCCACTATTACCGGACAGAACCTTTTACCACCAATGCTTTTCGTTACGGTAGGTCCAAACAAGTCCATGTGCAAAAGCTGCAATACATGATTAGTGGAAACTTTATTTATTGATTTGTAAGAGTTTCTTACTGTTTACCCAAGTACACATGGTGTACAAAGATCAGACTTTGAGTAATTGAGAATAGGTAATCCTCGAACAAGTTTCTTTGAAGAAATCTTGTTGATTTGCTTCATATTGATATGGCCTAGCTTTTTGTGCCATAGATTTGCTTCATCTTGTACTGATATTAAGCACTTTGTGATCTTTCTTGGTTTACATCCGAAGATAGATATTTCCATGTCTTCGACCAGTAAAAGATTGAGTAAAGTCTTTGCGATTCCGAGCACGTTTCTTCCCGAAAGTTGATCTTAAAACCAGAATCACACAACCGACTTATGCTAAGCAAGTTGTAGTTTAATCCTTCAACTAAGGAAACATTATTGATAGACAAACTTCCAATCTTTACTTGTTCCGCGACCAAATCCTTCCTTTGTTGTTACCACCAAAAGAAACTTTTCCTCCGTCTATCTGGATAAGTCTTATGAAGCGGCTTGAGTCTCCTCATATGTCTTGAGCAGCCACTATCAAGATACCATTTAATCTTCTTTTGATAGTAACCTGCAATTAACAAGAATTCAAGCTCTTTTTGGTACCCACAACATCTTGGGTCCGGAATTGTTAGAACAATAGACAGTCTTAGCCCGGCTCCTTTTAACAGTCTCCAAACCAAAGGACATTCTTTCTCAAAATGTTCCGAGCTTTTACACTTGGAACATTTCAAGGCATTTCGCTAACAGGTTTTACAAAGACTTTCTGAAAATGATTCTTATAGACAGCTTTGGCTGGTCTCTGTCTGATTCTTTCCTTTACCTTTAGGAAATCAATTAGTGGAATAGTTTCGAAGTCATACCAAGACCTAACTTATCAAAGTATGGTCTTTGTATTGAGAGAATCTTATCCAACTTTTCAGAACCATTTGAAAATCTTTTTGATATATTTGTAATATCATTTTTCAAAAGACTATTTTCGTTTGAAATAATGTCTGAGTTTTCTTTCACAGCAACAAAATCTTTTTCCAGCTTTTCAAACTTTTCTTTCATAAGTTTATCATGTTGCTTCAATGTAGAATTTTCCCTTTTCAATTCGGAGATCCTCTTAAGAGAGGTTTTCAGACTAAGACAAAGTTCATCAATATATTTAGAAACTTTAACAGGAATTTTCAAGTTACTAACCTCGAGTTCGCTATCTGAGTCTGTGTCTGAATCAAGGTCTAAGTCTGAGTCTGATTTTGCCATTAAACAGATATTGGCATAATCATTGTCACTTTCTTCACATTCAGTATCACTCCAAGTCTCTGCTTTGAGTGCCTTCCCCGTTTTTCTCGCCTTTCCTTTTCTCTTCTTTAACAGAGGACAATTGGGTCGATGTGTCCCTTTTCTTGCATTCAAAGCAAGTCACTTCTTTGTTAGAATCATCTTCCTCTGTCGACTGTTTTGAAACCTTTGAGAATTTTGTTTCTTCCAATTGAATTTCCTTCCTTTTCTGTTCAACTTTCTGAATCTCTTTATCATGAGTGCCGGTTCTTCATCATCTAGATCTTCTTCGAGTCTCGTAGCATCGTAATAGTCATTAGACTTTAAGGCAATAGATTTCTTACCTTTTGAGTCTTCATCTTCGTTGGTCTGTTCTACTTCATAGGATTGAAGAGTCCCAACCAATTCGTCTACAGAAAGTGGAGCAATCCTCTGTGTCTCTCTTATTGAGGTTTTTATATAATTCCAGTCTTTTGAGAGTCCTCGAAGAAGTTTGTTGACCTTCATATGTCCTGAGATTGGATGTCCTTGATATTCAAGACCATTCACAATTTTAGTAAAGCGACTAAACATGTCAGTTATTGATTCTCCTGATCTCATCTTAAAGACTTCATATTGTCCCAAGAGAATGTTGATCCTTGTTTCTTTTACACGATCAGTTCCTTCATAGGTAATGTGAAGCCTATCCCATACTTCTTTTCATGTATCACAAGAAGATATTCTGTTATACTCAGTAGGGGATAAAGCACAATATAAAAAGTAAATAGCTTTGGCGTCAAGAGTCTGTCTCTTGGTGATTTCTTCTTGAGTCAGACGAGTAGAAACATCAGTTTCTTTTCCTCTTTCGATTCGATGCAGCGGTAGGAATGATTCCCTTATCAACCACTTCCCATTCCAAAGGATCTTTTGATCTTAGGAATGCCTTCATCTTATTTTTCCATATGCTGTAATCTTTTCCATCAAAGTATGGAGGTCAGTATTGCTTTGACCTTCAACCAACCCCGTAGGCAACATACTAGCCATAGATCTTTTACTTAGAAGTAAAGACACTTCTTATAAACAAGTACACAAGCTCGATACCAATTGTAAGGACTAGAATTAGCACCTAGAAGGGGGTGAATAGGTGTTTAAAACAATTTTAATAAATTAAATCCGAATGAGATATTAATAACTTAAAACAAACAATTGCAGCAAATGAAAACAATTAACGATATAAAAGATTAGGGATAGAGAATCAAGACTCCGTTTATAGTGGTTCGGCTTAGATCAAGCCTACGTCCACTCTCCCGCACGGACAGCCCTTCTGGCTGGATTTCACTAAGAATCAATAAGAGTGATTACAATCTCATGCTCTTGAGTCCACAGTGTAGAAAACTCTACTACACTTCCTCAAGTTCTCACTACAATATGATCTCTCTTTTGATTACAAATATCGCTCAAAGAATGATATCGCAAAATAGAAAAAGGAGATTCAGACTTTGGAATTCTTCTATCCGCACCCTTCAACAACTAGAGCATCTCTCTTATATACTTCTTTATGCCTTCAATACCGTTGGCACCTTCCAAAGAAGTTCTTCCAATCAACCCGTTGGACAGAATCAATTAGAAAGATCTCGAGCTCTTTAAGGTAAGTGTTGATAGCCCATCAATCTGCTCGCCCATACAATCGGGATCTCGGTTTCCATAAGTAGATACTTCCAAATATAAGTTGCGAAATCTTTAGAGAATCTAAACATATTCCATATGAAAGTAAGATCGTTTAGTGCTGAATCCAGTAGAAAGATATCCACTAGTCGTTAGAATAAAGATCATATAAGATCGGAATAAACGTCGTCCTGGAAACTGTCCATGTGAGTAGGCTTTGAAATATAAGTCTTGAGTCTTGCTAGCTTCAGACTTTGATCTTCAGACTTTGTCAATAGAGCCTGTAAGTCTTCAGACTAGACTGATAAAAATGTTTTGTCAACTTCAAAATACTTTAAGAGAATTCATCCAACAATAGCAACTCTAACTACTCATCCTCGTCCTCTTCAATCTCTCCTTCCTCCACGCTCCAGCTGGAGCCTACGACTGAGTATGCCGGGGAATCTAGATCACCGAGCTTGGGGTCCTTCGCGTCCACCACTGAACCAACTTTAGGGTCTGTCGTACCCTTACCAAAAGCAACCTCCATCACGTACAGAGGTACCTCACACTCTGGTACAAGACCCTCCCTTTGGCCATTATGATAATGGCGATACCATGACTGGTATCGATGGGGCACCTTTTGGGGTAATCCTGCATCAACCCAGACGATGGATTTCACCAGGACATACTCTAGTCCATCGAGGTGTCCATGTATTGGAATGTGGTAACTCGTTTCAGTGAACTTCTTAGGTTGTCCAAAATGTTCCGGCGGGGCTACAATCTATGGGCCTGAAATGTTATCCCACAACGAGGTGAGACGGCGTCTCGGCGAGTTCTCCCCCCCAAAGACCTGATTAGGAAGAAAATACGCCCTAAGGGCTGCCTAAGCACAACCACGAGTCAGAGGACCTGCAAGTCAGTTTAATTCATAAATACTGACAATCACATCATCCAATCAAACAGATCGAACCATCAATCAATCGACTCAATCGATTACATGTCAACAATACCACTCCCCGATCATCTCAATTATTCAATCCCAAATATTAATCACGGCCCAATGGGCTTGGTCTACTAAATCCTCAGCTATAAATCACGGTCCAAAGGACACAACCTAGATAAGGTGGTAATCACGGCCCAATGGGCACAACCTTTATCAGGTGGTGGATCATGGCCCAATTTGGCACAACCTCTATCAGGTGGCGGATCACGGCCCGATTGGGCACAACCTCTATCAGGTGGCAAATCACGGCCCGATTGGGCACAACCTCTATCAGGTGGCAAATCACGGCCCGATTGGGCACAATCGATTCCAAATTCGGTGGCAAATCTCGGCCCTATGGCACAACCATACTTCAGCTGCTTTCTAGATTCAACTCACAATCTCACACGATTATTTCCCACTCAACTACCAACATTGCCCAAGTTTGGGATATTTCCCAACATTCACCAATCGCACTCAATTTTCACAATCCGGTACTCAATTAAATAAACAGAAAGCACCACTGCAATCAGCACGAAATTCCGGCCACTGGCTATCTTAGTCTAATTTTCGGAAAATAAATAAATAATTAAAAAATTATGGAAATTATTAAATAAATACAATAAATAGCATAAATGCAAACTTAGGCCCGATAAAGCCTAATTGGAAGCCGAGACGAGCCCAGAAAATTTCCGAACCACTCTAGTTAAATACTAAAGCTTGTTTAGGCTCTAATTGCACTAAACTATCCACCTAACATGCATTGACAATTAATTAAATCGCTAAGCTAATCTAACTATCCACCTAATCCAAGTTTAGTCTAAACTAATCAACCCCTAAACATAACTAACTTACTAAGCAAGGATTAGTGAGTTAAACTCACTTGTTTTGCGATCCGATTGGTTCAAATCGATGGGAGCACCACAGGGGACGGAAAACTCCAAAGCGGGCCTAACTTTCAGGGTCGGGAAGCGGGCCAAAACTGGCCTAAAGCACCGCTGGAAACCCACACTTTCAGCTTCTGTTCTTGGCTGAAATAGAGGGAAACAAGGCTGGTTAGGATGAGGCAAGACTGGCGAAGGCAACTAAGGTGCTCGGCGGCCAACGGTGAGGACTCACAATGGCTGAACGGAGGCAGGACAGCTCTGGTTGAGCTCCACAAGTCCCGAAACAGCAGCTAGGACGTCAAGACAGGTGGGACGAAGCGGAGGGATGCACGGACGAACGTGAGGCGGCGCACACGAGGAGGGGCGGCGAATGGCGATAGCGGCGTGCAGCATGCAGTCCGAGACGGCTAGCTGGCTTCGGCAGCTCTTCTTCAGCTGCTGGGGTGCTCGAACAACAAGATGGAGAGATGAGGGGGTTAGCCAGCAGTAGATGGGAAGAGGTGAGGGAAGAGAGAGGGGACAAGGGGCTTACCAAGCCTTCCATCCTCATCCAATGGTCCCCTTGACCATTCCTCCTCCATAGCTGCCTTCCTAGGCTGAGAATCAGCCACCAAGACTTCATTTGCAACCTTTGAAATGGTCCAAAAGCCCTAGGCAAGGGGGAGTTACGAATTTTGGAAGATTTCCTCTCAATTGGACACTTAATCCTCCTTAAATCAACACAAATCGGCCTCTATAAATTCAACCAACACCTCATTGATCCAATTGATATTTTTCCTCACCAATTGATCCCACTTGCATCCCAATTGCGTGATAAAAAACGGTCCATGATTTTTTCTGGACAAAAACAGCCCTATGACGACTTTTTCCCAAAAAGTCTCGGTTTGCAAAAAAAATCTTCAAAGGCTGAATCGACGTTCCTAAAATGACTTGTGACACGATAGAACTTTCAATTTCTTAAATCGAATTCAAATTCTCGGTTAATTTCAATCTAGCGCGATTTTAGCGTGACTTAGGCGACCTGGTAGCTTTCAGAAATTTTTAGTGCAAATGACCCGTAGTCGATTTTCTTCGAGCCACAATGAACCCCTTCGATACATTGGCGACTTTCGGTAGTCGTGCGAATCTCGAGGTTTCAAATATGGACACAGGGTACCAAAACGATAAAAAAATCAAACTAATGCCGATCGATGGAATTTTGCAATTTAGTGGGATCACCCACGTTTAACCACGCATCTCAGTCGAACCCACCTATCTCTGATCTCTAATTGATTTTTAACTGTGTCGTAATGATCTCGGCATATGAGCAAAGTCGAGCAGCCGATTCCTAGTCGAATCCTCAAGTCTATTTGCCTTAAAATCCCTTAATAACTTTCCTAGATAGTCTAGTTATCTCACGAGTAATCAGCTTTGAGAATAGCACTATAGGCGCGTCGATGAAATGTCCGATTTATTCAATTGAAAGCAAAACTGAAAATCTAAGATGTCACAACTTATGTTGCCTAGAGAGTTGAAGGAAGCCGATTTATCAAATAATTTGTTGTTGTAAACGCTTCCACCCAATAGTTAGTTGTACAAATGTCTCAAATAGTTTAGCAAGCCCAAGTACAACAATGTGTCAATATTTCCTCTTAGTAACACCATTGCTTTGGTGTACCTGGACAAAGGAGTTGTAGTTATATGCCACATTCACAAAGATGCATGAGAAAATTATTACTAGTGAATTCAACTCCTCCATCAAATTGAAAAACTTTAATTTTCCTATCAAGTTTATTTTCAACTAATTTTTGAAAGTATAGGAAAATTTAAATGAAATCCGACTTTCACTTTAATGAATACGACCAATAGTATCAAGAGCAATTATCAATAAATATCACATAATATTGAAATTTTTGCATAGAATGAATTGGTCTTGGTCTCCAAAGATCACAAGGTATTTTCTCCAATGGATGGGAACATCGAGAATCAGATAAAGAAAATGGCAATTTTGAACTTTTACTAATCTAATAACTTGTACCTAAAGTGCTAGTGGATTTATTTACTAAAATCAAATCATTAGACTACAAAAGCTATAAAACATGATAATTAGGATGGCCTAATCGACAATGCTATGTAAGTTCATTCGCAACCTTGTTTCTCAAAGAAAAGAATGCCATGGAATGTGAGTCCTTATTGGTATATAATCCTTGTTGATTATTCTCGTCAACAATACCCGGTGTGTCCTAGAGTCCTTGATAGAAAAACCAAAGGCATCAATCTCAAAATAACAAGGATAATCTCTCATCAATTGAGAGAGAGAGAAGATTTTTTTTATTTGTGGTATGACGAAAACATTATTAAGTATTTTAGTGAAAACTAACCAGTGTCATTGCCAAATTAACCGGTCCCAACGTGAGTAATCAGTAGTGATGTACCATTCCCAACTATCACATTATCATGGCCAAGGTAAGGAACTACATTTACAAGATTGCCTGGATTATCAATCATGTGAGTACTAGCACCAGTGTCCGGATGCCATTATTCATCTTGTGAGTTTGAGATATGAAAAGCAGCCAGGCCGTGGGGTATATTAACATTCTAATAACTGTTGTCAAAATGATACCAGCAATTCAATGCATCATGTCCTTTCTTCTTACAGATTTGACAAATGAGAGATGGCACTCCCATGTTTGAATTTGGCAGTGCACCAATGGTTTTGTTTAGTGAGTATTATAGTACTTTCATGAAAAGTGTTGACCATTCTAGTTTGTCTGAGAAAAGCCACGAACCCTAGAATTAAATGTAGATCCTCTATCCCTTCCCCTGGAATTGTTATTGTAGCCACCATTGCGTCGTTGTGAGATAAATGCATTGAACTATTTGGAAGCATGGCTGAAGTGTGCTTGTTTCGTAACTCATAATTTTAAAGTTGTGCAACCAATTCAACATGAGATAAAAGAGGAGGCCTAAACATCGTCGTTTTGAACGAGTCATGGCTGTCATCAAATCCTTCAAGTAATATGAAGACTTTATTGGCATCCGACACAAGTTTACTAGGGGAATACAATTGATCGCAAATAGATTTAAAGTCATGATGATAATAGATAAAGGCTTATTTTCTTTCATGATGGGTTCAAGTTGTCCAAGGAGGTCAAATTCATGAGTCACCGAGCTTTGCTTGAATTGATCGGTGAGAGCTTTCCCATACTTCTGCTGCCGTTTAAAGTCCAACGACATGTTGGAGAACCTCTTTTGAGAGTGTGCCCACGATAGAAGGCTTTACGAGGTGGTCGCTACGCAACCATGACGTATATTCACGATTATTTTCTTCAATTAAATTTCCTGATGTCCAAGTCTCTAGTGGTGTAACTATCTCTCTAGTAAGGAAACCATGTAGGTCCTAACTTATAATTCAAAGACAATACTTGTGTTTCCCAAACTAAAAGTTGTTTTCATTGAACTTCAATGTAACAAAATTTGCCACATTGATATTTGAAGGAAATGGAAATCTTGGGTTTGAAGAAGATGACTCAATTGTATCGATATTTTTGTTAACAAGCATTAGTGTGTCCTTGTGTGGCTATGATACCATAAAAAAAGAAAAAGAAAAAGAATTAGTCGATGAATTATTGCCTTTTCATTGTTATATTGTGAAATATAATAAATATATCACCATCTATAATTAAGGTGGAAAATAAAGATAAAAGATAACAATCTAATATACATGGAAATTGATTAAAAAAACAAATCATAAAATATCTCTAAATAACCAACCTGTGAATACTTTACCTGATGTGTTATTTTCATACTGATTTGTAAAAGACATTGCATTGCAATCATTGTTATATTTTAACTTTTGATTTGATACTTCAATATAAACCTCGATGTCAAAATATGAAGGAAAAGGATAGATAGAGAAGAAGAAGTGTAGGAATTTCTGTGTATTTCTCTCTGTGTTTCAATCAATGTACAGAGTTACATTATATTACAAAGTATGTGTAGAAGAAAAGGAAATGATACAATGTACAGATTAGATCTGATTTTAATTGATTCAATAAAATCCTTATGATTTGATCTAATCAAATCTTTCCTAACTTCTGCGTATCTTCTAACACTCCCCCTCAAGCTGGTGGCTTGTAGATGTCCAAGACACCTAGCTTGCTCAAGAGATACGCATGCTTTGTTTCGACACGAGGTTTGGTGAAGACATCCGCCGGTTGTTCTTGTGTTCCAATCCCTTGTGTCTCAATTATCCCTTCCTGGATTTTCTCTCGGGTGAAATGACAATCTACTTCAATATGTTTTGTTCTCTCATGCACTATAGGGTTGGATGCAAGTTTTAGGGCTGCATCATTGTCGCAGAACAACTTTGTTAGTCCCTTAACCTGTACTCCAAGATCATGAAGTAACCCTCTCAACCATACTATCTCACATGTAGTTTTAGCCATGGCTCGATATTCCACCTCTGTCGAAGACAATGAGACAGTTGGTTGCTTCTTTGTTCTCCAGGAAAGTAAAGAATCCCCAAATTTGATACAAAATCCGGTTATCGATCTTTTGCTCATAGGACAGGTTGCATAGTCTGCGTCGCAGTGTGCGGTCATTTTCATGTCACACTTCCTAGAGAGAAGAATCCCAAGACCAGGACATTTCTTCAAGTACCTCACTACTTTCAACGCGGCATTCATATGAGATTGTTTTGGCTTATGCATGAACTGGCTAAGTGTCTGCACAGCGTAACTTATGTCTGGTCTGGTCATAGTTAAATATATGAGCTTCCTGACAAGCTTCTGATAGCCAAAAGAGTCCTTGAGAATATGATCTGCCTCCTGAGGTACTTCAGCATCATAATCAGCGGTTGTTAGTTTGGTATTTTGTTCAATCGGTACCACAGCTGGCTTACATCTAGATAATCCTGCTTCTGAAATGATCTCCAATGCAAATTTTCTCTAACTGAGAGAGATTCCTTGGCTAGATCGGGCAATTTCGATCCCAAGGAAATATTTTGGCAATCCTAGATCTTTAATATGAAAAGTAGAATGCAGGTATCCTTTAAGGCTTTTGATGGCTATTCCATCATTCCCCATAATGAGTATGTCATCTACGTATATCATCAAGTAGATAGATGACGTACCTTGAGTCCATGTGAAAACAAAGATAATCAAATTTGGCTTGTTGAAAACCAACAGCTATTAGTGATTCAGACAAACTTTGCATACCACTTTGTCTGGGATGCTTGCTTGAGCCCGTATAAGGATTTGCAGAGACGACATACTCTATTCTCCCCCTGTCTCCGTAAACTTTGAGGTATTTCCATATATATCTCCTCGTCTAAATCACCATGAAGAAAGGCATTATGAACATCCATCTGATGTAATGACTAGTCTTGAGAAGCTGCTACAGAGAGAAAGGAACGCACTGTGACAGCCTTGGCCACGAGGGAAAAGGTCTCATGATAATCGAAACCTTCTTTCTATGTGAAACCTTTAGCCACTAGTCGTGCCTTGTATCGTTCAATCGACCCATCTGCTCGATGTTTGATCTTGTAGACCCATTTACATCCAATTGCTTTACGATGTGGAGGTAATGAAACGAGATCCCATGTGTGATTATCCATAAGGGCCTTCAATTCGGCCTCCATAGCTGTCTGCCATCGTGGATCCGTACTTGCTTCATGGAAGTTGGACGGTTCTTGTTCTTCAGAAATACGAGCAATGCAACACCGATGCTTTGGGGACAAATGATCGAAGGAAACGTAAGATGAGATTGGAAAAGGAATACCTGGTGAATTCCTGACTCCACATATATAATCTTTGGTCCAGGTAGGTGGTCGAGTAGCTCGTCCAAAACGTCTGTGTTGATTTTCTTCTGAAGATGTAGCAATGTCTGGGTTATCCACTGGAAGCAAGTCTGAAGGAGGCATATCTGGAGGAATCTCAGCATCATTTAGTCTTTCATCCTGGACTTTCTCGAAAGGTGTTGTGCCGACAGTGGTTGTGGAAACACCTTGTGTATCTATCAACGGAGGAAGGAATATATATCCAGAATCTGCAGATCTATCTTCAGCAAAATAGTTTGGAGAAT
This sequence comes from Eucalyptus cloeziana, assembly GCA_014182715.1. Classification (NCBI taxonomy): domain Eukaryota; kingdom Viridiplantae; phylum Streptophyta; class Magnoliopsida; order Myrtales; family Myrtaceae; genus Eucalyptus; species Eucalyptus cloeziana. Next base: position 2,846,787 of record CM024644.1, read on the forward strand.
GCCCTGGTTCTGTGCCACTTTTGTTCTGATGAGCAAAAGGGAAAATAGTTTCTTGGAATGTAATATCTCTCGTCGACAGAAAATTCTCCCGTATGTGGATCAAAAATCCGATATCCCTTTTGTAAGGTAGAATAGCCCATGAAGATGCAAAGTGACGGGCCCGCGGACTCATCTTATCTTTGGGCCCGACAATCGCAAAGATAGCACAAACATCCAAAAACTCTCAAATGGCTCAAATCTGGTTGCTTCCCAAAGAGTATCTGAAAGGGATTGGCCATCCGAACTTTGGTCGGCATTCGATTTATCGAGATAAGCGGCAGTCAATATGCAATCCCCCCAAAAACTATCTGGAATAGAAGCTTGAAATTTTAAAGCTCTAGCAACCTCTAAGAGATGACGATGCTTCCTTTCCACCACTCCATTTTGTTGTGGTGTATAAATACAGGAGCTCTCATGTAAGATCCCTTGTGATGAAAGGAGATCCGCACATTCATGATATAAAAATTCCTTTCCATTGTCTGTCCTTATCCTTTGTACAGGTTTCCCAAACTGAGTTTTGGATAAGGAAAGAAAAGTTTTTAAGTTGGACACAACTTGACTTTTGGACTGCATGAGAAAAATCCATGTAGCTCTAGAGTGATCATCCACAATGGTAAGGAAAAATCGCGATCCATCATGATTTATGGTATGGTAAGGTCCCCGACATCAATATGAAGTAAGGAAAGAATATTTTCGATCGACTTTGACTTAAGGGAAAAGGATTACGCGATTGCTTTGCAAGTGGGCAAATTCGACATTGAGGATAAGAATAAAAGGTGCTATGACCCAATTGGAGTGCAAAAGGAAATTTCTATCATTGGAAGTTGAGTTACACAATGATTTCTTATTACAAGAAAAATTGAAATTTGCAGGCAAGCTTTTCCAGAAAAACAATCCTTCAGAGAGACTACCCCAGCCCATCAGTGTCCCAGTCAAAAGGGCCTGAAATAAACAGGTATCAATGTTGAAAAGGACTCGACAAGAGTTCTCCTTACAAGCTCTAGACACTGAAATGAGATTAAATTGGAAGTCTGGAATATAAAGGACATTGGTAAGGACAATATGGGAATTGAGCTCGACTGTTCCTGTTGTAGTGACATATGCAGCATTTCCATTGGGTAATTGCACAGTGACAGGATCTTCTAATTCTTCATTAATTGCAGAAAATAACCTTTTATCACATGCTATATGATCACTGGCTCCTGAGTCTATAATCCAGGTATTTCTAAAAATAGTATTTGCCAGGCAATAAGAAATACCTGTAAAGCTGCTTCCCTTTTTCTGGACATCCAATTTTTGCAAAGCTTGCATAAGTTGCTGATATTCCCCATGTGTAATGGGCTGATTTGCAGAATTTATGGATCCAGAAATTTGATAGGCTGCTGCAGATATTTCTTTTCCCCTCTTTTCCTTTTCTCCAGGCCTGCCATGTAATTTCCAACAGGTGTCGATTGTGTGGTGGGGCCGCTTGCAAAAATCGCAAAATAATTTGCCTTTATTTTTAAAATTTGGCCCATATCCTTTCGGATTTTGAGGACCGTTGGATCCTCTTAAAATGGACGCATCTCCACCGTCCCGTTAGCCCAGCCGAGCCTCGCGCGCCTGCTCGGAACCGTCGGATCGCGGGATGCGATCGAGCCATCGATCACGGCATGCGATCTCGAGCCATCCACGCCCCCCATTTAAAGGGCTTTTGATCCGCAAACCCTAGCAGCCCGCGACTCTCCGCGAACCCTAGCGACTCCCCTTTGTTCTCTTGCCCTTTCCGATCTAGGGTTCTCTCCCTCTCCACCCTTGCCGCCAGCGCTAGGGTTTCGAAGATCTTGCTATCTGATGAAGCAAGCCTTTGATTCTCCTCTTGCACCGCAAGCTGGAAGATCGGCCTAGGGTTGGTGCTTTGGTTCCATCGCGAGGATCTGCGATCGAAAGGTTCGAAACGAATCGTTCAAAATGAGTAAGAATCGAGTCGCTTTCTCCCTATCTTTCATGGCCTTGTACTGTTGGATGGTTGCTTCGGCCCCTTCGAGCTTTTCTTCTGCTCCTTCCAACTCGTTCCAGAGGGCTGAGAGCCTGTTGAAGCACGTCGTTACCGACGTGTTTCCTTGCTTCAGTTCGCTGAGCGATTGGTGGAGTGAAAAAATTTTGGCCCGATCTAATTTGCCATACATTTGTTGGATGCTGTCCCAAATTATTTTTGAGTCTTCTGTGAGTGGTAACCCAGCTGCAATTTCTAGATTGATGCAGTTGCCGATCCATGTTCGACTAATTGGTTGCACTTCCTCCATTGTTTTCCCATTTTCTTGTCGGTCGGGATTGGAACAGTCCTGTCGATGAACCCCTCTTTGTCTTTTGTGATTAGGGCTCGCCGAAATTCCCGCACCCAGGTTGAGTAACTCTTTGGACCCATGAGAGGGTGGCTGATGAGCCGCAACTCCGGTCCATCGGAATTGGAGACATAAAGCACGTCGCCGGGCTCCGGTCGACCCATGGTGGCCGTGAAAGGAAAGGGAAGGTATCCAGGAGGTATTCCCTAGTAAGAATTGTTAGATTGTCCCCGAAATCCCGTACCGAATTGTCCCCGAGGTCTCGTTCCAGTTGATTCGATCCGCCCGTCCTTTGGGCCGATGGTCGAGTCCGCCCCAATATTGGTTGGTAGACCTCCGTCGCTCGGCACATTGCTTTGAACTCCCGGCGATGATGTGACTAGATTCATCCCCGGGATCCATGGATATGGCATCCATTGGTAGGGATACGTCGAAAATGGTTGACCTAGATTGAACTGAGCCGGAGCACTCTGCCAATGCGCATGTTGATTTTGGATCTGGCCGAATTGTTACTCGATCACAGAAATAGCATTGGAAGTCTGTGGAGTCGAAGCTGTTGGTTCATCTGGATTTGAGGTGAGGTTCTCTGGTTGGTTCATTTTGACAGAATTTCCCTTCAAAAGAGTTTTGATTCCTCTCGGCAACCCCTTTGCAGGATAGGGTTCCTCTCGGCAATCAATAGAAAAGAAGCGGAAGCAATGTCAGAGTCTTTGGTGCTCTGATACCATGTCAAAATATGAAGGAAAAGGATAGATAGAGAAGAAGAAGTGTAGGAATTTCTGTGTATTTCTCTCGTGTTTACAATCAATGTACAGAGTTTCATTATATTACAAAGTATGTGTAGAAGAAAAGGAAACGATACAATGTACAGATTAGATCTGATTTAAATTGATTCAATAAAATCTTTATGATTTGATCTAATCAAATCTTTCCTAACTTCTGCGTATCTTCTAACACTCGAGGAAATCGCATGTAAAGACACTTCCAAAGGATGTAAACTTTATACGAGTCTCGGATTTCCACGCTGACTGGTTTACAGATAAGGAATTACCAATCTTTTGGAACAAAAAGAGAGTGTTAAAGAAGAATAATTTGCGTAGAAACCGGGGCATGTTTGATACGTGGAAATTTCCAATTTTTCTGATTAATTTCCATAATTCTGATTGAAAATATGTTTGGTAGAAAATTTTGGCTGCCGTGTTGTCAAAATGTGAACCTTAAAACTGAATACAACCACAATTCACATTATTTCATACGAGGGTTGCTTAAAATAAACAACACCTAACATGTTTTCATAATCTTCATCCCCGTTGAAAACTCTTATTTTTCTCTCACCGAACATGGATTCAAGAAAATGGAAGATGAAAACCGAAGACAATCATTAGAACATAAAACAGTTTTCATTAGAACATTTTTGTGAACTAAACTCACCTGAAATACCTCCAAAGATACGATGGTAATTTTGATTTTAGAAAATGCTGTAATGAGACATGGGTCTACTCAAGAGGCAAAAATGTTGAGTTGACTAAGCTGGCACTCATATTTTATAGTTTTGCTCTTAACCCCCGTCCAGCGTACCCGAATCATGCGTCAAGCTCGAGTGTATTTCCTTCAAAAACATTGTTTGGAATTTTCAGGTACAATCGATAGAAAATGACTTATAAATAATTTGGAAAGCCCAAATAAATCATCAGAACTTAAAATTATTCCTTCTGAAAAAACTTACTGTAAAATAATACGGGTAAACTTTTGTCCCTGTAATTTTGACAAAGTGACTTAAATTGTCACTACATAACGGTATAAAAATTGGAATTATAGCCAAACGGAATATAGGGATGAAAAGTGAGATTTCCCTACCTATAGTGGACCAAAAACTTTAATTTCCCAGAAATAATAACGCAAATTCAATGTGGCGCCACCAAATACAGCTAATTCATTCATTTTCTCTCACCCTCAATTCATGCATATTTTTCATATTAATAGATAAAACCATGGTAAGCAACCAGGCTTATCAATTAAGTAACTAACATTTGTAAGAAGCATTTTAAGGAGATCTCATATACGATAGTACAACTATTGTCCATAATAAGTTTTCAATATTTCTCTTTAATAGATATGTACAATTTTTTTTACAATTCTAGTGTCCTTATGCCCGTGCATATGTATGACTGGCAATCAGCATTTCTTCCTGACTAGCTAATTTCGTCTTGCACAAGCAGTCCGAATTACTGGCCGAACGTGCACCTGACAAGTGAAAGAAACCTAGACGGCATGTGTAGTTCGGCTTCAGCCCCGGCTCTCTCTATGCATGCCCAAGTCAACCATCACAAGCTTCTCGGAGACGCGCAGTGAAACCAATTGCAAGGCTTTTCTTGATTGGAGCTTTGTGGTTCGACTTGGAAAACTTTGTAATTCCTTGTGCAGAATTGCCACTCATGTAGACTTCCGTGAGCTCGTGTGTCCTCCCTAAATGCAGGAAATAGAGGGCCGAAAAAAACCAGCGGTGGAAAGAAAAGAATGGAGTCGCTCATGAATTGTGCGAAGCTTAACGTTAGAACTTTGTTTGGTTTAGCCACCCTCGGAATGAACTGCATCCACCGCTGTCTTCCGTGCTTCGAATTGTCCTTGGGTATAAATCCAGGCCCATGTGGAAACCTATTTTCATTTATCATCCATCATGAGCTCAATAATAAATTTAAGAAAAGCCACATTCTTCAAGGAGCAAAAAGAAGAGGGAAAGGAAATAAAAGAAAACATGCTGTAAAGTATACAACGTTAGACTGGGTCCAACGACAATGGGCGGGCTTGTACTTTTGCCATTAAAGAAAACGTGAAATCCAAAGCCATAGAGATATTTCCCGCGGTTTAAAAATTGGTACGTTAACAATTATCTCCTTAAAAAAACTTGATCAAATTATCAAAACATTTAGGAAATTACCCAGCCGCCATCTGTGAGATGACGGTGCCTTCAGTGACGAGAAGGCAGCGTCGTCCTCTGCCCATAAAACTCTGCCATGGCTGGCTGTGAAGTCCTGTTTAAGGCTCTGCGTCTTGCCATCGGCGCGAGAACCATCCTGCACCACCACAGGAAAAGAGTCACCACTCAGTTAACGATATTGGTTTAGCAGCATTGAATAGTTCGCGTCAATGGTGGCTATTTCATCACGGATTCATGACAAGTTTGCATTAGTTTCATTTACAGCTTTAGCTATTTTGTCTAAAAGTCGAAAGTACAAAAAGTAGTGAAAGCTATGGCTTTCCTAAACTGTCACCGAGCAAGACAAATCGAATGTTAAGAAGGCAATTTGCACACGATTGGGATAAATTAATTCGGGTTTTGAAAGAACTTTGTTAAATGCATGTGTAAGGATTGGTTTTGAAAAATGTTGATCTACAAAAATGGCATGATATTCATCGCTGTCTTTGTCTAATGTCGTGAAAATTACGAACATCATTTGGCGAGAGCTCTTTAGTAACACTTTCTGTAACTCAAGTAATACTCTTGGCAAAATGGCTCAACCAAATACCACTAGATGACCTAATCATTGCCCATTGTGGCATCTCGTGTAAGAAGATTAACGATGGATTAAGCCCTTGGGAGGTTTACTTGACTTTCTGTCAATACTCCCTTTTCAAGGTTAGCATAAGCAGTGTTTTTTCACAGGTGGTACAAAGTAATTGTTGGAATCCCAAACACTATTCAAAAGAGGGTACCCCGCATTTGAGGTTGCAACTTTTCTTGATAAATTTAGGTCGATGAACGAAGCAATCGGGCCGAGTTGTGATGTGAAATCAAGTTTATTTTCCAGATTTTTCTAACATCGCTTCCATATCGTCAATACTTGAATTTTTTTTTTTCCTTCTAATTAACTATAAAATTTTACCGAGAAGAAAAAGGCTTTGCTATTAAAGTAAAAACAGTGCGACCATTCATCATAAGCAACATCATGAGGTAAAGGACTAAAAACCCTGTGACAAATAGGACTCATTCAAGTTCATCTTCTCTTCCATTTCCTTCGACAATTGCATTCACTGCCACCAACCTCGCGACCACTCTCTCTATCGGCAAGTATATTCAGCCAGACCTCATTCCGACACCACACACTATTGTTTCCATTCTTTCCTCTTCGTCCGCCCTTCTTCCTTTTGCCACCTGGGAAGTGATTAGGCCATACAGTGTTTCTTGGTCAAGCAGTTTTTTCTAGAGTACTACTAGAGTTACTTAAAGTGTCACTAAAGAGTTATTGCTTAATGGCGTTCACAATTTTCACGACCTTAGACAAAGATGACAATGGAGGACTTAATGAAGAGTAATAATTTCATGACAAAATTTGACGAAAATTAATGGAAGGTAAATGTGTCACGCATGTACTAGTTTGGGTAAATTTGTCATGGATGTATCAATTTGGGGTTATCGTACTATTAACCTAATCTAACGGAGGGTAAATTTATCACGCGCATACCAAATTGGGATTTTTATTTGAGGTAAATTTGTCATAGGTAAACTATTTTAGGGTAATTTGTGGTATTAACTCTATATTTTTTATGTACTTCATCCAGGAAAAGAATTGTATCTCGTCTTGTTTTCCTACCTTTGATTAAAGGAGCTATTTGAAATCAGATTTTTTATTGATTGATCACAAACATGGATATCATCTACCTTTATCTTTTGTTAAATTCACATGTGGGTAATGTTCGTACTTATGATCTATCAATTAGAAACTTGGTTAGAGGAGAACTGCTTCATGCATTTGACTCACAAGGGCATATCATAGGACCAAAATCACAAGGGGTCATCCTAATATCTTTTGATTGATGGGTTATAAATATCAACAACACCCATATTACTTTTAGTTAAGCTAGCATGTGAGTAATATGCAAATCTATAAACCACTAGTCAGAGAACCAACTGAAGGAAGAAGGAAACCACAACCCAAAAAAAAGGGAAAGGGTGTCAAAAAAGTCTTAAACCCAATAGTCCTAAACTTTTTAATGATGTCAATTTAGTCCTAAGCATTTCGAGCGATACCAATTTAATCATAAACCTTTAATAGTGCCAATTTAGTCCTAGACCTTTTTAACTAGTGTTAATTTAATCGTAAACCTTTTGACTTGATGTCAATTTAGTCATTCCAACTAATCTTGGTTGGATATTATTGATGTAGATGTTAACTAGCTTACCGACACAAACGATACTAACATGGACAATTTTAATTAATTTTTTTCCATTTTTTCTTTTTCTTTTTTTCTCTCTCCTTTCTTCTTCTTGTTTCTTTTGCCGATGACCAGCCACCAACCACAAGTGTTGGCCGACCATAGGCCACGGTCGAGCAAGCTAGCCTTGCTTGGCCATGGCAAGGCTGAGCCTTGATGAGGACCAACCTCATCAAATCTAGCCTAGGCAAAGGCGAGCCTCGGTCAGGGTCAACCTCACTAGGCCAGATTTGGCAAGGCTAGCCCTCGCCCAGGCTAGGGTGACCTTGCCGAGTGTCACCTTCTTCTTGGCGACACCTTGCGAGGCCGCCTTGGCTTGGGCGAAGGCCAGCCTTGTTAGATTTGGTGAGGGAGGCCTTGCCGAGGCTACCACGCCTGGGCCAAATGCAAAGTGAGGCCAACCCTCGGTAGGCTCGACCTCACCATGGCTAGGCGAGGCCAACCTGCCTGACCATAAGAGCTAGTCACCGGCAAAAGAAAGAAGAAATGAGAGAAAAAAATGTAAAAATTGAAAAATTATCCACGTCAGTACCGGCGTTGTCACATAAGTTGGCTAGTGTCCATGTTAGCATATCCAATCAAAATTAACTGGAAAAACTAAATTGGCACTAAATCAAAAGGTTTAGAAATAAATTGACACTAGTTCCAAATGTTTAGAAATAAATTGACACAATTAGAAGGTTTATGATTAAATCGGTATCAATTCAAAAGGTTTAGAACTAAATTGGCACCATTAAAAATTTAGGACTAAATTGGCACAAATGCTCATCACTAGCCCCGCTTTTCATTGACTCCTATTGTTGTTCACTCTTCTCAATATTGGACTTCTCTGTCCGAGTCGTGAGACGAGAACAAGCGAGTGATTTTTGGGAATGAGTGAGTTTCTAAAGATGGGTATCTTCTTGGGTTTAATTATATCGGATGTGGGATGAAACGTCGTGATGGAGAGCAATGGTTGTCACCGATGAGTTCACACAACTCACTTCTCTCTGTCATCCATGGCATCACTGGTGAGTTCATATAAGCGCTCGTTCATAGATTTGGAGACGCAGAGCAATAGTCGGCTATCGACGGCCTCTCGTCCACATATTTGAGCTCCGAATTCCACGTCCACCCATTAGTAGTCCGGCCTAACCCGATTTGAGCCATTTCAGATATGAAAGTTCACCAAAGGGAGCTTGCCAAGGCAGTGGCGGCCACGGTGGCTAATGGGCTCAAGGATGGAGGAGGTTGCAATAGCTTAAGCCTTGAGGTGTTGGGAAAATATGGTTCCGAATTAGGTAGAACAATGAAGTCGGATCTTTGAGTAATCAAGTCAGACTTTGAAGCATAATATCATTTTCTTTAAGGATTTATTTGCTTCACAATGTTGCTAATAGTCACTGTCAAATTTCCTCCGGATACAACAAAATCTTAAATGAGAATACTAAATAAAATGAGAATACTAGCAATTATAGTATTTCTCTAGGGTCTCTATGGGAAACAATTGAAAATAATGGCTGTATATTCTTTTGAAAGAAAACGAAAATGGGAAGAGGAAGATCATGAAAAGATTTGAAAGTCCTGCAAAGAATTGAACGTAAATGTTGAATAAGTATATTTGAACGGAAACAACCTTTCAAAGAAGAAGAAGTTATATCCGAACAAACACTTTTTCAAAAATTGTAAGAATGCCTAATAACCATTAGGCAAAAATAATAAATTCGAAATTAGATAATTAAAAATAATCATTACTCTATTATGAACAGTCACACTATTTCAATAGGACACAATAGTTATTTTATAATTATTAATTTAAATTTAATAAATAAAAAATAATTATTGTTGATTAGTGCCAAATCCTGTCTACGTGCGCACTCACATCTTTTCAATGTGGGACAAGGCACTCCCTTGTTTGTTTTACAAACAAACTACCAATGATCCCTCACTTTTGTTTGTAAAACAAAAATATAAATAAAACATTAAAAATATATAGCCAAAATTTTTGTGAGATTAATATATATACAAAAAGATCTCTTTCGAATTAAAATTTACTTAGTGCAAGTATCTCAAAACTCTATCAAAGTGACAACTAACTCAGCTTTAAACTTGTACTTTTAAATAATAGAATCGGACATACGACACATATACTAACATCTTGCTTTAATAAGGACATAAGTGTGTTTAACGTGTTCGATTAAAAGTTTAGAGAGAAAAGATTTGGAAAAGAATGTTTTTATTGCTCAAATGCTGGTGAGACAAATGAGGGAGTGGGCTTCCCTATTTATACAAGAGTTTTTCTCATTACATCCGTAGATTTTCTCTTGATCTGACGATGAAAATTTCATCTTCCCATCTATCAGTCACCAACATTTATGACAAAAATTCTCTAGAACATTATATAGTTACCAAATCGTCCATCCTTAGAATTACTTCATATGTTAGTGGATAGATTTAAAATCAATCCAACTGTCTAACAATTTTTTTTATATGAATAAGATTAAGTACCGAAATAGCACTAATTAGTTAATTAATGTAATCAAGTTCTCAACATTAGATTCTCTCATTGCGTAGAAAGCAAAGTGCACTCCAACACTTATACTAAGTTTCTAGCTGACCTTAATAGGTTAGTAGCAACTCCTCAGAAATTTTACAACATCCTAATGTAGATTGCATTAGGAGAGCTCGTGCCCAATCATGAGTTATAGGCTCGTTTTTTAGGCAATAACCCTAAATCTATGACTTTTCCCCTCTGAACGAAAAAAGTAGATTGCAATAGTTCTCATTGGGTATCATTTTAGATTTCTCACCTAACATTAACCATAGAAATTAGAAGCTTAACTATAACATTTGAGACTAAGGAGAGAAATTGTTGAGTTGCGTAACGTGGATATAATAGAACTTTTTTTTATTATAAGAACACTATTATATTACTCACACAATGAACATATCCTTGTGCCTAACACTTACAATGGACTTCCTTCTTTCCTCTATACACTACTCAAAGCCACACACCACTCAACACTCTGATACTCTCTTCACAACTCTCTTCCTCTCACTTCACTACACAAGACCCCTGTCACTACTCAACAACACATCACATGGAGCGCTAGCTCCTTTTTATAGGGCTGCGAATGTCGGTGTATTAACTGACCTCGTCATCTTTTCACAGACTTCTATTACAAATAACTATTGTTACTTTATGGCAGCAAAGGATAGGAGTCTTCTAGAGAGGATTGAAGTTGACGTGGAGGTTTTCTTGCCAGCTACCTTTTGGTTGATTTTTCTTTGGACAATTCTGGATGTACGGCTGGGAAGTGTGCAGAGAATTCTCTACAGAGAGGGCTGAACTTGTCAGGAAGGATGAAGAGAGAAAGGCGGTGATTATTTCAACAGAAACCCCCGAAAAAATAGTGGCACCGAAAATATGACTGATTGGCTAAGAGGCGTGTTCATTTTTGAAGGCGATAATGCCTCCTGGAAACCGGCTAGCCCCTTGAACTCTCGGACATAAACAGATGAGAAAAGGAATAACATCTCTGAAGGAAGTATGTTTTTTAAGCAACTTTTCAAGTGTCCAACCAAGATTAAACACAATCAAGTCTATCAATGTTAATTGTTGACCTGAGAGCCCATTCCATTCCTTCAAGCAACACTCACATGGTGCTCTCAGATTTCAACTAAATAGTTTCCTTCCATTTTCCTACGTTCACGCTTGCTACAAACTCCCCAACAACCCAGATGGGTGTTGGCTTCTTTACCAGCCAAAAAAAAAAAGCATATGAACATCGGTTTCCCCCATAATTGATTATATTATTCTAAAAAATTTTAATAGTATATCAAAATATACTAACACGTACAATACAAGAGATAATTATAATTTGTTTTACAAGAAGGAGATATGATTATTCATTAGACTCTACATAATTGACTCAATAAATTACAAATCTTGTACCCTATTACTACAGACATAAGGTATATGCAATGAACAAGCTGTCTTGTTTCTTTGATCCTCCTAAGTGCTTAACTTGTAAATGTAATCCAAAGTTCCCAAGACTACGAACACACCAATAGCATTTTCATTTGCTAGTGTATCACTCCCCATTTTTCTAGTCAAGAAATGGGTAATCTATGTGATCAATAATTGGAATTTGAGTATAAAATGTCTCTCTGTTGTAACCATTCAATGGTGCATCCACCTTGAATCGGCAAACCAAATCGCTTAGAGATGGAGAGCCAATCATACGATATCAAGTCCACGTCTCCATTGACCAAAGCCTTGATCCCAAGCTCTCATGAAATCACTGCTCAACATGAAAGTACCTTGATAAGCTCTCCTCCAAATTCTCATCAATCGAGCTTCTTCGTCCTCCTCTTCTTCACCGTAATTTTTCGTGCCATTGGCTGTGTATCGAGGTCAAGTCACATGGAGATAGGCGAGTTTTGAGCCTATCTCGTTCTGAAACTTGTTTAGTCTCTCAATGACCACTAGGTCTAGATTGGAGGGTTCGAGTCTGTGGCATCTATGTGGTGATTGCCAGCAAGATTCTAACTCCAATTCGATTAGTGCCAATTTCTCCAGCCACCCCGCTTGACAATCTCCATCAAGAATTTGCTTCTATTCTCAATTGATCCTCCAAATTCATTTGCTCTATCATTGATCAAGTCCTTTAAGAATTGATCTATGAGGTAGCCATGTGCTCCATGGATCTCAACACCATTGAAACCTGAATTCGAAATTGATTTTATTATTAGTACTTATGCGCAACAAGCGAAGTAAATAAAACTAATTTTAGCATCCACCATGGTATGATTATTGTTCATGGACTAACTTGCTGGAATGGCATTTTCAGCTGCTCAGCGATATTACTCGATAACCTACCATACTTCATGTGCTTGGGGGCTCTTGGTTTGTGAAAAACATCAAGAGTCCCATCAGGCATGATTCCATTATCAGAGATAGATTGATTTGTTGATGAAATCAGCGCACGTCCACCAAGTTGATTAACTAATACAATCGCCATAATATTTCAATATTGTAAGAAACAAGTATAGAAGGTGAAACTTAATAAGCTAACATTGCTAAACTGGGAAAACAGTATAACAGCAAAATCGAATTGTCAAATCCAAATAGTGCAGGTCGTGATTATGTTATTTTATAGGAAAAGCTACAGGAATATTTTGTGGCGTCGGTTTCAAAGAATGAATTCGGTACCATGGTTAGAGGCACGACCAATGTGCCAAAGTTGACAGAAGATGACGTCGCCCTTGGAATGAACAGCATCCACCACTGTCTTCCATGCTTGGACTTGCTCTTCAGTGTAAATCCCGAAAGTACTTGGAAGCCTGGTTATTCTCAAAGTTAAAGATCCTCCTATGATCCAAAGCAAAGTTCATAGTTTGCTGTACATTGGTATATATGCAACTTCAATTCCTTCCTGTGCGATATAGAGAAGATAGCTTGATCTTGGGACAAGAGGACGTACTCGGCGCCGTGTCGGAGATGAGGATGCCTTCGGTAATGAAAAACCATCCTGGTCGTTCTTTGCACGTAGTACCCACATGCGCCGGCAACGGAATCTCATTGATTGTTCTGCATCTCGTTATGGGCGCCAGCACTACCCTATGAGAGATCAAACTTGCCCATTTGGCATGGAGTGAAGAGGTTCACGGTCATTTCGTGCGTAGTTTTTGTACTCTGTCAGAATGAACGACAAAGTTTGAAGATGGTGTGACTTGAGGTTGTGCTATACAGCTCGTCCCGGTCTATACAGTTTGTTGGTGCCATTTGAGCATTGCAGCAAAAACTGGGAAGGAGTCGGCGTAATTCAGTTTCGAGGATACCAAGGTTTGATTTTTCATATGACTTTTTGGCGCAACGTCATCGCACGTTGGGAAGGTCGAATCGCTCCAAGCGTTTCTTATTTTCTTTCTTTTGCCCGGCATTTTCTTGCGTTGACCGGTCAAATATTTCATCTACTACTACGAATTCTAGGCCGACAATTGGTCACATAGAGCAATCAGTCTATGCTTCCTGGCCGGAAATTCTAAGAATATAGCTTGTTCTAGTTGTGTTTTTTAGACCTTTAGATTTAGCTGTCATGCAGTTAGAATTGTGCTAAGATGTTAGGTATATTAAACTTTTGTATTGTCTAGCTGTAGTTATAGGTTACGGTGCGATCATTGTTCTGATTAACAATGGTTTCCAATAAATGTCGGGTTGTCTCTTTTGGTGAGTAGATAACTTTTTTGCATCTTATATTCTGCCCTCAACTTATTTGGCTCATTCTTAATTAACCTCACCTGGCTCCCAATTTTTATAGCATTCTACCTAACGACTCTCTAACTCAGCATTACTAATTTCATTTCGAAATTGAAGACATGATTTCATGTCGACTTCAGCATTGAACTCAGGGTGTTTATGACTAATTTTGGCTTCTCATTTCAAGAAGCCAGCTTATCAACTAAAACATTTACATACTGTTGTCTCTAACCTCTTTATTGCTCTCCATTCAAACAGAACCATTGACACTCCCATTTTTTATATTTCTTATGTATAAGTTATCTAGATCTATAATGGTAAATTGAAGTCTTCTCAACAATCGTAAATATCAAGCATTCCATAATTTTATTTCTTCACATCCCTCACCTGGTGCAAAATGGAAGAGGAAACAATGCAAATATGTTTCAATGCAATGCACGAAAAAATATAACATTGGAAAAAACAGAACAAAATGTAAAAAGCCCAATAATAGAGGAACACAATGACACTACTGTAGTTTAAGAATGCACACATGGATACCACTTTGCAATTATAAAAATGCAACTCACATGCCTCGATTCGCACAAAAGAAGAGAGGAATGCATAGACAAATCCTCCCAAGCAAGCTAAAAGCAACATCATAAAAGTATAATTCTCGTACCATCGCTACAATTAATTCCACATATGATGACATGCAACCATCTAGCCTGGAATATGTTTGCTTCAACAAATTGTGTAATCAGTCTCTCTGACGAAGGATTGATTGAAACTAAGTTTAGTTTAATTGGGAGATTTGGGGAGTTTTTCTCAAATCGGAAGGCACCTTTACGTGCATGGGTTAAGCTAGACATTTTTGACAAAAATACCCTTGTCCGTGACAAAAGTGGCATGTGATGCACACATGGTCATCGTCCCGTGAAAGATGTGTGCTGCCAATAAGACGACGGGGCCCAATTGAAACAAAATCACAAATTTCAAGGGTATTTTGAGGTAAACCCACTTTAGTACTTTGAAAAAAATTGCCCCACTTATTTCGATGTCCGCGAATTTTTTGTCATGACAATTTTTTATATTCAACTTTTCATAATAGAAGAAGCATAAACATATTTTAAAATTTTCAAACATATAAAATATTTGTTCGGGCTGTCCTCCGCTGTTACCTCGCGCTCTTAATCAAAATCTCGTTCCATCTTACCTGCGTTGACTAACTATCTAAAAATTGATGTTTGCTGTTGTATTTCATTCTCACCTAAAATTGACCACTTTAATTATTGCTTAAAATAAAACTCAAGGGAAATTCAAGCCGGGCCATCTTGAGCCAGCAAGAATGGCATTTTTGCATTGTTTTATTTGTTTAGATCATGACGTTGCCCTGCTCGTGAAAGTAGATGAGGGGCAAAAATCGAACGAAAGTCTACGTACTCGTTAACGTCTCCAACCTCCGTGTGCTCCCTCTCCATTGAACCATCATCATTGATACTTTCATAAGTCTCATTTATATAAGTAATCCAGATCATTATGATAATCTAATCTTTTCATCACCCCTACTATCAAAATTCCATGCTTCTTTTCTTCACATCCTCGTCCAATACCTAAAGGAAGCGACAATAACGTAAATATGTTTTCACGACATACACAGCAAAACATAACATCAGAAAAACAAATTAAAAGAGGAAAATACTCCAACAATAAAGGGGCCACAAGGACACTACTTCCATTTACAAAATGCAAATTCACCTATATCAATCAGAGAGAGATCCTCCTCATGAGCCAAAACAAAATTAGAAGAAAATTTTTTTTCTTGTGTGATCGGTTAGCGGTTTCACATTCTATTGAACATGCAATTGTCTTGTCCACATGTTGCTTCAATGTTGCAATCGCCTTCTCTCCAAATAAAGTGTTGATATTGAATTTAGCTTTAATTGGAAAATTTAAGGAATGTGATTTAGTTTAATCGGAAATTTTGGGATTTTTTCAACTTTGAAGGCAGGCTGAGAAGTGCAATACAATCAAATCAGACATTTTTGGGACAAAAATCCTCCCGTCTATGATGCAAAATACGGCAATACGACAAGCACGTGGTCGTCATCTATTGAAGTGATTTGTGGCACCGATGAAACGGAAGGTCAACTGAGACAGAACCACCAAGTTGAGAGGTTATTTTGAGATAAAAAAATCATTTTGGGGAAATTTAAGAAAGAAAGCCACACTTTAGGGCTTTTGAATGCATTCAATGAGGCAAATAAAGATTTGATTGGTGTCGTGGAAAACTTTTAATGTCCGCCTCCTACTCATCCGACAAAAGCTCACCGCAGTCTTTTCTATCGTCATTGCTAATCAGTCATGTCGCTCTAGGATTTTTTACACTTTTTACTTTTCTCAAGAAAGAGCTTTTAATCATCTGCGTTAACCGACTAAAATCAAATTTTGCCGTCATCTAATTCTCACCTAACATTAACCACTTAAATTAATGATTAAAATAAAATTCGGTTAAAGATTCCGGATCGGGGACATATATAGCGGCTAGATAGACATCGTCATATGTTCTATCTGAATAGATCATGACACTGCCGTACCTGTAAAAGGACAAGAGAGGGAAAATTATTAATTTTTTGTAAATTTATTGTATGAATATCAATTTTAAATTTTAAATTTTGTTAATATTCTTCTGCACCCAATATAATCCTTACAATCACTTGTGGCAAAAATCTTCTACATGGCAATTGACAAGTTATCTATATTAACATTCCATGTAAAATGATTGATGATAATTGGCGCTACGCCAACTCCATTTCAACGGCAATTAACTAATAGGGACTACATTAGAATTTCACATGAAAATTTATGATTACACAAGTAAAATTGGAAAGTCTATTACTGAATTAACAATCGCATAATATGGTTTATAATTGATTGGGTAATAATTTTGATATGAAAGAAGTAAAAATCAAACAAGAGAACTCGTGTTGTAGAAATTGGTTGCTGGGCACACTTGCTTGTGGTGTAAAAGTAAGAAATCTCCTATGAAATGTCTAAAGCTAAAAGAAACAAAAATAGGAAAAGTACTAAAAAAATCTTCAATTTATTGTATCAATACTCACTAAATTCTAAATATTTTAATTTGACAAATTTGGTCCTAAGCCACTGCTACGATTAAGCCTATTTAGCTAATTTAAATCGGATATTACTAATGGACGCGCCTTACGTGGTATGGCTGAGGCAAAATATTATTTTTTTAATAATTTTTTTGAATTCTTTTTCTTTTTTTCTTTCTTTTTTCTTCTTCAGCTTCTTGTGCAAGTGGCCACTGTGCCATTCGCCGACCAGCCTATATGACAACCTAAACGCCCATGTCAACACTAATGTTCCGGTTAAAATTAATCGGAATAATTGAATTGGCACTGAATTAAAAGATTTTATAACTAAATTTGATATTAATGAAAGGTTTATGATTAAATTGACATCAATACAATATGGTTATGGTTTTTCAACACTTTTTCGAGACAATTGGTTAGAGAATAAAAGCTTTACGGTCGCTGACAGTAGCACTTTCTTCCAACCTGACTGACTGCACCAACTCTGTACTTTAGTACTTACCACACTTGAGTCATCAAATTCAATTCTTAAAGCTAGGGTTCGCCCATGGAAGAATAGAAGGGAGGGACTCCTTGAGAGCTAGGGGTTTCGATGAATGGTGCTGATTACCGCACCTTCAGAGCAAATTTGTCAATTAATGCTCCTGATGAGTCGCGAATTACACGGGAGATAGCTCAATAGAGTAAAATTAAAAGTCCTTGTCTTCTAAATAGGATCATCTTTATTAGCATTCACATTCACGAGCGTTGACCATTTTCCTAGTCAAGAAATATGTTATTTATGTAACCCCTTTGATCTTGAATTATAGATGTCTGTTGATCATAAGTATTAATGGCGCATCAATCTTGAATCGACAGACCAAGTCGGGAGTGAGTAGTCCTAAATTTATGGTGTTCATCACTAAACACATGCTATCAACTATAATATTGTAAATAATAGATGAAAACTTGTTATGATTTGTCATCCTTGCACATTAATTTTTATTTTTATTTTTTTGCTTTTATTATGTTGATAACTAATGTTCTCATTGTATCATTTAGATTTCTACCTAACATTAACCTTGTAAAATAGAATCTTAACTATAACACTGGAGACTGGAGTGAGAAAACCCCCCAAAGAAGAGTAGTAACGAGAACATAACTGATCGGCTAAGAGAAATGTTCATTTTTCTAAGGCGATAATGCCCCCTAGGATACCGGTTAGCCTCTTAAACTCTCTCGACATGAACACACGAGAATTGGAATAGCATTTCTGAAGGAAGAAATATATTTAAAATTGAATAATGAAACAATTTGTCTCGTCAACGAACTCAACCATTGGATTGGACTGAATAGTTAATCTTCCAACTGACATATTTAAAAAGGAAATTTTGAAGTTTTTTAATCGCAACTTTTCAAGTGTCCAACCAAGATTAAACATAATCAAACCTATCCAATGTTAAATGTTCACTTGAGAGCCCATTCTTAATCAACACTTACATGGCGCTCTTATATTTCAAATAAATAATTCCCTTCTATTTTTTCTGGACTCTTTTTTCCATGTTCCCGCTACAAACTCTAACAACCTAGATGGGTGTCAGCTTCTTACCAGAAAAAAATTAAAAAAATAGCACATGAACATCGGTTTCACCATAATTGATCATATTATTCTAAGTATTTTTATTAATTTATCAAAATATACGAACAAGTACAATACAAGAGAGAATTATAGCTTGATGACAAGGAGATATAATTATTCATTAGACTCTACATGATTGACTCGATAATGTACAAATCATGTTCCCTATTATCATGGACATAAGGTATATGCAATGACCAAGTTGTCTTGTTTCTTCAATCCTCCTTAGTGCTCAACTTGTACGTTGTAATCGAAAGTTCCTGTGAGTATGGAAATAAACCAATAGCATTTTCATAGACTACCGTGTCATTTCCCATTTTCTTGGTGAAGAAATGGGTAATCTATGTAACCAACAACCGGATCCTGAGTATAAAATGTCTCTCTGTTGTAACTATTTAATGGTGCATCGACTTTAAATCGGTGGACCAAATCAGGGTTAGAGATGAAAAGCCGACCATACGATATCAAGTCCGCGTCTCCATCGGCCAGAGCCTTCATCCCAAGCTCGTGTGAAACCGCCGCTTGACATGAAAGTTCCTTGATAAGCTCTCTCTCCATGTTCTCATCAATCGAGCTTCTTTTGTCCTCCTCTTTGTCGTAATTTTTTATACCATTGGCTGTGTATCGAGGTTGAGTCACATGGAGATAGGTGCTTGAGTCTATCTCGCTCTGAAATCGGTTCAGTCTCTCAAATGACTCGCTAGGCCCAGATTGAGGGTTCGGTCCATGGCACGGTGTGGGTCGATTGCCCGCAGATTCTAACCTCCCATTCTATCAGTGCCAATTTCTCCCGCTCACCACTTTGATAATCTCCATCAAGAATCTGCACCTATTCTCAATCGATCCTCCAAATTCATCTATTCTATCATTGATCAAGTCTTTTAAGAATTGATCAATGAGGGAGCCATGTGCTCCATGGATCAGCTCATATTGGGCATCATTTTCCGAGTAAATTTAGTATGCAGTACCCTAGATCGATCGATCACATTTATATCTCTCTTAATCTCATTTTAAACAATGATATATTTATTGTATTCACAATTATGATTATCCCAAAGACAGTCATAATTGGTCGACACCGTGAATAAAAACCACAATGTGATTCTACAAATTCGATCTTCCTCTTTCCTTCAAACTCTCAATTTCAGTTCAACTTGCTTTTCTAGAAATGTCCCATTAGATCGAATCAACTCATGACCATTGGCAACACTCTAAGATAGCAAACACTAAATAGAAATCTTGAGAATAAGTAAGAGTCATGAGGGCACTAAAATTGAGGAACTCTGTTCCTCAAGAGTCTCACATGTCATAAAAGTTGAGATCAAACTTTTTGCCACTCTTATAGGTCGTCTAATGCATACGTAGTATGAAATACGTATTACGGTATTAACTCCTTTCCCATGGAGCGTATGTCTTCACCATCAATACCGTACAGATGATAGTTCAGACATACCCAATGTCTAACCTGAGTTCACGTGTTGACTCATTCATAAAATTCATCAGAACTCGCATCTGGCATCTTAGACAGATAAAGTAAAATGTGTGGATTATTTTACTTTCGGACATCGTGTGTACTATGTCCTCATCTTAACACTCAGTTAAGGCGACATACGTATTTTAGGCTTGAGTTCTCGATTATCACTTAGATAATAAGCTTAAAAACAGTCTCATCTCTATCTATCACATAGTAAATAGAGGCGATTACCCGTGTGAGTGGGCTAATCTCTTATCTGTCCGACATACTTTCTCAACATAATATAATGCACTAAGCATTGAGATGCATAAAGATCAAACAAAGATTCATAGGCATTAATAATGAAACAACACTAGTTCATACATGTGAACAACTCAGGGAAATTACAATCCAGTACATCAGACTCCACGCAATCCTAGAGATTTCACATGACCACAAAACACATCTCTAGGGATTGGCTTTGTCATAGGATCTGCTACCATTTTATGCGTAGATATGTACTGCAAGTTCACATCCTTTCGTGCAACCATATCTTTTATAAAGTTATACTTGGTATCTATATGTTTGGTCTTGCCATGATATTTTGGATCTTTAGTGTACGCTATAGCTGCTTGGCTATCACAATTAACTAATAATGGATTTGCAGCTTTCTTAATAACACCTAAATGATCCAAAAATCTCTTAAGCCAAACTACTTCTTATATTACTGCCGATAATGCCACGAACTCGCTTCCATCGTGGATAAGGCTATACACATTTGTTTCTTACAAGCTCCAACATATGGTGCCAAACATTCAATAAGGAAACAAACCTAGAGGTAGATTTCCTTTCGTCTAAACCTCATTCTTAATCAATTTCAGAATAGCCTTTGAGTCGCAGATCCTTTCATTGATAACTCATCGTATAATCAGCAGTTCCCTTAGATACCTCGAGTATTCTCTTAACGGCTTTCTAATGTGCTGGACCTGGATTGGATTGATATCTCTCACCATTCCAACCGCAAAACATATGTCGGGTCTTGTACATCATAGCGTACATCAAGCTCCCAACTGCACTTGCATAAGGAACATGTTTCATTTGTTCCTTTTCGTGGAGTCCTCGGACACGCTATGGCTCAATCCTTCACCTTTTGCAATAGGAGTGTCTATGGGTTTACAATCTTGCATACGAAATCGTTCAAGAACTTTATTTATATATGTTTCTTGCGAAGAGACAACGATCTCTTCGAACGATCTCTTGAAATCTTAACTCCAAGAATGTATGCAGCCTCACCCATATCCTTCATCTCAAAGTTGGAAGACAACCAACTCTTGACGTATGAACAAACTCCATATTGCTTCCTAAAGCAATCCATTATATCATCAACATATAATGATATGATCACAAATTGATCCTTGGATTTTTTGATATATACGCAATGATCCTCATCAATCATTGTAAAATCATATGCCATTATGGCATTATGAAACGTATATACCATTGTCTCGATGGTCGCTTAAGGTCGTATATCGATCTCAAAAGTCGACATATCTTTTCTTCTTGGCCTTTCACTATGAAACCAGTAGATTGTTCCATGTAGATTTCTTCCTCTAATTCTCCATTGAGGAAAGCAGTCTTTACATCCATCTGATGTAACTCAAGATCCATACTAGATACTATTGCCAGAATAATGCGAATCGAGGTAAATCTTACTACAGGAGAAAACGTATCTTCATAATCAATCCCTTCCTGTTGATTATACCCTTCGCTACAAGGCGAGCCTTATGCCTTTCTATCGAGCCATCAGCCTTTCGCTTTACTTTGAGAACCCATTTGTTCCCAATAGCTCAAGCGTCCTTTTGGAAGATCAACCAGTTCCCGAGACTTGGTTTGATTTCATTGACTCCATTTCCTCTTCCATTGCATGAATCCGTTTTTCCTTACTGGGGCAATTTAGAGCCTCATTAATATTTCTAGGCTCATCCTCATCTTGTGGAGCAACCATAAAGTTTCCCCTTCAATGTCAAAACGTCGACGGGGAATACTTTGGCGACTTGTTCGCCGTATGGGAGTTTGTGCTCTTTTGCACATCATTCCCCATTATGCTCCCACGGATTAGATAATGATGTCGTCTCATCATGTGGTTGCAATTGAGAATGAGTCGAATTCAATTCATCACTTCTCATATTACTCCCACTTGGACGAACTCCACTAAGATCATTATCTTGATCCGAGGTTTCAAATAGGGTGTTGTCTTCCCCTATTTTGCCCTTCTTAGGAAATTCATCCTCTAAGAATGTGACATCTCGTGATTCAAATTCAGTTATACTCCATTTTCCTGCTCACCTATGAACACATACCCTTTTGAGTGTTCAGAGTATCTTATGAAAATACTCTTTTTGCCTCTGGGACCCAATTTCCCAAACTTGTGAGAGGATTCAAGTGTATAGGCAGCACAACCCCATGACTTAAGAAAACTTAAGTCTCGGTTTTCTACTCCGTCCATAACTCATATGGAGTGGAAGCAACTGATTTGGAAGGCACACGGTTAAGTATATAGGCGGCGAGATAACAACGCATCACTCCAAAAGGTGATAGGCAAGTTAGCATGTGCCATCATGAACCTAACCATTTCTAGTAGGGTTCGTTTCTTCTCTCTCGCAACACCATTTTGTTGAGGAGTATATGGAATAGATAACTGTCTTTCTATTCCTTTTCATCACATAATGTTCTGAACTCATCGAGATAAATATTCTCGTCCTCGATCGGATCTCAATACTTTTATTTTCTTGTCTAATTGATTCTCTATCGGTTCATAAACCTTTTGAAACAACTTATTGCTTCAGATTTGTGAGAAATCAAATAGACATATCCGAATCGAGTATATTCATCTATGAAAGTGATGAAATAAACAGCCCCATGCCTTCCTCTCACATTCATTGGACCACGGACATCGAATGGATTAAATGTAGAGGAAATTCAGCTCTTTTACCTTTTCCAAATGGTTTCCTTGTCGTTTCCCTTCTAGGCAATGCTTACGAGATGGGCAAATCGACTTTTTCAATATTGCCTAACAAGCCCTCTTTGGCCGCCTTTTCATATGTTGGCCAATGTGACCAAGTCTAGCATGCCATACTTTCACATCATTATCATATGAATTAGGAGACGTGAGAAGGGAATAGCAAACATTTGTATTAACATAATCAATATTTAATACAATGAAACCATCCGAAAAATAACCATGACCATAGTAGTTTGTATCCAAATACAAATCTACACCTCTATTATGGAAGTTCACATTAAAACCTAATTTAACCAATACTAAAATGGACACTAAATTCCGACGAATCTCCGGAGCATACAATACATTATGAAGGAACAAAGTGCGTCCACCACGCATATTTAGTTGGCATGTGCCAATTCCTTTCACTTCAGCTCCGAGTTGTTTCCCACATAGATCCACTTAGTTCCCGGTTGGTACTTGTCGGAATTCCACGAAGGATTCTCTATCCTTCGCTACATGGCCTGTTGCTCCCGAATCAACACTCCAGGATTAGATTCAGTCAAGAATACAGAACTTGACACATATGCAAAGTTCCCAATTGTACAAAGGGTGTGTACCTTCTTTGGCTCGCGACAATCGCAGGCGTAGTGACCCTTCTGGTCACAATTGTAACATTTTACCCTTGAGATATTCTTCACATGAGGACGTTTTCCTCTCTTTTGTTGGTTAATTCTTGGTTTCTTGCAAGCAGGACTTGATCCCTTGCATTTCCACATATTGAACGAATCAATGCGCTTGCGCTTAGAGCATGAAGCCCTTCGAGCTTAAAGCAACACTGGAAAATATCTGTTTCCCCGCTCTAATGCCTCGAGGCGATGATCTGCTAGCTCAAGGTGGCGCACGATCCTCTAGATCTTCCAAAACATAGTCAAGAGCTTTTAGTGCCTTTTGCTTTTCCAGCACATTGAATTTTCATTTGCCAAATTTCATAGTTGTCAATATTGAGCTTTTCACCTTGTTCAAATTTCAAGAACTATGCTATTTGTGGTCAAGCCATTAATTCAACACATCGACATATATGCACGAGTTAATGCCTATCATTTATGCACCCATTTTAATAAAACCCATCATATTAATTAATAATTTTAAGTAAGGTTTCGAATCAAAATGTCACTATGTTTCCAATCATCCTCCAAAATCCTAACTTAAACTATCATTAATATGATTGTCATATGCAAAATCAATTCTATGAAGCTACAAAAATCTCTATTACTACCTACGCCTAATCACCTACGCTGAAACCACAATCACAGAAGTACAGATAATTGACATACAATATAATAATAATGCTTTCATCAATATTGCTAACAAAGGTTGCTATGTCAACAACAATCGTGTAGCTAACATTACATAAGATGTTCACAAAGAACACTAAATAAAACAAGCCATAACATCTATAAACGAGGCATCATACAACTAATAAGTAAAGTGTACATGGTCCAATTTCTTTTCTTTTCCTCAGAAATTCTCAGGCATTCTTGACAGCCACTTAAAAACAGACGGATATCCCTTTAGGATTTCTCCTTCGCACATTAAAAAATAATAAAAAAAAAAAAATTGAAAAAAATAATTGACATTAAAAAACACCATACTTTTGTTAATCATGCGGCATTTCAAATTCACGTGTCATAATCGGGTTTTGCTATTGAGTCATTAAAAAACACCATACTTTTGTTAATCATGATATAAGACCTATGTATATTAAATTTGTGTCAATTCGTTTCGCTTTTGCATTTGCCATATAATCATGTATAAACATGTTAATTCTGTGAGAAATTGTTAGCTCTTTCACTTGTCATTTTTTCTATATAATTTTGCTAGTTCTCACAGTTGTGCAAGATTGCTTTTGGGTACTTTGAAACTGAGGGAATGCATGAATTTTAAATAGCATTACTCAGGTGATGGAAAAAGAGAACATGCTACCCTCTTGTCCATATGACAGAAATGTTTGTCATGTCATTGTACACATCCCAGTATACGGTTTTGGAGTCAGAAAAATCAAGATATCATTAAAGCAAGCTAAAAAGAAATGGTAAATTTTGGACAATTTTATAATAACATAGCCCCTTTAAGAAGCAGACAATCAGAAAGTAGACATAATCGCATTAAGAGAACAAAGGAAAACCAAATGAGAAACTCCAATCATAGATGCACGCACGTAGAAGGGAAAGTGAAAAAAAAAATAAAGAAAGAAAAAGAACACGAGGACAAAAAAAATCACGTAATTTGCATGGTAATCAACCTCTATATGCGAGTCCAAGAATGAGTTTTGATATAGCAATTCCTTAAATCGAAATTCTTATATTAAAGTCAATGGGATGGCAATAGTAAAAAGTGAAAACATAGCCCACAATTTTTCATTTCATGTTTTCATTGAGGTAGAGATTTGGTAGGTAAGTTCTCCTTAGTATTTCATATCTTTATTTTTATTTTATTTTTTGTATTGGAGTTGATAGGCGATCTTTAAGACTAATTTTGTTTTTAAATATCTTTATCAAATTGGAAAATAAAATCAGTTCTTTTGTCAATTTCAAAACTGAATCAAAAGTTTGATTTCACTTTTGACCATTCTACAAAAATTCTTCAGCGATAATATATCCATGATTATTGTTGTAACCAAATTACTAAGACTGGGAAGTGATGATTTGCTTTTTCAAATAAAGTTGAAGATGATTATTATTATTTGGCACTCTTAACGCCTGACAGTCTTATATAATGAGTGTGCATGACATGTTATAATTGAACATTTTATTAACTAAATACAGAAAATTTATGCACCATCTAATTATATATCAATATACATATTGCGTCTGAAAAATTAAGTTTGCTAACGAGTTTGAATTTTTACGTGAAGTGTCTGATAAATCACTTATTGGCTAAATAAAAAAGAAACTATCTTAAATTAAGTATTGTGGTCAATCTAAAAATTAATGTTTTTTATTAACAAAATTTTAAAAATGCAACATACCCTCAATGACCCTCGTAATCGATGAACATCTCGTTTGGCACCTGTACAAAGCATGAACAATTAATACGACTGCCAAACGAAATCTATAAAAGCTTTTCAATTTTCACGAAGAATGTAAATGTCTCGATAGTTTTGCATGTGCGGCTTGGACATTGCAAGCATGTACCCGTGGCTCCACTTGACTTAAGTAAAGTGCAATACAGACCTCTCACTAAAAAAAACATCGTCCTAGCGCCAAATAGGACGTAAAATTGGGCCCTTGCATAGGATTAATATGTGGACTTTCTAAGATATTTTTAATCTCCTGTAGTGAGATATTTGGGAGTCTCTTCGATAATTTGACTGAGGTATATGCCCGATCTACCATTGGTATCTGATTATTGGATCCTCCACTCACAGGTAAAAATTAATTGATCTTAAAAGTAAAATTCTGGAAATTAAGAATATTTCTTTCTTTCAAGTGTGTAATGATACGAAAAAGACCTGTTCATCTGATCCGAAGAATTCCTTTTTTGATTGCTTTTTTCTTAGCCTAAATTTTTTATTGCTATAATATTGAATTAAAATAGACGTTAACCAGATGTAATGATGTCCTTGACATGTTTTACGCATATTCTACAGATGTTATAGATTACAATTTCATTAATGTTATAACGTTACGTCCACAGCACGGGTTCATTTCTAGTGAACTAGTAAAATTCAGAGAAACCTAACGGGCTAACAAAGACAGTATTGGAGTTAATAGATTAATTTGGAAGTTAAATTTTCTAAAATGGAACACCTAACCACTTCAGTAAAATGAAAAATGAAAATCGCTAATATGGCCAAATGAACCGCGATTACTTCATTGAAGCAGCATAATTGTCATAGAGAAACAGCAGAATCAACAGTAATTGATCGAATTCAATATGTCAAAATTGAGGCCCGCCAAGATTGAGGAATATCGTCCTTTTTGTTTTCAAATATTCCTTCTTGCATTTATATGTCAAAACATAAACAGAAAAGCCTTCTTTTTTTTTTCGAGTGGTCTGTCCAATACAATATATGGGCATATCTAAATTACCATTTTGTCCATTGTACAAAATATTTGCTTGGTTCTCATTAGTTGCGTTTGCTTTATTACGTATTGTTAGACTTCTCCACTTGCTAACCCATTTCTGGCCTCATTATTTCTACTCACCAGATTTCTTTTGAATGAAAATTCACCTATGGAATAAAACCAGCTCACTAATCAAATTAAGCTCTGCAATTCAAAGTTATTTTCTCAAGGAAAGACAGGAGAAAGATTCCTTATCTTTTTTAGCGAGAGTTTCAAAAATAAAAATTGTTATTTATATGAAATATTCAAGGAAATTAGAAATGGCATTATTACGGAGGTTATTTTACTCCTTTTTTATTTTATTTTTAATTTTGTTCTTTTTTTCCCCTTTTGTACAATTCAATAATCCTCCTCTTCCCTTGGCAACTCATTTACGTTTACATCTTGGAAGTTCATGAATTTGTAACTTATCCGAATATCTTATTTGTGAGTGAACATCGCAGGTTGTTTTTCCCAAGTTGGAGACATTAGGTATCTATGACATAGATAACATCGAGATGATATGGGATGGTCCAGTTGCTGCGGATCCTTTTGACAATCTAAAATCACTTTATGTGAGTGGATGCAATAAGCTTGTGAACATTATTCCTTCTTGCATTCTAGGACGGCTCAAGAGCCTGGAAAGTTTGACTATAGCTTTTTGTGATTCGCTTGAAGTTGTTTTTGAACTTCAGCCACTGAATCCTCTTGATGGGCATGTTATTGCTCGCTCTCCATTAAAAAACTTGAGTTTACGAGAATTACCACAGCTAAAGTGCGTATGGGATAAGGAACTTCACCATCAAGTTATATTCCGGTGTCTACGTAATGTTAATATTTGGAGTTGCAAGAGTCTCACCTCTCTATTTCCGGCCTCAATAGCCAAAGATCTAATGCATCTTGAGGAGTTGAAGATCAATGATTGTGGCATCGTGGAACTCATCAAGAAGGAAGGACAAGTTCCCAAGTTTGTGTTCCCAAAGTTAACCTCCCTCAAGCTTAAGCATCTACCAGAGTTGAAGTGCATCTACAAAGGAATACATGCTTTACGTTGGTTGGCATTGAAGACCTTGAAGGTGCATGGTTGTAACAAAGTGGAGATACTTGCTTCACAACTTGAGAATGAGATGCCATTTCATAAACAATCTCTCTTCTTGGTAGAAAAGGTACGACCAAATATTATTTGTTTTGCTTCGATGGTGAATATTTGAAGTGATAAATATGGTCATAGCCAAGCATATCATATAAGTAACTCTACATACGAAGAAGTAAACTGCATGACTCTATTTGAATCTATAGAAATGTCACGACATGGAAACATCATATGTTCTTCAAGTATTGACTTAAACATTTTTGTCAATGTTCAATGTTTCAAATGCATACTCGTAGATCCCCTTAAAAAGATTTAGGCTAATTTTGATGGTTTAGCTCTCTTGTAAGTAGTATGAAGATTGTGAACACGTGGCATCTAGTGTGATCTTACCCGGGCAAATGTGTTTTCTAGTTTGAACCTTATAAAGATGATTGACGTTATCCCAAAAACAGACAATTGTGACATTTTGGACATTATTCTCTGAAATTAGTGGAATTATAATTATAATTGATAGAGAAGTTATTTTCGTAGGGGATGTAGTTATAGAAACGGAAATGTACAGATTTAATTAAGTTCAAATATGGATACAAGTAAAATATAAAAGATTAGCAATAATGTCTACTGCATGAGGGCACTTTTCCTTCCGTTGAATCGAATGAGACTCAACATCTTAAAATGCAGTTATTGCACGCGATATGGAAGACTTATATTATAACACATGAATACTCATTTAACTAAGCTGGCTTCATACTATGATTTTGACTTTTTTTCTCAGGGTGCATTCCCAAATCTACAAGAGCTAAAATTGGATTTATCCGGACAGATGGAGATATGGCATGGGCATTGTCATAATGAAGAATTCTTCAGCAAGCTTAAAGTTCTTGAGTTTTGTCATCTCTCGAAGGAAACTACAATATCCACATGTCATTTCATTAAGAGTTTAACCAACTTGGAAAAACTAGTTGTATGTGAATCTTATCTAGAAGCGCTGAGCATCAATGTAGAAGCCATAGAAGACCCAAGTCATGAGCTAGAAGTTATATTACCCTTTTCAAGATATTTTCAACATTTGAGGACCCTAGTTATGTCAAATTGTGATGGATTATCGTTAAAAGTAATATTACCCCTTTCAAGATATTTTCAACATCTGGAGACTCTAAATGTGTCACATTGGGATGGGTTATCAAATATGTTCACACCAATAATAGCTGAAAATTTGGTGAAACTCACAAAATTGACGATAAGTAATTGTAAAATGTTGATAGAAGTCATTTGCGACGAGGCAGGTAAGAAGGGACATGTAGTGGCTTTCAATCAATTGAAGTATATGGAGCTTGATGGGTTGACAAGGTTGAGATGCTTCGGCTCAGGTGGATACATTTTGAAGTTCCCTAGTTTGGAAGATGTCATTGTGATGAGATGTCCTAGCATGAAGTTCTTCTCTGAGGGGCCAATAGAGGCACCAAAGCTGGAGAGAGTACATCTATCAACAGTTGTGTGGCTTTGGAAAGGAAACCTCAACATCACCATTGAAGAAATGGTATGCATCAGTTACCAAATTCTATGTAATTATATGGTTTTGATCACTAATAGAGTAATTGCATTATTCTAACTAGAAGTTTACATTTAATGATGCATTTTCTAATAGGCTACAATTGCTGGAGTAGAGTTTATGTGGCTTTCTAAATTCCCTGAATTGATTGGAAAATGGCATAGCGAACTTAATCCTATCAAGTCATCTTGGCAGTTAAAATCACTAGTGGTGGATAAATGTCCACCATTTAATAACGTTATTCCATCTAGATTGATGCTTGTTCTGGACAATTTGGAAAGATTGCTAGTGATTGATTGTGAGTCACTAGAAGAAATCTTCGATCTTGAAGGGTTGGATGATGTGGAAAGTACTCGGGTTTTGCCTAATCTAAGGAGCATAAACTTGGTCAATCTACCAAAATTAAGGCAACTATGGAACAAAAAATACTCAAGGAGCATTGCGCTTCAATGGGCTAGGGCGATTGACCCTTTATAATTGCGGCAACTTGAGACATGCTTTCACTCCATCGATGGCTTGGGTTCTTGCCAATATATGGTTGATTAAAATAAATGAGTGTGGTCAGATGGAAGGATTGATCGCAGAGGAAGAAGGTCAAGGAAGCGCGATGGAAAAGATTACTTTCTTGAGGCTCTTATCGATGGAGCTAGAATGCTTGCCCCATTTGACAAGCTTCCTCTCAGGGAAGAATCACGTGCTAGAATGTCCCAAGTTAAATTCTCTTACCATTGCCCATTGCCCCCAAATGAGAAGTTTGACTTGGCAATCTTTGATGGAGATTGTCCACGACACCACTTCACTCTTCACTCCACAGGTTAGTCTTCTTTTTCTTATTATAATGCTTTTGCTTTTTAGATCAATTATCTTGTCAAATCGAAATATTAATGCAATGCCAGTTTTTAAAATTTGAAAATAGAATGGCGCGTTGCACTTATCACACAAAACCATTTCAAGTTCCAATGCAATGCAACATCCATTTTTTTTTTTTTACCTTTTGTTTTTGCCTCCACGGACCCAAACAAAACTCTAAAATTCTCGACACATGGCATCAACTAAGAATAAGTAATTGGTTACCTATTATAGGCTTTAAGATATTGCAGTTGAGTGTCAAGACCAACTTTTGGCCGCAAAAAAAGTGTCAACTCCAACTAAACTTCATAATTTTAAACCCAATTCACAAGTCGGTTACCAATTACAGTTGATCGTACCATAATCATCCACCCAATCAATGAAATCAAAATCAAGTTCTTGAAGAAGGTCAAATGAAAATAAATTTTGAAGCAAATAAATCAAAGAATTGTTACCTTATATAATGTTGCAATATCAAAAATTGGGTAGACAACTTTTTTTTTGGGGGGGGGGGACGTACACACACACACACATATATATATATATATATATATATATATATATATATATATATGTATGGGAAAGAAATTGGAGGAATTAGAGAGAGAGACCTTTTTTAATTGGAGGGCTCTAAACTTGTATAATGATCGGTGCAAGCAATTTTTCAATTTCCTTATATCCGCATTGCTAGAGGGAGAAGGCGTTTATTTGTGATCGGCTAACCTGAAAGTTGGAGAATCCAAGAATCATCATGGCAACTTTTCAAAAATTAGAGGGAGAAAGCGTTGCCAATATTAAATGTCAATTAAGCCAATGAACAGCCAATGCTCAATAATTATTTTATTGATTCGATAGAATTTAGGAGAGGTTGCCGTCAAAGTGAAATAATAAAGAAAATACATGTACACACCGTCATCTATTTTTTCTGAGAATCCTTACCTTATACTATGTTGCATTATCCAAGAAAGGGTTTATAAGAAATTGGAGAAATTAGAGTGCTCTAGACTTGGATAATGATTAGTGCAAGCAACTTTTTATTTCGAAATATTCACCAACATACTGAAGTAAGATAAAGCATTTATATGTGATCGGTGAATTGGAGAATCCGAGAAGTCATCTGGCAACTTTCCAAAAATCAGATGGAAAAGATGTTGCCTATTAAAAGTCAAGTAACCCAATTAAAAGCCAACGTTCCATGAACTATCGATTATAAATTGAAACAAAATACATTCTTTAGTTTCAAAAATCATATTATATATTCTATATAATTTAGGAGAGGTTGCCGTCTTGAAGAAAAAAAAAATCAATTTTCAAATTTGTTTTGATTGAATTCAGTGAACACAAGCTAATATCTTTACCAAATTTGCTATAACTCTAATCATTTATTCAAAAGGCAATTAACACGTACCACCTGATCAAGTCACTCTTTTTTCTCCTTTTCTTGGCCTTTTTTGTTACATACTCTTTTGCCCAATTATTATTTTTTTGCTGTTATTTGTAAGTAGAAAGTTTCATCATCACAAGTACCGCACATTTTTTTCACTCTTTAATCATCAAACTTGTCGATCAATTGAAATGAAAGCATCTATCAATCCCTCCCTGGTTGTGTCACTATCAAGCTCTAGAATTCTCATGATTTGTGAGAGCTAGGGTAGTTTGGAAATTCCTTCTTTAAGGTCATAACTCATTGTAATCACATTATCACATTAGTTGTGTCATTTTTCTCAATATGACAGGTACAATTCCCTCAGCTACAGTCAATAGTTCTCTCCCACATGGACAACTTGAGCAAAATATGGACCCATGGTCTTCAAGGAAGTTTCCTTTTGAACAATTGCGAAGAGTGGAGGCTCAGAACTGTAAGAACCTTGAAAATTTGTTTCCGCATTGGGTGGCTACAAGTCTAACCCAACTTAAGGAACTTCGAATGGAGTCTTGTGGGCTCAAGGAAATAGTCATGAGCGTGAGCGGAGATGACATTCCACACTCTATTGATGCTGAATTTTTTTTCCCCAACCTGACTTCTTTGGTGCTACATAATATGCCACAACTCCAGAGTTTTTGCCCTAACTTGCCCACTTTGAACTGGCCATTCTTGAAGGAATTGCGAGTGACCCACTGTGACAAACTAAAAATGTTGTCCTTTGTGGCACCCATGAGCAAGTGGACTCAGAATGACGATCAACATGAATTCTCATTTGAGAGGGTATGACTGCAACTACTCTTCCTCTCTTTCTTCTTCATTCTTTTATTCACCCAATATATCTGATGTGCATAGCATAGTCATGTCACATTATGATAATATAGTAAACATGAACCCCTTATTTATCAGTTCGTTGACAAAATAAGATATTTCTTACATATTTAAGCCTGCTTTTCATTTGTGGACACCCGCAATGCTTTTAGTAACACTATAACGCATCTTGTCACCTGAAATTTCAAGGAACTACATATTTTTGGTCAAGATGATTACCGTACCGACCTCTACTTAAAAATTCTCTTAAAGATTTTCAATGCAAATAAAAAAATGTGAATTTCCTATGGACTAAATTGAGAATCAAGCACTGACATTTAGCAATTTTTTTTTTTTCAAATCGTAGTGGCATGACCATCCTTTTTTGATGTTTACTCGGTAAAAGGAATTTTCATTTGTTTGTTTGATCATTCTTACATTCCCTTTCTACCTAATCATTACAATATGGGTGCACAACCAACCTTGGTTGGCGGATGGCCATAGTGTAGCATTTGTTTATAGTTTGCATATTGTAGCTTGACTCTAGAAGCTTGAGACTCATATGCAGGACTTTGGAAATTAATGAAATGTAAGAACAGGGCCCCCTCCCATGGGAGTTAACCGGCTTATGTTTACCTCTAAGAGCCCATGATTTATTGTCAAACCTTGTTGAATTTACTTCTCTCATTGTATTGACAATTTTGTAGGGCATTCCCACCTTAGAGACACTTTTACTAGCCGACAAGGATATTCAGATGATACAGAATGGAAAATTTTCTAATGACTTCTTTGGCAAGCCAAAAGCGCTAACATTGGCATGCTTTCATGACAAAAATGCCGTCTTTCCTCCCATGTTCCTCCTACAAAGATTTCAGAACCTACAAAGCCTTGAGGTTTTCTGTAGTTCTTTTGAAGATATATTCCCTGATGAAGGGCTTGTTGACGAGGGAAAACATCTGGTGCTTGAAAATTTGAAACAACTTAAGTTAAGCAAGCTACACAACCTAAAGCATGTTTGGAGAGAAGGCTATTTGGTGGTGAAAATTCTTCAAAGTATTGGCACATTTGAGATTTGGGATTGTCCCAATTTGACAACCTTATTTCCAGCCGTGACATCCTTCAAGAATTTAACAAAGTTAGTGGTGAAGAATTCTTCTGGATTGGTACATCTAGTGACGGTTTCAGCAATCATAAATTTGGTGCATCTCACTGACATGACTATAATTGGATGTGAAACAATGAAAGAAGTAGTGGCAAACGATGAAAACAAAGAAAGAAAAGTGATTTTTCTTACGAAGCTAGAAAGGTTGACACTCCAACATTTGTCAAGCCTAGAATGCTTCTCCTCCACCACATATTGCATCTTTAGGTTTCCGAACATGTATTCAATAGAAGTGGAAGAGTGCCCGAAAATGAAGATCTTTTGTAAAGGTACGATAAGCACACCAAAACTAAAGCGGGCAACACTATTTAGATACTATTGGGATTGGAACTGGGAGGGTGATCTCAACACAACCATACAAAAGTTGACCGCATAAACAAATGCACATAAAATTGGTAAGATCCAATTGATGCTATTATCATCCATTTGTTTCTCTCTTGCCTTTGCTCCTTAGATTGTCCAACATTTGAAGCATCGTAAGTTCTAAACTTTTCATCTTTTGAACTTGTGTAGTCAGTGATAAAGGGGAGAGCAGATTATACAAGTGGTATGGGTATCTGGAAGTTACTAAGGCACAGTCAAAAGTCAAGATGATGAAAATTTCTATTGAGGTATCGATTCTATTTTCAATTTCTGTCTTTCTCACTAATAGAATTGCAATTTTGCAAAAGAAGGGGAGGTAGCTTGTTCGTAATGGATAAATAGGTAACGACATGATGCTCTCACCATTCTGCCACCTCCGCATAATTGCCGAGATCACCCCATCCTCGTTTTTTCATAACTTAATGAAGCATCTCATTTTTTTTCTTTTTCCTTCAACACTCTCCTCATTCAAACGAATGAAGATGTCGATATGTTCTTTTGTTATTTTTTAGGAACTTGCACACGAAGATCTTCAACATTTTGCTTAATGTACAATAAATTCTAAATTTTAAAAAAGTGTGACTAAGTCATAAGCGTTATGAATAAAATGCAATGAAGTCCTTCCTGGTGTCCCACTCAACCAAATTTGCTGACGTGGCGTGTTGGAATCGGATTTCAATTTTCCAATAGAAATTGCTCTCTAGTGATATTGACATTAAAGGAGGAAGTTCCATAAGAGGACTAGTCGATCGCCTTTTCAACTTACGAAAAAATGAATGAAATCGAATAAAATAATCATGAACTTTACCTAAATATTTGCTGGAAAAACTTAAATTTGATCGCCTTAAAAATACAGGACTCACGGCTAAGGAATTTCTGAAGGCGAAAGATCTTCGGTTTGTAGTAGGTACTCGGTGTTTTTCCTTCAATTCTTAGTTACGGGAGTTGCTATTCTGACTCTTCCAGCAACAATACAAATTAAATGCTAATCTGGACTTAACGAAGGAAATAAAGTTTGGATAGCTTAAACATGATAGATACGAACAATTGAGTTCGAGTGAATTATCTTTTCTTTTGCCCTATATATCTCTAACATTTAGAGGAGGTGTTAGGCCTCATGGCATAGTCTGCCGAGGTCCGCCAAGCCGCAGGGGCCAATAAGCGGGCCAAGACAAACAATTTGCTTCTTTAGCTCAGTGCGTAGCCCTAGACTTCTAACTAGTGGGCTGAATATCTAATGGCGATGGTCATACTTATTCTCTATCACTTTGTAAATCAAATCTGTCAATTTCAGCCTCAGTACCAATAGCATTATTCTAGATACAATTTTGATCAACTAACAGATTTGTCCATCTTTTCATCCATTCGATTCCCCATATGTTCTTCTCATTGGGCTTCCTCCAGCATTCATTTGTTTTCTTAACTGTTCCTGCCATTAATGAATATCTTCTCTAATTAAACGCTTCATTTACAAAACTAGTTTAGGTTCGGACATTACAACTTACTACACGAATTGTGCTCAAGGGAAGACTTGTCGTTGGACAGAAGATGAACAACGGCTGGCAATCTGCACCTGGCGACACTTCATCTCTTCAAGATCATACTCTCTCTAAAGGAAGTGCCTGTCTTTGTGTTCGAGCTTGTCAGAATTGATAATATTTAACTCAAAGTCTCCATTTTCAGAAGGAACGTCAAGGCTTAGGGGTGAACTTTGGTATGCCAATAGAAAAATCTCTGCTTCGCTATTAATTGTTTCGTTAATCAGATCAAAGAAAGCAAAACTTTCTGCTGCGATCAATTGAATGGTGATGTAGTTCCTGATGTTTCTTGGAGAGTAGTGAACATTAAAAAGGTAAATTGCATCCTTTAAAATTTCAGGTACATGCGTGCCTAATTTTCAACCTCTTAGCATATTGCATCCTTATTCAACAAAGTATAAATCGAACTCATGCGGAGCACGGGATCAATAAAATAAAAGGTCAAAAGCAATCCTTATCTATTGCCCATATGAAGAGTTGATCTATAACAGAGACTTTTAGGTATATTCCTTCAAGTAATATCTGTCACAATTGAGGTCGTCATAGAAAAGGAAAGAAAGAATGTCCTGCGCCAACTCTGTTTTCATGAAATATGCAATGGTCTCTAGATTTTAAGGGAGGGTTGTATTGAGGATAAATCTTGCAAGCCATCAATAGCACAAAAGGAAGTTTCAATAAGAGGGCTAGTCTTTCAGTGAAATGGCTTTAAAGATAAAGTAAGAACACCATTGTATCCCCCCCCAAAAAAAAACCCTTTAGCGGTCAAACTATCCAGCGGCTCCTAGGAGTCAAACATGACTAGATCAGAAGAAACAGGACTGCTCGGCTTGCCTTTTTTGGCTGATGAAATTGCTGAAGCAGCCATTGACTTCTGCTCCATAGATGTGGCCCCGTCTTGAAGCGTTTCGTCCCCCAAGTATCTATTGTTCTCCTTTGTTATGGGAGTTACTAGAGGGACTCTCCCAGCAATAGTCAAGCCATAAATTTTAAGCCCCACATATTTCAATGGGTGTTCGTCATCAGCATCTTCGTTCTGATTCCCAGTTCAGGCAGCATCTGCAGTATTAGTCAATATGGCAAGCGCTAACACAAAGGCGTCAAATGCAATGGAAAGTTTATGGAGTGATTATACGAATTAGATCTCATCTTTTTAAGATTAGAATTTGAAGCGCTGCCTTAGTTACCAGCTTCCTCTAGTAGTTCTACAAATTATGTACAATATCTGAAACAGTCACTGAAATTCAACTGCCTTTAATTTCAAATTAATGGTATTAGTTTACAGATCTTTCTCGATTCCATAGAGCATAGTGACAATGACTATGAATCAACCTCATTCAGAAGCTAAATTATGAAGGACTCTCACATCAGTATAGTTTCTGACTCGAGGAAGAAATAACCGAGCAACAATTCCGTACTCCCTAGGGTCAATGAGCAATCTGAGCTCCATATTTGCTTCCACAGTGTCACGCTCCTCATCCTGCGGGTTTCAAGAATGTAGTTTGTGCCCCTAACCTATGCCTCTTCCTTCGGGCCCTCATAGGTACAAAAACAAACCCCTACCAACCCCTTCTATCTGCTGCATCAAATTGCAGGCTGGTTGCTGCAGTCGCATCTAGCAGATCCAAATATGTCTCCTGTGAGGCATTCCGAGTGTATCCTCACAAGGACATCTTGACCATCTCCAATGTCACCCTGCTCAATCGATAAAGTATGGAAGATGAATCAAATGACATTATATTGCTGTCTGAAGGGAGGACATAAAGTAAAAGCAACTAAGGATGCTATCTTTAACCGAAATTACAGTATTCCTATATCAATTGCAGACACATTTAGGCCCGTTATTAATCATTTCATAAAATATAATTATGGTAGGATGCAGCCCATCAGTTCACCAATATCTTAACAATTATTTCTCCTCATGTCAAACATTCCTGTCCAGACAGCATTCTTCTCCAAGTAACATGAATTTGGTAATCCAATTTATGATTGACACATGATTACATATTTTTTTTTTAGAGACTTCAAGATAAATTTAATGGCGTTCCACCTAAAAGATACCATCAATTTCCCACTGATGTAACTATCCACCTCTAAAGATTAACAGCTTGTTCTAGTAAAATTATACTGAAACAAAATCATGCACTGGAAGTATATAAGATGAAGTACAAATTGAAGTTGTGTTGAAAAATGCACTGCCGCAAACAAGATTCTTGAAGTTTACAACCAATCCATTCGAAACTCCCTGTTTGCTAGTTTCTGAATTCTTTGAATAGTTTCTGAATTGCAATGTGCATTCCAACTAATATTGATCTATAGTAATAGGCTGTGAATGGCCCCCACGTTGTTGGTAATCTTGTAGCAGCAGCACACTCAATTAATTTATCTCTTTTCCAGCAATACCTGTAAATTTATGCATTTAATGAGTCGCGAAATCATTTCTCTATCACACAGTATAAGAAGCTTCTCAATAGACAAGTCAGAATACATCAGACAACTTTAAGTACTCTTTTGTCAATCAAGATGTTCTATCCTTATTTCCTGGTGATAATGTTGAGAATCACCTCAAGCTCCGCCTCAATTAATGGTCAATTGACATTCAGACATAGGTTTTGAAACAAGGTAAATACTAGAAAATGTACATAGAGATAACGGCAGTCATGGGCTTATTGACATAACAAGAATCCTGGCCAGTCATAACCAATTTCTAAAGTTAAACATCGGGTAATAGATGAACTGCAAACACTAATGTTACAACACCATACGCATAAAAAAATTGTGAGAAACAACTCTTCAGAACCCAAAATTATTGATCTCCATGGAGTCTCGATCATTGGAATAACAACCACAAACTTAAAGCACAAACTAAACTTGAGACACAAATAGACCAAGCCAGCTTATGCTTCTCTCGTTTTTTTGCTATGTAAAACAACAGCACATCAGCCCCCATAAGAGACTCTTCTTCCCACCCCACCCAGGAATCCAAAGTTTCAACTCTTGGCTTATCCACTTCAAAAAAGGGAGATGCAGCTGGGACAACATCTTGGCAAAAAAAGCCAATACATAAGAATTGAAAGTTGAAGCCGACATTTGGATCCAATTGGGAACTACGTCTCCTAAGATATATTTGCATTTGGATTGCTAGGAAGAGAGTACTTACCTGATTAGATCAGCAATAGATACAATTTTCAAGTTCTCCCGCTGTGCAAACTCACGAAGCTCAGGTAATCTTGCCATGGAGCCATCATCATCCACAACCTCGCAAAGAGAATTGCCACAGGTTCCGATCCAGCTAACACAGCAAGGTCGACAGAAGCATCTGTATGCCTGGCTCTTTTCAGGACACCATCCTCCCTGTACTTCAATGGGAAAACATGTCTCAGCCTCTCGAAATCTTCAAGCTTTGGAATCTCTAGATGCGAGAGCTAAAACTGTGGTTGCCCTGTCACGTGCTGATACGCCTGTAGTCATCCCATGCTTTGCATCCATTACAAGGTAAGCGAAGAGATGATCAAAGAAAATAACTAAGCTGATCAAAGGCTATTAGGAAATTAAGAATTCAAGAAAACAAAATAGTTCTACTGAACTATGAAAGAAAGTGCAAGTTATCTATCATTGCTTTTGAAAACTGATTATCTACCGACTGTGGACAAGTAACAATCCGAAGTGTCTTTACTCTCTCCAAAGCAGAATAACAACAAATACACGCGATAAGAAACAAAAAGTTCAAAAATTTTTCTACCTAAAGGAACCAGTACCTGTCAATTATCCTCAACTAAGTTTTGGTTAAAAAAAAAAAATCAAGGATTGAAAAATAGATTTAAAGGGGAATAAAAGCACATACCGCAGTCACGGTGAATGCAGTCTGAAGCTTGTCTTCATTCTCCCTCTGATGGGTGCATCAGAGGAAGTTGCAAACGCTCCAAATCTCCCCCATTTCATGCTCGCACAAACAATCCCAAAGCGCCATACTTCACAACGAAATGCCATGAGCCTAAGGTGCTGCCATTATAAGATCACCCTCAATTCCGTCCGTCCTCATCGCCGACCGCCACTCCAGATCCGTAATCCGAAGCGTCTTGCTCTCCGGAATCACCGCAGTCAGATCAGATGAAAGACCAATTCGCGAATAAGGGTTGGCCGGAAGCAGCAGAATTGGAGGATTACGACTTTCGACAGCCTCGGCAGGAAACAAGGCCGCTCGGGTCTTCGCCATGAAGATCGAACACCGACTGGAGTTTGGATTTTGGGCTTTTTCCGGCCGTCGACAAAAGCCCTGAATTCGAAACGATCGGGCACTGGCATTGTCAATTTGCGGGGAATCTTTCAGCAGAAAACGCAAGCGTTTGATGAAGGTCGCTTTTTTGGAGAGTCATTCTCCAGTGATATCAACTTGGACCATCTTCTCCCTTCAGATTTGAAGTGGTGATGGAAAGAAGATGGAGGGAGGGAGGTGGGGGAAGAAGAGGAGGAAACGGGGTCTGGGCTTTGTGATGGCTGAGCTCACCGCAACGGACATTACAAAATAAGAAAGTCTTTCTCTTCTCCCTTGACGACCAGAGTCTCCACTTTAGAATTAATTTTTTTTTTTCAAAGATTAATGATTAAAAGAAAAATTCTACTGGGCCCCACAAAATTAACAAAAAATACAAAAGGAGGTGGCACGAAATGATCTGGGCCGTACTGGGCCCGACTGAACCGCCCTCCTGCCATCCCTACTTTCCTGCACTCATCTATACACATTCGCCTGGAGACGCTGCTCCGATGAGACGTGTAGCATTAAAAAAGCAAATGGTACATCGTACATATTCCTTTACTTTCTTAGATATGAAATATCTTTTAAACACCAGCGGCTCTGGCAGTTCCGGAAAGAACGCCCTCTGGGGGCACAAACGCAAAGCAAATGGTACATCATTACGTATTCCTTTAACGTTTCTTAGATATTAAAAAAAATATATATATATATATATATATATATATATATATCTTTTGAACATTTTTAAAAAATAGTTCTGCAATAATTATTACCTTAAGTTATTATACTAGACAAATCAATAATATTCATTTATACACATACTTAAACGACACATATAAATTTAATCATCAGAACTCATTTATGAAGTAAATGTTAACTATACATAAATTTGGATAGATTGCATTTGCGAATCTAACTAATTGATAAAATACTAAATAAATCTAGGAAAATCGACTAAGATAATTAGACTAATATCTTTTAAACACATGACATTTATATATATATATATATATATATATATATATATATATATATGCAAATTTATTGTCCATGATTTTTGTGTCCATACAAGGAATGCTTCTATATAGAATAGAGATGAATGCACCATAAACTTTGAAAACTTTTAATGAAAGTGCAAACAAATTCTAGATGTCATCCAACAGGTGCAACCAAGTAGTTTAGTTAGCTTCGTCAATTATAACCAACAATATAACCTAATAATGCTGCTTTTAACTACTTCTAGGAAATATACCGTCAGATGAGCACCGTATTAGCAAAATATAGTGGCGCACCCCTCGTCACCACCGGCGAGGATTAATCCCAGGAGGGTTTTGGTCCGAGGTCCTTGTGCTAACCGGTGTGCCGCCATCCCATGAGAGCTAGAGGAAAAGACCACAAATCAATTTCAGCTGTAATAATGTGAAGTACTTGTCAATATTTTTAACGAATTTTAGGATTTTATCGCATAACCTAAAAGCGTTAAGATCTGATCGGATCTGCATAATTTGAACTAGCTTGTCCTTTTGCATGGCTTAATTGCAAAATTTTTACAAATTTAATGTCAGTGATATAACAAAATTCGATAGTCCTTTTTCTTTTACCAAACTTAACGTAATAGCTAGTGACACAAGAACGACATGATAGCTGAACTTACAAATGAAAGCATAAATTAATAGATGGAATACAAGACAAGTGATGAACTGATTTTATTTGCCCTAGATAGGTAGCGTAATTCTTTTCCAAATGTCATGTGCTCACTTCTTGCAAATTGATGTCAGCCGTTGGATGACAAAGCATCTCAACTATAGGATCAAGATAAATTGATGTCCACCGTTTGATTTGGCGTGACAATTTTGTCCAGCCGAACCCGACGGTCCCATAGCCAAAAGTAATGGACTGTGCTACGTCATCGCGTCCCTAATCATAGGGTGGATTTCTCCTGCTTTATGCTTCTCAAATGAAGCGACTATCACTAAAATTTAATCCACACTTGCACCGAAGCACACCTCTTTTGGAAACTGATCATTCATCGATGCTTGCAGAGTTTAAAATTTCTCAGTTTTCTTCCCTTATTTTCTGCACTTTCGTTTTGACTATGATGAGTTAGTGTCATGGGCTTGTAACTCTAAAATTTTTCAAAGTAGGGAATTCCAAAAGTTTTCCAAGAAAATATGAAAAGGACCTCTCAAACATGGTATTTCTCAAGGTCGTGAGTGGTTCAACCTGGCCTATAGAACTAGAAAAGCGATATGATGACATGGTTTCACTGTGAAAAGGGTGGCGTGGATTCATGGAGTATTAGCCCATTGGTCATGTTCAAATCATAGTTGCCAAATATAAAAAGGATGGTTCTCACATAATAATATTCGAGAAGAGTGCTTCAAAGATGTGTTATTCGTTGAGCAACGGCAAGACATCATATCTGGGAATAAATTTCTCTCATCAAAAATGGAAATCATGAAAGTAGAATATCCGGAGGATTTCACAGCCTGTCTAGGAACGAGGATTGAACCACATTTACCTTGTTCTCACTTAAGTCCGAGCTGCTCACCATGATGGTCCGAGGGCGTAGCTCTTCATATTACTAGGTGAAGAGGATGCGAAAATTATTTAAGCAACTTATCTAAATTTTGATTTCCATGATAGAATTAACTTCTATTCCGCCCTTAGTATTTTAGAGTGAGTTAATTAATTCACCAATTAAATGTTCAAACTAGCGTCACTTAAAGTTCTCATTCCATATTATTCGATGCTCTTTAACTAGGTTTCCAGATGTCGACTGATAACGTAATATTTTGGTCGTGCATATCATGATGAATTGGTCAGTCACTAGCTCTATAGAGTAGGGAATGTAAATTTATTTCATCAATCTTTTTCTGATTTTCCATGGTAATACCAATTACCAATCTATGCTAAATCATTTATACTAAGTCAACTAACAAGACATGTATACCATTGTCCAGTAAATTTATCTTTACATACAAGCATGATCAAACGGTGGAATTCTCCGTTCAGTCAATGTTCGAGTTTTCAATTTGTTTGTTTTTTCCCTTATACCTGTGGTTAAGATTCGAGATTATATTACATAACCTATATATAGTCTAAAAGCACAAATTTGACAAGTTAAGATTGATGACTTTCATATTGTGCACTCTATCTTATAGTTAAGGCTGCTGATTAGAACTCTTGAAGCTAGCAATTATTGCCAAGTGCCGCGAATTTACATCTTGTGTATCCTATAATTATGGTCTTTCATAATCACGCATTGCTTGTTCAAATATGTATCTAGGCAGACAATTCCCTTTGGATTTTGCAAGGAACATATTGAGGGAAATAATCACATCATAACTCTTAGGCATTGTGACAGATCGTGCGAGGTGAAGCTGAGGATCCATCAACCCATTCGAGTGGCATTCTAGGCACCTAGTTGGTCTGTGTCCGTGATAGAAACTCCTTGTATCTGGTAAAAGTATGCATGTTTGAGCTCATTGAGAGGGATGATTCAATGTTCGATTTCTCCCATCATTGGTATTGCTGGTAAGTATACCTGATTTAACTGGAGTGGAACATTGGGAGCTGTCACTTCGGGCCCCGAATTTTTCTAATTATTCCTCCTTCCTTTAGTTATGGTGAACTCGTGGGTGCACTCTCTTCTTGTCTTGTTTTCCTCCCTTTGGAGCTACGATGCGATTTTATCACTTGGTTCTTAGGAAGGATCCAATTTTGGTGCTTCTCGAGCTTCCAATTTTTGTGGCCACGTCAAGGTTTTAAAACACAAACGGAACTCCGTTTCTCATGCAGTAACATTTGATGATAGTGCTTCAGAGATATAAATCCCTCGAGCATGACCGGTAAAGTATCAAACCTTGACTGGAAAGGGGAAATACCGTAGAGCTCGAAAATTCGGAAGGTTCCACACCTTGTTGACAAATAAGGACTCAATTACATATACCTTAAATTACAT
The DNA here is from genome assembly GCA_014182715.1 of Eucalyptus cloeziana. Taxonomy (NCBI): domain Eukaryota; kingdom Viridiplantae; phylum Streptophyta; class Magnoliopsida; order Myrtales; family Myrtaceae; genus Eucalyptus; species Eucalyptus cloeziana. Next base: position 2,890,887 of record CM024644.1, read on the forward strand.
ATACCTTGTTTTCTGCCGGTCCGAACTACTATCACAAGAACTTGGTGGTGTTACTAGTAGTTTTTTTCAAGACATGTTTGTGCTCATATCACGCTCTTTTATTAGTGAAATATCATACTAGTGTTTGTTGTGAGCTATTCCTTGATATGAAAGGAATTAGGTTTAGGGGTATTGTCAAATTCGGGCCAATAGCCCTTAGTTGACTCGGATTCTCCAAAACCCATATCTCGCGTGACATTAGACCATTGGTTTTCATTCAATTAATTATATAAAAAATTTTACGTAAAGAGTCGCCACTTAGGGCACGTTTGATAACGTTTCTGTTCTGGGGAATAATTTTTGAACATAAATAGTTTTTATTGTTTCTGTTCCTTGGAACAATTTCTAAGTATAAGAACGCGCTTAATAACTGCACAAAATTTCTACTCCCAAGAAAGAAATGTGTTTAGTAAAATTGTATAATTTTGTTGTTTCTTTTAGTTTTTTAAAAATTTTATTATATTTTCCTTTTTTCTTCTTTCTTCTTTCTTTTTTTCTTTTTTTCTTTTTTCTTTTCTCTCCTTCTTCCTCTTTGTGGTCGGTTGCTAGCCATTGGCGACCAGCTAGGCAAGGTCCAATGAGCTCGTTGGAGCCTCTTGGTGGCCTAGTGAGCACCGCGAGGCTCGGCCTCGCCAGATCTGGGTGAGCGCGAGGCCAACCTTGCGCCGACCGATGAGTCCCAGCCACAGCGAGGCTTGGGCCAATGAACCTTGCTGTGGCGTGGCGTCTCCAGGGGCCGGTGACCTCCGGTAAGGTTGCCGGCCCTTGTCTGGCCGGTCGCCAGCACCGGCCATGGCCAAAGCCGACGATCGGCCAAAAGAAAAAAGAAAAAGAAGAAAAGAGGAGAGAAAAAAAATTGTTTTTCAAAATTGTTCCCGAACAAAACAAATTTTTCTACTTCTTGTTTTTACGTTCCAAATCTGCTCCTAAAAACAAAACAAAAACAAAAAAATTTGTTCCCGAGAACAAGAGTTTTACCAAACACGTTTTTGTACTTTTTTTGTTCCCATGAACAAAAGAATAAAAAAATTTGTTTCGAGGAACATAAACACTTTTTACCAAATAGGGCCTTACTTATTTAGGTCAACTAGAAAACTAATGACATACAAGAGAATATCTCATTTCATGCGTGATCAAAGATCTCAGAATGGGTACTTGATTACATAAGTCTTAAGACTAATGCTCTTTCAGTACCTAACTCGATTATGTGCTTAACTAATGCCATAGCAACTTATCGAAAATTTTTAGGTTCATCCTAACCATTCTCAAAAAAAAAAAGAAAAAACCTCAAGATATTAAAATGTGCAATCATGTATAATTGAAGTAACAACACACAAGCAGCCTAACATCTCTCAAAGAAAATGACAATCCAAAAGTCTTTATTGTAAAGACATAAAGGCTTATTCAATCTCAAGTTTTAATTTTTTTTTAAGGATTTTCCAAACTTTATGAGAGAAAAAAAACTATTGAAGAACTAGCAAAATTTTTTAAGGAATTCCAATTTTCTGAATTTTTCTGATTTTTCAAGGTTTTTTGAAATTTTTTTGATTTATTTTGATTATTTATTTTTTTACGTTATTCGAGCCGGTTTTACTGGTTCGACTCGCTAACCCGATCCGTCTATCTTGAGCAACCCGCGTCGGATTAAACTTTAATTTTTCAAGCCTTTTTTTTAATAATTTCCTTCATCCCCTTCTTAAGTCGTCTTCTTCCCGAAGCCAATCTCTCCCCTGCAACTTGCCGAATCTTCTCTATGGAAAAACTCAAAGCTCACCACACAAACGCACTTCAAAATCTCAACCGTTCCAACGTCGGCAGCCAACCTCGCCCACTGTCACCAAACCGTCACTGCCGATCATCTCCGACCGTCGTCAAACCTTCTCCGACGATGGCTTACCCTGCAGTAACCCCAACACATCCTCCACCGGAAAAGAATTCCTTTCTAACTTAACAGTTACACACCAATCCAGAACCGGACGAAACACCTGTGCTTGAAAGAGAGGTGGAGGCATCCAACACGGCCGTAGCTAATCGCGATCGTCGCCGAAATAAACGAGGATGGATTTGAGACTCTGACCACGTTCAAACGGCACCATGAGCATGATATGCATCCAGAAGGAAAGGAACGCAGCAGTTAGTGTACTAGACACGAATCATTACAGATATAAACATTCTCAAGTATCCGATTATACAAAGTCAGATTCAAAACGTCTAATGCGCAAATCATCGAGCAGGTGGCGTGCGTTTTTTTGTATATAAGTTCCGAGACCAAATTTGGTGCTGTACTCGGTCTAAACGCAGTGCATCAACCTCTAGATCAGCACAAATCGCGACGAAAACGATCTCAGTTTAGTAGGATTTTGTCGTGAGTTAATTGGCTAAGTTTAAAACTTCTGCAAAACCAAACAAAACAGAGCAGAGATTACCCGACTTGAGATGTTCGTATTGAGAAAAAAACTCGAATCGGCTACCGGATTCTTCACGTCCTACCAATGAACGAGGTCTCGGCTTCGTGAAGAGTTTTCGGAGGAGATTTGCTTTTCCTTGAATTTACTCGGCCACGAACAGAGCCGCACCAGCTCTTTTGCAAAACGTGGCGTAGCTCAAGAACGGAGAACTCCAAATAGACGGCAGCAAACTGCATGAGATCTTTCTATTTTGAGGAAACAAAATGGGCTGAGAAGGGAGAAACAAAACCGAAAGGAAAAGGGTTGGGCTGGAACAAAATAGAAAAAATAAGAGGAAAATTGGGCCAATTCCGCGATTAAGCCCGAGTGGGCCGGAAATTTTGCTCAGTAACCGGGCCAGGAATAAATGGCCTACCCGAATTTTATTTTATTTTATTTATCTATTTTTCTTGTTAATTATTTATTCTTTCTTAATTACTATATTTTTGTCGTTTTTACCCTTTTTTTTGTATTTTTATATTTTGACAAAAAATGGATGTCCGAAGGATCTACAAAAATTCGAGTGTTAATAGTGTTCATTACATTTCTCCTCTTTAAGGTACATATGAGGTCAAATAGCCTAGATGTAGGGTCAATCCAAGTCCAACATGTCTCCGCCCTCATCAATTAGCTGTGAAATTTGAATTGGAGCATCCGTTTTCTCAAGTTCGTGATGTCGCCTAACGTTGCCTCGCATTCTAATTTCTTTTGCCAAGTGGATTTGGTGAAGTGCAGGAAGAATGTGATATGTCATTTTCTTCAGAGCTTTCATGGTTCAATCTGTTAAACTAGGATTTATTGATAAGGACGAGTTCAGAATCAGGTGGACATATTTATACTCCACTTGGTAAAGAAACCTAACCGAAGAAGAAACGGCAAAGGAGCAAATACCACTAATCCAATAGTTGACTGAAAATGTCATTTTAGGGCTTTTGCGTTGCTGACTTGAATTTAGAATTCCTAACTATGCCTCCTTTGTGCAATTGTGATGAATCGATGAAGAAGTGTACTTGTTGACACCTAAATTTTGGCGGCCTATTTAGTCATTTATTGCATTAAAAAATTAGGGGTTAATTTTATCCCTATAAAAAAAATTAAGAATTGCATAGCATATAATTTTAGTTCCACTTATTTATTTGTTTATCACTTCTGCATTTGACAAGCGGCGAACGAGCTTTAATTTTACGAGTTGACAATTCGGTATTTTCAGAAATGATTCATATTATTCTTCTAATATTCGGTAAATATATCATATATTCACGTGACTTAAACATTAAGTGATATATTTTACTGAAGATTTGAAGTTTAAAGATGAAATATCAAGAAGGAATATTGCACGTGGGGCATATCTTGAGCGATATATTCAATGTTTCAAGACAAGAAATATTTCATGGGCAAGCTAGATTTCATATGTGAGCTAAAAAAAAAAAGAAGAAGCAGGAAATAAAGAAAAATTGGCTTACAAATGCATGATACGCAAGGGTGAAGAAGGAAAAGGAATTTCAATATATATCATAGATGCTTATGGATAGGATTTTGTGCGTCCATTTGAAAAAAAAAAAAGGAAAGAAATAAATTATAAAAAGGGAAATTTTAAGTCACATCCTTCACCTATAAAAGATGGGCGCACTATAGACAAAAGTGGGGCCACACATTGATTACACGGCCACAATTGGGGTTTTTTTTTATTTGATCAGGTCGAGAGGGTTCTTTGGGTTTTCTTTTGTCGAAAATTGAAGACAAAAGGAAAATCACTTTCATCGGTTGGTTTAGTTTTTTTTGGGGGGGCATTCTTGATACGAGAGAGAGGCCAATATCATTGGTTTGCCAGTGAAGCAATTCCTTGGGAATTACAAAGTTGGGTGCAGATCTGCTTCGTCCCCTTCCAATCTCTGAAGATCCCAACGTGGGCGCGAGGTGCCAAAGTTTTCGGTTTCACTGTTTTGCAGGCCTCGTGGGAAGGAAATTTGCAAGTGCTCATGTGTGATCGTGGACAGAGAACGAGATAAGGAGAAGAGAAAAATTGCAGCTAAAACCAGGAGACTCCAAATGTGTTGCGGCCATCAAATTCTCGACGTAACTCGCAATTCCGAGGATGCTACTGTTATCTATTGATATGGCCTTACTTTTCTGGAAACTCCATTTGGCCACATCAATGAGTTCCCTGGCGTTCTTGCATCCCCATTCGACACCAGTCCTGCCCCCAGCCATCGTGATTGAATTTGCTCGTGCGTTTTCGATTGTCGCGCCTTGTATTCCCGAAGCCATCACGGACATCGGTCAAGTTTCTAACGGTGTCCGCAACACGTTACCATTCTAAGCTTCTCAGCGAACTTTCCGGCGAACTACTTGCAATCCGGAGAGTTTCTCCAATTGTTGGCGAGCAACCTAACATGAGTTGGACAAACCTTTTTTTTTTTTTTTTTTTTTTTTCTTTATTTCTTTTGCAGGTCTTCAAGTGATTAGCAATTTTCCAACAAGCAATAATACCCAGGTGTTTGCGCTTGTTATCGACGGCTGAATTTGGTGCCACTGTTGAAGTTCCAAGTCATCCTTGGCTTGCTTGATTCTCCTATCATCGCAAAAATTTGGCGGATTGACCATGGATGGGGTCTTAGTGGGCAGGAGACAGTCGTGAAGAGAATCACATGGAAAATGGCTCGCGGACGATCGTGAGGACTTCGGGCACACCAACAAAATCCTGCCTTATCTCACCGAATTCTCCATGCGAGCCTTCCATCATTCAAATTTGGAAACAATATCCGAGCGATATTGTAATTTAGGTGATAATTTTCATCAAGTTGATCTTCATATATTTTTTTATCTTGCATGATTAGATTAGGGATTTTATTTTGAGTCATGAAAAAGAAAAGAAAAAAGTGCATTCATTTAGGATGTTAGTTTTTTATTATTATCTGAATTGCATGTTTAATTTTAATTTCGAATTTCACAAAAAAAACCATCATGTATAATTCATGTAGAATTAAGGCATTCTTTACATGTCATTGCATTTTAGAGTAAGATTGCACGTAATTTAATTCTAGATAATAGTTTTTAATTTATTATAAGTTTAGATAAAAAAATTTTAAGTACATTGCATTTTAGTTAGGGATTTCTAAGTTAGGATAACATTCAAGTTTAAATTAGGATTTTACATAACTTCATTCTTAATTCAAATTAGATGACATTTTAATTTAGGTAGATAATTTCCACATTTTTATAATTTCGAATTTAAAAGGAAATACCAAAAAATGCCTTAGAATAAATTGGTTTCATTTTTTAGATAGACTGCATCTAGGATTAGAGATTGCTAAGTTAAGACAACATCTTAGTTTAAATTAGGGTTTAGCATAACCTAATCCTTAATATAAATTAGATAGAATCTTAATCTAGCTAGGTAACTTTCACATTTACCTAATTTCGAATTTCATAAAAAATCCAAAAAATGTCTTAGGATAAATTACTTCCATTTTTTAGGATAAATTGCATTTTTTTTAGGAAAAAGAAAAAAAGAAAAATGTCATGAACATGTCAATTAGGATTAGATTAATTTTTTTTTAGGCCCATTTAATTAGAAATTACATGTCATCTAAAATTAGGTTATTTAGTTAATATTGCATTGCATATTGCATGATTTTCATCAATTAAGTGAAAACAAAACAAAAATTGCGTGTTAATTAGAAATGATGTGGATTTTAATTTAACATTGTAGATGCTTTCGTTGCTTTGAGGTAAGTTTGCGATTTATTTATTGTTTATCTGAGTGTTAAATTGGTGGATTGCGCACCCACATGATCACCTCACATGTTAGGGAAATATATTTAAAATCAATTTAAGCTACCTGCGAAAACATTTTTTTGAAAATAAAAGAATGGTACCGAAATGGCATTAGAGAAATCTAGTGTAACCAAGTCCCCGTATCCATAGTCTCCGGTTCGTAAGAGTAAAGTAAATCTCCCGTTGCTTTACTTGGGTTTCTAATCGACCCACCAAAAATAGATTAGTAGCAACTCCTAGTTAAAAATCAATTGCACATTAAGAACTCAAACCTAAGTCGCGAATTGGTATGGGCTTGGGAGAGCCGAGTTAAGTTTAGGCTTAACAATCCATTAGCCAAACCCTAGGTGGTTCACACCCAAAAAATTGGTCGTGACAGTACTCTTTCTGCTTTTATTTTCTTCCTTTTTCAAGCTAATTGCAATTTATCAACCTTTTTTAGTTTTTGTTTCTGAATAGAATCTCTCAACATCAGTGCTTCTCATGTTTCTATGAGAGATAATTTTTTCAGTAATCTCTTTTCTAGTTCATAACCGTTTCACGATATGCCTTTCTTAATCTATAGTTTCCTAGATCACATATTTTGATACACAGGCAACGTTTTAATTTCAACTAAGTAGAATGATAGAAAGTTCTTGCCATTGTCTACGAGAATTCTCCTTTCTTTGCGCAGGCCTAATTAGTCTAATTGCAGAGTGAGATGTTTACGAGCTGGTGAATTCATATGTTGGTGATGTGGCCATCTTACCCCTCTATTGATAAAATAAAATAGTTGGCAGTAATTGCAGATGAAGTCTGCGTAGAACTAGCAAAATACATGTTTGTTGCACGGCTCCAAGACTATTGTTTCCACATATTTTTCTAAATGTTAGTTTAATTCTATTTTCCCTTTATTCATATTTTAAGTTAATTGTTTAACTCAACCTTTGTAATTTTAATTTGGTCATATCATGATATTAGTTAATATATCTTTTACTTCATTACTATATTTATTAAGTCATATAGACATTCATGTCAAGATGGAGAAATATTGATGGCCTCATACTTTAACATCCTTATGAGTAAAATTGGTATGAAATTAAAAAATAATGTAAGATATTCATTTAGAAGTTAAAATAAAGGTTCACTAAAATAAAACTTGAAGACTGATGCAAACTATACTTTGAACTTGATGATGCTGTAAAAATATGCTTTAGAATATTAATCTACTCTATCAAATAAATAAAAAAATCAATGACCTCTTCAACCTAACATTTTTACATAGAAACTTCCATGAAAGATCTGTGCATATATTTAAGAAGATTGCAAGTAATTGACGAATCTCTTGCCTTCTAAATTTTGCGCCTCTCAATGTTCAAAGTGGACCAACCTGAACTATAGCACTAGAAATGCATAGTCATGACATCGTTTCATTGTTGAAAGGGTGTGCGAGAATTCATGAAGCTAGTACTTCGGAGATATTATGATGGCATACAATTGTACAAACATGCAATCATTAATTTAAACTAAGCATGCACTTCAGTTAAATTGTCTACATTCTGAAGGCCATTCAATATGTGCATAAATTCAATTTAACATCGACATGGTGCCAGCATTTTATTAAATGAGATTAGCCTAGATTGACATGTAGTTGCAAAATTACGGCACTCCATCATTCAATTTTACTCCCACGCAAGGGAATTTCAGTATATCAAAGAATAGCAATATGGACCAATTGCATAGTGGTGTGAAAAAAGGTAACGAAAATATGAGGAATGGAAAAACTGCGGTAACAATCAAGAGAGGGGAGTGGCAAGTAAAGAAAGTTCCGGTCATGGATCAAGTTAGGCCCAATCGCATATATGCCAGAAACGAAACAAGGCACATCTGGATCACGTGGTAGGCCTCATCCCCGTCATGAATCAAGCTGGGTCTAGTTGTGGCTTGATTCATTCTTTCCCCTTTTTAGGTTGCATAAATCTCATTCATTTCCTTTGTCAAATTCCACAAATGCCTTGATTCTTACTTTGCTTAAGGTGATCCAAGGGTCGCAAGGAATCATGCTCGAGTATGGTATGATTCCATGCCATTACGGTTAATAGTGGGGAGGGGGCAGGCTATCAAATGGTCTTTCAAACCTAACCTTCAAAATTGAAATGGGCCAAGACTTTGCGTGCATGATAGGAGGGTCTTATTGAAAAATCATATTCATCCATACCGTGAGGACTTAAAAATACTTGCATGAAATTTTGAATACGATCGCATAACAATCTGGTTAACAAAATTATGTGGTATTATCCAAAAAAATCCTTAATTCTTAAACTTGGAAGAATGCTATTAAAGAATAAGAATGTGAGAGTATTCGGTTTGGACGTTTTTGTTTAGTCATGACATTTTTTTTTGGTTAAAAAGTAGTCATGACCTTAACAAATAGCCATAGTATATATATATAATTTGACATTCTAATCTTTACAATTTGGCAAAAAAAAAAAATTCCTTATAGAATGATAATGCATGAAAAGTCAAGACTTATTTTCATTTAATAGATAACATTAAATAGATATAAGAGTCTAAGTTAGCCCAAGTTTAATATGTCAATAGGTAGAACATTATAAAAAAAATTCATACACACATTATATACATATGACCATTTTACATTATATTGAGTGTTTTCTTTATTAATAATAAGAAATTTTGTGGTATTTTGAAATTTAAAGTAAATAGAGATAGAAGTTTCCAATTGATTATGGCATTAGAAGGAGAATATCAAACAATGTATAATTTATGACACGAAAGAAGTCTATGTAGTAAATAGGAAAACTCTCGTTTTGTAGGACATTCTCAAGAAAGTTATTATTTGCCAAAAAGCAGACACGAGAATTCCATGGTTGAACCATTCATGCAAAAAAAAATAAAAAATAAAAATGAGGTCCACACGTATTCTCTTTTGACAGAACTCTGTCACCGAAAAAAAGCGATGCACGTTGCGTGCAGGCTAATAATTTGACAAGGCGTGTTTTAATGGAGCGTCCCCGCTCTGTCTGTCACTGATTGACCTTTAGCATTAGAAACGTTCCGCCCAGGATATTTTTGCTACAATGTGGGAATAAATCAATGATTTATGATAAACCAAGCTGATTTATAGTTGGGCAAAAATGAGGGTCCTTCGGCAATTTTCATTTTTGCTGTTGAAATGAAATTTGCTTCTGTTTTGTTGTGTGCCTCTTTCATGGTTAGTTTGTTTTTGTGTACTTCTATGGTAGTTCTGTTTAAGAAGGGTGGCGTTGCTTGCTAGTGTGGGTGCTGCCACTCTACTTCTATTTGCTGCTATTTGGTAGATTGGGTTATGGATTCTCGATTTTGGACCTAGAGACTGTGTACCGTTGGACCCTTTTGTTTAAGTCAAAAGTTAGAGCTAGAGATTCGCTTGACCAAGCAAAGAGAGCTGATTATAACTTTTGAGATTGGCAAATACTGTCAAGAATCGTGAATGCATCTTATATCTTCTCTCATTTTGTGTGCTTATATTATGATATTAAATTAATATTCCTACATTACTTGTTCAAATAAGCATGTGGACATACAATTTCGTTTGAACTCTTCAAGGTCTATATTGAGGAAAATAATAATTATTGAAATTAAGGATTCATCACATCTTATTGAAAAAATAGAGGACAAAATTGCATTTACCATGTCCTCTGCCATGCTTGACGTGGTCCCCTCATATAAGGGTCAATAATAAGACAATGACTAAAACGGGATAATTTGACATAGACAATGACATTAGATATTGGGATGCCCTATTTATCTCCTTCTTGTGACTACCTTTAATAAATACACATTTTGAAAAAGCTAAAAAGACCAAAGGATGCAAGTACTCATGGACAATCAATGTTTGTCCATTAGAGGTGGAGGATAAGATAGAGACTAGAAATTGTCGGTGGTCACTGTTCTAGCAAAGCAATGATAATACAGAAAATCATCCATTTCTATACTAAAGAAATCTATTGGTGCTTAGTTTAGGCCTAAATTAAGATTGAGCTACCAATATCCATTTTTCTATATTAGAGATGTTTAGAATATTTTTTCTGAAAATAAAATGACTAAAGACGGTGTTGAAAAAATCATGAATTTACTGAAGATGAGATAACTAAAGATGGCGGCATAAAGAAACAAAAAGCTAGGGTTAAATTTGATTCATTTTCTCTTGATGGATTAGGACATATCCTAAATATTTATAACAGTCTATGCCAATCTCCCCTTTCTTCCTCATGGTTTATGTATTTGTTAAGGTTATAAATCATTGGATCTTTGCTATTTAATCTCATTGGTTGATAATAAAATATTCCAGAAAAAAAAAAGTTCTTTAGTTTCTATCACCAAAATCTAAAGATCATCATGTCAAGAACCAAAATTGGTTTACTGTAGAACGAAAATGTAATGCACAATTATAAAGACTCATCACATATTTCTCTTTATCACCATCGAATTAAAACAACAAAGACATTATTGTAGCCCCTATATTTAAATAAATATGGAATAAGACCCATTACTGGGGGCTTGGTGTTTAGAGAAAAGACATAACACTGTGTCACCATTAATATACACTGGAGAGGAGTGAAAAAGAGGATTCACGTTACCACTAATACAACTAGCATCTGACACCAGTAACCTAAGTTATTCCATAACACAATTTTTCAATCTTTCAAAGGGATTATTTTTTAGTCTTTAGACATCATCAATGCATATCATAAAACTACCTCAGAACTTTTCAAATCCACGACAGAATGGTTGGAGGAGAGCATGATGGTAGAACTGACTCATCGTGTTAGATTAACCATATAGTTCGTGCTTTCTAACATCATTGGGCTTTTTGAAAAGAGAGCTTTATGTTCGAACTTCAAAAACTCCTCTGTAATTGACCTACTTCTTCACAAGTCAACTTGATATGTTGTATTTATATCTTATCCTTTATAATAGAACAATAATGTCACTCATCTCGATATTGAACATTTTGATTCACTTTGATTTTTCAACCTAATTTATGGATCTTGTAGCGACTTAATTTTAGTGAATTTTGGCTCTCGATCGAGATTGAACGTTACGTGAGTTAGAACAAGATGGCCAAAAGATCAAACGTTATAGTCTTGCATTCAACTTAGGGTTTTTCACAACCTTTTGTAAGGAGGCTACGTCCACTATTTAGCTCTTTTTAAGTATTGGTATTCGTTGTATTCGGTTCCTAAGTTAAACTGACTTCATACAAAATTCAATATGGCTTTGACTTTGCATTGAGCGTGCAATTGCAAGCACAAAATTACACACCGATGGTGACCCAAAAGATGGAAAACAAAGGCTTCAGAAGGAACCGGAAGACTGGACTTACATCTCATTGCATGCAATTTCGTTTCTTATGGCAAAATAGACCAAACATTGCAAATGCAAGATGGGCAGGAAAAGATCGAAAGTGAAAGCGCAATTCATCGGAGAACCCTAGGGTTAGTCGAAACAAAATTCAAGGCTAGCTTGTCCCATGATTCACGATTTATCACATCCACTTCCCCATGCTAACAATTCTTTCTCCACCACCACTAACGGGCATGGAGCTTGTCCCATGTGAAATCGATTCACATTGAGTTGTTTGCACAAATTCGTGTAGGCAAACCTTCCCGAATCATTAACCCTAAAAGATATAAAGAGAAGGAGGAAGATGCTACCCTGTCCCTATGCTCATCACATGCTATATAGCTCCCTACTTGTAAAATGTAACTTAGGACGCGTTTCATAATCATTCTGTTCTCGGAGCAATTTTTTCTTATAAGTGATTCTTTTTTTATTCTTTCCATGGACGAGTTTCTGAACATTTAAGTGTTTGATAACTATTCAAAATTTATATTCTCAAGATAGAAATGCGTTTGTAAAATCTCAAAAATTTTTGAATTAAAATTTCTTTTAATTTTTTAATACTTTTATCATTTTTTTTTCTTTTTTTCTATTCTTTTTTTTTTTCTTTTTTGGTTTTCTTCTTCCATCCCTCTTCTTTTTCTTTAGCCAGTTGCCGTGGGGTGAGGTTGAGCCTCGCTGGTGCGAGACCAACCTTGCCCTAGCCTGGTGAGGTCGAGTCTCGCAATGGCTAGTGGCAAGGCCGAGATTCGCCGATGGTTGGACAAACTCACTTGGTCGTCGGCAAGGCTCCAGCGAGTTCACCAAACCTCTCCTAGCTAGTCGTCGATAATCACCGTAGCCAACGACCGGCAATTAGGAAGAAGAAGAGAAAAGGAAAAGAAAAAAAGAAAAGAGAAAAAAAAAAATTGGCTTGATTTTGGAATTATTCTTGACAATAAAGGAACACATTTTTTTTTTCTTTTTGATTCTATGCCAAATCTATCCTCGGGAACAAATTTGTTCTCAAAAATAAAAAAATTACGAAACAGATTTTTATTCTTTTTTGTTTTATTTGACCAATTAACAAACAGACCCCTAGTGGCTAGCCAATTTGAAGACTAGAGAGAGTAGGACTGAGTTCACAGCAAATAACTACTTCTTCTGAATAGTTGCGACATGAACTGAATATCGTGAACAAGAATGGGATCTCCACGACGATACTTAGAAGTACAACCAACGTGGATCGCCTCTCCTTGGCCTTTTCAATTTCGAAAAGAAAAATTACAAATTTAATTTGATTGGACCTTTTCTTGGAACACAATCCGGTGTAAGGCAAAATCATTGAAGAGACCTATCGGAACACAATCCAGTGTACTCGTATTAATTAAGGTCGAGTATTATATGAACTCTTAACAATTTTCGGATCAATTTTTATGCCTATTAAAAATGTCGAAAAAAAAATAGGGATTCAATTAATAACTTGCGAGTAACTTGATTTATTTTCGCTCGTGCCGTGCCCCAAATTTTGCCATTTTTATCATCACTCAATTCATTTTTCCCCTTTTGTCGACTAAAAAAAGAAATAGAAGGACTTATGACGTAAGGGTGATGCCAGCGTGATGTATGGAGTCCTGCCAAGGGGGCTCGGGTCAACCGGGTCGTCAGGGGTCACAGGTTCCAAATGGCATCCTTTCCATCCAACACTTTTTTTTGTTTGTTTTTTTTATCGTATATTTTCTTTGGCTAGACTTTTTTTTTTTTGTCATACTTTGGCTGGAATTTGACATGTATTATGTTAGAAAATTTACTTCTAACACTAAAATTATAAGGTGCAGAAAAATCTCATATGTATAAAGAGCATATAAGATCTATTGTTAAGTAATGTGGGATATTTCAACAATTATTAATGTCGTGGAAAAAAAAAAAACAAACAAACGAAACAAAAACGAGATTACCAAATGAGAAGGGTAATTTGATATCATTTCCAAAAATGAGATCACCTAAACAAAGTCGGAAGTTCGCGTAAGGAAAAATATGGAGGGCTGATCATTTAGTTCGCCTTAAGGATTGGACTGCTATAGCAAAACCTGGAGGCGAACTTCCGACTTTGTTTAGGTGATTATCAGTGCCGGATAGTGTGCCACTATCCCAACTTTGTTATCTTGAAATATGCAATGGTCTCTAGACATCAATATGCACGGTGCAGGGATCGATCCGCACAACCGGGATTGATCCGCACGGTGCATGGATCCATCCACGATCGATCCGTATGGTGTAGGGACCGATCCTGCTCGATCGGGATCGATCCGCACGGTGCATGGACTGATCCACTCGGCCGAGGCCCTCGACCACGATCAATCTGCACAGTGTAGGGACCGATCCCACTCGACTGGGATCGATTCGCACGGTGCATGGATCGATCCACATGGTTGAGGTCCTTGACCACGATTGATCCCGCTCGACTGTGGATCAATCCACGATCCACCCACATGGTGCAAGGATCGATCTATATTGTGTAGTGATCGATCTCGCTCAGCCGGATCCATCCGCATCATGCATGAGGTCGATCCACATGGCCAAGGCCCTCGAATGAGATCGATCCACGATCGATCCGCGCAATGCAAGGATCAATGCACAGTCAATCCACACGGTGCATGGGTCGATCGGGATCGATCCAGACGGTGCATGGATCAATCCACGGTCAATCCGCACGGTGCATGGATCTTTCCACATATCCAAGGCCCTCGACCACAATCGATCTCGGTCGGCTGGGATCAATCCACACGACCAAGGCCCTCAACCATGGTCGATTCAGACGGTGCATGGATCAATCCACGGTCGATCCACACGGTGCATGGATCGATCCACACGTCCAAGGCCCTCAACCACGATTGATCTCGGCCAATCGGGAACGATCCATGATCGATCTACATGAACAAGGCCCTCAACCACGATCGATTCGCATGGTGAGAGGATCGATCCATGCACCGTGCGGATCAATGGGATTGTGTGAAGATAAAAACTATAGAGTCAACTGAGAAAATATGAAGAGTCTCTAAATTAGATGCAACATCTCAAGAGATATGGAAAATTGGGGGAAAGAAAAATCCTTAAAACTAAATCCCAAATGTCAAGCCCTTCAACTTGCAAGTCTCTTGTTCTTTACTCAAGATAAGACATAAGAAGTAATACAAGTAAGACAGGCATGCCTTCTTCGAACAATTATGAACGCACCTGTGACATTGATATTCCAACTTCACCATAAAGTACATATATCTGTAAAGTAATTATTCGTAATTTCTTGGCAATTCATCTAGGTGATTTTCTTTAGCGAAATGACGACATTGACGAATGCATTCTTCTCCTTGGACATGCGATCAGCAAGTAGAGCCTCATACCTCTTAAAGACCTCATCAATAATCTCTTTACCAAAGTGATCAATGAGCAAGGGCTCGGCCACGGCTCTCATGCACTGGGCCAAATTGTGTCCCCCATCCTTCAAGACAATATCAGAGTCAGAATCGGTGGCAAGTATACTCCAATTCACTTCGGACATTTCCAAGCAATCAATTGAGAATGACCCTTGCTTTTGGACCTCCCCTTGTACTTCTTTTGGTGAGGGTGTGTACTGAGGGATGTTGAAGGAGTCTAGTTTCTGTTCTTCTACATGTCCCTGGATTAGTGCAGATGTAGAAAATTTTAGGTTTTCCAACCAAAGAAGTGACAACTGCAAACCGTAATATCGTAACAAAATTCACAGTTACTTGTCTATGTTATTATTGCACATTGATAATACATGAAGTTTCTTATCATGTAAATGTTGATTCCATTTTAATAAAGTCTACACTAGCCTAAGAGGGAATAAGAGTGTGCTCGAAGCACCTCATAATTTTATCTCTCATTCTCTGATTTTCTGGGGAAATTAGCAAAAAAGTCTGAAACCCATTATACTTATTCCAATTTAGTCCTAAATCTTTTAACTTTTCCAATTTAAACATAAATTTTTAATGATTAGCTAATTTAGTAATAAATTTTTCAATCCTGCGAGTTTAATCCTAAATCTTTTTGACAATTTATCAATTTAGTCATTCTAGCTATTTTTGGCGGAAATTGCTAACGTGGCAATCTAATCAGCCCTAGCTATCTTAATGTCGGCAATTTTATTAATTTTCTTAATATTTTCTTCTTCTTTTTTTCTTTTCTTTTCTTTTACTTTTTCCCATTTTTCCCTCCACGGGCCTTGAATGAGGGCAACCCTTGCCTAGGTAAGGGTCACGCTCGCCAGGGGTCAATGATGGGGACCCTTGCTTGAGGCTAATGAGGGAGAACCCTTGCTAGGGTAACCGTCACCTAAGGCTGGCAACCTCCATTAGCCATCACTAAAGACTAGCAATGACCAGTGGAGTAAAAAAGAAAAAAAAATTAAAAAATTAAAAGTTTTTACTTTAACGCTAGCAGTGTTATTTAGCATAGTTGGTGTTTGGTAGATCGCTACGTCAACGATTTATAGTTATAATTAGTCGGAAGGATTAAATTGGCAAATCATTTAAAAAATTAGGACTAAATTTGTAAATATGCAAAATGTTTATGACTAAATTGACACAATTAAAATGTTTAGAATTAAATTGATTAAATTAAAAATATATATAACTTAAATGGCACAAGTGTAATAAGTTTGGAACTTTTTTTTTGTAATTTTCCCATGATTTTCTCGAATACATTCCTAAGCAAGAGAAATGGGATTATTCTTTTAAGATTTTCAGATTGGAATTTTGCTTTCGATCAGAGAATTCATATGCAAATCTTAACTATAGGTTTGCAAGAAAATTCTTGATGTTATCTAACATAATCAGGGATTATGTTTGATTTTACAGAGTGTAGAAACAAAAATTATTCCCAGAGGACTATCAAATTTCACTGGCGTGGTAGGATGTGACAATTTTTTATGTGATAAAAATTATTCACAAAGGGCTAACAAACCTAACCTCCAATTTAACTTAATGTGTCCACGACGATTCAAGTACTATTTTGATTTTTTATTTGTTACCTCTGAGACCATCTGACCGAGAGCAATGGCTAAGAGCTCCCAAATGTAACAACACTCTTTACTTGAAGGATCGTCGCTTCTTCGACCCAGGAGGGTCAACACCATACGTCCTCCCACCAGTAACTCTTGCCCACGACACTCCAAGAACGTCGAGAAGTCCCTCTGAAATTGCTCGTAGTATGCCCTAAGCACCTTTGGAGGGCTTGATCTCGCCATGTATATGTTGCCTTTGTTTCCCTCTAGTCCTTGTGGGACCTGAGGAGGGAGGGAGGGAGAAAAAAAGTGAGTGGGTTTGATTTCCAAGCACACCCTTCGTTTCTTCATAAAATAGTATAAATTTCCTAAAACCCCAAAATACACTTTCTGGGTGTCTCGACTATTATTTGCTTGACTCTACCTTTAAAAAAAGAGTTGGACAAAAGTTTCCAAAAAACAACAATAATAACAATGATAAAAATAGTGTTTCTCGACATATGTTTCCATTAGGTTTACAAATTATGAGACAAAAAATTACCTGAGATAGCCACATGAGGCTATACGAAGAATGAATCAAGTGCAGGCTCTCTCGAGCGAACAATCTTCCATAGAATGAACCAGGAACGCCATTGACGAAGCACGGCAACGTTGCTGACACTCCATACTTGCTCTTCAATTGCTCGCTCAGCTTCCCTTGGAATCTTGGCAAGAAGCTGCTGAAGAGGGTGTTGAAGTCGTTCCCTGGGAGATCGTTCAAGAACACTTGGAACTCCGGCAGCTCATGCTTCATTGCCTTGCAGAGATCAATCACGATGTTGATGATCTCGGACACAGCGAAAAGAGCATTGGGACCGGTGGAACAACCCAAGTCCGCAATGGCAAGGCTCGTCGGTAAGGTGGCAGCAACAGTGGAGAAGAGAGCTGTGATGGCTGCCTCCATTATGGGTTTCGTCATCGATATCACTTTTCTCTACAAAAAGAAAAGGAGAGCATTCACTCAATATAAAGAAAAAAATTCGTGTCTTTAATTTTTCGTATATAAAGTAATAAATCCCAAAACTAGCCAATATATCCAGCGATATATCCATGGGCAGTCCAAATAAAATGAAATAATATTGCAGATTCCATGCAATTTCTTTGTGAATTCAAATTAGAACATCATCGGAAAGGGTTTGTCCAATATTGCAATCATTTTGCGAGATCTAGTACTCTCATATAGCCTCTGGTGTACATTCTTTTCCAAGAGAAATCTTGTTGATTGAAAAGTGTATCTAGGAATTAGGGTCATAATTTCAATTATTGAATGGTAAATTGGTAAATTGGCTTCTTTCTGCATATAGAATTTCAAATCTTGGTAAAACAAAAAGAATCCTAGTTTGCTATAAAATGAAGAAATCATGTTATGGTGCACATAAGATTGAAATAATCAAACATTAAATGCAGATTAATCCAAGATTTTCAGAGCCCACGAGGGGCAATGAGAGATGTACCTGAAGCAATGAGTTGTTAGCATAACTTGTTTCTCCCATTCCTCCATTCATGTGCAGTACTTGCATGACTTCCATCTCACCCGTGAGTTCCATCTCTCTCTCCCTCTCTCTTATACGTGTGTGTGGCGTTGCTTTAGTTGGCTTGCATTTGAATTGGTACGAGGCTCTTCTATTTATAGACAGTTTTGGGGTACCTTGTCTCGATGTTCTGCATTGATTGCAAGTTGCAACTTGAGCCTAATTGTGTGAAAGATGCATGGGCGTGATCTGTACTTCGAGATAAAGATAGGATCTGAGTGTATAAGAGTACAAAAGAAATATTCAGTGGTTAAAGACTGTCATGTAAGCAACTGATATTATATGTATATTTTTTTTACTTTCAATCATTCACAATTTGACACATGTTCATTCATTTATGCAATTGATATAAAGGATCATTTATAAGAAATGCCCTTTTTAGATCAATTATATTTCAGAAAACAAATGGTGTGAAATTACACAAGTCATTTGAAGTTTCTATTAAAAAAAAAAAAAGTACACATAGATCCGTAGAATCACAGCACAAAAAGTTAGATTGCTGGTGCATTTTGTGTTTTGTGGGGCCTAACGTCGACTAATCTTAGATTAGGGAGTTAAAAGCAACTCTGCAACAAGGTTGTTACCAATCTAGTAAATATGGAGGGCTGATCATTTAGTTCGCTCCACCAATCAGCATCCACTTTACTTGCCCCGACCACGACGTCGACTGCTAGGCTTCGCTTCGAGTCGCCGCTCGTGCAGTGGACGACGTTCGGGGAGGAGGAGGAGCGAGGGAGCTCCAGATCCGTCACCAGGCCGGTGATGAGCTTTGCGCTGCGGGACTCCGCGCGCAAGCGGAGGAAGGAGTCGAGGACCTCGCGGCGGAGCATGGCGATGAACTCATGCGGCCTCAGGGTCTTGCCGAAGTTGACGGTGATGTTCGACAGCGAGATGACCCTCACCTTGGTGACGCGGTGGTCGACGAGGTTGGGCAGGAGGTCGAACTCGTCCAGCATGCAGAGTGGGATGGCGCTGCCGCAGGGCTTGGCGGAGGAGGGGCTGCGCTCGAAGAGGAAGGTCTTGACGCCGCCGGAGGCGAGGGACTTAGTGGCAGAGGACCCGGCCGGCCTGCAGCCAATGATGGTGGCGCAGAGCTTGCGGCCGGGGAGGGGTGGGTTCTTCGAGGCGGCGATGGTGAGGGGGCACAGGGAAGGCTTGCGCGGTTGCCGGTTCCCGAGGCGGAGGGAGGCGAAGTGGTGGTGGAGAAATATGCTAAAGTCTCTGTTAATGATCAGCCCTCCATATTGGCAATAGATAAGGATTACTTTTAACACTAATCAGCTATAATTTAGTTCGCCTTAAGGATTCAATTTTCTTTTGGTCCTACGTCCTCGTGCTGATTAGTCTGCCACTATCCCATGGGAGCTAGAGGAAAGACCACAACATGAGAGCTTTAAGATCTTACATTTAAAAAAAAAAAAAAATAGTTAGGTGCACCATCAATTTCAGCTGTCATAAAAAAATATATATTTGAAAAGACTACATTGGACTTTGTCGCTTAAATTAGAGGAGATAATGTGAAGTACTTGATAATATTTTAAATAAATTTTATGATTTTATTACACAACCTAAAAACGTTAAGATCTAATTGGATCTACAGAATTTGAATTAATTTGTCCTTGTACATGGCTTAATTGCAAAATTTTTACAAATTATATGTCAGTGATATAACAGCATTTAATTGTCCTTTTTCTTTACCAAACTTAATGTGATAGCTAAAGACACAAGAATGACGTGATAACTGAACTAACAATTGAAAGCATAAAGTAGTAGATGGAATACAAGACTAGTGGTGAATTGATTTTATTTGCCTTAGATAAGTAGCGTAATGCTTTCCCGAATGTCGTGTGCTCACTTATTGCAAATTGATGTCAATCATTGGATGACAAAGCATCTCAACCCTGCAATCAAAGATAAATTGATGTCCACCATTGGATTTGGCACGACAATCTTATCCTGCCAAACCCCACCGTCCCATAGCTCACACCATAATTAATAAATCATGTTCTATTATCAGGAAAAATTATCAAAAAGGTCAAAACATTTTGCAATTTTGTTAATTTAATTCCAAACATTTTTGTTTTGTCAATTCATTCATAAATTTTTTACAATTATATCAATTCAGTCCATATTACCAAATTTGGCTAACCAGCACTAATGTGGATACCAACCGTTCGGTCGATGTTAACGTGGATAATTTTTAATAGTACTTCATTTTTTTTTTCTTTTTGTTCTCTCCTTGCTTCTTCTTGCCCAATCATGTGTACTTGAATAAAAAACACACAAGCAGCCTAATATTGTCTCTAAAACAAAATGGCAATCCAAAAATCCCTATTGTAAAGTCATAAAGGCTTGTTTAATGTCAAATAAGCCAATTAAAAGTCATTGTTCACTGTACTATTGATTATAAATTGAATTTAGGAGAGGTTGTCGTCAAAGTAGAATAATAAGGAAATACATGTACACGCCGCCATGTAATTTTTTGAAGAATAAAAGTCAATTTTCAAATTTATTTTCATTGAATTCAGTGAACACAAGCTAATATCTTTACCAAATTTATTTTGATTTCCATCATATCTTAAAAAAGGCAACAAACACATACCAATTGTTCAGGTTAGTTTTTTTTTTTTTTCCGCCACTCCTTTTTTATTACAAATGCTTTACAAGTTTTAATTAGGGTTGTGATTTTTACTCCTCATTTAGCTTAGACACTTTCTATCATAATATTTTAACCATATTGTCCCTTATATGGCCTACCTTTTAACATTATTTGCTTCTCTTTTTTCTTTACTTCTCTTTTTTCATGGGTCCCACTTTCCTCCCCCTTCTTATCTTTCCATGCCTTTAGTGTTCTGTCAACAATCCCGTTTCTCTCTATTCCTTTTTTTTTTTTTTTTTTTGCTTCAAACATGCCTTTGGTGTCTCATTCTCTCCCTATTTTTTTTTCTCAAAAAACATTCAAATGCTTCATGTGAGTCCTCGACAAAAGCTCAAAAGGAAGAGTAGAATATGACAGAAAATGTCAACTGAACTTGTTGGTGTTATTATTACCTGCTCTTCACCATTTGCAACTTCATTATTAGCTACATTTAAGCAATTTTAAAATAGAAAGGGATGCTCTCTCTACACAACCTGGCAGAGTCTTCCCAACCCCATCCCCTCCTCTGTGTCTAAGAACATGTGCTCATCAACATGATGTCCAACTCTCCCCGATTCCCCTCACTAACTCCTCCAATCCCCACACCATCCCCCTCACCTCCACTCATTCCCCTTCGTCGTTCGCTTCCACATTCCTCCTCAACCAGGGAGGATTAGTGTGGCATAAGTGAGGATGACATGGCTGGCACCGAGCCAAGCTGCTGTGAGCCTAGCCGAGCTCGATGAAGTTCTTGCCAGTGGGAGGGAACAGGCGAAAGTGAGCTTCAATAGAGAGCCACTTGGAGAGGAGGAGAGTAGAGTCCCTATGCCAGGATCTGGTAAGGGGACAACTGGTGATTGAATCGTAGACGTGCTCATCTTGTTCGATGACGTGTATCGGTATCCTACGACTCTGATCTCCCTCGTGGTCATTAAACCTAGTGTTTGCAAACTACTTCAACGGGATTCGTCAGTTATCTGTTTATAGGAGCTAGCAAATGATAAATGTCGTGTGGTGGTCCTTTTTCTTTTGGTTTTATGAATGCGATTGCCAGCTTGAGTTCTACGCATTCGTTATCCGGTGCTTCGTCTTTTAATCATAGTTCTGGGATTTTTGGCTTAATCTCTCTTTGATCAATCCTCTTTCTAGAGTCTACACATGCTGAGAAGGCTTGTTTGAAGCGAAAAAATGGAACAAGAGGGAATAGATAGGGAAAGATGAGAAGAAGAAAATTGAGATCCATGAGGAAAGAAAAAGAAAAGAAATAAAAAAGAAATAAAGAAGAAAGAGAATAATGCCAAATGGTGGGCCACATAAGGGACGATATAGTCAAAACACTTTAATATGGAGTGTGTAAGCATAATGAGGAGTGGAAAAAGCGTGGCCCCTTAGCTATTGCTTTCTCTTTTAATGGAGGAAATGCTTGAGTTATTTTTAATTTTAATACTTTTTTAAAATTATTTATTTATTTATTTATTGTTATGTGTGAATAAAAATTTCATCATAACTAGCATCCAAACTTTTTTTACTCTTTAACGATAAAAGTTACTACTAGATATACATTTATTTCTAATGTCATATGTCCATACTTCAAAAGACCATCATAATACTCATTTTAGAATACTAATGGAAAAAGAAGTATGAAACTAGCTGCCTAATTTTTTGGTAGTGACAAGTTACAATTTGTCAAATATAAGGTATTCCCCAGATTTTTTAAAATATTTCAAAAACTCATCATAATCCTCAATCTAGAATATTAATAGATTTAGGGAAGTATGGAAATAGTCAGCCCCTTTTGTTGGTAGTGATAAGTCATGATTGCGTTAATTTTATTGAAACCAAATAAAAATGTCAATATGCGCTTCTCAGTGGACAAGACATAAGAGCTCACAACATCGTTGATTTTCTACAAAGAAACATAATGTGCTCATAGGGACCATTTGGCTAAGGCGGATATGCTAGTGGACCATTCGATATTTGTATGGCAAACTTGTCTTTCTCCATGGTTTGTGGACTTAGAGAACTATGTAAATATGCATTTGGTAATTGAGATGGTAGCATGTCGTAATCTAATTAGTTTTATCATTATGAAATGAAAATTCCATACAGGCTATTAAGAACATGTGGACCCCTGAAATGCCATAACTTAGCACAAAGGGATAATTAAGTGCCATAACTTACGAAAGTGACATTTAAGTGCCAAAATCGGAGCAAAATAAATCACTTGAGTGCCAATCCGGCCAAATTCCGGCCACGACGCTAACGTGTCAATTTTCCAGCGAAATAAGTGCAAAACGGCGTTGTTTTGGTGCTGACGTGGAAAAAAATTAATATAAAAATTAATTTTAATTAAATTAAAATTAAATTTATTTAAACACTTATAAAAAATATAAAAATTAAAAAATTAAAAAAAAAAAAAAGAGGCGATTGAGGGTCGAGCCCTCATCGCCACCGCCGGCAAGGGTTGGCAATGGAGGGGGCAAGGCCGGTCAGGGCCGGTGACCCCGGCCGACCAATGGCGAGGGCACGCAAGCCCTCGCCCCAATCTAGGGCAAGGGTCGACGACCCTCACCCGGCCGAGCCAAGGGTAGCGACCCTTGCCTAGATCGGCAAGGGCTTGTGTAGGGGGGAAGGATGAGGAGGGGAGGCAGCTGGCTGCTAAGGAGAAGGAAGGAGGAGGAGGGAGGCGGCGACGGCGAGGGCTGGGGCCACCAAGCCCTCGGCCGGTGAGGGCCATGACCCTCGCCCAAATCTGGAGCGAGGGCACGCAGCCCTCACCACCCGCCGGCTGGGCCGCTGGCCCTTGGCTAGGGCTCAATAGCCCCGATCGACCCTCCCCACCTTCCGGCGACGGCAGAGAGGCGGCGGCGACGAGGGCTTAGTCCTCAACCACCAGCTACCTTCCTCCTCCTCCTCCTCCGTTTTTTTTTTTTAAATAAATATAAATTATATTATTAATTTGTTTTAAATTTAATTTAATTAATTTTTACATTATATTAAAATTCAACTTATGCCAAAATGATGTCGTTTTGGCCGATTTGAGATCTCTATTTTGGCCAACTATAGAAACGACGTCGTTTTGGGTGAATTATAGCCGAGTCGCCTCTCTCGGCGAGCCACCTCGGCGAGAAATATTAATATTTAATTGCCACGTATGATTTCCGATCG
Source organism: Eucalyptus cloeziana (assembly GCA_014182715.1). Taxonomy (NCBI): domain Eukaryota; kingdom Viridiplantae; phylum Streptophyta; class Magnoliopsida; order Myrtales; family Myrtaceae; genus Eucalyptus; species Eucalyptus cloeziana. Next base: position 2,914,911 of record CM024644.1, read on the forward strand.
ACTTCGCCGGAGGTGGCACTCAGGTGTCCCGCTTTTCTTAAAATGTGGCACTTAAGTGTCACTTTCGTAAGCTATGTCACTTAAGTGTCCTTTGTGCCAAGTTATGACACTTGAAGCATTCTTTTGCCGGCTATTAAGTGAACAATCAAGCAATCCGTACAATTGTTTCATTTTTTTTTGTATCACAATCTATTTAGTCATAACATGTTTGATTTGTTCATGAAGACTAATTGCATTTGCTTAGGAGTCCTTGTTTGTGCAAGAAACTTGCCTTAAATTTCATGGCATGTGAAATTTTTAGGAAATTGCAGAAGTTTTCATGTGGTATTTGAGGTCGTCATTGTGTTCTTTGGGTGGTAATCCGATGAAAAATGTTTTCCTATCTTTATGCATGAGTATGAACAGGTGGTACGGACCATAGGTAATTTATTTTGTCACATTGCATGTCAGGCTTGTTCCAATGCAATATACTCGGCCTTAGTTACCAGTCAATTGAAATGAAAGCATCAAGCAACCCCTCCTTGATTGTGTCACTAACAAGTTCTAGAATGTTATGATTTGTGAGAGGACTAGAAGTTTGGAAATTCTTTCTTCGACGTCATCACTCAATGAAATCAAATTTATTTATCATTTTTTCAATATGGCAGGTACAATTTCCTTAGCTTGAGTTGATGGTCTTGTCCCACATGGATGATTTAAGCAAAATATGGACTGACGATCCTAAAGATACTCTTACTTTTGAACATTTACAAGAAGTGAAGATTGATAATTGTAAGAGCCTTGAAAATCTGTTTCCGCATTGGATGGCTACAAGTCTAACCCAACTTATGGAACTTCAAGTGGAGTCATGTGGGCTCAAGGAAATAGTCACAAGTGGAGATGACACTTCGCACTCTACTATTGCTCAATTTCTTTTCTGGCAACTGACTTCTCTGGTGTTCCATGATATGTCACAACTCAAGAGCTTTTGCCTTAACTTGCTTACTTTGAACTGGCCACTCTTGATGGAATTGCGAGTGACCCACTGTGACAAATTAGACATGTCCTTTGTGGCATCCATGAACAAGTGGGCTCAAAGAGATGATCAACATGACCTTTTAGACCATGAAGCAAACTTTTCGCTTGAGAGGGTACGATTGCAATTGCTATTTCTTCTTCATTCTTTTATTCACCCATACAACTCATGGGCAAACCATAGTCATGTCACGTTATGATAATATAGTAAACATGAACCCCTTACATATCAGTTCCTAGAAAACATAAGATATTTCTAACATTTTTAAGCGCACTTTTCATCCTTGGACACCCATAATGTTTTTAGTAACATTATAAACACATCTTGTCACCTGAAATTTCAAGGAACTACATATTTTATATGACAAGATAAGATATTCCTAATAGAAGATGATTTTGGTCAGGGTGATTACCATACTGACCTCTACTTAGAAATTCTCTTAAAAATTCTCGATTTAAATAAAAAATGTGAATTTCCTCTTTCTTGGTAAAATGAATTTTCATTCGTTTGTTTGATCATTCATATGCCAAAACAATTCTTGCCCTTTCTATATAATCATTATAATATGGGTGCACAGCCTGCCTTGGTTGGCGGATGGGCATAGTGGAGCATTTGTTTGTAGTTTGAATTTTGTAGCTCGACTTTAGAAGCTTGAGAGTCATATCTAAGGCTCTAGAAATTGATGAAACGTAAGAACAAAGACCCTTTCCATGGGAATTAATTGATCTAAGTTCACTCCTCCCCTCCTCCTCCTTCCCCCTGCGCGAGCCCTCGCCGATTTGGGCGAGGGTTGTTGCCCTCGCCCGGCCGGGCCAAAGGCCACCGCCCGCTGGGGGTCGCGTCGCAGGCAGCGGCCCTTGGCCCGACTGGGCGAGGGCCGTTAACCCTCGCCGAATGCTGGGCGAGGGCCACAACCCTCTCCCAAATCGGGGTGAGGGCTTGCGAGCCCTCGTCGCCGGTCGCCGGGGTCACCGACCCTCCCCCTCCATCACCGACCCTTGCCGGTGGCGGCAACCGAGAGCTCAACCCTCAACCGCCTCCCCCTTTTCTTTTCTTTTTCTTTTTAAAAAAATTAATTTTTTTAATATTTGTATTTTTTATAAATGTTTTAAATAAATTTAATTAATTTTTTACCACATTAGCCATTTTGCACTTGTTTTGCCGGAAAATTGACACGTCAGCGTTGTGGCCGGATTTTGGTCGGATTGGCACTCAAGTGATCCATTTTGTTCCAATTTTGGCACTTAAATGTCACTTTCGTAAGTTATGACACTTAAATGTCCCTTTGTGCCAAGTTATGGCACTCTAGGGGTCCATATTATCAATTCTAACAAGCTCAAACACACAAACATCTCCTTCCTTTAGAGAGAGTATGATCTTGGATAAATGAGTTGTCTCCATGTGCAGATTGTCAGCCGCTATTCATCTTCTCTCCGACGACAAGTCTTCCCCTGAGCACAATTTGTGTAGTAAGCTTTAACGTCTCGAACAAAACAATTTCTGTGAATGAAGCATTTAATTAGAGAAGCCAATCATTTCCGGGACGAAAATTTGAAAACAAATGAATGCTGGAGGAAGCTCAATAAGAACATATAGGGAATCAAATGGATGAAAAGATTGGCAACCTATTATTTGATCAAAATTGCATCGAGAAAAATGCCAGAGGTACTGAGGCTAAAATCGATAGAATTGATCTACAAAGTGATGTGTAATAAGCATGACCATAGATATGACTCTCAAGCTTCTAAAGTCGAGCTACCTTCAATTCTTAGTTACAGGAATTGGACTCTCCTAGCAACAATATAAATTAAATGCTAATCTGGACTCAAAAATCGAAATGAAGATTGTATAGCTTAAACATGATAGATACGACCAATTGAGTTTGATTGAATTATCTTTTCTTTTGCCCTAATTATCTCTAACATTTAGAGGAGGTGTTTGGCCTCACGGCATAGTTTGCCGAGGTCAGCCAAGCCGTAGGTGCAAATGAAGGGGCCAAGACAGACAATTTTCTTCTTTAGCTCGGTGCGTAGAGTTAGACCCTCTCGGACCGGCTCATTGGTCAAGCCTTCTAACTAGTGGGCTGAATGTCTAATGGCTATGGTCATGCTTACTACAAATCACGTTGTAGATCAATTCTATTGATTTTAGGCTCAGTACCTCTGGCATTATTCTTGATACAATTTTGATCAAATAATAGGTTGCCAATCTTTTCATCCATTTGATTCCCTATATGTTCTTCTTATTGAGCTTCCTCCAGCATTCATTTGTTTTTCAAATTTTCGTCCCGGAAAAGATTGGCTTCTCTAATTAAATGCTTCATTCACAAAAATTATTTTGTTTGAGACGTTAAAGCTTACTGCACAAATTGTGCTCAGGGAAGACTTGTCGTCAGAGAGAAGATGAACAGCGGCTGGCAATCTGCACATGGAGGCAACTCATTTATTCAAGATCATACTCTTTCTAAAGGAAGGAGATGTCTGTGTGTTTGAGCCTGTTAGAATTGATAATATGGAACTCGAAGTCTCCATTTTCAGGAGGAATTTCAAGACTAAGGTTTAGACTTTAGCATGCCCACAGAAAAATCACTGCCTCACTATGTTTTGTTTAGTAAATCAAATCAAAGAAAGCAAGACTTTCTGCTGCAAGTAAATGAATGGTGATGTATTTCCTTATTTGTTTTGGAGAGCAGTGGACGTTGCACCTGTATGTTGCGTTCTTTGTTCGGCAAAGTATAAATTGAACTCATGCGGAGCATGGGATTGATAAAATAAAAGGTCAAGGGCAATCCTTATCCATTGCCCATGTGGAGAGTTGATCTATGACACCATTGAGGTGGTCACAGAAAGGGAAAATGTCCTGCACCAACTCTATTTTCATGAAATCTGTAGTGGTCTCCAGATTCTAAGGAAGGTTGTATTGAGGATAAATCTTGCAAAGCATCAATAGCACAAAAGGAAGTTTCAATAAGAGGGCTAGTCTTTTACCTTTTCGCTGTACAAAATGGATCAATGACCTCAGAAGAGTTATAATGAAAATTATAATAATTATAGAACTGCATGGCCATAAAATTTCCAGAACTCATGATCAGCAGGTATCCCAATGTTCTTGACCTTGGGGCTTTAAAGATAAAGTAATAACACCATCTGTCAGTGAACTTGCTTGTATCCCCCAAAATAAACCATTAGCAGTCGAACTATCCCAGCGGCTTTTATGAGTCAGACACAGCCAGATCAGAAGAAATGGCACTGCTCGGCTTGCTGGTTTTTTCTGATGAGATTGTTAAAGCGGCCATTGACTTCTGCTCCATTGATGTGGCCCATCTTGGAGCATTCGTCTCCAAGTATCTCTTGTTCTCCTTCGTTATGGGAATTACTAGAGGGACTCTCCTAGCAATAGCCAAGCCATAACCTTTAAGCCCCACACACTTCAATGGGTTGTTCGTCATTAGCTTCATTGTTCTGACTCCCAGGTCACGCAGCATCTGCACTGTAAGTCAATATGTTAAGCACTAATGCCAATGCCTCAAATACTATAAAAATCTTGATTGTGGAGTGATTCTTTATGCTAATTAGACCTCCTCCACAGAAGATGAGAACTTGAGGCTCTGCTCGAGTTACCAGTTTCCTCTAGTCCTACGAATGAGTACATTCTCTGAAACAGTCAGTGAAATTCAACTACCTTTAATTTCAGATTAACATAGTAGTTTCTTAATTCTTGACAATGACCATGAATCAAACTCATTCAGAATCTAAATTATGCAGGATCTTCTACATCAGTATAGTTTGACTTAAGGAAGAAATACCAGCACACCAATTATGTACTCTCTATGGTCAGAATCTAAATTATGCAGGATCTTCTACATCAGTATAGTTTGACTTAAGGAAGAAATACCGGTGCACCAATTCTGTACTCTCTCTGGTCAACGGGAAATCCGAGCTCCACATTTGATTCCATGGTGTCTCATCCATCGTCCTACAGGTCATAGGCATGTAGCTTGTGCCGCAAACCTATGCCTCTTCCTTCGTGCCCTCAGAGGTACACCAGCATGCCCCTACCAACCGCTTCTATCTGCTACAGCGCAAAGTGCAACCTGGTTGCGTAACACTGAGAAGCTTTTGTTTAGCATACCAAGCACAAGAATCATCCCTGTTTTGGGGCATTGTTCGTTGTCTTGCTAGTTAGGGTGCGCATGGTAAAATTTCTTGGGCGGGGAAGAGTTTTTTTTTCCGAAATAGTTCTTTTCTATTTCTATTCCGGATAACGCTTTGAGCAAAAGAACCCGTTTGATAACCCGCACAAAATTTCTACTCTTGGAATAGAAAAAGAATAGAAATGCGTTTGAACGCAACGATTCTTTTTGTATTTATTTATTTTTTATTTTTTGTATTTATTTGTTTTATTTGTTTTTTTATTCTTTTATTTGTTTTTTATTCATTTTTGAATTTATTTGTATTTATTTATTTTTTATTCTTTTTTGTAGTTATTTTTTTTTTTGCTTTTTTTTTTTTTTTTGTATTTTTGTATTTTTTTTATTTTATTTGTTTTTTTTATTTTCTTGCGTTTGTTTTTTATTTGTATGTATTTTTTGTATTTCTTTGTATTTTATTTGTTTTTGTATTTATTTGTTTTTTATTTGTTTTTTTGTATTTTTTTGTATTTTTTTATTTCTTGCATTTGTTTTTTATTTGTATTTATTTATATTTATTTTTTTTGTATTTATTTGTTTTTTTATTCTTGCTCACGGTCGGTGGCGGCGGGCGGCGGTTGGCAACCGGCGGCGGCGGCCGACAACGGTCGATGGCTCCGGACGGGACCGGAGGTGGCCACGACAAGAGAGAAATAAAACAAAAATAAAAAGAAAATTTGCTTATTTTTAGAAATTGTTCCGGACAAGAAGCAATTTTTTTTTTTTTTCTCGTTTCTATTCCTAGGCTAACTTTTCTATTCCGGGAATAGAAATCAACTTGGCGTTACTAAACATGTTTTTGTTCTTTTTTTGTTTCGAAGAACAAAAGAACGGAAATTCTTAGGAATAGAAATGTTTTCATGCAGACCCTTAATATCACCATCTATTCAGCCTTGAGAACCGGAATTAGATCGATCTCAGAATCTAAAAAGCCTATAATTGTTTTATCCCTACAGCTAACCACAAAATCATGTTCTCAATCCCACCAAATCACTGCACAAAATTGAAGAAAAGAGAGCACAAGGCAAATGCTTCACTTTATGGCAGCTTGGGCTGCGCATGATAACATTTCTGCCCCTAAGAGTTTTTTCGAAATATAGTTTTCTATTTCTATTCCGGGAACAATTTCTTAGTAAAATAACCCGTTTGGTAACTACACAAAATTTCTACTCTTGGAATAGAAAAAGAATAGAAATGCGTTTGTTAACGCAACCGGCGGCCGGCGTCCGGCGACCGACGACCGGCGTCCGGCGACCGACGGCGACCGGCGACCGACGGCGGCGGTGGGCGGTGGGGGCGGTGGTCGATGGCGGCGCAAGAAGAGATGAATAAAAAAAAAAAAAATTCACTTATTTCTCAAACTTATTCCCTAACAAAAGAAACTTTTTTACTTCTCATTTCTATTCCAAAACCATTCCTGGCTAACTTTTTGTTAACAAAAACTAACTCACATAGTTATCAAACGGTTTATTCTTTTTTGTTAACAAAAAAAGAATAGAAATTTTTTGGGGAAGTTACTAAAAGCACCTTGGTCTCCACCCAAGATCGATTCCATCTATGAGTGTGTTTGTTTCACTGAAAGTATTTTACCGGAAAGTATTTTCCGAATTTTCAGGCATTTGGTTCTCTAAAAAAGATTTGATCAACAGAAAATACTTTCCGGTCAACACAAATATTATGTATTATTTTAGGAAAATCAATTCCTCCGTCTCAAAAAGTAATAACACTTTCCCTTTTCATCTTTTTCTCTCTGGCCTTTCACTTTTCCTCTTCAAATTTTTCTGAGCGGCGTTCACTTTTCCTCTTCAAATTTTTCTGAGGTACGCTGCTGTCTCCTTCGCTCTTTCGCTCATCTTTTTTTTTCGGCTCTTCAACGACGCGCATCTTCTTCGCCATTGAAGGTCCAGATCTTCCTCTTCATCATTGAAGGTCTGGCTCTTCTTCAACGAGGCTCAACACGATTTCAGGTTCTTTCGCTTTTTCTGAGGTACGCTGTTCACTCTCCCTTCACTTTTTCGCTCGCCTTTCTTCTTCGACTCTTCTTCACCGACGCTCATCTTCTTCACCATTGAAAGGTCCAAATCTTCTTCTTCACCAACGCTCATCTTCTTCGCTAGTACATTTAGAATGAGAACATCGCGCATCATTAGCACGCAGAACCCAAACCTCCACATTCAGTGACCGGGCATGGCGTAACCATCAGAACCCAACCGCAACCAACCTTCCAAAGAGCTACCCAGACAGCCAAAAGCGCCTAACAATCACCGCCATACCAACAGAAGCCTCGCGAAATCGATGACAACGACCTGACGTGAAGCACCGAGCGGATGGAAATTCAACGTACCGTAGCTGGCCAAGGTCTGGTCGTCCTTCAAAATCCGGCCTTTGTAGATCAGCCGCTGCTGATCGGCGGGGACATCGCAGTCCCGGGCTAGGGCTGCCTTGAAGGCCCCGATCGTGGACTCCGGGCTCGCCCGGACCGCAATTTTGGAGCCGTTGGAGTACCGGACATTGATCGCGACCGCCGCCCCGGCCGCACCACCCTCCCCCTTCCCGGCGGGCGCCCGGGCGCCGCTGGGATCTCCTCCGTCCGAGCCCATCGGGCCGCTGCGATCCGGCCGGCGGAAACCCTAGGCCCGACGAGACGGCGATCGGAGCTCCGGATCGATGGGTCGATGGGGGCGATACGGATTGGGCGATTGTCGCTGGAAGAGAGAGAGAGAGAGAGAGGGTTTTGTCCGATGCGGAGGGAGAGAGCTTTTTGCAGGAAATGAGAAAAGGACAGATTGTAATGTTTTCCTCCTTTCTCCCATTTTTTTCTTTTCGCTTCCTTTACTTCCTACTTAATATCACGAAAAAATGCAAATTAATATGATGATATATTATATAAAAAATCTTAAATCAATATAATTATTATAAATTTATTATAAATTAAATTTTTTATCATAAAGAACCTCTAAATTAGTACATTTACAACGAATTTATCTTTCATTAATTTTTGTCAAATTAATTAATATTACGCAAGAGAGGCGCATCTATCTGAAGAGAATCAAATGTATTGAAGCGATTAATAAGATCGTTTTGACTTGCTCTTGTAATCGGAAATCATGTTCATTTTCAGGAAAAAAAAAAATACGTGTATGAATTCAAGTTTCCTTTTTATTTTGCAAGTTCGATTCTAGATTTACTAAATTGATTGAGAAAAATCCGTTTATAAAATAACATGGACTCAACAAATTAATTTGTAAGAGGCTATTGTCAATTGTTAGGTCAAATATCATTCAATCATTTTTCAAATGCGATCTAAATACCAGAAAATACTTTCAGTCATGTATCACCGAATAAAGGAAAATTAACCATTTTCCTGGAAAATGGTTTCCCGGAAAACATTTTCCAAAAACGTTTCATTTTTCATAAAACAAATACACCCTAAAATTATCAAATTAAGGTTTCTTTCTCCAATTAAGGTTTCTTTCTCCTTTTTCTCTTCTCTTAATTTGCTTTTCGCTAATTTGGCACTCATTTGGCGTTTCCTTAGTACCGAGTGACAATTTTTGTTCTAATGACGATTCAGTGAGAACAATCAATCTAGAGGATTTAATTGCAGAAACTGAGAAAGTTAGAAAAAGCGATTGTACGGAATAAGACTAACAATACCGAATTACACAAATCAATAAAACCGGAAGACTTGATCGAACGGAATAAACGTTGGGAGACCAAATCGCACAAACGCACCGAAAGTTGGAAGACTAAAACAAGTACCTACCCCCTATTTATGCACATCGACCGCAAGGTGGAATTCTCAACACGACCTTTCCAAAACAATGAGTTCATATATTCGCCGGCGCATTTAAATCACCTAACCCGTGCATTACTATAGCTTCAAGACGTGAATGTGTGAGTCAGTTTTCATTATCTTATCTTGTGCTGAACCCATCGATCTAAACTGACACATACGGTTACACCTACCACTGGTGGAAAAACAATCTGGCAGGCCCGGGACATGCGTTCCGGTTCGTGAGTGTCGTTGATATCAATTGGTCCCGTATTAACATATACCTGGAGTTCGCCATGCACTTGTCGTCCTCGAGCAACAGCGTCTCCCTCCATCAGGAGGGCGTGAGGGATTGGTGACGGGACAATCGCAAGAAAGTTGGATGAGCGTTGTGTGTATATATAGGTCCCACAAAGATGGGAGGGCAAATCCCAGCAAAATCTCTCTCTCATTCTCTTTGTTTGCTTCGTTTGGGAAATGGGGTCCAAGGACATGGGGATTTTGCTTACATTTGTACTGATGGCGATGTGCTTTTCCTCTGTTCGACCGGAGACTCAATACCTCGACTTCATCGTGAGTGAATAATGATGCACGCATGCATTTCTGAAGTTCTTCTCATGCTTTTCATTTCCTCTTTGTCATTCATATCACGAAAGGAAATAGTTTTTTAAGTGCTGGGATTATAGTTTGAGTATATATGCGTGTGTAATCGGTGGTTCTTTGATAAATTTGAAGGTGGAAGAGAAGGTATTCACGAGGCTGTGCAGCTCTCTCTCTCTCTCTCTCTACACTAGCCATAGGCGAGGGCTACACTCGCTAGCCATAGGCGAGGGTCGCCTTCTCTTGAGCTAGGTTTGCCCTCGCTAGTCACCCCTCACCCAAATTCGAGTAGAGGCCCTTGCAGCCACCTCTTGCCCAAGTGAGAGTTGTGACGCCCTTGCCTAGGTCTTCGCAAGCATGGTTGCCTTGACTGACCATAGGTGAAAGGGAATAGAAAAGAGAAAAAAAAAAAAAAAAGGAAAAAGAAATAGATAATTTTTTTAAAAAATTGCAAAAATCATTCACATCAGCATCAACCGTGCTATGTAGGACATTGATCTTTTTTTTTTACCAAAATTTGCTGAAAAAAATCGCACAAATTTTAAGATTAAATTGGCCAAATTGAAAATTTAGGACTGAACCGATCATCGTATAAGAAGTAAAGATATTTTAGACAATTTTCCCACTTGTTAATGGGAGCCCATGGCACTTTTAATACAAAAATGTTTGATTTTTAAAATACTTCACCAGCATTTTTTTACGAGGACAATCGATGCCTTGGACAATAATCAAATGTATACATCATTTTAATATAAATTAGACAATCAAACGTGTGCATCTTGTAATTAAGAACTTTTGACGATCAATTATTTTTTGTTCATGCTTCAAGCATAGAATATTGTGTTTCGAGCGCTAATCGAAATTTCAAAATTTAGATAGAGATTGTTATCTATATGTCCATATCGTTGTATGATATTAAGGATTGTACGTATTAAAAAGGGTTAATATTATTAAAAATTTCAAATTAGTATTTACATGTCTCATTTATCTCGAATTAATTTTCATTTCATAAAGATCCCAAATTGATACCCTTGATAAAATTACCTCAAATTAATTTCCGTCTAAAAAAAGAGTTAACGTTAAGAGAATTTGTGACTGTGAATGTTAGAATCACGGAGAGATGGTTATGATAAAGTTTGCCAATCATATTTGAACGTAACTGCAGACAAAAGGAGAGGAAATTGTTTGCTTATTTTGACTTTGTAATAGGCACGGAGTTATGCAACCAAGAAATCCCTGGTTCAATGGCCCGGAGTACATAACACAGTGTGCAATTCTAGTTGGTTCGAACTTCACTTATGAAGTCAATTTCACCACGGAAGAGGGCACGGTTTGGTGGCATGCTCATAGTGATTGGACTCGTGTGAGTGTCCATGGCGTGATTGTCATTTATCCGGCCGAAGGAAGCACTTACCCCTTCCAACAGCCCCATGCAGATGAAGTTTTACTCCTTGGTATGTATGCAAATTTCCATGCCTCCTTCTCTTCATTTCAAAAAGACCGACCATTTCGAGTTTTATATATACTCTAACCGATGCGCAGAATCCATGAGGGTTTGGACATTCGTACCACAAAAAGAAAAAAATACAGCAGGTTAAAAGTAAGCGAGTGTTTTTCTTTGATTAATTAATTTCAGCAAACCAAACTCGTGAAAGTCTAGAAAATTAATTCGAGGAAAATTTATTTAGATTCATTTTGCACGGCATGCATGAAATTTGGTACGTACTAGAGCATTCTCAGTGGGTGCACATTTTACCCACCTCTGCCCTTTGTTCTCAATGAAGGAAACGGTAAGGCCGCAAGAAGAAAGGAGGCATTTATGCATATTCATATATTTCCATTTTCTCCTAAAATGAACAATAGTTTTTTCAAGTGCTAATAAATTAGAACCTATACCGCAATTTAGTATTTCGGTAGCAACTAAAAATCTTCTCTTTTTTTTTCTTTTTTTTTTTTCATATAGTGGAACGCAAGGCGTCCACCAATTGGTTAATGATTTTGTGGAAAATGATAGTTTGCCATTTTTCCTTTTAAATGTGCAAGAGATTTATGGAATCTCAAAAAATGGAAATAAAACGAACTTACTTATATGGTTATTAGTAAGTCATATGACTTGAAGGTGTTAGCAAATATAGGGTGCCCAGGATTATGTATTTCGGATGTATTAATTTTTTGCCTGTCAAAAAATCATACCGAGCCCTCGAAAAGTTGGACTAGTTTGATTTCTCATTACTATATAGTAATAAAAGAGTGCACGTTTTGTTTATAAATAGAATTTAAAAAAAAAAAAAAAGAGGAGGATTTTGTCGGGTACTTGTCCACTATCCAAAATAAAATGAATTCATTATTTTTAAAGCATGACATTTCTCGTGATGCATAATTAATGCATTGGAAATAAAACCAAGTATGTATCAGGAATAATTAACGAATGTCATAAGGCACTCGTGCTCATGAGCAGGAACCTTAAAGAGTTAAGTATTTCGAGGATATAACGAGTCTTTTCTCTTGAGAGGGAGAGAAAAAAGAGTCGTTTAACCATAGATAAATAAGAGCTATTGCATTATGTTCTATTTAAAATGATTTCATGATGTGGTTTCTAAGACAAAAAGGGTATCTTCGACTTGTAGTTGATGGTGGATTATTAAGCGTTTTGTTCCTCCTTTTCTTCTCTTAAAGGGTCCTGGTACATAGATGATTATCAAGAGCTGGTTGACTATGACTTGGCTGAAGGTACAGACTTGCCCACCTCAGATGCATACACTATCAATGGCCAGCCAGGGGACTTTTGCCCCTGCTCCAATGGTATGTTGCAGTCCAAAACGACGTTGCCAAATTGGAACATGCCTAGATCCATTACCTATGTTACAAATTCTTGTATTCTTTTCTTTTTTGTCACTTGCATGGTCGCAGAATCGACTTACCGTTGGTATGTCGACTACGGGAAGACCTACCAAGTTCGGATAGTCAACGCGGACATGAACGCGGAGCTCTTCCTAGCCATCGCAAGCCACAACCTCGTGGTTGTCAGCATGGACGGAGGGTACGTGAAGCCCTTCGTCACCGACTACATCATGATCTCTCCGGGGCAGACTATCGACGTGCTGCTTGTGGCCAATCAGTCGCTCAGCCACTACTACATCGTCGCTCGGCAGTACTACTCCGGGAAACTGCTATTCACCGATTTCGACAAGACAAACGCGTCCGCCATCCTCCAATGCCGCAGGAGTTATGCCCCTCCCGAGGAACCCGAACTCCCCGTTCCCCTCCCATCCTACTATGACATCGATGCTCAAATCCAATTTACTCGGAAACTTCGAAGCTTAGCCAGCGTGGACCACCCCGTTGATGTTCCGCTGGACATGAGTACCAGAATGTTCGTCACGGCGTCGATAAACAACTTTTGGTATGCCAGTGAATGGATGGGTGTGAGCTTGAATAATATTTCTTGGGTCAACCCGCACACTGATGTACTCTCAGACTACTACAGGTAACTCATCCATTTCGAGGGGGTGAAAATTCTCTATTCCACACTATATAATTCTTTTGGTGTCTTAACTAATCTCGACCGTCGATGAGAATTTCATGTTCACAAATCGATGATTGAAATTTAATGAGGCGCAGAAGATGGAGAACCCATGTGCCCACTATATATATATAATGCGGTCATATATAAGCAATATAAACAGGATCGACAGCGTCTCATTGCAGATAAAAATGAGATTTTTTTTTTGTATTTTGATATGCCATAACATCGACCGCACGATTGTTAAAGGAACACGAGTGGATTCTACACGACCGACTTCCCTGACCAGCCACCGACGTTCTCCAATTTCACCGGACGATCTTCCTGTCAACACGACGGAGCCGATCCAGGGGCCCAAAGTGAAGGTGCTGAACTATGGCGAAGAGGTGGAGATGGTGTTTCAAGGGACCAACATTCTGAACGCCTCGATAGCTCACCCGATGCACCTGCACGGCTACACCTTCTACGTGGTCGGGGTCGGGGGAGGAAACTACGACCCGGAGACGTTCAACCTGATCGACCCACCTCAGCTGAACACTATTTCGATCCTGAGGAACGGATGGGTTGCCGTCAGATTCAAAGCAACTAATCCCGGTACGCACGATCGCAAGTAGATGGTAATCTGATCTTATCAATATCCGGGTGATTGATTATCCCTCTCTCCTCCTCCTTCTTTTCTCCCTCTAGGTGTCTGCTTATGGCACTGTCATCTGGAACGACATTTCACTTGGGGCATGAACACGGTCTTGATAGTGAAGGACGGCAGCACGCCGGAGACGAGCCTAAAGGCCCCTCCACCGTACATGCCCGCTTGCGAACCTGCTGCGCTCGCCCTTGAGCTACGAGGATTGAACGACCACTCAGGAACCGATGGAGACTAAGTATGTACTGCTGTGCTCGCTTTGCTGTTTGCTTGTCGAATAAAACGGCCTCCGTCCATGGACTTGGCAGGATGATCTACCAGCTTTTATGAATCATGGGATGTAATGCGAATTCTTACATTTGCTTTTCTTATGCTTCTGTTCTGGGGCAATCTCCACGTGCATTATCCCTTCGATTCCTCTCCTCCATAATTCAAGGTTTATTAGGGCAGGCTCTATTGTGTCCGCAAAATTATGCGATTGGTTTCTTTCTTCTTCATCATCTTCTTTTTCATATTTTGTTTGTAATGAAACCATCCTCGAGTTACTTCGAGCCGTGTGCAATCTTTTGTTTCGGAAAGATATTGCTGAGGCAAGTCTTAAGAATTAGAATCCAAGCCCTCTTATATGGAGAAACTTGACGATGTTATTCGAAGCTGTAAATTTAGATTATATATGTAAATCATCACACAAGGAGACTAGTTGATAAGGACAAGCAAATTGCAAAGAATGTCGCTACCTCCGTGACTAAAGGGAAAGACTTGAAAGATAAGGAGGTGGCTAGCTATGATTCTAAAATTTCATTGTGGATCTGATGATGTATATTTTAATGTCAAATAGGAGATATTGTCTTATTTTGTGACATTAATCTGATATTTGAAGGGAAAAAAAGATGAGTTTACTTTGTCAAATTGAATCATTAGTTTGATAAAATTTGAGCTGCGTTTGAAAGAATTGAACATATTACATTAAAATTTCACTTCCATCCGTGTTCTAGTCATTGATGTCTTTGCCTTTTACCCTGCCCTTGTGTGTGGTCTGTGTGGTTGAAATGCATGTGTGTTAAATATATAAAGGACATGGAAGGCTTCTACCCTGTTGCCCTCTAGGAGCATATATTTTGACATTTTGACTTCAGATTGCGGGATGAGATTGATGACTTTCATGATATGGTTTATTGTTGATTAAAACTCCTAGAACGGGTATCCTTGCAAAGAGAGTCCAGCTTCGTCATTCCATCAAACACCTTCCTTGCAAACTCCAGATTTTTCTCCGACCATATTTTTTTTCACATCTCTCTGTCTCTGTGGCTCTGGATTCCCCTGATTCATCTCCAGCAATTCAGATCACCCCACAATGAACGACACCATCAGATTCCACACTCGAGTCGCAGCCACTCTGATTCAAGTCGTTGCTTTCCTGTCCTTATCCATGTCTGGATCAGATGTATCCGTGGCCAGGCCATCTCCGGCTCATGCCGCCATCGCCGCTGAACCATCGTCAGGCCCGTTTCATTTCCGAGACAAATTTCAATTCATTCCAGGATATGTGCTGTCCATTCTTGCTTCGTTCTGTTCGCTCCCACTTCACCGCCGTCTTTCGGATTCAATTATTTCGCCCATCCACGCCGCGCGCAAATGGGGATGCCCGGTGGTGTTATCTGTTTACAAGAGCTTTATCCGATTGCCAAGGCTAAGGTTGGATGGATCATCATCATCATCTGGATACGATCCGCCGATTCGAAGGATGAGATTCTTCAGTCCCACTCTCGGCACTCTCGCCAGTCCGGCGTCGCTTCGTCAACCGCGGCAGCCGAGGCCAATCTGAGTCTGTCATCATCATCCGAGACGATATGCCGAGCGTGAAGATTGGCGGCGGCGAGCATGAAGAGAAAAAACAAACGGAGAATAAAAAAGGAGCGAAGCGGGGGATGGAGATGATTCGGATGTTGTGTGGGAACACGGCGCAAACGGGAGAAGCCTGGGGTTGTTCTGGTTCTGGATGAGAAAGGAATAGAGTTTGAAAATAAAAAATATATAAAAAAAAAAAAAAGGTAAAAAAAGAACCCACCGTCGTTTTCGAAAAAGCCGGTAAAAAACTCCAAATTATATTCATATTTATCCTAAACTTTTTCTTATGACATAAAAAATCCTAAGTTTGTACCAGTATGACATTCACCTTCTATTAAGATTTCGTTTGATAATTTTATATTTTTTTTCGTTTGAAGTTGTTCTTATTTCATTTGACGTCAGCACCGTTCATTTTCCATAATCTATATAAGCAAACTTATTTAACTATACTTATTGATAGAGGGTAAATAGGTTAAAAAAAATTAAGGTAAATGTGTCATAGTAGGCAAAATTTGCAATTTTTGATGGTTTTTCTCCCTTTTTTTCTTGGCTTCATTAATAATTAGTCGGACCTCATGATTGAGAATATGTCAATCTCTCTCATGAAAGCAAGTCAATTTGCTTGTCGCTTATTGGCCACCGGTAGGCTCCCATTGCCCTTTCCCTCCTCGATGTCCTTGGTAGTGATTATGTTAGTTGTTCTTGTCCCTTTTAGTATTAAGAAAGCACTTTCGTCTCTAGATTGCTAGAATGTTGAATTTGTGGCTTGAAATAGATCATGCAAATCTGTCGCCTATAACTCCTTATTTGAATGAACGGTGTTTTAATGTCATTTGTGAAATGAAAATTTCACTTTTATCCCCTGCAACTTCAATTCTGTAGAAATATTTTAAATTTCCACATGTCTTTCAACTTCATATTTCTATTTAAATTTCCTCTTATTGGAAAATTGACCCAATATCATTTCCGGCTAACGGGGTACGACGACGAATGGCGTCGGAAACGAGGGATTCCAAGATTTCAAGCGATCTTCAGCTGGGAATGGGTCGGGGCTTTATTAGCATGTAGGGTGGGCTATAGAGGGGCTGTAGCCGATTAGGCTTGATGGACTTAAAAGACGGAATTTCATCTTGTCAGAGCTATGTGAATTGGGCCACGAACCATAAAAGCCCCCCTTTTGAACACTCATCATTTTCTAAACGGTTTTTTTTTTTCTAATTAGTTTAGTATTTGTTTGTTTATCTATTCTTTTTCGCTCTATTTTGTTGTTTTTGCTATTTTCTATTTTTTTACTTTCATAGAGACCAACACTTGAATTGTTGATAAAAATTCAGGTGTCGACAACATACGTGATAACACTAAAATTAGTGCTATGGGAAGCCCAATACTTTTGTGAATTGGTTGGTTAACAAGTACATTCTGCATTAACTAACACATTCCCCGAAAATATTTTCCGCAAAATCAAAAATCATAATGAATACACTAGCCAATTTTTTTGGTGACATGCAAAGAAGGTTTCTTGATGATTATAAACTTTGTAACTTATCCTACATTGCTTGCTCATTTGCACTCCCTTTGTTTATCAGAGTATTTCAGGGATGGGATCCTCTTTGGAATCCCTCAAATGGAATGGAAGCTGTTTCACGGTGAAAATCTCTATTGCAAGGACATGAATGTCTTAATATATGGGATTTGGGATCCCCTTATACCCAGTTGGTTCTAGAAGTTGTCTTGCAGCCATGAGAATAACAAGCATTAACACTTTTTGCGAGCATTTGGACCACTGACCCACTGGAAATTCGGAAGACAACAAGAGAATTGGAGAAAACAAAATAAAACAGATATCAGCGGACAAAGTCGGAACGAATCAAAATTAATTCTAGAGTCAAATCAGAGATGAAAATGACCCAGTGGTAAGTACGACTATCAATCCATGGACATTATCATCGTCTGAATGTCATGAGGAACCGGCTGTTTGTGAAAATTTCTTATGGCACGATCTTCCTTCCTCCACCTAATGTTTCAGAATCGTCTCGCTCTCTGTTTCTCTCTACCGCAATTCATCGAACACCTTTGCTCAGAGGAATGCAGCACGTTCTATCTTCGGTCAAGCATCGTTTTCTCTCTGTTCATCTTCCATTTTTCACCAAGTCTTCCCCCATCAGGGTCGTTTCATATTTGATTCAACTTCCAAGTCAAATTTCAATTCGTTTCAAATACGTTCCGTCGATTCTTGCCTTGTTATGTTCTCTCCCACTTCATTGCCGCCTTTCAGATTCCAATGCCGTCACTCGCATCCTTCGTTTCAGGGATGTCAGGGTGGTTGTTTGACAAGAGCTTTATCCAATCACCAAGTTGAGGTCGGACGGATCATCATCATCTGGACAGGATCCGCCTATTTGAAGGATGAGATTTTTTGGTTCCACTCTTGGATTTCCTGCTTGTCCAAGAAGCCCCTCCAAAGGAAGACTTGCTCAAAAGATGAAATTCATTGAGAGGAAGATTCATCCAATATCTCACAATCATTTCCTTTTACTTTTTTCTTATTCTTGAAAGAGCCATCAAAAACTCAAAGTAGATTTATGGGGATATATTTATAGTGAAATATTATTTGTGATGTTGAAATCTCAAAATTAAATTTTTCTAAATTTGTATTATTCTTCATCAGATAATTTTGCACCAAAAAATTAAGTCACTTTCCAGCAAAAAATTAGGTCGTTTAGAGTGTCTATCTTCTTGCTGTCTACCAGCTACCATTGAGCCACCACTAGGGTCCCATCGCCCTATTCCTCCTAAATGTCCTTGGTGTGGAGCCTGGCCTAAGGTAGCATTCCTAGTCCTTGTAGGAGTGGGATTATTTTTAATTGATACACATGACTGGATGAGATAAACCGCACCTTCTAATGTCATGCTTAGCTATTCCCGAACACCTTCATGAAGTTCTCTAGCGCTAAACTCGTTCCCCTCGCTGCGCTCTCCGCTCGGCGTATCTTGCGATTCCCCCTTGGCTTCCGTGCGCACCTCCAGTCTTCGGAGAGGGCAGGGAAAAGAAGAAGGGAACGCCTACTTGGTGGATGAAATGGGCTAGAGCCGATTTATATAATTAGTTCATTATTTATTTATTTATCTATTCTTTTTTCGCCCTTCTTTTCTTTTGTGTTTTTTCTCGATATTTCTTCTTCTTTTTTTGATACTTTTACAACCACATAAGCTTGAATTGTTGACAAAGCTCGAGTGTCGACAACGTACATGATAACATTAAAATTAATGCTATCGAAAGCTCAACACATTCATAATTTGGTTGTTTGACAAGTGCATTTTGCATTGATTACATCACTCCTTGGAAATATTTTTCCAAAAGAGCAAAAA
Organism: Eucalyptus cloeziana; assembly: GCA_014182715.1. Lineage (NCBI taxonomy): Eukaryota > Viridiplantae > Streptophyta > Magnoliopsida > Myrtales > Myrtaceae > Eucalyptus > Eucalyptus cloeziana. The sequence goes on from CM024644.1 coordinate 2,933,873, forward strand.
ATGATGACAAGGGCGGAAAGAAAAGGCTCTTCCCTTTCTAAAATTAATCAAATTTTACGGTCTAAAATTCCAATTTAAATTCTATGTTGTCATTACCGACAAAAATTTGTTAATTGGCACTCTCCCTTCTCCTTGCGAATTCTAATATATGTGAAGCAGTTTGAATATAATAATTCTCATTTTGGAACTCAAGGTCTATCATTCTTTCAAAAGAACAAATATAAGAGAAAGCTTCTCTTGCGAGTCGCAAAAGCGTAAGCAAAACATGAGATAGGGTTCCCTTATGAGCCAAAAGCGAGTAAGTCCAAATGGAAGATTGGTAGCACAAGGAAGACACTTTAACCCATTAGAGTTTGGGATTCGGGGCTTTTTCCATTGACAAAGCCCTAAATTCGAAATGGGCACTACACTGTCAGTTTGTGTGGGAAATTTGAAGAGATTTGGCTTCTTGACTATTCTATGCATGTTGTTTCGATTGATTAAGTGTAAATAGATTCCTTGTTTTTTCTTCAAACAAAGGATTTTATCGATCTTCTCTTTCCGGTGGAAAAGGTGTTAGTGATGTTGGTTTTCATTGGGTTTGTTTTATATGCATATTGTAAATCCTGCCATGAGAATGAGTAATTTGCTTTTGATGACCTGATTGTGTATTGCTTCGCATTCAACAAAGACCTACTGCAAGGATACTTAACATTGCATGGGAAGATGATTATTGATTTATTCGAACGATATGATCTTGAAAGTCCCATTATGATGATGTACAATTGCACAAAAATGCAATCAAGCGCCGAATACCTCTCTCACACTTATCTCTTTCGCCACAGCACCATAATTCTGCAACCCGCATCTCCGCAGCACGACTCTTCCGCAACCTCTCTCTCAACAACAGAGCATTCAAGCCTTTGGCAGTGGCTTTTCGCCTTACAATCGACCCCATCTTCTGCTCTCGAACTCGAACTTGCTCTCACCGCCAAATAAAGCTCACTAGTTATCCCTCTTGAAAAAGGCATTCTTCGAAACGAAGCCCAGCTTTGTCATTCCACAGAACACCTTCCTTGCAGACTCGGTTCCCTCCTCCACATTGCAACCGATGTTTTTTAATCTGGATGAATAGCTAGTGGGAGTTCCATTCATGGATGCAGGGAAGCGTCCGCTGTAGAGAGATTCCAATTGACAGCTTCACTCCCTCTTGGTTTCGTAGAGAGAGAAGGAGACTCTTCTCTGCTCAATGCGCATCGCTGGAGTGAGATTAGATCAAGGAGAGAGAGAGAGAGAGAGAGAATCGAGACGGAGCAATCGGGAGAGAGTGACCGACCAAGGAGCTGAGTATTTTTATTATTTTCTCCTCTCTTTTCTTTTCTTTCATCTGTATTTTTTGTTACTTAATTATTTATTGCCAGTAAAAATCCACGTGCCAACGAGGATGAAACTCTAAAGCCCCTCCTTTACTTACATATCAGTGAATCTTATGTGCCCTCATTTATTCATTAATTGTCAGCTTTTGTAATCTTAAAGCTTCGCGGCCTCTTTCCTCCTTATTGAACCAACGCAAGGGAGGAAAAACGCATGGGGGCCCTTTATCCTTAAAAATGGACTTGCAACCTCATCTGAAATTAAAATGAATTGATTGATCGTTTAGTGAATTCGTATTGCATTGAAGCTGTGATCCGATGCTGAACGGGCTTAACTCTTTAATTTGAGCATAAGCGAAAAGTCATATCTGTGACACATTCTCATTGTACCAACTCAATAATGCATGCTCTACAATCAAAGCATTGGGCGTCACCATAAGAAGCATTGGCATAGTAGTCTCGGGTCGCAGTGTTGGACCTTAGATCAGCTAGTACTTGATTCGAAGCTCATACCTAATCTTCCAATTCACACTACTGATCACCAATTGCACACCTTGTACACAAACGTCGCGTCTAGGTCACTTCTCATGAGAATCGGACCCTATAGAATTCTCATGAACATAAGTGTGATTCTATGTGATGCATAACTACTATCATCCTATAGTCCTTTGGTACTCCCTTTTGGTTCTTATTTGGTTTACAACAAAAAAACACCCAATTGAATTTGGCTTATAAATAGGGTCCTTTCTACGGTGCACTTCGTCATTCATTTTTTGTTTTTAGGCTAAGTAAATCTTGCTCTTGGTCCTATGTATGTATGTATGCATGCATGGAAAAATTAGTCGAAAGGTGGGATCCTCTAATTTTAGGAAATAAATTCACATTATGATAAATAACCCACTGCAAAATTTTGGCCTCTTTCCCCCTCCTACTTTAAACTTACGTTTTTCCCTCATGAGAAAGTACTCGGTAGTTAGAATGCACCATGTCATAGGCGGACGTGGCATTTTTGTTGAAGTCCAATAAAAAAAAATGCCACGTGTCGATGATGTGGACATAAATAAATAAAAAATTAGAGACTTTCATGTCAATCTCACTTTGAGACCATCAATGGCGTAGCCATTGAAGCACACGACACTGGAGTGAAGGTCCATCATATAAAAAAGACTCAAGGTTGATATCTTTAAAGGGCCATCAAATGTGTCTCTATACAAATTTGGAAATGGGCGCTACTCCAAATCTATCTAACAACTCTTCATATGATTATACGAAACCAGCAAGCGATGTCAACACTCGTCCATGGCCATCGTTGATGTCGTTCATCCATATCTGGAATTATGGGCGCTTGCAAAAACATGAAAATCCAAGGTCCACAGTCATCGGAGGAAACTTGGAAATCCAAGGTCCATGGCCACCGGCGGGAGTCATCAAAGCTCACAGTGGAAACACAAGGTCTCTGGCCACCAGCGGAGTCGCCGACGCTCGCAGAGATCTGGAAATTAGAGGATCATGGCTGCGGATGGCTGGGGACAGCATAGAATGGAGAGAGCAAAAAGAGAGAGTGAGATTTTTTATTTTTTTATTTATTCCATGACATCAACACGTGGCATTTTATGATTGGACCTCCAAAATGCATACCACGTCAGCATAAGATGTGGTACATTCTAACTACTCAATACTTTCTCTATATCCATTTTTATAATGCAATATTGTAAACTTGAGTCATATAATCATCACAACACTATACCACTACTATTAATATTACAACCAGGGGTGTGCCCAAAAAAAAAAAAAAACATGGGCCGGAAAATCGAGGGCCAACTTTTTTTGGGCTGAAATAGTCCCAAGCCAGGCCACCATGCCTCGAAAAAATCTTTTGGTTCGGCCTAATATAAGCAATTTGGATTTTAATTAAAGCTCCCATACCCGCCCTGTTCATAAACTAGAAATAATGTCTCATTTCCCTTCTCCCCAAGGCTCCGCCATCTTTACCTTTTCATGAATACATTGGTCTCAACCTCTCTCATTCTCTCCTCTCATGCTCATTGAGTCATTTAATCCCCATTAAGCAGCCACCACGGCACCGTTGAGCCCCACCACTCACTATGGGTGCGTTTGGGAAGACTTTTGGGGAAAGTCTTTAGGAAAATGCAAAGACCTTTGAGTTAAAGGTGTTTTCCAAAATACAAATGGTGTTTGGTAAATTGTAATTTGAAAGCCCTTTGTGAAGCAATTTGGAGTAAAATGGTGTTTGGGGGAATTACTTTGTAAAGGGCTTTTGTGATAAAAAAAATTATTAAAAGAAAAATAAAAAAATTGACCGGCAAGGGGCAGGCCGCCGCCGGCGATCTCCGGCGACGTCCGGCGACCCCCCAACCCTCGAAGACCATTGGAAAAGGCCGCCCGAGGTCGTACGACGCCGGCGCGACCTCCGGCGACCTCGGAACTGGGGCGGCGAGGTCGCGCGACGCCGCCTCAACCTCCGGCGACCCCGGAATCGGGGGTGGCGAGGTCGCGCGACGCCACCTCGACCTCCGACGAACTAGATCCGGGCGTCGAGGTCGCGGAGGACCTCGCCGCCCCCCGGATCTGGGTCGCGGCGAGGTCGCGGAGGTCGCGCGACGCCGCCGCGACCCGATCCGGCGGCGGCGAGGTCGCGCGACCCGCATCGAGGGTGGCCGCGACCACCCGCGCCCGATCCGGGTCGCGGCGACCCGACCTTGCCGCAACCCAAATGGCGCGGGGCTGCCGCGCCACCCCGACGACGGTCACCGGCGACTGCCTGTGGAAGAAGAAGAAGAAGACCTTCGCCGGCGACCGCTCGCGGAAGAAGAAGAAGAAGACCGTCACCGGCGACCGCTCGCCCAAGAAGAAGAAGAAGACGATGAATAGTGAGGGCGAAACCGGAAAAACGAAAAATCAATGAGGATAATTTGGGAATAAAAAAAATTTTAGCCCTTCACTGTTGAATGCCGAGAAAGCCCCGAAAGCCAAAGCAAGGGAGAGGTGCCTTGAGCTAGGGCCTTTACAAATGCAAAGATTTCCCAAATGGGCTTCCCAAAGTAATTGCCAAACACCAACACATTTGCCCAATGGGCTTTGGAGGTTCAAAGGACTTTGCAAAGTCCTTCCCAAACGCAGCCTATATGCTCGCTTGTGTCATGGTCTCCCTCACCCTCCCCCACTCTCCAGCAAGTAGCAAAACAGGTCCTTACTAGCCTATTATGATGTCTTCAAGGTTTTTGGTTTTAGGACGTGCCCTCTGAATTTCTGATGGAAAGTAAAAGGAAAAACGAAGACAAAAAACAAACACACATTTTTCAGATTTCGGGCTGTGCCACAATCGTATTGGGTCTAGGCCAAATGGCTTGGCTTCAGTCTAGGCCAGGTCCTCGAGCTAGAATATCCCAAGCCACCTATGTTTTGATGGGCCAAAGAATTGGCAAGAGCCCGCTAGGCTCGCATTTTAACTCATTCATGAGACGCATGCTAACTCAATATAAATTTGGATACATTGCACTTGCGAATCCAAATAACTAATACGACACTAAAAAACAAATGCGATAACATGGATGCATTAAATTACTTCATTTGGGAGCACAAGATTTGCCAAAGTTACACTAAGTGTTTCATAAAATTCATGTCATTTTTAAATTTAATACTGCATACTTTTTTTTTAAAATATATTTATGCCTTTAGCTCTTTCAAGGAGAATTGATAAAGAAAATGGAATTATATAATTCCCGGATGAAAACCGGCCTAAAGTTATCCTATGAAGCAACCTTCGCTCATCGCTTCATTCAACTAACTAGTCACGGGTCGGTCTATCGAGACAGAGCATTCATCATGTAACCTTGTGAGTGTCTTACTATTTCTCGAACCCCTCATCACTCCTTTTCTCACGTCGCTTCAATGTCTTACCATCAAACATCTCGGTCTCGGTCACAGAGCAATTAATTTGTCCTTTTTGGATTGTAATGAATATAAATATCTTCATAGGATCTCCAATCGTAAATCAATTGCGATAAAGTGTACTACGCATAATTCATATTTCCACAACATCCTTAAAAGGCTCTGACCACCAGAAAAGTCTGGGTACAGGCCGGGATCCAGGCCTGGAAAAACATTTCGTCCCTAGTGCCCGTCCGGCCAACCCCGAAAAGGGAAAGGATTTACTATTCTGACAAGAAGAGCAGGTTCGGATTCACAGATATTCTGCAGTCCCCTGCTTCTTTAGGCGCAGAGTTACATGCACGATCTCAGCCATCGAATAAAAGAAAATTGATGTCAATGGTTGGATTTGGCAAAGACCATTTTATCCTATCGAACTCCACTGTCCCACACCTCACGCCAAAAATAAATAAGGTGCCCCATATCATTATTGCACTGATCAGTGTGTAGGCTATAGTTTGGATTCTCTAGCTTTATACTTTTGAAATGAAGCAATTATCGCTAAAATTCAATGCGGATCCATACTGAAGCACATTGCCTATGGAAACTGATCTTGCATCCATGTTGCAGAATTTGAAACTTCTAAGTTTTCTTCTTTCCTTTTTGCACTTCGGTTTGACTATGATGACTTATTGTCGTGGACTTGTGGCTTTAATTTTTTTATAATAGAGAATTAATTCCAAGAAGTTCCTTGAGAAGATGTGGAAAGGATCCCTAGAACTCGGTGTTTCTCAAGGCTCTAGCCCGTTCAGCCTCGACTATAGAACTAGAAATGCAAAACAATGACACAGTTTTGCCGTGGAAAGGGTAGTGGGAAATCACAGAGCATTAGTCCATTTGTCATGTTCACATCATAATTTTCAAATATCAAGGGAACTCATCTTGATATTATTCAATGAGAGTGCTTGGGACATATTATGATGATGCACAGTTATACAAAAAGGCGATCACTAAAATAAACTTAACATGCAATTTAGGAGATCTTGTCAAAATGGACTCATGTTTAATGGGCAAACCATTATATGAGTTATTTATGTTTAGAAAATAGATCATAAATAGGTTTAGAATGTCAAAGTCCAAAATATATGAGTATTAAATGAGATCGCAGTTTACCTAAACCCAACCAACTTTTGTGACTCTCTTTGCCTTTTTTGATAAAATAGTGGATTCCTCAAACTATTCCAAATTCAAAGAAGTCTAGATATGCCTCACTTCACTCTTATTAAAAATATCAAGACGACTTTGTTTTTCCTCAGTATTTTTTATTTTTATTAGTTTTATAAGTTTATTTAGGATTATGCTAACTTTGCATGATATTTTTTTAATATGAAATTACCCATCATAAGCTACGTAGTGATTATGCAAAAGATCCTTATCAACTTAATTACAAAGAGAACGTCCCTCATGACTTTACTTAGTCATAACATTTTTTTTTTGTTAGAAATTAGTCACAACATTTTCAAATAGCCATAATAGATATACTAATCTAGGAGCTATTTCATATTCTAATCTAATAATTATGGTTAGCATAAAAATTAAACATCTTCAATTTTTTGTTTTGTGAATTGAGTTTTTTGATTACTTAAAGGGATGCCTTGAGGGGCTTTTTGTCAATAAATATGTGAAATGTAATTCATGAAAAATCAATGGTTAATAATAATTAGATATAAGGGTCCAAGTTAGCCCAAGTCTAATGTGTCAATAAGGAGAACATTATCAAAAATTATTATTCAATATATAATCTTTACATGAAAAATCATCGAGATCACCCATCTCTTTAACTCTTAATGGGACATCACATATTCTCAAGGAAATGTACCAAAAATTTCCTAAACCTATTATGTTAGTGCTAATTCAAATCTAAACCTTTTGATTATGTCAATTGAGTCCACTAGCCAATTTTGACTAGAATTCATTGAAATAGATGTCGTTGCCTTACATAGCATTGTTAGTGTTGACGTAAATATTTTTAAATGATATTTTAATCATTTATTATTATTATTTTTTATATTTTTCTTTTCTTTTCTACTTCTTTTTTTTTTCAACCAAGAGTCAACGAGGATTAGCCATAGGTGAGGGCTTGGACGCCCTTCCTAGATTGGGGCCATGATGCCATTGCCCAAGGCTGGCAATAGCTATGGTGCCCTTGCTTGGCCCAAATATAGTGAGGGCATTGCGACCCTAACCAAATCCAAGGGAGGGGTTGTGCACCCTCATTTTGGCTAGTAAGGCGGTGATGGTGTCGTCACCACCCTCACCTAGGGCCTCACCAACCATAGAAAGGGCGTCGCCGCTCTTGGCAAAAAAAAAAAAGTAAAAGAAAAAAAGAAAAAGAATTATAGAAAACTTAAATGTTATTTAATAATCTCTACGCCAGCGTTAACGATGTTATATAGAACGAGCAATATTTATATTAGCAATTTTTCGTCAAAATTAGGGGTGAGTATATTGGACTGGCCGAACCAAGAACTGCCTAGACTAAATCAGACCGACTGACTCTTTCTTTTTCTTTTTCAAAAATATATTTTTTATAATTTATTTTAAAATAACAATAAACCCTAAAATTGTAATAACTTTAGTATTTTCTTAATTTTTAAATTTTTTTGGCTAAGTGGCTTGTTCCATTGGACCAAATCCGACAGGTCGGTCTGGTCCGATTCCCAATCCTAGGATCGTTTGGTCCAATCTCCAGTCCCAAAAAATGGGAGCCGGTCCTCCTGGTTCGATTCTCAACTCCTAAGTAGAACCGGACTGGACTTGAAACTGATCATCCTTAGTCAAAATTGGTTGAATAGACTCAATTGGTGAAATGTAAAAAGATTTAGAACTAAATTTATATAATTGAAATATTTAGGACTGAATTAGTATTAATGCAAAAAAATTTAGAATGTTGTCAAACACTTTTTCCCATATCCACAAGGGTTAATTGAAGTGAAGGGAAAGCTTATTCATTTGGGCCTCATCAAGAGAGTTGTCATTTTTAGCTTAATAATTAGCAACTCTTTGCTTAATTGATCATTGCCTCAGGAGGGGTGAAGTGGGAAAGCAATGTTTCTCAACAATAGATTTATTTGTCCTTTTTAGATTGTGATGATATTAATATCTTCATAAGATTCCTCATCGATTCCTAAACCACTCATGTAAAGTGTACGGTTTTGTACATGACGGTTCAGGTCTTTGAAAAATCATTTTAACTATCATTTACAATTCTGAAAAAGAAGAGTGGTTGTATGGACACGTAGATTTAACCGACAAAAATTTATATGACAGAGTAACAGGCTCAAAGTTACTGGTACGATGCCAGCCATCACATAGAAGATAGTGGATGTCGACTGTTGGATTTGGCATGATCTTTGTGTCCCCACCGTCCCATATCTCACGCCAAAAGTGGTAAACTGTTCCACATCACCATTGCATTAATCATTGTATAAACCATAGATTACCCTTGTGAAATGAAGCAGCCATCACTAGAAGTCAATAAGCAGCACACTGCTTATGGAAACTGACCTTGCATCCATGTTGCAAAATTTAAAACTTCTTAGTTTTCTTCATTTTCTTTCTGCACTTTGGTTTGACTTTGACGAATTATTGTCTTATAAAAAAATATAATCCCAAAAATTGCTTTGAGAAGCTGTGAGAAGGATCTCTCAAACTCGATACTTTTCGAGGCTCCGGGAGGTTGAACCTAGACTATAGAACTAGAAAAGCGAAGCAATAATATCTTCTTGTATGTGGAAAGGGTATTGGGGATTCACGGAGCATGACTCCATTGTTCATGTCCACATCATAATTTTAAAATATTAAGGAAACTCCTCTTTTCAAAAATGTTATGATGACGTACAATTGTGCAACGATGAGATCATTAATTTAAACTAAGCATGCAATTCATTTGGGCCTCGTCAAGAGAGCCGTCAGTTTTCACTTCATAATTGGTTGACCTTTTGCTTAATTGATCATTGCCTCGGGAGGGTTGAAGTGGGAAAGCAATGTTTCTCGACGGTAAAATGAAAGATGCCAAACGAGTGAAGGCACCGGGTCGGCTGTCATATATTTATGAGGATGCAGGAAAAGAAGGTGTCGCATTAAACACCGTCTCAGCTTCCCCCAACTATTCTCATTTAATCTCCGTGTCTCTCTCGACTACCCTAATTAAAGCAATCTTATGTATACTTATATGTTTGTGCAGTAGCAACGGACGAAAGGACACGGAGATATACATCATTGATGGTGAATGGTCAAGTAAACGAACAGTAAAATGCAGAAAACCATTCATTTCTAGAAGAGGGACTCATCGCATTCAAGGCCATCTCAACTCCCACAACTACCCTCAATTACTCTTCTCTCCCTCTCTCACAAGTACCCTAATTAATGCAATCTATCGTTTATTTAGAGGGTTGTCCATCAGCAGCGAAAGAAAGGCCGTGGAGACTTGGTTATTAGTGATGGTGATTGATCAGGGAACAGTAAATTGTTAAAAAAATCATCCATTTCCATTTATGTACTTTTCTTGGGTGATCTATTTCTATCGCTGGATTGTTTATAAGATTATTATCGTTCTTTTCTGGATGGAGGCAACCGAAGTTTAGCAGCCCTTTATTTATTTTATTTTTTTTGGCTAGTGACAACGCGGGCAATCTGCTGGCCGTTTAACGCCATCCATACCGACTCCTCTCTCTTCCCTAGGGTTTTTGAGTCATTCTTAAATTTTAAAATAGCTGGATAGCTAGTATTAAAACTCAACCGTTTATGTAAAATTTTCCAGCAAAATGTTGCTGTTTTTCGACGCTCCCCATCCTTCAAAAAAATTAAAAGCGTAAGAAAGATTAGGTTTATAAATTATGAAAACTCACATAGCTTCACTAGGTAGTAATTTTATGTTTTTGAAAATTTTTAAAACCAATTTGTGATAACTTTAATATTTGAAAAATAAATGTTAAAAGTAAAGACTAGCAATAGACCCAAGCATTTAAGAGAAAGGGGGTAACTCCAATTGGAATGAGAGACTACCTAACAATGGTAGTGGGGACTCGAATTGTTTCCCATATTGATTGTGTCATGTAAAGAATAGCATTATTCAAAAAAGTAAACTCTTATAAAATGTTTAATTTATTTAGAAGTTTTGATCTAACAGTTCTATATGAAGTTCCATCTAATGTAACAATTACAATTGGCATTCTAATCTAACAATTTGTGAAATTATACTATTATTTTTATATTTTAAATAGGGTTAATGTCATGAAAAACCCCAAACTAATAAATTTATAACAAATTTGTAACAAATTTAAACCAAACTAATGTTTTAACTACCAAAACTCCAAAATAGTACATCTAAAACAAATTTACCCATCTGTTAGTTCTGTAAATTTTATCCATCAAATTGATGAGCATACCAGTTTTGGATTTTACCCTCCATTTAGTAATCTAATTTAAATTAAACTAATAGAGGTTAAATTTGTAATAAATGTATCAGTTTAAAGATTTTTATAGTAAAAAAAAAAAATTAATTTGGGTTGAATTTACCATAGATATATCAGTTTGAGGTTTTTTACGATAAAAAAATTAATTTGAGATAAATATTTGGTAAACATACCAATTTAGGATTTTTCTTAGTATTAACCCTTTTAAATATGGTTGCCTCGACTCATATTTAGGACTAGTACCTATGATGGAGGGAAGGATGGAATAGGACTAATTAATACATTAGCGGTGTATCAACGTCTGACCATTAGCAGAGGAAAGGACGGCATTTGTGATGGTGACTGGTCCACTAAAGGAACAATAATGTAGAAAATCATCCATTTCTATGCCAAAGGAATTGACTGGCGTTTGATTAAGGCCTAGACTAGAGTTAGCTTCAGACCCAAAAAATATTAAAGTTAAGGAGCTCCATAGTTTGTACCCATCTCCTCTTCTCTCCTCGTGGTTTGGGTCATTGGCAAAAAATACATTTTAAGATCTTCACTTAAGTATTATAACTTTCAATTGATCACTTGCTAATGAGATGTTAGGGCTTGCTCTTCTTTGTTGCTTTATACCATCAACCCTTTTGTTTAAGTCGAACATTAGGGCTCGAGATTTGGTGATTTGGAACTTTAGCCTCTCGACCAAGCACCAACGCTGTTTATCTAAGAACAAACAATGTCATTTCATGTAGTTTTAGTCTATGTCGCACCATCTTCCTTACACGTAGGACAATTGGCCATGATTGGACAAACGCGTTAGTTAAATCAGGTGAAACTTTACAAAGAGCACTTAATTACACTTTTCCTCAAAGTGTCAATTCTGTGCAATATGTTATTTATTGATTGTGTAATTTTCCAACAATACTACCGAACTTTGATGAGAATGGAAGATTCTTTTATATATCTCCATATTGATCATGACAAAATCCTAACCTCGTATGTTTCATAATTTGTCGAGTGAATTGATATTTTGCACTTGTCAATTTTGTTTGTCTAATTGTATCTTCTCCCTTCATCGTGCAACTTTATCTCCACATATTAAAAAAACTCCCCGCCATTAAGTAATTAGATAAAGTAGTATTTGGGAGATATTTGGTTTCAACGCGTATCATTTGGGTGTCAAGTGAAAATCACATTACACAAAGAGTAAGATAATCTGGGCTCATGAGGAGTGGGTTCATGCAATTAAAAACTATTTTTTTCTTCAAAATTGGGTTCAATAGCAACAAGGAACATCCTTCCCTCATGCGTGACGGATTTTCCTACGCAATGGTTATGGTCAAGGTCAAACAATAGATATTGATGTGGCCCATTTATTTAAATAAATATGGAGCTTGACCCTTCAATAAAAAGCCTTTTGCTGTTCTGAAAAGAAATGATTATACTGTCCCCCCATTAATATTCACCAGAGAGGAAGGGTGTGAAAACGACATCAAGTCACCGCTAATACAACTGGCATCTGACACCAATGAACATGTTGTAATACTCATTAGTGTGTCCATCTTCACAAATTCAGTACCGAACTTTGTCTAAAAAAAAATATGATACAAGAGATTAAAGCTGTCGGTGAACAAAAAATTAAAATTTTTATCTTGCAAAAACGGTAGCCGTCAAAGAAAATCACTATACTATATTTCACTTATATTTCGATCTGCATTTTTCTTATTAGGGGTGAATGTTTCACAATAGATATATTTCAAAACAAGAACTTAGGTCCTGCTCTGTTAATATCTTCCTAGTCATTTTTTTTCTTAGATCTATATTCATTTTGATAACGTCGTTCAAAATGATTGTAGAAGCCTCCACACAACATTCCATCATCATTTTTGTTGACTTCTATGGTTAACTTGTTCTATTTGTTTATACTTTTCAAGTACCATTTTCTGTGTTTTGCTTTCGCTCAAAAAATTTGAAAATGAAAATAATTAGGTTGTGTAAATTACTAAAAAACAATAACTCTACTTGTCAATAATTTATAGTTTTGAAGGCTTTGAAAATCAATTTGTGATAACTGTAATATTTAGATAATAGATGTTGGAAGTAAAAGCTCCCAACAGACCCAAGCATTTGTGATAATTAGAATAAGAATCAGGGGCCACGAAGCACGTCAGTCGTTGCTCACAATCGTTCCTATATTTTTTTTGTCATGTACGAAGTAGCAGTATTCAAGAAACAAGGACATAAAAAGTTTAATTTTCTTAGGAGTTCTAATCCAACAATTTTTACTTGAAGTTACTTCTAATGTAACAATTACAATTGACATACTAATACAACAATTTGCTTAATCATAATGTTAATTTTATATTTTAATTATGATTTAGTTGATCTGCGCATGGAACGGGTTTAAGACTGGTACCTAATTAGCGTTTGTCCATTAATGGTGGTAGAAGGGATGAAAGGATGGACCGGGACTAGTACATTAGCGGTGAAAAAGGACGCAAGGACCATTTGCAGGGGCAAATGATGAAAGGATGGATACCTACTCAATGTCTGTCCACTAGGGCGGAGGAAAGGATGAAAGCTCCTTAGCATGTACCAATCTCCTCTTTTTTCATCGCGGTTTGAAACTTTGTTAATGTTTTAAATTGATGGATATCTAGTACTAAATCCCAGCCGTTAATAAAATGTTCCAGCAAAAAGTTGTAGAAACGAGCTAATTCCCCAAAAAAACACCTATTTAAATCTGGGCCAACTTTTTTTTTTTATCTCATAGAGAAGCAAAATATTTAGGTAAAAAGATAAATCTGACCCAAACTTTTTTTATCTCATAAAAAAGTACCACATTTAGGTTCAGTGTTACGACCCTAATTTTTTTATTTTATAAAAAATCATAAACTTTCACTCTTATCTCAAATATAACCTCACAATTAACTCTCTATTTGAAGTTAACCTTGAGCTTGGTGGATCTCATCCATGGCATCTCTAGATGATCGATGGTTTATAGCTTTATATTATGACAAAACAACAAAGTTTGGCTAGAGAAATTTAATCCGAAGGTTTTTTGACTTTCTAGTGAAGTGTAAGAGACGTAGAACGGTTTCATCATTATTTTCCAAGCTGTGGCTCAAACAATAAGACAATGAATATTATTTTAAATCCAATTTACAAGTGGACATGGATTTATTACTAAGGACAATCAATGTATTTAAGTTAAGGGAGGCCAAATTTAAGATTCAAATAAAAATTGATGATTTTTTTCTAGACAAAAAAGTCGGGGTCAGTACCGTCACTCCACTTAAAATTAATGCATTTTTATGACACCAAAAAAAAATTGAGCCAAATTTATTTCTCGACCTAAAGTTAGTTCTTTTTTTCTTTTGAATTATCCCACAAAAATCTGATGATTCTCGACATGTCAAGAGCCAAAAACTGACTTACGGGGAAAATAAAAAATAATGCTTGGGCGTTATGACCCGTCAATGCATTTCTTTCCATCACTCTTTATATAAAATGACACCATCATTGGAGCTTCTTTATTCCAATATATCTGGAGCTAGACCCCTCAGGCAAAGGGCTTCATGTTCACGAGAAAAATCATTGTACTGTCCCGCCATTATTATACACTGCAAGTGCAGAGGAAGAGTGTAAAAAAGGACTTCACGTGACGGACAAGATAACTGCCATCTGAGACCAAATGCCATGCTGTACCATCAGTGCTTCCATCTTCACTTACCATTGCCAAACTTTAACTACGATAAAATGATACAAGTAATGGAGCAATTACCCTGGTAGTGGGGCAAGGGGAGAGAGATTAAAGTTGTCAGCAAAAATGAGATAAACTTTTTATCGCGCACAAAAGGTAACCGTCAAAGAAAATTGCCACATTCATTTTACTTATATTTCCATCCACATCTTCTTATTAGGGATGATGTTTCAGGATAGGTATGTTTCGTACCGCAGAACTTACCCTATCAAAGCCATTATCCTTTACTTGAAATCAGGATATGAACTCGTTGACCCTAGAAGCAGTCTAGAGCCGCATCAACAAGTCCCAAGGTCGACCCATAAGCTGGCCTACCTTTTTTTTCTATTTCATTTTTTATTAAATTGTTCTTTCATATTCAATATTTTTGCGAAAGTTCTCAATTGGAACACCAAAAAAGACTTATTATTGAATATCAACAATATGAGTTTAAAAAAACAATACAGAATGCAAAATACACATTATTTACAATAAAAATATCATGCTTAATTAACAAAAAAAATTAGTTTAGTTGATTGGGATGTTAGGAATTTCTAGATTAAGAACTAGAGATCACCCCTTTGAATCCTATAAAGTACAAGAAAACTGTTTTGATTTAGAGCCAACTTTGCAGCCAAAAAGCTCCGTCTCAACCAGTTCATGGGTTTGTGGGATATTTCGTGAGTTACTAGGTAGACGACTTTCCATGCTTGCATCATTGGATTATAACAAAATAGGCTTACTTTATGTGGTGAATTTTTTATATGCATTATTCCTTATAAACTAATTAGTTATTATGCAGAAGGTCTTTATCAACTTAATTACAAATAGAAAGTACCTCATGACTTTAATTAGTTATAACATTTTTTGGTTAGAAATTTATGACATATAGAGCTAGGAGTTATTTCACATTCTAATCTAACAAACGTGGCTGGTAAAAAATATTTAAACAACTTGGTTTTCCCTATGAAATGACTTTTTTTTTTCTTTCTATTTTTGCTTATCAGGATATCTTGAGGGGTTTTTCTGTCAACAAATCTGTGAAAGTTTGAAAGATAATACTTATTTCAACTAGTGGTTAAATGATAAATTATATAAATGGATCTAATCTAGCCCAAGACTATTATGTCAATAAATAGAAAATTATTTTAAAAAATTACTATTCAATATATAAAACAACAACGTGGCTATATTATATTTTGAAACTATTTCAATCCGTATATCACTTTGACCTTTAAACTTTCAATTTTTTTCCTATAGCTTAATCCTAATGTTGACATTTTCAAAACAATGCAGAGAATCATCTATTTCTATAACCAAGTAATTGACTGGTGTTTATTTAAGGCCTAAACTAAGGTTAGGGTAGCATCTATATCTTGCATTATCGAATTATCAATAATATGACAATTTTATGTAAACATTGTCATTTTCTTCACAAATGATATAGAATGCAAAAGAAATGTGCCTACTTTAAGAGAATGATAACTTTACATGGTAATTTGTTTATGCACTTATTCCTCATAGATTAGGTAGTTATTACGCTGAGGATCCTTGTCAACTTAACTAGAAAGAGAACATCCCTCATAATTTTATTTAGTGATGACATTTTCTTTGTTAGGAACTGGTCCTAACCTTTTCAAATAATCATAACAAATAATACAGATTTGGGAGCAATCTAACAATTATGGCTGAGTTTTGGTGCAGCAAGCCGGCGAAGAAGACGCCAAGTTTTGGGACTGTAAATAGCGGCGGAGATGGTGGAGGAGGAGAAACGCCGGAAAGAGATGTAAGTGTTGGTACTTTTGTCAGTTCATGGCCTTTCGCTTTGTCTAATTAAAGAGACTAGTTAAGAAAAACAAAGTGGGAACGCAGTAATTAGTAATTAGAGGAGCTGTGTATATGCCCCTGTATGTATGGATGAGAAGCGGGCAAATTAAGCCTCAAATCGTGTGAATTACCACACTCCACGTTTTATCACTATTCGGATCGGATCTCAAGTAAGAACATACATTTCTTGATTACACAAGTAAAATGATGATTTGCGCTTGTCAATTTTGATCATCTAATTTTTATGTCCTCCCCTTATCACGAAACTTTATTTCCACATGTTAAAAACTCCACACTATTAAAATAATTAGATAGAGCGGTATAAGGGTAATATTTAAGTTCAACATGCATCATTTAGGTCTCAAGTGAAAAGGACGTGATACAAAGAGCGAGATCATTTCAGATTCATGAGGATTGGGTTCATGCAATTACAAAACCTTTTTGTTTCTTCAAAATCTGGTTCTGAAAAGCAACAAGGAACTTCATTCGCTCAAGCTGATGGAGTTTCCTAAGCCATGGTTATGGTCAAAGGTGAAGCTCATCTTTTCTATTCTTCTTATTTTTACGACCGTTTGAGTCGAAATAACCCATCTTTTTCAAGTACTCCTATTTTTTAAATTGTAATGCCTTCTTAGCCTGGAGTTTAGAGTACACTTGTGTCTAGCCAAGCACCAATCAAAGTAAAAGTTTATAATTTAATACACACATATCATTTGAATATTATCAAGCAAGAGATATATAACAACTAAAAGAATTGATTTATAAAAGTGATCTGAATAAGCAGACAATCGCATCATTTAGTCAATCATCTCCAAATGCATTATTCTTAGCAGGATTCACTTAGCCAGCACATTTGAATTAGAGCATTTATTTTTCAAAGTGGTGATGTAGCCATCTTTTTTTAGAGATTCATGGATAGATCCCAAGCTCAACATGCCAAATTTGAAAGTTTGCCTCGTATTAGAGTTTGCTTTTAGCGTGAGTTTTCACTTTGTTTGCTTTTATCCATTTTACACGTGGCTAAGACTTGAGATTACGTTATGTACCATGTGTATGGTCTAAGAGCACAAATTTTGATAGGTTAAGATTAATTACTTACATATTATGCACCCTATTGTATTGTTCGGGGCGCTGATTGTAACTTTTTCGAAACTAACAAATATTGCCAAGTGCCATGAATAATTACATGGGCAGATAGTTCCCTTTGGATTCTTCATGGTATATATTGAGGGAAATAATAATTTCGCAACTTTTATTTATTTAGAAAAGTCGTGGAGGGCCAAGTTAAGGATTCATAGCATCTTGTTAAAAAAAAAAATAGATGACTAAATTGCTTGTACCTTCTTCTCTCCCATGCTTGACGTCATCAACTCATATAAGGGTCAATAATAAGGGAGAGACTAAAACAGGTCCAGAAGATACAATAATTTGAATACATACTTGCTATCCGAGTTCCACTTTTAATAAAAATGCTTTTTGAAAAAGCTAAAAAGACCAAAGGATGCAAGTACTAGTGGACAATCAATGTTTGTCCATTAGCGGTGGAGGAAAAAGGATGGAGACCAGAATTTGTCGGCGGTCACTGTTCAAGCAAAGGAATAATAATGCGGAGAACCATCCCTGCACTTAAGAAACCGACTGGTGCTTAGTTCAGGTCTAAACCAAGGTTAGGACCCCGAGCTCCATTTTCTGTATTAGAGATACTTATATATTTCCTAGAGATATTTAGAATTTTTTTCTGAAAATAAAATGATTAAAGACAGTATTGACAAAATCGAGAAATTAATGAAAATGAGATAACTGAATATGGCGGCATAAAGGAATAAAAGGTTGGGTCAAATTTGATTCATTTTCTCTTGATTGGTTAAAAAAAATCCTAAATATCTATAATGGTATGTAAACCAATCTCTCTTTCTTTCTCAGGGTCCGTGTCTTTGTTAAAGTTCTAAATCATTGGATCTCTACTATTGAATCTCATAATATTTCACAAAAAAGTTGCTATGTTTCTTTCACCAAAATTTAAAAATCGTCATGTCAATAACCAAAATCGAGTGTAAATGTAATGCTCAGTTATAAAGACTCGTCACATATTTCACTTTATCATCCTCAAATTAAAACAATAGAGACATTATTATAGCACATTTATTTAAATAAATTTGGAGTTTGACCCCTCACTAATAGATCTTGCCGTTTTGAAAAGAAATCATGATATTGTTCCGCCATTAATATTACCCGGAGAGGAATTGTGTGAAAATAACTTAAACTCGCCGCTGATGCAACTAGCATTTGACACCACGGACTATGTTGTACTACTTATTTGTGGGTCCATCTTCACTTTCCCTGTACCAAACTTTTGCTAAAAAAAATGATACGAGAGATTAAAACTGTGGGTGAACTTAAAATTGAATTTTTTATCTTGCAAGAATGGTAGCTATCAAAAAGAAAACCATATTATATTTCACTTACATTTTTGTTCACATCTTATTAGGGAGTGATGTTTCACAATAGATATGTTTCGAATCAACAACTTGGGACTTACTCTGTCATTATCTTCCCAGTCATTTTTTTTCCACAGTTCTATATTCATTTTGATGACCTTGTTCAAAATGATTATCATGAATTAGGAATATGCAAGAGGGATTCCGAAAAGACTGCATATACAACATTCCATCATCAAATTTTTTTTTTTTGACTTCTATAGTTAACTTGCTCTACTTGTTTAAACTTTCTGAGTACCACTTTCTGCGTTTTGCTTTCGCTAAAAAAATTGAAAATGATAATAATTAGGTTTTATAAATTATGAAAAATAAATAACTCTATTTGTCAATAATTGTATAGTTTTGAAGGCTTTGAAAATCAATTTGTGATAACTACAATATTTGGATAATAGATGTTAGAGGTAAAAAAACTCCAAATAGACCCAAGCATTTGTGATAATTAGAATCAGAATGAGAGGCCACGAAGCAATCGTCGGTTGTTGCTCACAATCGTTCCCATATTTATTTTGTCATGTATGGAGTAGCAGCATACAATATTTGGATAATAGATGTTAGAGGTAAAAAAACTCCAATCAGAATATAATGTTAATTTTATATTTTAAATATGATTTCATTGATCTATGCAAGGACTGGGTTTAATACCAGTACCTGATTAGCGTTTGTCCATTAATGGTGGTAGAAAGGATGAAAGGATGGATCGGGACCAGTACATTACCGGTGAAAAAGGATGAAAGGGCCATTTGCGGTGGCAAATAATGAAAGGATGGATACCTACTAGATGTCTGTCCACTAGGGCGAAGGAAAGGATGAAGGCTCCATAGCATGTACCAATCTCCTCTTTTTTCGTCGTGGTTTGAAACTTTGTTAATGTTTTAAATTGATGGATATCTAGTACTAAATCCCAACCGTTGATAAAATGTTTCAGCAAAAAGTCGTTGTGTTTCTATTATAAAAATCGGGCTAATTCCCAAAATGAAAAAGTACAAATTTGACCCATTTTTTTTTTTCATAAAAAAGCACAAACTTTACAT
The DNA here is from genome assembly GCA_014182715.1 of Eucalyptus cloeziana. Taxonomy (NCBI): domain Eukaryota; kingdom Viridiplantae; phylum Streptophyta; class Magnoliopsida; order Myrtales; family Myrtaceae; genus Eucalyptus; species Eucalyptus cloeziana. The sequence goes on from CM024644.1 coordinate 2,953,676, forward strand.
CAAGGGATAAATCGGACCTAAACTTTTTTTTTCTTATAAAAAAGTATCCACTTTAGATCGAGTGACAATTATGGACCCAATTTTTTTGTCTCGTAAAAAATCACAAATATTCACTTTTTTCCAAATTCTAACCCCTACCGTTAACATTGTATTTGAAGTTAACCTTGTTTCAGCAAAAAGTATTTTAGTCGTGAACTTGGTGAATCTCGACCATGGTGTCTCTTGGTGGGCGATGGTCTACAATTCCATATTACAACAAAACAACAAAATCTGACAAGAGAAATTCAATCAAAAGATTTTTTGACTTGTTAGTAAATTATAGGAAATGATGAACAATTTCACAATTATTCTCCAAACTGTGGCTCAAACAAGAGGACGATGAACAGTGTTTTAAATCCAGCTAGCAAGTGCATAAATTCAAGAACAATTAATAAATCTAAGTTAAGGGAGGTCAGATTTAGCATTCAAATGAAAGTTGATGATTTTTTTCGAGACAAAAAAAGTTAGGGATAGAATTGTTATTCGATGTGAATTTAGTATCGTTTTACAAGACAAAAAAAGAAGTTTGAGCAAATTTATCTTTCATCTAAAATTGATGGTTTTTTTTTTTTTTTTTTTTGGGAATTACCCACAAAAGTCTGAAGATCCTCGACTTGTCAAGAGCCAGAATATGACCTGATGGGAAAAGAAAACATAATGGTTCGACGTTAAGACCCGTCCATGCATTTATTTTCATCACCCTTTAGTTAAAATGACACGCGTCATTGGAGCTTCTTTATTCCAATGTATCTCGAGCTAGACCCCTCAGTAAAAAGGCTTCATGTTCATAAGAAAAGTCATTGTACTATCCCGTCATTATTATAAACTGCAGGTGCAAAGGAAGAGTGTAAAAAAGGACTTCATGTGACGGATAAGACAACTGCCACCTGAGACCAGAAGGCCATGCTGTACTACAAGTAAAGGAGCAATTACCCTGGTAGTGGAGAAAATATTCAGTGGTTCGTGCGCGCCACGTCATCCGCTGACCTGGCGCGCATGAACCACTCAGATGCCAACACCTGTCCCGAGCGGGACCCTCTCGAAAATGAGAAAAGGGCTGGTTTTTGGTCGGCTCGGCTCGGCTCGAAAGGACGGTCAGCTAATTCCTCCCGCTCAAAATTTTTCTCTCCTCACACTTGAATGGGCGGGTTCTCTCTCCTCTCCTCGTAAAAGAAAAAAGAACGCTCAGAGCCTTCCTCTCCTCTGTTTCCTTCTCCGTGCATCCCACCATGCCAAGCCCTCGTCTCCGGCTCCGCCTGCGCCTCGGCCTGCGCCTGCCCAAAAGCGTCGCTGGTCATCTGCCTCTGGCATCTCGGTCTCGTTCCCGAGCGGCACCGGCCTCCCCACCGCTGACCGGGCGTTGTCCCTGACGTTGGCCCGCTCGTTCGCGAGGGAGATCTGGGCGGACTTGGGCGGGGTCGACGACGCGGCGAAGAAGGAGAGGCCTGCTGCATTTCTCTCTTTTTTTCAACGGAGCGCGCTTTTTCTTTCTGCTTCTGCCTCTCTCTTCCTCAAGCACTCCTCTCCTCTCTGTCCCGAGCCCTCTCACTCACCCCAAGCGCCCCCCTCCTCTCTGTCTCGAGCCCTCTCACTCACCTAAGCGCTTCCCTCCTCGCCTCTGTCCTCGTCGCCGTCATCGACTTTCCAGCCGCGGCTCCAGAAATTGCCGGCCGCCGACTGGCCTCTCGAGCTTCTTTGTCTTCTACTCCTCATTCGGTCCCGATTTCGGGCTTGAGTACGTAGCCAAGGATTTTGAAGCAAAAGAGGTTTGCGAGGCTATACTGGTGGCAGCGATAAGTTTTGGGGTTTCGCCGCGACCAGTGAACTTCCAAGATCACGGTCGAGCACCGGCACCGGCACATCGAAGAATTTACTTCTGGGTTCCAGCTCTTTTCTAACGCTTCCTCCGGACATGAATTCGCCGACCGTTTTCATCTCCGTCGTCAAATTGGTCCTGCTGTCCAACGGTTCTCTCCGCGTGTCGTCCTCGACTTCGCCGCCCAAAGACCCGTTTCTCGGGATAGCTCCTGAAGGTTCGAGCCCGCCGCTTTCTTTTTGGGTGCCTCGTTTGTAAAGTGTTTTTTATTGGACAGAGCTCGCTATAGTGGGTGGGTTGGGGTGGGGTGAGGGGTTTTGACTTTTGAGGCTGTGGTTGGGTGACTGATGACAGTCTGCGTGATACCCAGATGTGAAATATTACGGTTCATCGAACAGGATCAAGTGTAAGGATGGGTCGAAGAAATTCACCAGAGCCCAGGTCAATGACGATTTCTGCGACTGCCCAGATGGGAAAGATGAGCCAGGTCCTTTTTGAGCCATTGAGTAATTAGTTTGCTGTTGTCCTTGAATTTATTGGTTGTTCTCACGTCTTGCATTGTGTTTAGATGGATGAGTTGATGCAACGGAAGGGAAATAAAGACGAGATTATGAATAGGATAAATAATGGATATAGTAAAATAAATATTTCTTTTTGGGCCATAGACCACCCTGGGGCAAAACTGGGAGGAGATAGAAGTAAATTCATGAATCACTGTCGCCCTTCTTTTCATTGATGTCTGTCTTGTTCATTTGATGAGATGCATATGAAGAACTCCCAGTTTTCTTTCTTGCCGAACAAAGCAGACGAATTGTTACCTTAAGCAATTTCACCAGATATTACGAACTTGGCTGGTATATTATGAGGACATAATATTTTCCTTGGTAATTGTCATGAATAATCGGTTTTGCATCATAGATCAGCAAAACTGCGGATTGCTTTATTTGATATAAATGCTTTTGAAGAGCAAAGAAGTGTATTCAGTTTATATGGGATGGTCTGGCCAACTTCCATAAACTGGCATAGTTGAGCGATGCTCTCCATTGATATAATAGTAATGATGGTCCATCAAGAAGCTCAGCTGGACTCATGTTAGTTCAGTTGTATTGTGCTTATCACAAACCGTGGGTTTCTTTTTGTTAAGCTTGTACTGGTTTTAGATATTACTTATCCAAAAAAACTGTTAGTAATCTTAGGCTTTATTTCTTCTTATAGAACATAGTATGTGTGGAAACACCTAGTAGTGTCCATATCTGGACCTGCTTTGATGTTTAGACTATTCTAAATGACACTGTTACTTTCACCCGGCTTTGTTTCCTCCTTTAGAACATCTCATGTATGTCTGCAGATTTCATGTAGTGTCCACCACTAGAGCTACGTACTTTTCTAATTGTAACTTCACTTTCTCTGACTCGATAATGCAGGAACATCAGCATGCCCAAATGGAAAATTTTATTGTCGGAATGCAGGACATGTTCCTGTCATTATATTTTCTTCAAGAGTAAATGATGGCATTTGTGGTAAGTAGTCCATCGAGACTTTTTCTCCATGGTCTTGGCCTTTCCAAGCATTCGTTTTCCTGTGTTGATTGTGGACCTCATTCTCCCTTTTGATCATCTGTACATAACACATCAATGTAAGTTCATGTACCATCGAACAAGATCCTGCTGCATTTGAATTGCCCAACAAGGTTGCAATTCCTTCTTAGACATAAGAATATCAGATATGATATTATGAACGGCCAGGGCCAGAAGTCCTCTTTGCAGATTTTAATTGCTTCAATGTCAAGGATATCTCTAATCTTCACTGCAATGAGATGTTCCACGCTTTAGTGTCATGGGGCACTGATTAATCATAATTGTGCAACAACAGATTTATTTACCTGCTTTAGCAACTTCATGTTCTGGATTGTCTTCCTCACCAACAAACATCACTGTTAAAATATTAATTTACAGACTATTTAATGAACCCTAATACCATGAAGACAAGTAAACAAGGGTATATTTCAAGTGATGAACAGATTTGAGACTACTTTTTAGGAACTCTCCAACTTTTGAGGACAAGGACATTGATTGTGAGATATATGCATATGGGAAATGAATGGAAACTTTTTTCGGCTTTACATCTTAAGGATTGTTTCAAAAGCTAGACAAGAGTGGCTTCTTCAATTGAGAACAGTTTGCATGCTTGTTCTGGTTCAATCCAGTGAAAAGAAAGTGGTCAAAACTAGGTGAGATGGAGAACTGGTTTAGTTCGGATTGATCTTTTCCTTAACACTCGTCAAAGAACAGTGTTTCTGAGAATACAAGAAAAATTGCAGGAAGGGGCAAAGGTTGGAGAGAAAACAAAAGGTGCATTTTTGAATGAAATCTACGTGCTTATCGTCATATGCAGGGATCTGCAGAGTGATCAATTGTTAGTAAAATGGATGATCAATGTGTGGATTAAGTAACATCATAATATTGTGATAAGATACTAATTGTCATTAATTTTCCCTTATTCATTTAATCAGCTTGCCAATTAATAACTGTAGCTATGCTTGTCTGGGGCTTAGATGTTTAATTTAGTTACATGCCTCCATATCTGGTCCTTGGATTTAGACATCAATGGTGTTATATTGCTTTGATGACATCCCATCTCTGGTTCTGTTCTTGTTAACCCATGTTTGAGTTTGATATTCACAACTTTGGGGAAAAGGTGTAATTACCTATTGGGCTTTGATGTTATAATGTTGTTTCGGGTGTCTTTTACTATTTAATAGTTTGCTCGAATCATCAATGCAGTGACAGTGGACAAATTTCAGGGAAGGTATTAGTATACCGCAATCCTGGTTTGCACTTCGGAGATATTCATGTTTTGAACGCTACATATGTGGAAGCTCTGGAAACAAAAGTTGGAAATTCAAAGTATGCTATATTTTTCCCTACTAGTGGACTGCGCTCCTTGGCCGATGAAATAGCTGGTGGGGATTTCGATGGGGATATGTATTGGGTTTCACGGAACCCTCAGGTTGGTGTTTATATGAGATTCACTCATTCTTGTTAGATGTCTTGTATTACATTTGGTTGATGTCCTTTGCTAGCTAATGATGATACAACCTTGGACCCCCTTCCCCTTCCCCCACAACAGGAATTAGTCTTTTTATTTTTCTTTTTGCAGTTTCATAATCCTTTCATGATTTTCCTCTTTCTAGTGAGGTTTTGGTAGTTGGATGGTATTTTTCACCATCCTTTTTCTCATTAGACAATTTTTCTGCAGTTTCAATTATTCTGTTCCTGTAAATGTCTCATGCAATATAGCATTGGAATTCTGTGTGGCACCTCATGACTGCAGACTTTGAGATTTTCCCGCGCTTCAAAATTTCCCTTGCTTGAAAGTTGATGCATACTGTTCTTCAAACTATACCCAGAATAGTTGTATGTCATTGTAACTGGGTTCCAACTTGGCTAAGCAGTTGTTGTATGGCCAATGGAAAAGGAATTAATATGGTCAATTACTTAAGTTATTTGAAGTTTAACGAAAAAAGTAATATGAAATTCATACATGTTATTTACTATTGTGACAGACCTTTAGGAGAAGATGAGCCTGAACTTAATTCCTGAACAACAGGGAAAACTGTTTGTGTCCATGTTTGCTTTCATTGGTTTGGCTTTGCTCATAAGGAATGTATAATGGCCTTTTCAGCCACTCTTTATGCATGTGCCTGTTCCTCTTTCGTCTCTCCTTTGGCGTACAGGTGTAGACTTTGAAAGTAACTTTAAACTTAGTGGAATAACATGAATGACCAACTAGGGCCTTTTACTGGAACAGGATTTCCATCCTTAATGTCCTTGGATAATTTCTACTTCTAAGATGTTTTGCTGTTGCTTTTTCTTGAATCTCTTGGGCCTACCAAAGACCTGCAATGGAAAGATAATAAGGAGAATCCTGAGGAAAATTGCGTCGACGCAATTAGACAAGCTTGGAGACAACAGCACACTGGCAGATCCATCTGTTGTCGATCAGCTGATCTCACTTGCTGATACCTGAAGCGCCAAGGTTTGTAACTTATGAGGTCGTCATCGGATTTTCAGCCTCAGGCTCTCATCGTTGTTGGATTTTTTGAGTTTGTAAGTAGCAAGATGGTGCTTATTCCGAGTCAGCCATTTCTTTAGCACTTCTCAAAACCTGTTGGCATCTGATCTTCGTCATAAGAATAAATGAAATAGGTTCTCTTCTGGTTAGTGGTGTAAAAATTACTTGTCTGTCCACAAGAACGCGAGCATTATCAATTCTATAGAATAACACTTCAACATGCCTTTCGTCCTGTAAAAGGCTGTGTTATCAGTTGCAACCATTGTTGGCCACCTTCCAACAATCTATACATCGAATATCTTCCATCACTAAAGGAAAGCTATTTTCATTGCCATTAGTCGGATTACCACAGAACAGCAATGACAACTGACTATGCAGAATTTCTTGTGCTGAGGTGACTTTAGCTTGTATGTGTGACTCGTGATTTACGCTTCAGATGACAGGTTCATCTTACTATGAGCTCTTATTCACAGTTGTTACATATTGTGGCAGGACCACATTGGGAGGGAAAATATTGACTTGAGCTCTTTAACCTTCCTTGTCCTTGATAAGGCTGATGAAATGGTAAGGATGGGTTTTGTTGAAGATGTGGAGCTAATTCTTGGTGTATGTGTACTAATTTTTTTCCCTATGAAGTTTCTGGAGGAAATATGCTTTACTTATTTATTGATATTTGACAATAGGTTTTTCAGTTTCAGCATCATGCAGCTGCTTAGAACTTTTTAAAAAGAGATTTTTAAATCTTATTTTTAGAGCAAGATCTTTATTTTCTTTGTGCCTTTAAAATTCTCTACTACATGTAACATATCTCTTATTGTGCATACATTGAGAGGGGCTCAAACCAATATTGCTATTCCTCTGCTTGAGGCTTGTCTTAGTAGGTTTACGTAAGGCATTATCTAGGCTGCAGTTTGAAAATTGATTATCTCCTGAGATATTTGGAGAATCTGTCTCAATTATGTGACTTTTTCGATTTAACCACATTGCTGATAGATGTGGATATACTTATCCTTCAATTCTTCTGGTTCTTGCAGGCAAGGTGGAGGATACAAGTAAAGTTCAGACGCTGCTCTTTAGCGCTACTTTACCAGACTGGGTGAAGGGTCTATGTAACTCAATCTGGCAAAATTGTTTTGTTGTTCTGAATTTGTATCTTGGTTGTCAATGTTTTCTTGCCTTCTTTTTCGTTGCTTAAACAAAGCCCTTGTTGATGATGTGCAGTTGAATGCTCTCTTCATTAATCCTATTCATAATTTGCTTTGGAGATTCTTTTTCACTTGTAGGAGTTCACGATTGAATATTGCTTTTTGGATTATTTCAATCAGCCGTAAAATGGTAGGGAACTTAGCTTTGACACAGTGTCGTGTCACCATAGTGTCATATGGGCAACTTCCTGCTTTCAAATGTTCAGCCCAACTTCGATATCTAACTCGGCTAATGATGATTTCCAATAGATTTTTCCCTTCTCTCGGGGCCACCGGTGAACGAACTAAAATCCAATTAAGTAGAGAATATCTTTCCACACATAAAATGCACTGATTGTCGTTGTTGGATGAGTTAGATTACCCCATATTCCACACAAAATTTTCAGATCCACAAATACTACACAATTCAGAACGCTAGAGGAAGGCTAATGATGAAAAACCACCCTTTATCCTCAAAATGCTCTCCAAAAAGAGTATTGGGAAGATTGGATAAAAGACTCTTTTGTGATGAAGTTGCCAATTTATAATGAGCCAAATGAACAAAGGACACATTGTCCGACCTTTTATGCCGTATTGGTTTACAGAAATTCAATAGTTAGCGACCATTCTAATTCATGAACCTTCAATCGACAGATCCAAAGTTGGGCTTAATTTGCTAGTAATTGATACCGATAACTCTCGAAGATGAAAGGCATCTTATCGTGTACTGTAATACCAATTAAGTTGTTGAGAACCATTCCTCAGTAGGCTTGCTTTCCCAGTCATAGAACCACACCGTATAGTGGAGGAGATATAGAACTGAAACAGAAAAAAAAAAAATAAAATTTGATGACGGCTTTTAAGAAGAATGACTTCTACCCCCTTTAGAAAAATAAATATGTCCCCATCACAAGAATCTCGAGTGTTCTACAGGTTCTCAAAATCATGCAAGCGCAGCTGTATACAAGCAGGACATGCACACACCTAACCACATTCGCACACGAGCAAGCATGCCCTATATATAGCAACAAATCAAAGCAAAGGTGTTCACGCCCCCCATATAGCAACAAATAAAAGCAAGGTTTACACCGATGGCCATTATCTCTCCATAAACACATGCAAAGCATTTCACTTGCTCAGTTGTTTGTCTAACAGCAAGAGTAGCATCTGTGAAATAGCCACCTGCGAATCACATAATCTGTACAACCATCTCTAGGAACAGTAACAATGAATATCACTAATAAAGGTGCCATTCAATTATCGGGCAACAAAGAATTCTAAAAAATTGCCGCCTGTCTTGTTGGCATTACAGGTCTAAGTACATCATCAAAGGCAACAAGAGCATCTATAGTTTGATCTTCATAGTTGATAAAGCTAAAAGGTATATAGGATAATGTAATGTGGAGCTGCAATCGACACCCAGAGCCTAAAGTTACTTCTAGCCCCAGTAGTAAGTTGCTCGAACTCAACAAATAATAGAAGACCCGTCAATAACACTTCAAGTTTTCAGCTTCTTTGGTGCTCCTTTGGTGCTCCCAAGTTAGTAGGCTCAGGCTTCTGCTTTATCCCCAAGAAATGCTCAACCTAGAATACAGCCGAACATCAGAACTTATGAAGTATGAACCAAGGGCAGGTGCCTTAAAAGTCAGGACAAAAAGATTCCCTTGTAAAAGAAAACAAAAGGAGAAGAGAGAAGCTCTACAACCATTTTGACAATACCCAGCTTGATAAAAAGATCACTAAAATCGTGATGCCTAAGACCTTGCTTTTCTTCTAAAAGTCTAGTAACCTTAGTCTAAAATGCTTCTGGAAGCCGAATTACAAAAATGATCTGATGGACACAAATACTCAGAAATTATTCCAAGTGGTGTTAAAAAGATAGCCTGGTGGTGCCGCATACATAGAAAACCTTGCACCTGAGATGCATCTTGATAATTTGCGTCAACAATTATGGTGCGAACAAACACAGGCCAATTTCCTTTTTGCAATAAAATAAGAGTAATACTACATCCAAACTTGGGAAATATAGTCTGGAAAGAGTCATCCAGGCAGTGATCCATGGAGCTGTACATTAGCAAACAGAAACATCTCCTCAGCAGAGCCAAGGCTCCAAGGGATTTGGGATAAATAGAAAATTTGAAGCAGCAAAGCGAAAAGACAGTCAAGCACTTTGGTCATGGAACAAGACACTCCACATTGACATCTTATAAAGTCAGATTAATCTAAAATGCTATGTACTTAAATGCCAATGAATAAAGAACTAGTAACTTGATTTTTTAACAGAGGAAAACATACCCAGGCTTAACATGACCACTAAGCACAAGATAAGGTGTCTTCATTTGAGCTTGAGCTTCCTCATCCTCTCTGCAGACAAAGAAGGCGTGTCTGAATTCTTCATCTGCTTCAACTTCAATTCTTCCTGGTATTGCTTCATGCGCTTCTCTTGCTTCATTTTGCCAGGCCCTTTTCCATGAAATTTATGGGAAAGCAATCGGAAAGCTTCCTTTGGGGTTAACTGCTGCAAAACATTCAAAACAAGAAGATTGGCATAAAAACATCAAAGTAATGAATTGGTGTTTCTTTGTCAAACACAAAAGAAATTATAATGGACAATTTAGTATTACATGGCTTTATGATTAATATCCTTTTTTCGTTGAACACTTACTATTCAGCCAAATTCATCTGTCCTTTCAATGCGGATCTCTTTCTGTCCATCATCTGCAATGCCTACGAGCTTGCTTTTCTTCTTGTCCATGTTTCTACCACCCCACTCAACAGTTTCTTTAAGTGTTCCCCGTTCCTTAAGAGCTGATAGTTTCCATCTCAGACAAGCTTGTTCTAGTAAGATACCTGGCCTCATTGAGTACAGCCAGAACCCGTTTCTGATGAGCAAATACTTCTGCTGCTGCCTTTTTCCCAGCTTCGACACCTAAGAATTTCAGTCGCACATCGGGGCCAAGAAAAAAGACAGCTGGATGAATTGCTTTGATTTCTTGACTCAGAGAGGCCACATATATTCTCAACAGCAATAAGCCCAAAACATATAGCAATCATCTAATTTAAATTAGAATTATAAGGTAAACTATTTACCGGGTTGATGATAGGCATTAATATTAACTAATGAGGCGTATATCTCAACTGCTCGCTCATACAATGCTATAAGAGCCCCCACTGATCTAGGGGTCACTTCTTCAACAGTGACTTATAGACTCACGATCATTGGCATATAGAGCATAGCCCGTTCCCTATAGAAGTTCACCATATCTAAAAGAGATCAATTGCAGAAAACAACCGAGTGACTATAAGTAAATCATCCACTGAACTCATGTCTCCTTTCCAAGAGAAGTCTGAGATCTTAAACTTCAGAAACAATAGACATAAGAACTTCGACTATTGCTAGAATCTTCTTAAAGGTAAATATTAGTAGCACTTATTGTAAACTAACTTGAAGCATTCCAAACAGATAGTCACCACAGGTAACACTAGGTTCAAGCTCCCAATCATGACCAGGTGGTCTCTCACAAAGCACTTCAATGAATGTTAGGAAGAAGTTGTGCACACCCTCTCTCAGCTGTTGTTTGTAGCTATATGGAAATTAGACAAAAACATGCATCGGGAATAATCACATCACCAGCATGTAAAAGTAATAGTGGCATTACTTTATCAAAAAATAACTTACGCATGCTGATCTGTGCTTCCTGTATTCCCATAAACAGTAAGCCATTGATTGACCTGTGAAATGAATAATTTGAGATTTAACATTTTGGAAACTAGAGATGGAGACGGAACTCCTGATTTTCACCAAAAAATTAAACACATACCCGATTGCCATCCAAATCAAATTGTTGCAGATACCAACTGAATAACAGAAGGCTGTCTTTGTAAGGAAGAATTACCAAACTAATAGTTAACTTCAATTATTCCGTTGCCTTAAAATCGTTCAAAGGAACACCATATTGCCCATGGTTATATAATCACAACTCTCTTAATTGCTCCAGCAAAAGTAGTTCTCATCCATGCCAATGTAATAAAAGTCTATGTACCCTCATGCACATGGACATGGCTGTTTGCATGCATCCATGTGGACTACTCCAGCCAAAAGTTTTGGATAACCCGTGCTATAAACAAATGATCTTGAGTAGCTATATCCTATGTGACATTGCAGGATTATGAAGAGGAAGAATTTGGATGCCATCAGAACATGGTCAACACCTTCCAGCTACTTGATTTTACATACATAAAATTGGTTTTTAGCAGTGTCAAAACACAGCATGTCAAGCAACCATGATGCACAATTTTCGTTTTCACTTCTAGCAAGAACCAAGTCTAAAATTAACTTAAGATATGCAGAGGGACATACCTGGGCAGGCTATCAAAAGAATGGCCAGTTTAGTACAGGTTTCCTAGACAACTAATGATATAACACAATTTGAAGATTCAACCATAATTCCCAACTTATGAGTGAAGCGACCAAGTTTGATTCAAATTTATATCTTCAACTTACTTCTAAACAGGATGTCACAGGATTGAAAAACTACATAAGTGTTAATAACTTATGCACATGGAAGGAATATGCAATAAGAAGCTATAATAATAATAATGGTCTGTCACAACACTCAAATATCTTGGACTTCTCATATTCATAGCTTCAGTACCACCACTGAAATAATGACCTTATTCAAGTTTCCAAGCAAAAGCTTAAAAAAAAACAAAAGGAATTACACAGCTAGTGTGCCTTTCAATCTAACCGAGTTGAGTGTCTACCCATGTAAAACAAAACGAAAAGGAGAATTTCAACCCTTAGCCATCAAGTTTTGATGAAACATAACCTGTATTTACCGTCTTCCATCCAGCGACGATCATCCAGATGAAAATTATTGGACGGAATTAATAAACTCACAAACTATTGAACAGATAGCAGTATAAGAAGCTTAACCCTCCACACTAGAACTTTCCACTTAGATTAATGATAAGAAAGATGACGGTAGAACATACTCCGGTGGAAATGGCGGGACGCGACTTGCTTCAGGAGTCAAAAGGGCCAATGAAGAACTCTCCCCCTCAGCCTCCTGATAAGCTATCCAAAACTGCCTCGACTTAGAAGCCAAAGTAGCCACTATCACCAAGCCTCCATGCTTCCTGAAACAGAGGCAATAGAAAAGAAAAAAAAGCCAAAGGAGAAAGAGAGGTCTCACAGTACCCATACGCCTCTCTCTCCTCCACCACAGTATCCCTCACGGCCGTCACGGTGTCACCGAAACCCCAAAACTTAGCACCGCCACCAATATAGCCTCGCAAACCTCTTTTGCTTCAAAATCCTTGGCTACGTACTCGAGCCGGAAATCAGAACCGAATGAGGAGTAGAAGACAAAGAAGGTCGAGAGGCCAGTCGGCAGCCAGCGATTTCTGGAGTCGCGGCTGGAAAGTCGATGACGGTGACGAGGACAGAGGCGAGGAGGGAAGCGCTTAGGGTGAGTGAGAGGGCTCGAGACAGAGAAAGGGGGGGCGCTTGGGGTGAGTGAGAGGGCTCAGGACAGGAGATTCTTTCTGTGGAGGAAGCGGTGGCAGAAGCGTGAGTCTCTTATCTCCATTCAAAACGAGAATTGGAAAACCATCCTTGACATCTGAGTTCACCTGTGTGAAAGAATATTTTTAACCCCATTAACCATAGAACTTTGAGCTGAAAAGAGAAGTGACAGGCAACACTATTTGTGATTATGGTATACATCATCCCTTAATCACCATTTTCGACTAGTCCCTGTGTCACAAACCAAGATAGATCGCGATAGGGGATGAAAAGAAAAAACAAGACTTGACGCATTACAAAGGAGTGATCCCAAACAAATCCACAAAAATCAATAAGCTTTGGTTCCACCAACAGGCATTGACACTCAGCATACCATCTAACGGGAACAACACAGCAATAGACTTCAGTGAACGTGAAAAGACACTCTTGGGAAAATCCCACAATGATTCAAACTCATTGTAATCAGACGGACAGACACAACCCGAGAGCTGAGCAACGGTGATCGATCCAAACCAACGCAAAGCATCCCTCCAAATCACAAAATCCAACAACCGGTGAGTGATCAATCGCTAAAACAACCGCCAAACAAGCAACTCATAACACCCAACCTCTCCAAACATAAAAATTCACAGAATTGAGAAACGAACACCGTCCCTCCCATCAAAACCAACGAACCAAAAAGGGACGAAAAAAATGGAAAAACGGCGGCTTTCCTCTACCTGACGGATAAAATGGTACAAGGGAAAGTCGCGGACTTCAAGAGATAAACCTAGAAGCAGAAAAGCAAGGACCCATCTTCTCCTTCTTCTCCTTCATCTCGTTCTTGTTCTTCCTCCTTCTCTGCTTCGACGTCGAGCCTGAAATCACTGAGAAAGAGAGAGAAAATGCAGCAGGCCTCTCCTTCTTCGCCGCGCCGTCGACCCCGCCCAAGTCCGCCGAGATCTCCTCGCGACCGAGCGGGCAAGCGTCAGGACAGCGCCCGGTCAGCGGCGGGGAGCCTGGTGCCGCTCGGGAACGAGACCGAGATGCCAGAGGCAGATGACCAGCGACCGAGGCGGAGGCAGAGAGAGGTGGGATGTGCGGAGAAGGAAGGGAACCGAGGCGGAGGCGGAGGCGGAGAGAGGTGGGAGGCGGAGGTCCGGAGGCGGAGAGAGGTGGGATGCGCGGAGAAAGAAAGGAAGGCTCTGAGCGTTCTTGGTTCTTTTAGAGGAGAGAGAACCCGCCCATTCAAGTGAGGAGAGAGAGAAATTTTGAGCGGGAGCTGACCGTCGTTTCTTCTGCAGTGGAGCCGAGCCGAGCCGAGCCAGCCGAACTTGTTTCATTTTCGAGAGGGTCCTGCTCCGGACAGGTGTTGGCATCTGAGTGGTTCATGCGCGCCAGGTCAGCGGATGACGTGGCGCGCACGAACCACTGAATATTTTCTCCTGGTAGTGGGGAGGGTGAGGGAGACTAAAGCTGTCGGTAAAAATGAGATTTAACTTTTTATCGCGCAAAAAAAGTAACTGTCAAAGAAAATTGTCACTTTCATTTCACTTATATTTCTATCTGCGTCTTCTTATTAGAGTGATGTTCCAGGAAAAATGTGCTTCGTACCAAGAACGCAGAACTTATTCTATCAAAGCCTTTATCCTGAACTTGAAATCAGGATATGAACTTGTTGATCCTAGAACCAGCCTAGAACCGCATCAGTGAGTCCCAAGGTCGACCCATAAATAGGCCTACCTTTTTTCTTCTATTTCAATTTTTATTAAATTGCTCTTTCATATTCAATATATTTGCAAAATTTCTCAATTGGAACACCATAAAAGACTTATTATTGAATATCAACAATACGATAAATTTATAGTACCATTTTCATTTTAAAAAATAATACATAATGCAAAATACACATTATTTACAATAAAAATATTATGCTTACCTAACCAAAAAAATTAGTGTAGTTGATTGGGATGCTAGGAATTTCTAGATTATGAACCAATGTCACCCCTTTGAGTCTTACATTGTACGTGAAAACTGTTTTGATTTAGAGCCACCTTCGCTAGCCAAAAGCCTGATCTCAACCGGTTCATGGGTTTGTGGGATATTTCGTGAGTTACTAGGTAGATGAGTTTCCATACTTGTATCATTGGATTATAAAAAAAAAAATAGGCTTACTCTATGTGGTGAATTTTTCATATGCATTATTCCTTACAAACTAATTGGTTATTTTGCATAAGGTCTTTATCAACTTAATCACAAATAGAGAGTACCTCATGACTTTAATTAGTTATAACATTTTTTGGTTAGAAATTTATGATACACAAAGCTAGGAGTAACTTCACATTCTAATCTAACAAACGTGGCTAGCAAATTTTTTTCTTTAAACGACTTGGTTTTCTTTATGAACTGATTTTTTTTATTTTATTTTTACTTATTTGGATATTTTGAGGGTTTTTTTGTCAACAACTTTGTCAAAGTTTGAAAGATAATACTTATTTCAACTAACGGTTAAAACATTAATTATATAAACGGATCTAAGCTAGCCCAAGACTATGATGTCAATAAATAGAAAATTATAACAAAAAAAAAACCTACTATTCAATATATAAAACAATAACGTGGCTATATTATATTTTGAAATTATTTCAATCCGTATATCATTTTGACCTTTAAACTTTCAATGTTTTTTTCCTATAGCTTAATCCTAATGTTACTTCTATATTTGTAACATGATTTCATTGACCTGCACAAGGAGTGGTTTTAACACCTGTACCTAATCAATGTTGTCAATTGACGGCAGAGGAACGCATGAAAGGATGGATTAAGACTAGTACCCTGCTGGTGGGAAAGTATGGACACCCCCATCAATGCCTATCCATTAGCGGTGGAGGAAAAAGGATGGAGACGTGGACATTGGTGATGGCCACTGGTCCAGTAAAGGAACAGAGAATCATCTATTTCTATAACCAAGTAATTGACTAGTGTTTATTTAAGGCCTAAACTAAGGTTAGGGTAGCATCTATATCTTGCATTATCGAATTATCAATAATATGACAATTTTATGTTAACATTGTCATTTTCTTCGCAAATGATATAGAATGCAAAAGAAATTTAACTACTTTAAGAGAATGATAACTTTACATGGTAATCTATTTATGCACTTGAGAGGATACTCTCAACTGAGACTGACGGTTGGCGAGACCGCCTGGCTCGATCTTGGCTTGCCGCTTGGCAAAAGTCTTGCACCTCCAAGTTCGTTGATGCATTCTCGCAAACACATTGAGCGCAAAACGAACTCATCTTTCAAACAATGCAGTGGATGGGAATCAAGGTCCTGCTCCACAGGCGAATTGGGTAGTGAAGATCAAGAGTTTGAAGGAGAGACACGGCCTCATTCGGCACGCATGGACGAGCTACGCTAGCTAATCATCTGTCGATCAACGTCAACCTCCATTAATGGAAACACTCGAGCGACCTTAGATCTGCATTGCGCAACCTCATGTAATGCGCACAACCTCAAGTGAGGTGTCGCACCTCAATTCCAGGAGGCGAGTTCCATTAATGGAGGTCGGTCACACAGTGAGGGCGAGAGAGAGAGAGAAGATGGCGGCTTCTGTATGATCTTGACGGTGGTGGTCGAGTTGATGGGATGGCGGTGGCGGCAACGTCCTCTAAAAACAACAAAAGCTAGGGAGGGGATGAACAGCAGATTAAGAACATTTAAAATAAAGAAAAGATAATAGAAATAAGAGAAAATGAGTAGGAAAAAAAGAAAAAAATTAGCAAATTAATGTGGTTTTGAATAGAGTCGTACACATTATGTCACTAATTGTGCAATGTATGATGGCCATCGATCATTGGACTCTACGTCAGAAATTTTCGATCGCAATTGACTAGAAGGACTATAAAAGAATTTTGTGCAGAGATTTAAGATTAAATTGAAAATTTGAAAAGTTTAAAATTAAATTAGAATTTGTACAATAAGATTAGGATCTATTGGATAATATTCTTCATGATAATTGAGTTAAGAAATTGATTTATATCCCATATTGTCATCTCTAAACAAAACTAGATGTCACGTGTCCTTGCCCATTTGTTCTCTTTGCTAATAACATTTTGTTATATTGATCTTAACATGGGGTATAAAGTATTTATAACACGGACGAGGATTTAAGTCGGATCATTTTGGTGTTTTATTTTTTGGGTCTGAGATCATTTTGGTACTTGGACAGCTGGTCTTTTGCGACTGCGGGCTTAGCTTTCGTTACTTTTACAATTTTCTTAATTACTATTCAATGGCATTGGTGACGGTGACCGATCAACTAAAGAAATTATAAAATGCAGAAAATCATCCATTTATTTTACCCGATTGTTCATAAGTCCACAATCCTATTCTTGTCTTGATGGAAGGGCGATCTTATATAATTTTTACCTTTGCCAATTTCCACCTTGGAGCAATATGTTATCAAGTTTTTTGCTACCCAAGGAATTAACTGATGTTTAGTCAAGGTCTTAACCAAGGTTAAGTTACCGAGCTCATTTATGCTTAAATTGATTGCTCCTCCCTCCCCTTTCTTCATCCTTGTTTGCACTCAAATCTCTTAGCCTTCTTCATCTCTCATCGTTCTTGCTCTGTTTCCCTCTTTCTTCACCTCGGCACAACCATTCTTCTTCCTCCTCTTCTTCTTCAGTATCTGCTTCTCCTTCTCATCATATTCTCTCTCTCTCACCTCCTTCTCTTCTTCTTCGGTATCTGCTTCTCTTTTCCATCTCTCTCTCTCTCTCTCTCTCTCTCTCTCTATTACCATTCTTCGTGTCTGCTTCTCCTTTTCATCATATTCTCTCATTCTCTCTCATTCTCTCTCTCTCTCTCTCTGCTCGCTCTTTGTTTCTTCAACAAAAAAAAAAACAAGAAAAAAAACAAAAAATGTCAATTGATTCTGTCATTTCTATTGCATGGGATGCCTTCAAGTGTAGTTGCTCCCATCAAGCGTCAATTCGGATACGTTACGTCCTCCAAGAGCTACGCACAGGATCTTCAGGAAGAAGTCGGGAAGCTGGCATACAAGGCTGAGATGGTCCAAAATGCCGTGGAAGTGGCCAGAAACAATAGTCGGAATGTCTACAGTTATGTCACGCGGTGGCAGGAAAATGCTGAGAAGGCCTTGAATGAGGCGCGAGACTTATTGGAGGACTTCGAAAAGAAAACCAAGACTTGCTGCTATGGGAATCTTCCCGAACCCAGTTGCCGCTATCAGTTCAGCAGGTTAGCCAGGGACAAGATCGAGGGCATTCAGCGACTCGGTCAAGAACACAGCCTAATCAAGGATGTCTCCTCCAGTGATCCTGCTCCAGGGAATGTTACTACTTCGACTCCGGCTGTCGTCCAGTCGACCATCGTGACGACCTCTGCTTCTTTTGCCTCGACGTCAATTAAGCTTAAGGATGACGATATCTTCAAATCCAGAGAATTGGTCATGCAGGAGATCATGGCCGCTCTTGCTGATAACGGCAATAGCGTGGTAGGGATTTACGGTATGGGCGGGGTCGGCAAGTCCACCCTATTGACTGACGTCGAAAGGAGAATAAGGAAAGAGAAGTCGTTTGATTGGGTTGCTAAGGCCGACGTGTCAGAAAATCAAGACATAAAGAGGATTCAAGGAGAGATTGCACATGCGCTGGACCTGGACATAAAGGATGTAGAGTATGTCAATTCACGAGCGGAACGTCTGCGGACGAGGTTGGAAGATGAGAAGAGGGCGAAAAAGAAGGTCCTCATAATACTGGACAACCTGTGGATAGGGCTTGACCTGAAATTAGTGGGCATTCCTTGCGGACATGACAACAAAGTCATAGGATGCAAGTTGTTATTGACGTCAAGATTTCAAGATGTTTTGAGAAGGGAAATGGGCTGCGGCAGGGACTTCCATCTTGATGCGCTGAAGAAGGAAGAAGCAAAAAGGTTGTTTGAGAGGACGGTGGGGGATAAAGTTCATGATGACCCATTCAAATCCTTGGTGGATGAAGCACTCCACAAATGTACAGGTTTGCCTTTCCTAATTATTGCAATGGCAAATATTTTTAAAGACGCCGATTTTTGTGAATGGAAGGATGTTTTGAGACAAATTGAGATGTCTACGAACAAAGGAATTAGTGAGAGGATAAATGAGATGTTGCAAATGAGTTATAATCGTTTCAAAGGGGAGGATGGCAAGGAGGTGAAGTCATTATTACGACTTTGTGTTGTTTATGGTGTCCCTAAGCCCTCTCTTGAAAACTTGGTGAGGTACAGTGTGGGTTCAAGGTTATTTCAAGAAGATAATAGCATGGAAGAAGTTAGAGATAGGTTGAGCTCACTTGTCCGAACCCTGAAAGCCTCCTCTCTTTTGTTAAAAGATGATGAAGATGCCGATGGTTTCAAGATACATGACTTGGTTCATGGATTTGTTTCCTCGATCTCTTCAAGAGATGACCCTCTTCTCGTGTTGAAAGATAATGATAAGTCGGTGATAGAGTTGCCAAAGGACAAGCTCAAAAGTTGTACAGCAGTATGCTTTCCCTATGTTAACATGAAGGAGCTTCCTAAAGAGTTAGATTGCCCCGAAATGCGGATCTTTTTTTGTTCACAAACAATGAATCTCTCAAGGTCCCCAATTCATATTTCAACTCTATGAAAAAACTCATGGTCTTACATCTTTCTCAGGTATGTCTCAGTCATTCACCTTTGCCGTTTCAGTTCTTGGAGAATTTACACACTTTGTGTCTTGATGGTTGTTCGTTAGATGATGTAGCCATGATTGGCAAGCTAAAAGGGCTACATATTCTCAGCTTTGCGAACTCCAAAATTCAACGATTGCCAAAAGAAATTGGACAATTGGTAGAGCTAAGGTTGTTAGACTTAAACCATTGCTCACGACTTGAGATAATTGAACCGGGTGTGCTTGGAAGCTTGATGAAATTGGAGGAGTTGTATATGGAGAATAGCTTTGATCAATGGAATGCTGTGGAGCAAACTCCACCAACTAATGCCAAGCTTATTGAGTTGAATAACTTGAAGAATCTCTGCACTTTGCATGTGTCCATTCTCGATCCAAGTAGGCTCCCAGAGGATCTAAATGTCGAGAAATTAACCAAGTACAAAATCCAAATAGGTGATGCATGGAAGTGGCCAAATCACAAAGGATCAAGCACATTACAGGTTAAGTTGGATCCAATAAGCAATATTCTTCAGAAAGGATTCATGCAAACTTTCTTAGGCAAAACTAATGATCTATTTTTAGATGGATCAAACGGAATTGAGCAAAGTATTTGCAAGTTATCCCAAGAAGGCTTTCCAAAATTAAAGCATTTGCACGTCGAGAATAGTCCCTCCATCCATTACATCCTCCAATCGCCATCCCATACAGATTTTAAGACATTGGAGTCATTACTTCTCAAGAATCTCATCAACTTGGAGAAGATATGCAACTACTCTATTTCCTCCAAGTCCTTCAGTGCATTAAAAGTGATACGAGTCGAAAGTTGCGACAAGATGGAAATTTTGTTTCCTCTTTCATTATTGAGAGAACTTCCACAGCTTGAAGAGGTCCGAGCTGTCAAGTGCAACTTAGTGCGGGAGATTGTGGAAGTTGATGATTGTGGCAAAGTTGAGTTGCGTAATTTGCATGTATTGGAATTGCGTGACTTGCCAAATAACAAGAACTTTTTCACCATTGGGACAGCTCCTTCAAGTAGTACATCAAACGACCAAGTTGGCACTCAAGTTGCATTCTTCAACGGGCAACAGGTAACTTTCTATCAAAGGAATATACTATTTATTAATATTTTGCTTATTTGCTAATTAGATGTAACTTAGATTTTAATCCTTATTCTTTTTTTTTTTTTTTCAGTTCATTTTCTTCCTAATTAACTTATCCAATCATGCCTTCTTGTAATTAGATAAAGCAATCTTTTATTTCTCTTCATTGTGTAGAAAGTCCAACTAATAGAATGAAATCCATTTAAATTTAGTTTGTGATAGGATCTGAGTAATTTTCAACTTACATGCTGCAAATACACGTATCTTAGAAGGGCTTTATAAGGAAACATTGAAGGGAATTTTGGCATTAGAATAATTCCATAATAACGTGATTTCATAATCTTGTGAGACGGATTCACTGAATTTAGTTATCTAAGTTTGTTAATATCTATAAAATATAATGTCTAGGTGACTTAGGTAAAAATCAATAAGAAGAATGGGCAAGGGGATTGAATTTTCAAATAGTAGCAATGATGCTAATCTAAATGATGCATTTCTTTTCCATGTATTTCAATAAGCACTTTGTCATTGCATAGGTCCTATTACTATAAAAGTCCACAATGTCATGCATTTTCATGCTTGCAAGCATACAAAATTGTGTAAAAGATAAATTTATTTGTAAGCACTTCTGGCATAACAAACATATATCTTCAACTCATGCTAATATCTCATAGTCGTAGGCATTAGTGAGTGGCTTTTAGGAAAAACAACACGAAATCCCCCATGCAGATTTAAAGCGGTACACATTCACTTCCAAAATATGTTATATATATTATGACGTTTGGAGCATAGCTATGTGATGTTGTCATCCATTGGTCCTTTTAAATAGCTGACTAGGGAGACTATCTGCATAATGAAGTAAAAAAAAATTAGCCTTTTCTATGATTGTTTTATATGCTTGGGATATATTTCAAAGCCCACTAGATGTTTTGCTTTTTTCATGAAGTCAACCGTATTATTAGTAATTTATGTCTTAATCTCCGTTAAGATCATTGAGTATTTTTCCTCAATTTTCTTTATTTATTTTGGAACTTTTCAACTCGCTTTAGTGCACTCAAAGGTCAAAGGACGATTTAAGTAAGATACACAAGAATTGCAACTTTATCGTAAAAAATCACATGTAACAAGCAATTGAGTCCTAAATATATTTAGAGAGAAAATGCCATAGGAGTCTTAACATTTTAGTCACGAGTCAATTGAGCCCTAAATATATTATTTGGAATAGTCCTCACATTTTGAAAACTAACGAAAATCAAGTTCCAATGTTAGTGTTGTTGACAAATTTCATTAACAGAAATGATAGCATTTTATTTTTCGTGAAGTTAAGTATGATTTTGAAGTAAATCAAGGGAATGTACATAGGTTTGGTCCATAATGGAGTGGAACCTTGATTATTATAATTTACCAAAAAATAACTCACAAATTCTATGTGAAGCCGTGAAAAATCATTGTCATTTTCCTCATTTGTTTAATCAAAATTTGGGCTTAAAATTACTAATGAATTCACGTAATTGAGTTTTTTTTTGCTCATTTCTAAACTATCTCATGTGCTTTATTCCTTCACTATGGTCAAAATCATGGTCTTAATTAGTGATTAAAACAAAATGATTTTCAAGCAAATACCTGGTTGAAGCATAATTCCAAGGTATGATTTTGGCAATTGAGATATAATAACATTCATTAAAAAAAATAATTAAATGATTTGTATAATAAACCTTTATCACCTAGAAATCTGACTTAGAAAATGTTCTAAAGCATTATGTAATTGAGAATTTATGAATATGAAGTTGATAATTTAGATCATCACAACAACAACTAATGGCATTTAATTGAAATTGAGGCCGTTTATGTATAGTTGATTAAATTGGTTATTGTTACTAAGAGAAGTAAAATATGGATAAGCAGTGGTCCAATTAAGGAAAACGCACGGCTGTTTTGTACAACAAAAATTGCTTAGAGCCTTTAGTTGACTAGACATGATTGCCCTATTATAATTACGTAATAAAGATTCACGGAAATTTAAGTTGCCAATGTAGATTTACGAAGTATAAAAGAAAGTTTGAGTATGGATGTTTGCGGCCTACTATGCACCCAGTGTCTACGACACGCATGGATGGCCAACACGTGTCATCTTGCTTTTCTTCTTTTTGGGGCTCTCTCTCTCTCTTTCCATCTGCTTCTGCATCCGAGAGAGGGTCTACATCTTCTCTCGCTCCTACTGACCACGCGCTGAAGGGCTGAGAACCAGATCTGCTTGCCCCCACCGTCGCCACGCTCATCCGCCACCACCATGACCGGCCACAGCTCACCTCCGTCAACGTCGCCACCAACAGCTCGTGGATTCTGCACTTGCGCTCGGTCATCTCCTTTGTGGACCAAGCGCAAATTCTATCTCTATCTATTTCTCTCACGAACTTGGTCGCAACCGACAAGCTCGACGCTAGCATGAGCCTTGGTCGTGCTTTCCTGAGGTTGATTCTTCGGTGATGTAAAGAGAGCGAACAAGAATTTGGTAAACTGAAAAAAAGAAGAAGAAGAAGAAGAAAAACCGAAGAGAAAATAATGTGAGCAGTATTCGTTTGCAGACAATAGGCAGGATTGCATTAGACTATCCATGCCCAGATATTTAATATTAAGGATAGAAGGTAGGACAACTATTAAAGACAAACTCGTCATGTCATTAGATAAAAATACAATACTTTATTGGATCTTATTATATAAATTATAATACTTCACGCATTAATTGATTGGTTCTGAATAAGCCCAAGAGGGCTAAGTGCGTGGCGTAGGCATAGGAAGTTATCAGTAACAAAACTATCATGACGGTAAACCTCCCTTTTGAAGTAGTAAATTACTTTTTGAAATTGCTAAGTTTAACTTATTTTTTTTTACTAGAGCTAATTTTCCTTAAGTAGGTAGTAATTACGGTCTTACAACATAATACTTTATTTCTCATGATTGCAATCTCCTTATTGATCAATTATTGCAATGATATATTTTCTTTATAAGTAAATTGCCTATATCTTTCATAATCACGGTCATTCTATAGTTTCTTTATTTATTTTTCTTGGTAGTAATATTAATTGTGAGATAGTACAATACTTTCTACCAATCATCTGAAATGAGTAACGTATCATCAAAGTAGTAACACAACCTAAGAAGGAGTATTTTATCTTATAGGAAGTAATTGACCTTGAATGTACTTTCTTTTGCTATATGGATCAATAATTTTCGTAGTCATTAGCAAAATGAATGACCGCTATTTCTTGATGATCAGAATTTCCCGTATTGCTAGTAAATTGCAAACAAAATCTAATTGTAATAATGTCCATGAGTATATCATAAATAAAAAATGAAGTTTATTAGTTGTCTTTTGATACCTTTCTAGATTGTAAATAGGCTTTCCTATCATAGATATATGTAAATGCAAAAATTATCCTAAAGTTTGTAAATTTTCTTCCGCAACCATTTGTAATAACCTGCTTTGGCGTTTCTTGGCTGCTCGTTGTAATTGTAAATGGTATTGTTGATGAGTTTATCTGTCAGGTTTCAATCCCATCCTTGGAGTCCTTGACAATGGCTGGACTTCCCAATCTAGAAGATTTATGGACCGATGAATCTCCATTAGGGCTGAGCAATCTCCAATTTCTTGAGGTGTCTTCATGCAAATCTCTCTCAAAGGTTATCAACTCCACGTCACTAGTAAAACTACACAAGTTACACACTTTAAGGGTGAGAGCTTGCGTTTCGGTGCAAGAAATTTTTTACCTTGACGGACTAGGCACCGGTGCAAATATTGAGACTCTCTCTGAGCTAAACACCATCTATATAAATGAATTACCAAGCTTGAGGCGCATATGGAACAAGAACCCTTGTGGAATTGTGAGATTCCATAATTTGAAGAAATTAACGGTGTGGCGTTGTAACAACCTCCGGTTTCTATTTTTCCCATCCATGGTTCAGTCTCTTGCACAATTGAGAGAACTAAAAGTATATGGTTGCAAGAACATGGAGGCGATCATTATGGAGGAAGAAGAGTTGAGAATAGAAACATTAGAAACTCTAGTATTCCCAATGTTAACCAAATTATCGATTTTGGATTTGGAAAGTTTGACGTGCTTCTCTCGCAGAAAGTGTAAGATTGATTTTTGGTTTTCATTTTTGAAGTTATTCTTGGATTAATTCATCCCTACAATGCTAAAGATAATGTCCTTCTCATCTAATGAAAAATTGATGACAGGTACACCAAAAGCTCGAGGTGAGGACCGCGTCAAATCGAGCTCTACTGTTCTCTTCAATCAAGAGGTATGTGATTAATATTATGTCAAAATCTTGAATATAACAAAATCTAATGGAGTAAAATGCTAGGCATCAATTTTATGTGTTATATAGCACTTTAGAAGTTTACATGTGCATTTTAAGTTGCCACATGCCACAACAAATAATTGGCAAGTTTCAATTCTTACCAATAAGAGTTGGATCAATCACATCAATTTATTAAGAAATTAGAAAAAAAAAAAGATATACGCATATAAATAATTATTATGCCATCCAGCTACTTAATTAAAATTAACCAATAAATAGTTATACTAGAGACTAAACATAATTGCCAAAGCTCCCTTTGGTTAAAATTCTGCACCATAAAATTGATTGCAAAGTTTACTTTTCAAATTGTGATTTTAAATTGAAATGAACCATTAAAGCTCAAAAGTTGGATAATAATCTTCAATTAAATTGTTAACTCTCAAAAGGGGTAACTATATAGTAAAAGATTTTGTAATATAGTCATTGAACTTTTATTTGATCATCTAAGGTAATAAATTTTCATTTCTTTATAATTTATGCACTTTGACAAAAATTCCGAAATTTTCTGGCGAACTATCAATGTGCAAGACACCTCGCTAATTTTCTAAATGCGCTGTTGTTTCCACTTCACCAAATCAGTACTTCACCGGAAAATCTATATAAATATTTAATATAATCACCAAAACTTTTAATTTGCAAGATGATCGTTCTCCTTTTCTTGTACTTTCCACTCATCTTGCTTCCAACGAGAATTCCTCATTCTCATAGGTGGTTGCCTTGTTCGATGCCATTGGTTTTTATGAGTTTTAGCGTTGCAAATTAGCAATGTAACTCTTCCTATTATATATTTCTTTTGATGAGTTTTGTAATTTTCTTGCAATATTACAATAATGTTATATTTTTTTATAAAATCACACTATGTGATATAACAATGACAATTCGGAATTTTTAAATATGATCAAATCCTTATATTTTACATAATACTAGTTAAGAATTTAGGGTTTTTTCTTCGAAAAAAAGGTAAATTCATATGAAATGAGATACAATTTAATTAATTACTTGTATTAAAAACATATTTCGATTTTACATAAATGAAAGATTCCATGCCCATACAAACAAGTGAGAATGCTGCTAATTACCTAGTAATTGAAGAAAGAGGGATCTTGCAAAGGAGTCTCCCAGCTTTTGCTTGGTGGGTAGACATATAGGTTATTGACAGAAGTATTTTGAGCATTCTGAAGCTTCCATGTTAGCATCTTTATTCCAAACATAACTAAATATAAGTACTTTCTATCAAAATAAAAATAAAAAATCGACTAGCTGGCAATTTATGTTCATTGGACAACACTATATTTTTGTTAATTTTGCTACAAATTTACATATATTATGTTCATATCAATTCGTGTCATTTTCAAATTTGTCAGATAATCATTTACGAATATGTTAATTTGTATCACAAATTGTCAGCCCTTTCAATTTTTATATTTCTTTTATATAAAATTATAATAGTATCGTCTTTTAGAGTCAACACTTTTGGAGTCATTTAAAAAACAAGATCTCATCAAAAGCTAGCTAAAAAGAAATTGTAAATATTGGACAGTTTTATTACAACATGGACCTTATTAAGAAGTAGACAATCGGGAAGTAAGCAAAATCGCATTAAGAGAACATATGAAAAGAACCAAAAAAGAAAAGATAGAAATTCCAATCATAAATGCACGCGTGTGGAAGGAAAAGTAATAAAAGAAAAACATGAGGAGAGAGAAGATCACATAAGTTTGACATATGTGAATTTAAGGCGACCTGGGGTACTGTTCCGCTGCTTCGTGAGCCTATGTGATCATGCCCGTCCGCGTCCGCCACATGCATGCGCCACGGTTGAATTGTGGGCACCGGGTAACTTGCGAGCCACAGACGCAACCTCAGCCATTGCGCCACGTGGGCCCTAGCGTGCTCGACGACACTAATCGACTAGTCACGAGTGCTGGGGTGCACGGGATTGTCACCCACGTAAAAAGGGAAAAGAAGAGGGGGGGTGTTTGGGGAACTCTTTGAGGTACTGTTTTGATAATAGGAGCTTTTTATGACATGGTGGGAGACCATTGGCGGAAAGGCAGAATGGGCAATGGGCCCCTGGCAGGGCTTTGCGTTGCATTTGGTTTTTCCTTATAGAAAGTCTTGCTACGTGGGACTGCAAGGATGTTTTGCTTTTTTCATGAAGTCAACCATATTATTAGTAATTTCTGTCTTAATCTCTGTTAAGATCATTGCGTCTTTTTCCTTTTTCTTTTTTTTGGAAATTTTCAACTCGTTTTAGAGCATTTGGAGGCCAAAGGACGATTTAGCTAAAACAGATACACAAGAATTGCAACTTTATCATAAAAAACACATGTAACAAGCAATTGAGTCCTATATATGTTTGAGGGGAAAGTGTCTTAGGAGTCTTAACATTTTAGTCATGAGTCAGTTGAGTACTAAATATATATTATTTGGAATAGTCCTCACATTTTGAAAAATAATGAAAATCAAGTTCTAAAGTTAGTGTTGTTGACAAATTTCATCAATAGAAATGATAACATTTTGTTTTTCGTGAAGTTCAGTATGGTTTTGACCTAAATCAAGGGAATGTACATAGGTTTGGTCCATACTAGAGTGGAACCTTGATTATCCTAATTTACCGAAAAATAACTCACAAATTCGTGAAGTGGTGAATAATCATTGTCATTTTCCCGATTTGTTTATTGAAAATTTGGGCTTAATTTTATTAATTAATTCACGTAATTGATTTTTTTAGCTCATTCCTAAACTACCTCGTGCATTATTATGGTAAAAAATCCTGGTCTTTATAGGTAAAAGAGTAAAATGAAACGATTTTCAAGCGAATACTTGGTTTGAAGCATAATTCCAAAGTGTGGTCAAGGCTTGAGTGTATGAAATGGCAATTGAGATATAGTAGACCATAACATTCATAATGAAAATAATTAATGATTTTATAAAATAAACCTTTATCACCTAGAAATCCGACTTAGAACATGGTCTCAAGCACTATGTAATTGAGAATTTATGAATATAAAGGCGACAATTTAGATCATAACAACAATAATTAATGGTATTTAATTGAATTGAGACCGTTTATGTATAGTTGATTTTAGTGCTAAACTAGTAGGTGGAAATTTTAGTTAATTATATAACTAGCTTTAGTGATAACATTTAAAAGGAGACCCTTTTCGTTTATGCACCCATTGTCTAGGCCACGTATGGATGGGTGACATGTGTCATCTTGCTTTTCTCCCCTCCATGAACCCCCTACCTCTCTCTCTCTCTCTCTCTCTATATATATCCATCCAAAACTTAATCAGCATCCGGAGAGGGCCTGCATCTTCTCTCGCTGAAGGGGTTGAGAACCAGATCTGCTTGGCCCCCCCGTAGCCACGCTCATCCTTTTCCCCCATGACCGGCCACAGCTCACCTCTGTCAACGTCACCACCAACCGCTGGCGGATTCTACCCTCGCCCCCAGTCATGTCCCTTGCAGACCTGACGCAAATTCTATCTCTAACCGTTTTTCTTCTTCGCTTGCAATCACCGTCATGAACTCTTGTCATGACCAACAAGCTTGACGCTAGCAGAGGCTTGGTCGCATCTTCCTGAGGTCGATTCTTCGGGGACGTGAAGAGGGAGAACAAGAAATTGGTAAAAAGAAAACAAATAAAAAGAAAATAATGTGCCGCTTGTCTAACTATTGGTGTGAGCAGTAGACAATAGGTGTAAGGACCACAACAGATAATCCACACCTAGGTAGTTAATACTGAAGACAGAAGAAAATAGGCTACCAAATGACATGTCATTGGATAAAAATACAATAATTTATTGGATCTTAATTGGATAAATTGTAATGCTTCACCCATAAATTGATTGGGTCTGGACAAGCCCAAGCAGGCTAAGGCGTCAGAAGGAAGTTACTTGCAGTAACTAAACTTTTATGATAGTAATTTTCCCCTGTGAAGTAGTTAGTTACTTTTTGAAATAGCTAGGTTTCCTTGGGTAGGTAGTACATTAGACATACCTTCCGTAATTAAGGTCTTATAGCATTGTAATTTACTTCTCGTCCTATTATAATGACGTAGTAAAGATCTGTGGAAATTTAAGTTGCCATAGTAGATTTACGAAGTATAAAACGGAAGTTTGAGTACGGGCGTTTACGGCCTATTGTGCTACGGCACGTATCGATGGCCGATACGTGTCATCATGCTCTTCTCCTTTTTGTGGGCCCCCCCTTCTCTCTCTCCGTCTAAAAGTTGTTCAGCATCGCGAGAGGGACTGCGTCTTCTGTCACTCCTACTCACCCCGCGCTGAAGGGCTAAGAGCCAGATCGGCTTACTGACACCGTCGACACGCTCATCGCGATCCGCCATCTCCCTTGTAGACCAGGCGCAAATTCTATCTGTATTTGTTTCTCTCACAAATTCAGCGTGACAAGCAAGCTTGACGCTGCTATGACCCTTGGTTGTGCTTTTCTTAAGTTGATTTTTCGGTGATGTGAAGAGAGAGAATGAGGATTTGGTAAAATGAAAAAAAGAAAAAAGAGAGGAAATAAGGTGCT
Source organism: Eucalyptus cloeziana (assembly GCA_014182715.1). Lineage (NCBI taxonomy): Eukaryota > Viridiplantae > Streptophyta > Magnoliopsida > Myrtales > Myrtaceae > Eucalyptus > Eucalyptus cloeziana. Next base: position 2,983,000 of record CM024644.1, read on the forward strand.
GTGTGTTTAACTATTGGTGCGAGCCATAGACAATAAGTGTAAGGATCGTAGTAGACAATCCACGCCCGGATAGTTAATATTAAGGATTGAAGGTACTGCATTCGTGAGAAGATACAAATTATAGGATAATTTTTAAAGAGAAACCCCTCGTGTAAATTTTATCGAATCTTATTGAATAAATTATAATATTTCATGAATAAATTGATTAGGTTTGGATAAGCCCAAGTGTGCATAGGTAGGTGGCCCAGGGGAAAAAAAAGAAGTTACTCGTAGAGACTAACCTTTTATAATAGTAATTTTCCTCTGTGAAGTAATAAATTACTTTTCAAAATTGCTAAATTTATTTAGGTAGGTAGTAAATTAAACGTTCCATAATTAAGTCTTATAGCATAGTAATTTACTTCTCGTGATTGCAATCTCACTTGTTTGATCACTTATTGCAATGATATATTTTCCTTTGTTAGTAAATTGCCTATGACTTTCGTAATCACGGTCATTCTATAGTTTCTTTATTTTTTTTCATCGTAGTAATCTCCATTGTGAGATAGTAGCAATCGTATGATAAAATGAGTAATATATTCTTTTACAATTTTTTTTTGCCGATGGAAGGGAGCTCTTGCTTTCAGATTAATCATACCTCTAAAGCCCTAATCCTATCTTAAATGTCAATCTGCACAATTTAGTTTTTGCTATTTGCTCGACCATTTTTATGGAGGAGGTGGTGATGATATTGATTTTTTTTTTTTTTTTTGTGTACGCTGGGGGAGGGGGTTGGGTTGAGTGCGTGCACTGTGCTGGGTGGTCGACAAGTCAACATTGTGAATTTAAGGTGATCCTGGGGGGTTTTCGTTCCCCTGCTCCGCAAGCCTACGTCATTGCGCGCGTCTGGGTCAAATCCTGGGGATATCCAAGTTACTTGTGAGTAGAGGTGATAAATGGGTGGGTTGGGTCGGATTTGGGTCGGGTCATTAATGGTCCGACCCAAATTGACCCATTAACCCATTTATGACCCATTTATGCCTAATACAAATTTTTCGACTCATACCCGACCCGACCCATACCCGACCCGACCCGACCCATATTAATAAAATATTTTCATATTTAACCAAATTTAGGAAAACTTATTCTTATGTTTTTTTTTTTTAAAGATTATATTACTAAAATATTTCCAAGCAATACAAATCTAATCAATAATTTTTCAATTTTTTTTATACTTTTTCAAAAAAAATTATTTTTTCTTTTTTCTTTTCCTTTTTTTCTTCTGCATCCAGAGAGGTTCGCCGCCAACCTATTTAAAACCCCCCATTAAATCGCTAAGCATCCACCGACCAAAAAAAAAAAAAAATTGCTAAGCAACCCATTTATGACCCATTTAAACTTGTTTTTAAAATAAATGTGGCATAATGTGTGTGGAGTCCACATTTGATGATACACAATACCCAACACGTCTGGATCCACAACACCTAATCCTTGACAGAAGTCCCAAAAACAAAATTAAGATAAGTCTGCTATGTGGAACCATATTCCCTTCAATACAGTCCAAAGAGGTTAATACATCCTAGTAAAATGTGCCCAATGCACATGTTGCCTGTTATGCATACTCTTCCTTCGTTCTTAATTTTGTCGGTGGTGACTGGGAGTGCTGGAATTTGCATTGGACATGGCATACCTAATTAAGTTTTGCTCTAATGCTGCACCATAAATATAAGCTCTCTTTCATAGTGACTATTCCTAATACTTGTCGAACTCTTCCCATAGATCAATTGTTGCCATTATCAACTTGATGACGACAAGTATTTGCTATCTATCTCCAAGGTACGATATGAAACCATCTGGAAGATAACCTCTTAACTCTTTACAAAGGAAAGAAAAGAATGAATTCATCCTCTCTTAAGAGAAACCATGCCTGACCAAGAATGTGCAGGTAGCAATATCACAAGATGCCTCACCCAACTTTCCTCAAACGCAGTTGGCCGAGCCAAAAATTAAAAATGAGGGGAAAAAGGACCTACATCTCGGACATGTGCACCGCGTGCTGCCCTTTCCTACAATTAGACCCTAGGATAAAATTACAAGCCGAATTGTGACGCTACAAAAAGAATATTCCGAGCTACCCGTACAATACAAACATTTGTTTTAAGGCTTCCGGGGCTATTGAGCTTCTTCCCCGCATGGCCAATCCTTTTATATGAGCAGTTTCATCGAACCTCCGTGCATTGGCTTCCATGTTCGCCTCACCACCGAAAAGGGTTAGGTCTGCGTAGTCAAGGGATGCTCCACACGCTCTATTGTAGGATTGACAAGCCGAGTGGCACACTCGAAGCCTATTGTCTCCATCCTTGTCACACTTTTGGATTGAGATCTGCCATATTTTCAGATGTTATAGTCAAGTACCATTAATGAATGCACAACCTCACATGCAAATAAGGGTTCGAATGTGATAACATGGTTCATGAAGTACCAGGATATTCATCCTGGAACCACTCCTAGATAAGTTATTAAGTTCCGTCACTCGATAGGGGTCAATTAGCATTAGACGATAGAAATTATGTTCCCACAATTGCATGTACCATGGCCACGAAAACAGTTTGAATGGACTTCTAATGTTCATAAGAGAAATGCTCTTCCTAAAGATTTATAACTAGGGCAAGTTTGAAAAAACTCCAGTCCAAGGTTTAAAGAGCCATACTCACCCGGCAGGCTAGCTTTTTAGCAAAGATGCATCGATCATACTGTTTGTTAAATAGATTATTTATTAGCTTTCGAGCACCACCTGAAACAGACGGTGATAATTGGGCATGACAACAACTTCTTCTAGCTGCTGCAGAACACTTGGTTCACTTGGTGCACTTGCTGCCCAGACTTTCCTATCTCTAGCACGCCTTGGCAAACGAAAGAGTGGACGAAGCTTGGAACTATTCGGCATGTATATCCAGCATAGTCTCGAGCAACGAAATTCACACTTGCCATTATCACGTACACCGCCATGGAGACCGCACCGTTCATCACAAACTTCGCAAAACAAACACCCCGACACTACATGAGAAGATCTATTTTACCACCGCAAGAATCGACTTATGTCACCAATGAGCTAAAAGAATAGTCTTGGTTATGTTTCAACCACAGGGAAAATTCAGCTACAAATTGGGCAAAACGTAGGCAGCATCATTTTGTCCTCCTACCCAACAAACCCATCTTCTCTTTCTACCATACCAACCATGAAACACAATGTCCATAAAACATAAGCACAAAGGTTAGCTAATCAGCAATGCTCTTAAACCGTGCTCGTTCCAAATCCAGATTCCCGCAAAACCCAAATACCATTTCGGTTAAACGCTCCCTAGTCATAAACCCACGAGGCGGACTGCGATCAAGAACATCTATATACCCGCACACCCTCTTCAACGACGACAGCTCAACACACATCAACCCAAGCCTGAGAACAAACCACTTCCACCGTCGATTCGACTCGAGCAAAATCACCACTTTCGCAAACAAATTGACGACATAATGTGCTTGGTATGGTGCAAAGTATTTCCATCACGGTACAACATGGGGAAGAGGGCCAAATTCCAACCCGTCTGGCCAAATTCATAATACACGGCAACTTGCCGTATATAATAAGCATAAACAAATTTCGTTTCGCTTTTAAAAGCAAATCATATCTTTATCTTACACCATGTTGATCTGGTGGGCAAGATCCAACTTCCGTAAAAATTTGTCAAAGTCAAAACAATAGATAAATAAGAGGAAATCGGGCATTGGCAAGTGGAGAGATTGACCCACCCAGACATGTGGCGCTGTAGGAAGAGCCAAAATGAAATCCACGAATAAGTGTTCAGATGGATTACCTGAACCAAGCGGCTTCGTCCTCCGACGATGGTTCCGCGAGCTGTTCGCGGTGAGCAGACGAGTGTTGCTTTTAGGGTTTTAGTCCAGTGATCCGCGAGACGATCGTGGCGACGAGGCGACGATGGGTGGCGGCAAGCGGCGACGAGGTGACGATGGGCGGCGGCGAGCGGCGAAGCGGCGACGAGGCGACGTTGGGCGGCAGCGAGTGGCGGCGAGCGGCGACGAGGCGATGATAGGCAGCGGCGACGGGCGATGGAGGTGGCGCACCGGCGAGTGGAGGTGAATCGAAAGTGAAAAGGAATCGTGGGTAACTTCATCGGTTCATCTTCGTGGGTCGGGAATGGGTTTTAAATGGGTACAAAATAGACCCATTTAAGACCCACGTAATTTAGCCCTTCTATTTTTAAAACCCACTAACGAGTGCCTTAAGAAATAAGTGCGACCCATTAACGACCCATTTAAGTAAATATGGGTCTATAAATGGGTTTGTAGACCCATTTAACACCTCTACTTGTGAGCCATAGACACAATCTTAGCCGTTGTGCCGCGCGCACCTCAGCGTGCTTCGATAGCGCTAAATGACTGCTCTCGAGTGCTTTGGGGTGCACGGGATTGTCACTCGTGGGGATCGGGGAGGGGTGGAGGAGGCACACTTTGTGGTGCTGTTTGGAAAGTGGGGACTTTCCATGATGTGGCGGGAGGCCATTACTGGAGAGGTAGAATGGGAAGTGGGAAAGTTGCTAATAAGGACAAATCAATCGTGATTACTTTATTGAAGTAGCCTGATTATCGTAGAGAAACAACACAACCGAACTTGCCAAAATCAAGGCCCACCACTATAAAGAAATATTGTCCTTTTTTGTTTTCAAATAATTATATTGCCTTTTGAACCGTCCTTCGAAAATATGGGGAGACTAATATGTGTCAAACATAAATAGAAGAGCTTTGTTCGTCTTATTGTTTTGTGTGGTCTTCCATCCTTTGGTATGACCTTTGCAATATGAGGTAGCGTTCATCTAATAAGACAGCCACAATTGATAGATCAAGATTGATAGGACTATCGCTTCTTCCATGTGTTTCCTTGCATCTCATAATTTTTATTTACCACAATAGCTTATGGATGATTAGTTGCCTTTTTAATCTCAATCTCTTTATTGTTTACTTTCTAATGATGACACTCTTCCTCAAGCAAGCTCTTCTATATGTATTGGAACTTTATGAACTTTTAATCTATCAGAATCACTAATTTCGTGAGCGAATACCGTAGGTTGCATTTCCTAGCTTGGAGACATTAGAGATCGATCGCAATGATAATATTGAGATAATATGGGACAATCAAGTTGCCGAGGATTCTTTTCACAAACTAAAATCGCTTGATGTGTGGAAATGCAATAAGCTATTGAACATTGTTCCTTGCATTCTTGGACGGCTCAAGAGCTTGGAAATTTTGGAGGTACGATCATGTGATTCGCTTGAAGTTGTTTTCAAACTTCAACCATTGAATCCTCTAGATGCACATCTTGTTGCCAATTTTCCATTAGAAACGCTGGTCTTAACTGCATTGCCAAAGCTAAAGCGTCTATGGGATAAGGAACTCCACAGTCAAGTCAAATGCCAGTGTCTCCGTTTTGTTACCGTTTTGACGTGCAAGAGCCTCGCCTCTCTATTTCCAGCCTCAGTAGCAACACATCTAACCCAACTTGAGGAGTTGGCGATCAGTGAATGTGGCATTGTGGAACTGATCGAGAAGGAAGACGGACTAGTTCCTAAGTTTGTGTTCTCAAAATTAACCTCCCTCGGGCTTGAGCATCTAACAGAGTTGAAGTGCATCTACATCGGAAAACATACTTCACATTGGCCAGCATTGAAGACCCTAAGGGTGCGTGGCTGTAACAAAGTGGAGACACTTGCATCGCACCTAGGGAATGAGATGCCACTTGATAAACAGCCTCGCTTCTTGATAGAAAAGGTATGGCCCAAGATTAAATGTTTTGCTTCAATGGTGAATATTGGAAGTGGTGATTAATTATTATGATAGCCAGGTAAATAATTAAAATTAACCAAAAAAAAAATAGTTATACTGTAGACAAAGCATAATCGCTGAAGTGCCCCTTTGGTTAAAATTGATTGCGTTCAACATAATCACGGCACCATAAAATCTAGATAAGTCAAAGTAGAGTTACTATTCAAATTGTGATTTTAAATTGAAATGAAGAAATATAAAGTAGAGTCACTACATATACAAAAGTTGGATAATTAATCTTCAATGAGCTCAAATGTTAACTCTCAAAATTATGGGGTAAGTATATAGTAAAAGATTTTGTAATATAGTCATTGAACTTTTATTTAATCACCTAAGGCAACAAATTTTCATTTCTTTATAATTTATGCACTTCAACAAAAAATATGAAATTTTCCGGCGAACTATCGACATGGCAAACACATTGCTAATTTTCTAAATGTGCTATTGTTTCCACTTCATTGCCGAATCAGCACCTCACTTGAAAATTTATATCAATATTTAATACGGAGTATTCTTTATTAATATCCATAATGACCATCACTTGAACTTTTAATTTGCAAGAAGATTGTTCTCCTTGCAATTGAAACTCTCCTCGTACTTTCCACTCATCTCGCTTCCAATGCAAAGTCCTCATTCTCATAGGTGGTTACCCTGTTTGAGACCATTGGTTTAAATGAGTTTTAGCATTGCAAATTAGCAATGTAACTCTTCTTGTTATATGTTTCTTTTGATGAGTTTTGTAATTTTCTCTCATTATTAAAATAATGTTGTATTTTATATAACAAATCACACTATATCATCTAACAATGACAATCAAGAACTTTTAAATGTTATCAAATCCCTATGTTTTACATAATACGAGTTAAGAATTTAGTCCTTTTTCTTTAAAAAAAAAAGGTGATTTATAAGAAATGAGATACAATTTAATCAATTATTTGTATTAAAACATATTCTGATTTTACAAAAATGAAAAATTCCACGCCCGTGCAAACGCACGAGAATGCTGCTAATTACCTAGTAATTGAAGAAAGAGGGATCATGCAAAGGAGTCTCTCAGCTTTTGCTTAGTAAAATCAATATTTTATCAAATTAGTAAAATCAAATCTTTCACATGACCTTTACAAGATGAGTATGGGTTCATCTAATAAGACGACCACAATCGATAGACCAAGATTGTTAGGACACCGCTTCTTCCATGTGTTTCCTTGCATCTCGTAATTTTTCTTTACGACAATTAAGAAACTCATGATTTGATTTCAACGATAGTGCGAGCAGCTACTTCTGTCTTGCATCTTTTGATGGATGATTAGTCACCTTTTTAATCTCAATCTCTCCATTGTTTTCTTTCTAATGCTGACACTCTTCCCGAAGCGAGCTCTTCTATATGTAATGGAACTTCATGAACTTTTAATCTAACAAAATCACTAATTTCGCGAGCGAATATCGCAGGTTGCGTTTCCTAGCTTGGAGACATTAGTGATCGATGACATGGATAATATTGAGATAATATGGGACAATCAAGTTGCTGCGGATTCTTTTCACAAACTAAAATCGCTTGAGGTGTGGAGATGCAATAAGCTATTGAACATTGTTCCTTCTTGCATTCTTGGACGGCTCAAGAGCTTGGAAAGTTTGGAGGTACAATCATGTGATTCGCTTGAAGTTGTTTTCAAACTTCAACCATTGAATCCTCTAGATGCACATCTTGTTGCCAATTTGCCATTAAAAACGCTGGTCTTAAAGGAATTGCCAAAGCTAAAGCGTGTATGGGATAAGGAACTCCACAGTCAAGTCAAATGCCAGTGTCTCCGTTTTGTTACCGTTTCCGAGTGCAAGGGCCTCGCCTCTCTATTTCCAGCCTCAGTAGCAATAGATCTAACCCAACTTGAGGAGTTGAAGATCAGTGAATGTGGCATTGTGGAACTGATCGAGAAGGAAGACGGACTAGTTCCTAGGTTTGTGTTCCCAAAATTAACCTCCCTCAAGCTTGAGCATCTAACAGAGTTGAAGTGCATCTACATCGGAAAACATACTTCACATTGGCCAGCATTGAAGACCCTAAGGGTGTGTGGCTGTAACAAAGTGGAGATACTTGCATCGCACCTAGGGAATGAGATGCCACTTGATAAACAGCCTCTCTTCTTGATAGAAAAGGTATGGCCCAAGATTAAATGTTTTGTTTCAATGGTGAATATTGGAAGTGGTGATTAATTATTATGATAGCCAGGTAAATAATTAAAATTAACCAAAAAAAAATAGTTATACTAGAGACAAAGCATAATCGCCGAAGCCCCCCTTTGGTTAAAATTGATTGCGTTCAGCATAATCACAGCACCATAAAATCTAGATAAGTCAAAGTAGAGTCACTATTCAAATTGTGATTTTAAATTGAAATGAAGAATTTAAAGTAGAGTCACTACATATACAAAAGTTGGATAATTAATCTTCAATGAGCTCAAATGTTAACTCTCAAAATTATGGGGTAACTATATAGTAAAAGATTTTGTAATATAGTCATTGAACTTTTATTTAATCACCTAAGGCAACAAATTTTCATTTCTTTATAATTTATGCACTTGAACAAAAAATATGAAATTTTCCGGCGAACTATCGACGTGGCAAACACATGGCTAATTTTCTAAATGTGCTATACTATCGACGAGGCAAACACATGGCTAATTTTCTAAATGTGCTATTGTTTCCACTTCATTGCCGAATCAGCACCTCACTTGAAAATTTATATCAATATTTACTACAGAGTATTCTTTATTAATATCCATAATGACCATCACTTAAACTTTTAATTCGCAAGAAGATTGTTCTCCTTGCAATTGAAACTCTCCTCATACTTTCCACTCATCTCGCTTCCAACGCAAAGTCCTCATTCTCATAGGTGGTTGCCCTGTTTGAGACCATTGGTTTTAATGAGTTTTAGCATTGCAAATTAGCAATGTAACTCTTCTTGTTATATGTTTCTTTTGATGAGTTTTGTAATTTTCTCTCATTATTAAAATAATGTTGTATTTTATATAACAAATCACACTATATCATCTAACAATGACAATCAAGAACTTTTAAATGTTATCAAATCCCTATGTTTTACATAATACAAGTTAAGAATTTAGTCCTTTTTCTTTATAAAAAAAAAGGCGATTCATAAGTAATGAGATACAATTTAATTAATTATTTGTATTTAAACATGTTCTGATTTTACAAAAATGAAAAATTCCATGCCCGTGCAAACGCACGAGAATGCTGCTAATTACTAGTAATTGAAGAAGGAGGGATCTTGCAAAGGAGTCTCTCAGCTTCTGCTTAGTAAAATCAATATTTTATCAAATTAGTAACATGAAATCTTTCGCATGACCTTTACAAGATGAGTATGCGTTCATCTAATAAGACTACCACAATCAATAAACCAAGATTGTTAGGACATCGCTTCTTCCATGTGTTTCCTTGCATCTCGTAATTTTTCTTTACGACAATTAAGAAACTCATGATTTGATTTCAACGATAGTGCGAGGAGCTACTCTATACTGCATCTTTTGATGGATGATTAGTCACCTTTTTAATCTCAATCTCTCCATTGTTTTCTTTCTAATGTTGACACTCGTCCTCAAGCGAGCTCTTTTATATGTAATGGAACTTCATGAAGTTTCAATCTATCAGAATCATTAATTTCGCGAGCGAATATTGCAGGTTGCGTTTCCTAGCTTGGAGACATTAAACATCAGTGACATGGATAATATTGAGATATTATGGGACAATCAAGTTGCTGCGGATTCTTTCCATGAACTAAAATGGCTTGAGGTGCGGAGATGCAATAAGCTAGTGAACATTGTTCCCTCTAGCATTCTTGGACGGTTTAGGAGCTTGGAAAGTATGAATGTAACATCATGTGGTTCGCTTGAAGTTATTTTCAAACTTCAGCTGCCGAATCCTCTAGATGGACATCGTGTTGCTCCTTTTCCATTAAAAACGATGGTCTTAAAGGAATTGCCAAAGCTAAAGCGTGTATGGGATAAGGAACTCCACAGTCAAGTCAAATTCCAGTGTCTCCATTTTGTTATTGTTTCCGAGTGCAAGAGCCTCCCCTCTCTATTTCCAGCCTCAATAGCAATACATCTAACCCAACTTGAGGAGTTGGAGATCAGTGAATGTGTCATTGTGGAACTCATCGAGAAGGAAGATGGACTAGTTCCCAGGTTTGTGTTCTCAAAATTAACCTCCCTCGGGCTTGAGCATCTAATAGAGTTGAAGTGCATCTACAATGGAAAACACGTATCACATTGGCCAGCATTGAAGACCCTTAAGGTGCATGGCTGTGACAAAGTGGAGATACTTGCATCGCACCCTGAGAATGAGATGCCACTTCTAAAACAGCCTCTCTTCATAGTAGAAAAGGTACAACCCAAGATTATTATTATTTTTTGCTTTGATGGTGAAAATTTGAAGTGATGATTAAGGTCACAGCCTAGCATCTCATACAAGTAGCTCTATATACGAAAAATGTAAACTATGTGGCTCTCCATAAATCCATAGAAATTTTACAACATTGAAACATCTTATGTTCTTCAAGTATTGATTGAACATTCTTGTCAATGTCCAATGAATCAAATGCACACTCCATCGATCCCCTTTAAAAAAGTAGGGGCTAATTTTGATGGTTTAGCTCTCACTTAAGTACCATAAAGATTTAAAACACATGGCATGTGGTGTGATCTTGCCATGGCATAAGTGTATTAAGATATCACTTATGTTCACATATGAATACAAGTCAAATGTAAAAGATCAATGATAATGTTTATTTGATGAGGGCACATTTTCTTCCTTTGAATCACATGAGACTCAATATCTTAATATGCACTTATTATGCGTGGAAATGCAACACTTATACCATGATACAAACATTTTCTTTTTACTAAGCTGAATTTTGATTTGGCTATTTTCCAGGGTGCATTCTCAAATCTACAAGAGTTAAAATTGAAATCATCTAAATGGATGGAGATATGGCATGGGAATTTTCTTAATGAAGAACTTTTCTGCAAGCTTAGAGTTCTTGAGCTTTGTCGTATCTTTAAAGGAATCTGCAATGTCCGCATGTCATTTCGTTCAAAGTTTGACCAACTTAGAAGAGCTAGTTATATGTGAATTATATCTAGAAGAGCTGAGCATCAATGTCAAAGCCATAGGAGGCCAAAGTCATGAGCTAAAAGTAGTATTACCATTTTCAAGATATAATCAACATCTAAAGACTCTAGATGTGTCACATTCTGATGTATCAAATATGTTCACATCAACAATAGCGGGAAATTTGGTGGAACTCACAAAATTGAGGATAAGTAATTGTCACATGTTGATAGAAGTCATCATGGAGGAGGGAGGTAAAGAGGGGCATGTAGTGGCCTTCAAAAAATTGAAGTATATGGAGCTTGATGGATTGATAGGGTTGAGATGTTTCAGCTCAGGTGGACACACTTTGATGTTTCCTCTCTTGGAAGATGTCACTGTTACTAGATGTCCTAACATGAAGTTCTTCTCTGAGGGACCAATAGAGGCACCAAAGTTGGAGAGAGTACAAGTATCAAAAGTGGAGTGGTTTTGGAAGGAAAACCTCAACACCACCATCCAAAGTATGTTTGAACAAATGGTATGCATCACTTATCAAATTCTATGTAATTGGATGGTTTTGATCAACAAGAGTAATTTCTTTTTGCTAACTAGAAGTTTACATTTAATGATGAATCTCTGACAGGGTATAATTGCTGGAGTAAAGTTTATTCGGCTGTCTGAGTTCTCAAAGTTGATTGAAAAATGGCACAACGAACTTATTCCCATCAATTCATATTGGCACTTAAAATATCTAGTGGTGTATAAATGTCCATTGTTTGTTAATGCTATTCCATCAAGATTGATGCTTGTTTTAGGCAAAATGAAAGGATTGCAAGTGTGTGATTGCAATCACTAGAAGAAATATTCAGTCTTGAAGGAATGGAGGCTATTAAAAGCACTCGGTGCTACCTCAGTTAGATGTATTGGACTTGGTCAATTTACCAAAGTTGAGGCGACTATGGAACAAAAATCTTCAAGGAGAGCTACGCTTCAATTCTTTAAAATACTTGGGCCTTTATAATTGCAGCAACTTAAGACATGCTTTTGCTCCATCGATGGTTCAGTGCCTTGCCAATCTTGAACAAATGGTAATAAAGGAATGTGGTCATATGGAAGGAGTAATCGCAGAGGAAGAAGGGCAGGGAAGTGCAATGGAGAAGATTACATTCATGAATCTCAGTGAGATGGAGTTGGAATGCTTGCCCCATTTTACTAGTTTCCTCTTGGGAAAGAATTATATGTTGTATTGTCCTGAATTACAAAAGCTGACGATTGCCCATTGCTCCAAGATCAGAAGTTTCATTCAGCAATCTTTGATGGAGATTGATCATGACACCCTTCACTTTTCAATCCACAGGTTAGTTCTTTTTCTTTTCTTTTTTTCATTAAGAGGAAATGTTATGTTTTTGTTATTACAATGCTTTTATTTTTTTTTTTTATTTTGTTTTAGATTATCATCTTGTCAAATCAAAATACGAATATCTCAAGTTCCTGATTCGTGAATCGAATGTCGAAGTAAATGAAATCGTGAGATTCAAAAATAAACAAAAATTAGTTTTCTTGATAAAGATGCATATCAGGTAGGAAACAATAATAAGTTTTCGCTTACCTCTGATACGAAAAGTATAACACTCAGAAATCCACTTAGCTTCCCTGCGCATTTTTATTCCAAGACCTCGATCTTCAATCTCCCCAACCTAGGCAATCCTGCAATAGCCCCAGTGTTGAGTTGGCACATCACGAACTGAACAAGACCTCTTTTAGGATAAAAAAATTCTAACGATTAGTAATATTCACGTGCTTTGTATGGATTTATGTACATAATCTTTTAATAATTAGTACAAAGATTTAAAAATTTTCTAATCCTCAAAAAAGCCAAAAAAAAAATTTAGTTTGTTTATCCATATCATTCTAGAAGTGTTGTTTTTGTGTCATCTCATAAAATCATATCATGCGCAGTAAGGTTCTAAAAAAGTTACCAAAATAACCGTATAAAAAAATATTCCCTTTTTACAATTTGAACTTTAAAGTACTATATATAGGATAGCATCTAAAATATGGCAAAACGACATCCGTTTTGCATGTTGAATTTCAACTTGAAGCATACAGATCTAAGAATTCTTTCCTTATATAATGTTGCATTATCAAAAAGGGTAGAAGAAAATGGAGGAATTGGAGAGAGCGGCCTTTTTTAATCGGAGTGCTAAAAACTTTCATTTAAAGTGGCGCATTTATTTGTGATCAGCAAACATGAAAGTTGGAGAATTTGACAAGTCGTCACGACAGCGTTCCAAAAATTAGAGGGAGAAGGCGTTGCCAGTATTATTTGTCAATTAAACCAATTAAAAGCTAGTGTTCAATGTACCATTGATTATAAAAATTCAAAAAAAATACAATTTCAAAATTCGACAATTATTTTATTCATTCGACAAGATTTAGGAGAGGTTGCCCTCAATGTAGAATGTTGAGGAATACACAGATACACGCCATCGTATAATCTTTTGAAGAACATAAATCAATTCTCAAATTTATTAGATCAAATTCAGTAAACAGAAGCTCATATCTTCACCAAATGTATTTTAATTTACATCACCTCTTAAATTGGAAATTAACGCATACCAACCGATCTAGGCAGTCTTTTTTGTTTCCCTTTTGTGGGCCTTTTAAGCTACAGATTCTATACAGGTTTCAATTATTGCTTTCTTTTCAAATGGAGGAAATGCTTGTGTTTTTTCTTTCTTATTCTAATGCTTTTTCCAAATTTTTTATTGTTATTCTAATGCTTTTGCCAAATTTTTTATTGTTGTTTGTGAGTAGAACATTTCATCATATCGAGTATCCACGTACTTGTTTACTCTTTAATCATAAGAGTCATCTCTGATTATGCATTTACTTCTAGTGTCATTTATTTGTCATACGTAAATTGTCATTTAATGGTATACCCCATGTCGTTAGCGTAATTCAAAAAGTAACCGTAATACTCAATTCAGAATACCAATAGGTTGTAAAAAACACAAAAATAGTCATACGATTTTCTTGTTGAGACAAATTGTCATCACATTAATTTCATTTATTTGTCATATATGAGCTATCATGTAATAATAGGTGTTCCCCACATTGTTAAAATATTTAAAAAACTCATAGTAATCCTCAATTTATAATTTTGATTTAGGGAAGTGTGGAAATAGTGATTTGTTTTTTGGTTGTGACAAGTTGTAATTGCATTTATTTTATTGCAACCAGCTTAAAAATATATATACTTGCTTCTCCACGGACAAGTCATAAGAGTTCGTGACACAGTTGTTTTTCTCCAAATAAACAGAATGTGGTAAAAAGAGGGGAATATCTTGGTGGACCGTTCAATACTTGTATGACAAGTTTGTCTTTTTCCATGGTCCATGGACTTAGGAGAAGTAAGGAAATATAGATTTGGTAATTGAGGTTGTAGCATGTCGTAATTCTTTAATTTCTTCATAATGAGATGAAAATTCCGCACGGGCACTTAAATAAACAGTTCATAATAGCTCATGCAATGGTTTTATGTTTTTCGTACCACCAAAATATTTCATTTGTTCATGAAGACTAATCGCGTTTGTCTAGGGGTCCTTTTTTGTGTGTGATACTAGCATTAAAATTTCATGTCATGTGAAACTTAGGCAATTGCAAAAATATTCATTTGGTATTTGAGGTTGTAATTGCATTCTTTGTATCATAACTCAAATGAAAAATTTCCTCCTTTCTTTTTTGCACACGAGTATTAATAAGTATAAAGGACAGTAAGGTAACTTATTTTCTAGCACCGCATTTCATGCTTGTTGTAATGCAACATACTCGACCTTAATCATCGGTCCATTGAAATGAAATCATCAATCAACTCCTCCCCCTTTATGTCCCTAACAAGCTCTAGAATTGTCATCATTTAATGAGAGCTAGGATTTGAGGTCATTACTCAATGTAATCAATTTCATTGGGTCATTGTTTTTCAATATGGCAGGTACAATTTCCCAAGCTTAAGAAAATGGTTCTCTCTCATTTGGATGACTTAAGCAAAATATGGACCGACAATCCTCAAGAAACTCTTACTTTTGATTGCTTAAAGAAAATAGAGGCTAAGAATTGTAAGAGCCTTGAAAATCTATTTCCGCATTGGGTGGCTAGAAGTCTAAGCCAAATTAAGAAACTTCACATAGAGTCTTGTGGGCTCAAGGAAATAGTTGCGAGAGGAGATCCACCCTCTATTGATGCCCAACTCCTTTTCCCGGAACTGACATCTCTAGTGTTACATGATATGCCACAACTCAAGAGCTTTTGCCCTAACTTCCCTACTTTGAACTGGTCATTCTTGGAAGAATTGCGAGTGACTCACTTGTGACAAATTGAACATATCCTCCGTTATGGCATTCATGAACAAGTGGGCTCAAAGAGATGATCATCATGACCTTTCGATCCATGAAGCACACTTTTCGCTTGAGAGGGTATGTTTGCAAATGCTCTTCCTCAATTTCTACTTTATTCTTTAATTCACTTGCTATATCTCATGTCAGTTGCATAGACATGTTGCAATTTGATATCATATAAAACATGATGCCCTTACCTTTCAGTTTGATGACAACAAAAGATATTTCTATTCTCTTTAAGCAAACTTTTCATTCTTGAACACCAAAATGTTGTGGTAACATTATCAGCACATTTCGTTACCCACTAAAAAAATTACATATTTTCGTTAACATCATAACATATTCTTAATACAAGATGAATTTGGTCAGGGCGGTTCTTGAATTAACGGGGCCGACTTAGCCATATTGACATTTAGCAATTCCTTTTCAAATCGTAGTGGGATGACCAACTTTATTTTGATGTTTTCTGGGTGAAATGGAATTTCATTTGTTTGTTTGATCATTCATATGCCAATACAGTTTTTTATCTTTCTATCTAAGCGTACATGAGCGCACATCGAACCCTGTTGGCGAATGGCCATGGCCCATGGTAGAGCATTTGGTTATGGTTGTATTTTGTAGCATGACTTTATAGCTGTATTAATGAACTGTAAGAAGATGGCTACCTTTCATGGCAATTAACCAACTTAAGTTAACCTTTTACAGCACATGCTTTATTGCCTAACTTTTATTGAATTTACTTCTCTCATTATATTGACAATTTGGCAGGACATTCCCATCTTGGAAAGACTTTTATTGGTCGATAAGGATATTCAAATGATATTGGATGGAAAATTTCCTGATGACATCTTTAACAAGCCAAAGGCATTGACATTGGCATGCTTTCATGATAAAAAGGCTGTCTTTCCTCCTAGATTCCTTCTAGAGAGATTTCGAATCTACAAAGCCTTGAGATTTTCTGTTGCTTCCTTTGAAGATATATTCCCTAATGAAGAGCTTGTGGATGAGGGATTACATCCGTGCTTGAAAATTTAAGTGAACTTAAGTTAAGCAAGCTACACAACATAAAGTGTGTTTGGAGAGAAGACTATTTGGTGGAAAAAATTCTTCAGAGTATTGAAACATTTGAGGTCTGGGATTGCCCTAGTTTGACGACAATATTTCCATTGACAACATCCTTCCGGAATTTGAAAAAGTTAGTGGTGAAGAATTCATTTGGGTTGATGCATCTAGTGACATTTTCAGCAGTCACAAATTTGGTGCATCTCACTGAGATGACGATAATAGGATGTGAAAGAATGAAAGAAATAGTGGCAAAGGATGGAAAAGGAGAAGGAGAGGTGATTTCTCTTGAGAAACTAGAAACATTGAGACTACAAAATCTACCAAGCCTGGTATGCTTCTCCTCCATCGAAAGTTCCATCTTCAGGTTTCCATTATTGGATGACATTAAAGTGGAAGAGTGCCCAAAAATGAAGATATTTTCCAAAAGTATACTAAGCACACCAAAACTTGATGTTGTGCTACTGTTCCGACACCTATGGGATGTGAGCTTGGAGGGTGATCTGAATAAAGCCATACAAAAGTTATCATCATAAACAAAGGCGCACAAAACTAGTAAGATCCAATTACTGTCAATTGTCATTGTTTTTGTGTTCCCGCTTCCCTCTGCTTCTCCAATTTTTCAACACCTTAAGCACCATTAACTTCTATGTCTTTCATCTTTTTAACTTGTTCAGTCACTAATAAAGGGGAGGGCAGGCAATGTAATTGGTACAGAGATTTGGAAGTTATTGAGGCACAGTCAAAGGTTGAGATGAAGAAAACTTTTATTGAGGTACTAATTCTATTTTCAATTTAACTCTTTTTCGTTAATTTTTCTGGTTAAGTAATTCTCTATTTTTTAGGGATCAATAAGAGATGATATTGTAAACAAAGAGGGGTGTGTTTGGCCCTATCCATGAAATCTCAGCACAAATCATTCCATAGTCCCATCAGTCCAAAGGAGACTCGACTTGAATTTAATCTTTGTTTTTCTTGGGCCTTAGCGAACCGGTCTGCACCTTGATTGGTCTCGCGTGGACAATGCCTAAAGAAAGCATGTAGATACCGACCGATTAGGAGTTTGCATTATCCTACATACTTTTCTCTGGATCATGACCTAGAGACGAAGGATGCCGCCAATGCTGTACTTTGCTTGGTATAAATATTTCTATGACAATCACTTACTTGAACCTCTCCTAATCGAGTGCAGGAGGCTAATTGTAATGTTCCGGCAGGCGAAGATAGAGCACGTGTTCACGGGGGTAAAGACTTGCTTGTTGGACTCGCACGAGTGGTGTTGACCGAACAAAGCGGGTGGAGCTTTTCGCACGTGTGAAAATGGTGGCCTCCCTAGCGAACGATCCAGCAGTAATTTTTCTAGATTCTTTCGTAATTTACTCGCAATCATCGCAAGGCAGGTCGCACCTATAGCTAGAAATTTAACTTCTTAAGTTGTGTACTTTGAATTAGCAATTTATCTTTATGGACGGTAATGCAATCTGATAATAAAATTCATAACATGATGATGCTACTGATAAATAGTTAAATAATCGAAAGAAATTATGCAATCAGTCCTAAGTTTATTGTGTGAAAGCTGATTCAGCTCTAAAATTTTTCATTTTGATAATTTAGTCTTAAATCTTTACACGAAATTCCAATGTATTCTTTCCATCAATTTTCGCACAATAATTTAGGACAAAATTATCAAAGTTGAAAAGTTTTGTGGCTATATATTCGTACAATATGTTTAGTTTTAATTTAGTAATTTTGTTTAAGTAATAGTATGGAAACTGTGCTTCATGCTGTGGTATGCGATGGCACAAATGCTTCTTGATTGTTCTGATCTTAGATAGAGAATAAGAGAAGTATAAGCCAGCCACGTGTGAGCCGATTCCTATATCTTGGGCTTCTCCATAAATTTCATCACTCCTCTTTGGTTTCTTTCCTTAAATCGGGCGAAATTTACACGTCTGATCAGCGTCATCAATCCTATCGGTCTCGCCTCCATCACTGAAAGTTTATCCAAACAGAGATTTTTTTTTTTTTTTTTCTTGTCAGAAGGGCTCTTTATAGATCAGCAAAAGCAAAATAGTGCGCACTCCCACCATACCGCCAAGATAATGGCTTCTGGTCATCGTGGGGGAAAGAAGATGAAAGAACAACACCGGATATTGGCCCATTGAGTTTGGGTTGTTAAAGTATTATCTCATATCATTTGATTAAAGTTTTAAATGCTTTTTGTATTCATTTGATCTCTCTCTATCTTGTCGCAAATTACATTTTCTATATGGAAAGGAAAAGACATAAACTTATGGGTATTGCCTAAAAAACAGACCTATAACTTTCATTTTGGACGCGGGCTTTCCTAAGCTCGTGCCTTACGCAGCATTGGGGTGTTCAAATTGACACTACAAGAATTTTTCGATGAGAAGTCGCCATTAACCTATTGAGGTTGACTAAAACAAAGTGAGGCGTAAGAGTATATCACTTCCTACGCAACTAAAGAATTTATGACTCTGGACGTGGTTGCACTAATTGATCAACTAGTACCAATGGTATCTAATCTTATTCATTTAAAAAAGATGTTCGTAACATGGTTTGGATTGATTTTAAATCTATCTACTAACACATGGAGTGATCATGCGAGTGCACAATAATTAAAATAACAGTTGGCAACTAAGGAAGCATTAAATAAATAATAAGAGAAAACAAGAATCTAACGATACGAAATAAGGAACATGCCATTCCTAACTAGGCTAAAGGAAAACCTTAATCAACATACTAAAAGTGCACAATCAAAAGCATTACTCTCAAAATAAGGAACATTCAAACCCTATAGTAAAGCCCTAAGAAATTGTTCATTTTTTAACACAATTTTTTTTAGATCAAAGGGTTTTCACTTTTTTAATGCTAAACTAATTCTAAACTATAATTAATATGAAGAATCTAATAAAACTAGTTCAAGTTTAATTTCTAAGCTTTTTACAATTTTTTTGAATTTTCAATTTTTTCAATATTTTATAATAAAAAAATATTTTAAAATATTTCAAATTTTTTTCATAATTTCTAAAAAATGGGCCCGGCCTCGGGCACAGTCCGAAAATGGGTTGATAAAAACGAATCGGGCTAATTAGGCCCACTTCCTCCGGCGTTTAAGTAAGCCCAACTCCAACAGATCAAGCTCAACCCAAAGCTAAATTAACAAGCCCAAAATTTCCAACAATAAACTAAGCCCACGAAGAAAAATCCTAAGTTAATCCTAAAGCCCAATCCCAAGTTCAGTCCAAACCAAAATCAAGGCCCCCAAAGCCTTGAGTCCATCTTTTGGACTTATTCTGCCCACTGAACAGCAGCTTCTCCCCCACGCCCGAGACTCCACCAAGCCTCACCGCCCAGACCATCAGCCTTCGACATTCGCCCATCAATCCCAGAACAAGCAAAGATTGAATAACGATCTATATTAGACTGAAAATCGCAGGTTACACCGTTAATCAAACATCACGCGCATACCTGAACACATAGAATGAAACTCAGCGAAAACCGGTGTTACTCTCGGGCAAGCCGAGCCGAACGTCCAACCATCTTCTGGTCGGCAACTCCTAACGACGGCCATGGTGAGATGCTCGCGGGATGCCCTACACCGCTAGATCTCGCAGCTTCCGCGGGTCGCCACGATGGTGGACGCGGACCGGGCAACACCAAACGCAACAGGAACATTTCCACGGAGCAAGACAAAGCATGGACTGACTCGGTTTTGACCAAAAATCAGGATACGTCAGTGGATCTCATTCGGGCATTTCATCGAGCGGGTGGCGTGCGACGCTGAACGAGGGATTCCCGACTCAACCAGGACTCGAGACGGGGCCAGGATTCTCAGCAAACAACCAACAACGCCCAGCGACCTAGCTGAAGGACCTACAGATGGCCACGAACCCCGGCCGGGCGTACCCACAAAAGGGCAGCAAACAGAGGGAAAAACGGAGGCTTGCCTGTTTAGGCTTGAGGACCTCTACCGGGAGGGGTCGGACGGAGCTCGCACACAGCCCAATGTGTCGGCCGAGGCTCTCTCTCGCTCTCAGTTCAATCTCAGCTCTCACTCTCGGCTCCTCTCTCTCTCTCTCTAGCCTGAGGAAATTTCTCAACCCACTACTTCTTGAAAACTACTAGCTCACCCGTAATGTTGGCAATGCGAGCTCTGTTTTGTTCTATGAGATGAGGACCTGCAGACCCTAATTCACAATGAGAAAAAGAAAAGGCCATTGCTAAACAAACAAATCGCCCTTGGGGGAAATCCTCTATAAAACAGATACATGTACACCAAATTTGAGTTGAACAATGGGGATTAGACAACAAGATATTGTCATTGAAGCTCTCATGGAAGAGAGGAGGTAAGGTTGGGTCTTAATTGTCTTTACAAAAGTACATTTTTTCTTTAAAAAGAAAGGAGGAAACAATTTATCCTTCTAAAACCAATTTTCTACACTATTTTTCATTAAAGAAATTGACTACATTAATTCCACATTATAGTTATCTTCAACCCCATTTGTTTTGCAAAAAATATATGATTGGACAATATTTTCTTTAAAATGATTTTTTTTATCTTTTAAAATAATTAGTCAATATAACATATTTTTATTATCTCAAATAATTTATGTTCAAATATTTTCATGGATGATAAAATATTTTCGTTCATTCATTTTTGTAGAAAATATAAGCAATTATTTTTAGGAAAATGCTTTTCGAATCATTCACAATTTGCAAAATAAACGGAGATTTTATTTTTGTGACTTCAGATCATGTAGGCTACTATCTTAGAGTGTAAAAGCACAAGCCCACCAACTAGCAATTATCGTCCTAAATCTACATCTCGTGTGCTACTCTCGTGAGTATACACGGTCTTTCTTCTATCACACAGGCCATTTGAAAACGTGCATGGTCAGACTTTGAGTAGTCCTCGTTGATTCCTCAAGAGACATATTCATAACTTATCCATGAAGGTTAACATTTGAAGGAGGAAGTTCCAAGAGAGGACTTGTCTTTCCCCTTTTCGACTTATGTGACAATGAATGAAATTGATAAGAATGATCATGAATCTTACCTAACCATTAGCTTGGAAAAAATTAAACTTAATTGCTTTAAAAGTGCAGGACTCACGGCTAAGGGATTTCTAAAGGCTAAACATCTTCAGTTTGTAGCAGGTAGCCGAATGTTTAACTTACGATTCTTAGTTATAAGAATGACTAGTGAGACTCCCCCGCAATAATATAGCTAAATCCCAAAATAAACAATTTCTCTCTCTAGGTCGGCACACAGAGCAAGACCTGCTCAAACCCCAATCAAATTTTATTTTTTAAACATTAATTAGTTATTTAATCATCAGCAAGTCTTTGCAAGGTTATTTATGCATAGTGCTTGAATCAACCTGCTTATCGTTATGTCTTTGCGGGCTGAAAAGGGAAAAGTACAAAAAACAGTCATAAATCTATAGCATTAATATCAATTTAATTTTTTAATCTTTTGATTGAATTAATTTAATCTTAAATTTTTTCACATTGATACCAATTCAGTTCTTGTGGCAAATTTTCATCGGCTGGTGCTAACATGGCCCATCGTCCGGCCAACATTAACGTAGCAATTTTTCAATAAATTTTTTTTTTAATTTTTCTTCTTTTTTTTTCTTATTCCTCCTTCCTCTTTGGACTTCTTCTCCCTATAGTGGCCAACAAAGCTCCAGCTAGCTCTTCGCTGCTAGGTGAGGGCTAAGAAGCCCTTGCCGATCGCCAAAGAGGGTTGCGGCCCTCACCTAGCCTCACCCTTCACTCGAGGCAAGACAATGGTGAGGTTGGTCTCACCTAGATCTAGGTGAAGCCGCCTTGCCTGTGGCCCTGGATGAGGGTTACAACCCTCTTGTTGGCCGCCTTTACCTCGCCCATTATAGGGAGAAGAAGCCCAAGGAGAAAGAAGAGAAAAAAGAAAAAGAAAAAACAATAAAAATAATAAAAAATTATTTGAAAATTGTTACGTCAACATTAGCTGGATGCCTAATGAAAATTAGCTAGAAGGGCTGAATTTATGTCAATGTAAAAGATTTATGACTAAATTGGCCCAATCAAAGAGTTTAGTATTGAATTTGTACCAATGCCATAGATTTGGAACTTTTTTGGTACTTTTTCCCTAATGGCAATGGTCATATTGATATGTTATTAATGCAAGAGTCATGCTAAAGATATCACAAGTATTAGGCATTGAATAAGCGGATCATATTCAAGCAATCAATTGAAATCTTGCACATCACTTTGTAAATCAATTCTATCATATTTGGTCTTAGTACCTCTAATATTACATACTAGCCTTAGGATCTCTAACAACATTCTTGATAAAATTTTGGTCAACTAACAAATCATCTCTTTATTTATCCGTTTTTTTTTTTTTGAAAGACATATTATTAGATGGAAACAGTATGACAACCTAAGCTACAGCATCTGAAACAAGTAGATAAAGGGAAATATTTACATCATAAAAGATGCCCTTGCTAAGCTAGTTGTTGATCGACAATTTCCTATGAATTTGGTTTAATTACTAATAGTATGAGCTGCAATATCTTTCCTTGGTAGTTGTTATCTAGTCACATAATCTATTGAAGCAATCCTGAGATGATAGTTCTCATGTGCAAAATTTGGACAGGAATGAAATCTATTACCATCTCATAAGGTATTGTCATATTCCTATATGATTTGGGTTTGCCTATGAGATTATGCACATGTGGTTTGGTTAACATTTCTTGTTTATCATCATACCTTTTATGTTCTTACTCATAGATCATTTTTTGATCAAAAATCAACTGGACGGATTGTCCCGGGCAGGGTTTCAAAGGGACGCATCAATGGAAGATGCAAACCGCAAGTCTTAAATATTTGGACGGATCATGGCTAGTGAAACTCATGTACTACCCTCAAAATGGCTCGAAAAAGCTCTTTGCCGGTTGGGCCGCATTTCAGGGAGGAACTTCTCTAAAGGAAGGAGATGCATGTGTGTTCGAGCTTGTTGGAATTGATAATATTGAACTCAAAGTCTCCATGTTTTTCTTATTATTTTTTATATACCAATTACGTAGACTTTCACATATTAATGAGTAATTTCGGAGTCTGTGATAACATAGTCGAAACCGGTAATAGATATATCAATTGAAAAAGAATAGAAAATGAGATAAAATGAGTGGTCAAATCTTCTTTTTCTCAAGGAGCAATCAGGTGTATAAATAATCACGCTATTGTCCCATTATCTAATGATGGTATGTTCTTAAGATAACATATTTTTGGGGACCATCCTTTTAAGATAATATTGTAGATAAGCACTGCTAAATTAGACCACCCAAAGATGCAGTTAATTGACATTATGATTTATTTTTGTGACCATTAACTAATTACTAATATAAAAAAAGAGGATGCCCATCTAAATTTGTGCCTAACTATGATTTCTGTGATCATTAACATGGGGTTGGGAAATTAGTATAGGCCATACCAAGCGAAAATTACATGGTTTCATTGTCGAAAAGGGTGGCTGAAATTCAAGAAGGCATTACTCATTGGTTATGGGCACCTAATAATTTTCAAATACAAAGTGAACTCTACTTTTTGTATAATAATATCCAATAAGAGTGCTTCAGAAATGGATTATTCGCCAATCAGCAGCAAATTATCAAACCTCGGGAGCAAATTTCTCTCAACTAAAACGGAAGATGTCGTAGAAGCAGATGATCTGGAGTGAAAAACTAATCAATTTCTCGAGCTCCGAGTCAATTCAATTTCAAGAGCAAGAGGCAAGCAAAGTATAATTCATTTGAAAGCACATGTAATTACATTTGCTGCTCCTTGAAGCCCTCCGTCTTTTGTCTTTTTTGAAATTCCTTCGACATGACGGATCATCCTCATCCTCATCCTCGTCCTCGTCCTTGTCCTTGCCGGAGAGAAGACGGAGTTGCTGCCAAGCAAGAGATTCCTCCAAGTAGTAGCCCTCCCTTCTTCATACTCTTTGATACGCTAATTCGCTAGCTCAGTAACTTTAATCAACCCAAGGGCTTCCATGGTTGTCCTATTCTTGCCATAACCATGGAATTTCAAGCAGGGAAACTAACATTTGCTCATTTCAACTGAGAGAAATCGTCCCTGTACGGCATGTAACAAAGGGATCCGGAGACTTACGCGCCTCTCCCATCCTCATGTATCCTTCGATCATCGTTTTCCCAGTGAAGTTATTCCTCTGGGGCATTGCATCAAACAGTCACCGCGCATTATCTATTTGACCGAACATGGCGTAAAGCCAAAGGAAGAAGAAGATTCCTCTGGGGCATATCGAGAGATTGGTTACCTCCTCTTGAAAAAGCACGCAGGAACAAAGCATAAGGAGGCCTTCATAACCGCCCGCAAAAGCAGGACAGACCATGGCAACTAGCTGAATGTCTTAACTCTCGACGATGAGTGACAGTGACAGAGGTGAAATCTAGAGCTGGAACGGCGAATACCAAACTGAAGAAGTGTCGGATCTCTCTCTCTCTCTCTCTCTCTCTCTCTCTCTCTCTCTCTCTCTCTCTCTGTGGCGTTTCGTCGAACGTGTGATTACCACAATGAGGACGTAAGAACAGAGCAACCGCGCGGGACAGAGGTAGGAACTTTGTGATCGGAGAAGAGATTCAAACTTCTCAATCAGAACAAACGGCGACGAGGATGCATCAACGGAGAAAACCCAGCAACGGAGCGTCGGCGTGACGACGAGATCGTCGCAACGCCCGGGCGCCAAGTCACAACAGAGGATCGGAAAGACGGCATGAGATTTCAGCCACCGCTATCCCTTCGGAACCTCTGGCAAGCTTCTCAGGCTCCTAATCTCGAAACCATTTGCTTTGTCGATGCTTGAATCCACTGAACGATGACGACGCTCGGCAACGATGGAAAATCCAGCGATGGAATCACCCGACAGAGATAATTTCTACAAACGGGCTGTTTCTTTTTATATGGTAAAAAAGTGGTTCGTATTAGCTTATAAAATTAGGCAAGTGGATAAATGAATTTTAACATGATTAACCCATTGCTAATTGATTGGCCATTGATGTGGCAATTAAGCAAATCCTCTGTCATATGACAAAGGTGATAAATAGTGAAATACATAATTTTCTCACAATTTGCCACCTCAGCATAACTACCTAAAACACACCATCCTCTAAGCATCTCCCATTTCCTTTCTTTTTTCTCATCCAAATATGTGAAAGTTGTCGTTTCATTCTTTTTTTTCATTTCAATTTTGAAAGTTGTATCTGACGTTGGAAATGATTCCTCCATCCACCTTTGATTTCCATCCTCATAAAATTCAAAATCTTATAATCATAATCCACAAAGTTCATTTTTTGTGGAAGATTTTCTGACACTGATACTTCAAAGATGATGTTAGATAGCAGGAATTCAGTTCTGCTCCATTAAATTTTCACTCTCTACTTGCTTTTCCAGTTAAACTCGTGGAAATTGCACGAGTTGCATCTGCTTTGTTCTGTTTAAGCACATTGGATGAATATTGATCTCATTTGTAAATCTGAAAGAATTTTTTCTTTCCTACATTTGACGGGTCTGCATATGTGGACGTACCATTTACTATTCTACTTAAATAGGAGCTGGACTTCCGTCGGAAAGGTGGATCTTATGGGTTGTAAAGGTGTTTCTCCATTACTTTTAAAGATTGTAATGGTTATGGCTTCCCGAATTGTACGACCATCCACTATTTAAGCACAAAAAAATTAGTTTAAACAGCTTAGAAGTCTTATTATAGAAAGTTGGAGCTGATCAAGTAATTTCAAGTCCAAATGGATTTTAAATTGACATGGATCAACTGCCCATGAAAATATTTGTTGACACGACTGAAGTGACTCTGCAATTAGCATTTCTTGTGTTTGTCATCATTTGTTGATCAAAAATCAACTCTGCAGGCACTCCTTGGCGGTTTTGAAGGGAACACATCAATGGAAGCATGCAAACCAGTGAAGCCAGTGAAGCTCCTGGACTACCCACAACGTCGCTTGGGAAAGCTCTCCGCTGGTCAAGCCACATTCCAAAGGGAACTTCTCTAAAGGACTGTGTTCAGGGTTGTTAGTTTTGATACTATTGAACTCAAACTCCCTTTTCAAAAGGAATGTCAAGACTTAGGCGTAAAGTTTGGTATGCCTTTTGTAAATCAGATCAAAGAAAGCAAAACTCTCTGATGCAAGTAATTGAATGGTGTTGCATTTCCTGATGTTTTTCGGAGAGTAGTGAACATTACATCTAGACATTGCATCTTCCAAAATACCAGGTACGTGTGTGACTAATTTCCAACTCTTTGTGCATTGCGTCTTCATTCGACAAATAAAAGGTCAAAAGCAATCCTCATCAATGCCAATATGGAGAGTTGATCAACAACAAAGACTCCAGCATATTCCTTGAAATTGAATTAAGGATAAATCTTGCAAGCCATCGATAACACAAGGAAGTTTCGATGGCTAATCTTCACCTTTTCGCCTCACAAAATGGATGAATGACATCAATAGAACAATAATGAATCTTAAACTCATCGTCAGCAGGTATCCCAATGTTCTTTGCCTTAGTGCTTTTAAAATTAAGTAATAGCACCATCTATCAGTGAACTTGCTCGTGACCCCCTGTGTAAATCATTTGCAGTCGAACTGTATAGCAGGTTCTATGAGTCAGGCACAGCTGGATCAAAAGAAACAGGGCTGCTCGCCTGACGTTTTTGTTGATGAGATTGCTGAAGAGGCCATTGTCCGCTCCATAGATGTGCCCGTCTTGGACTGTTTTGTCTCCAAGCATGTCCTGTTCTCCTTTGTTGCGGGAGTTACTAGAGGGACTCTCTCAGCAATAATCAAGCCATAACCTTTATGACCGGGTACTTGATCTGCTTCATGGTTCTGACTTCCAGGTCACGCAACATCTGCAGTATTAGTCAATATGTTAAGCACCGATACAAATGCTTTAAAAAGATTAACGATGGAGTGATTCTTTAGAGTAATTTAGATCATTTCTTTCTAAAACGAGAACTTGAAGCTCCGCTTTAGTCACCAGCTTCATCTAGTAGTCCTATAAAATGTCGTACAATCTCTGAAACGGTTGCCTCTCACATTAGTATAGTTTCTGACTTAAGGGAAAAATACCCGAGCACCAATTCCATACTACCTGTAATCAACGGGCAAACCAAGCTCTACATTTGCTTCCAAGGTATCACGCCTATCGTCCTGCGTGTTATAGGCACGTAATACGTGCCTTAAACCTTTTCCTCTTCCTTCGAGCCCTCGGAGGTAGACCACACGCCCCTGCTGCCGCTTCTATCTGTTACATCGCAAGTGCAAGCTGGTTGCCGCAGTGGCATCTAGCAGATCCAGATATGTCTCCTGGGATGCATCCCGAGTGTACCCTAACAAGGACATCCCAATCATCTCCAATGTTGCCCTGTTCAGATGATAAACAATAAAGTAAGAATCACATGATGGGAAATATTGCTGTCTGTAAGAGGACTTAAAATAGGAAAAACTAAGATACTGCTTTTAATCAAAATCACGGCATTCCTATATCAATTGCAGACACATATAGGAACTATAAGAAAGACTTATTGTTCCCAGCAGTTCACTAATATCCTAAAAATCATTTCTCCTAATGTTAACTTTCCTGTCCAGACAACATTGTTATCCAAGTAAGATAAATTTGGTACTCCAAATTATGATTGGCACATGATTAGACATTTGACGGAGTTCCACCCAAAGATATCATCGATTTTTCAGTGGTGTGATTATTCAACTCTAGAGCTTGACAGCCTGTTCTAGCAAAATCATTGTCAAACAAAATCATGCGATGGAAGTACATGAGATGAAGTGCAAATGTAAGTTGAGTTGAAAAATTGGACTGCTACAAACAAGATCTTCAAAGTTTACAATTAATCCATACAAATCTCTCTGCTCATCAGTTTCTGAATTCTTAAAGCAGTTTTAGCAATTAACTCATAATTTATCTCAACTTGACCATTGCAATTTGCTCGATTCCATCTAATATCGACCTATAGCAATGGGATGTAAAAGGCCCAACATTGTTGGTAATCTTGCAGCAGCAGCACATTTAACTCATTTATCTTTTTTTTCTGGCAGTACCCATAAATTTATATGAGTAGTGAAACTTTCTTAATCACACAGTATAAGAAGCTTCTCAATATACAAGTCAAAAAACAATCTAGATGTTCTATCCCTATTTCCTGGTGATACTGCCGAGAATACACTTCAAACTCTGCCTCAATTAGCGGTCAATTGACATTCAGACATGAGTTTTGAAAGAGGTAAATACAAGAAAATGTACATAAAAGTGACTGTGGTCACAGGCTCATTGACATAATTTGGCAAGAATCCTGGCCATTTATAACCATATACTAATCTAACGACACCACACAAAAAAAAAAAATTGAGAGAAACAACTCTTCAGAACCCAAAATCATTGATCCGCATGGTGTCGATGAGCGGAATAACAACCACAAGCTTAAAGCATAAACTAAACTTGAGATATGAATAGACGAAAATGGCTTATGCTTCTCTCCTTTTTGCTAAGTAAAACAACAGCCCAACAGCCACCCATAAGAGACTCATTTTCCCATCCCACCCAGGGTTCCAAGGTTTCTACTCTTCATTTATCCACTCCCAAAAAGGGGAGATGCCGCTGCAACAACATCTTGGCCGAAAAAGCCAATACTTAAGAAGTGAAATTTGCAGCTAAAATTTGATTCAATTGGGGCAACATGTCCTTAAAAAGTATTTGCATTGGATTGTTGGGAAGAGAATACATACCTGATTAGATCAGCAATAAATACAATCCTCAAGCTCTCCTGCTGTGCAAGCTCGAGAAACTTTATGTAATCTTGCCATGGAGCCATCATCACCCACTACCTCACAAAGAGAACTGCCACAGGTTAGTGAACACAACAAGGTTGATAGAAGCCTCTGTATGCCTAGCTCTTTTGAGGACACCACCCTCCCTATACTTCAATGGGAAAACATGTCCCCACCTGTTGAAATCTTCAGGTTTTGGAATCTCTAGACGCAAGAGCCAAAGCTATCGCCGCCCTGTCATGCATTGATACGCCTGTAGTCGTCCCATGCTCTGCATCCTATAACAATATTGCTTAACTACCATCCATTACAAGGTAAGAGAAGAGATGATTAAAGAAAATAACTAAGCTGGTCGAAGGCTATTAGGAAATCAAGAATTCGAGAAAACAATATTGTTCTACTGAACTATAAAAGTGGGCGTTATCTATCATTACTTTCGAAAATTGATTATCCCTACCTGAAGGAACCAGTACCAGTCAATTATCAATTCAACTAAGTTTTGATAAAATAAAAAATAAAAAACCTCATGGATTGAAAAATAGATTTAGGGCAATAAAAGCACATACCGCGATCACGGTGAATTCAATCCGAAGCTTGTCTTCATTCTCCATCAGAGGACGTTGCAAACGCTCCAAATCTTCCCCCTTTAATGCTCGCACAAACAATCCCAAAGCGCTATACTTCACAACGAAATGCTATGAGCCTAAGGTGCTGCCATTATAAGATCACCCTCAATTCCGTCCATCCTCATCGCCGACCGCCACTACAAATCTGGAATCCGAAGTGTCTTACTCTCCGATACCACTGCAGTTAGATCAGACGAAAGACCAATTCGCAAAGAAGGGTCGGCCCGAAGCAGCAGAAATGGAGGATTATGAGTTTCGGCAGCCTCAGCATGAAACAAGGGTGCTCGGATCTTCGCCATGAAGGTCGAACACCGACTGGAGCTTGGGTTTGGGCTTTTTCGGGCGTCGATAAAAGCCCTAAATTCAAAACGATCGGGCACTGGCATTGTCAATTTGTGGGGAATCTTTCAGCAGAAATGCAAGTGTTTTACAATCCCAGCATCAAAGCTGCATGTTTATGCAGGTCAGAAGCTGCACAATCCAGGAAAATGGTTTCCCTCAGGGTACATTTTTTTTTTCCCGAAATATTTCACGATATTATTAAAAGATAAATCGAAATTGGGCCGAAGATAGTTGCGCTTCCTCAATTAAAGCTTTGCACCTCCCACCTCACGCCTTCTTCAGCATTACGTCGACCCGAGCTCCAGCAAATTCTCTCTCCTCGACTGAACACGTTTCAAATCTCCGAGCAGGGCCATGGCTTCCGTATGAAACGCCGACGAAGCTGGAACCTTCGTAGCAAAGCCATCCAGTAGAGCTCCCGTCTCGTCGCGAAGAATCTCCGAAATAGCTCCAACTGTTTTACCTAAAAAGAAAAAAAAAAAAAAAGCTCTGTCGAAGTTGATTTTCAAGGTACATAGCTTCGACGGGTTCCGATTCTTTGCCGATTGAGTCTTTTCTATGTAAAGTTTCAAACTTTGGCGATTCCGTTTCCTGAAATTACTAAGCATTGGCCTCGCCAATTCAATTAGGGTTTTCGGATTTGTTGGTTGTCTTCGAAACAAGCCATCTCAGGTACCACGACTAACCTCGTCTGCTCTCTCTCTCTCTCTCAATCAACCTATGTAGAATGACTCTTTCGAATATTTAGATGGTGGTCCCTTCGCGGTGGAGGAAAGGACGTGGAATAGGTAGATCAAACCAAGAAACTACGTCGATAATAGCTTCCTGAATTGGCTGTTTAACGGTTATATTCTGCAATCCGTAGAAATATTTTTCACTAAATAAAAATTATTACGACCACGAAAGTGAATGATTGTTTTCTTCTAAAATTTGTTTTTAGGGTACCACAATCGAAATCAGATTTTACATCGGCAGATTCGGCACTACCGAGAAAAAAAAAATTAATGGCCTAAAAATAATTGTCATTTTGGGACTGATCGACCATTCTTTTTAAGCTTTAACATGGATGGCAGAGACGCTCTGTCTGTTGAAACCACAGTTGGAAACTTGCATACGTGGCGGATGACGTGTCACTAAATATCTATTCAGCAGGCTGACCAACCAGGCAAAAGAAAAACGTGTCGTCTTCTGCATTCTAAAAGCAAGCAGACATCGTTAAAATAGAAAGAGTTTTTAAAAGGAGTACCGGAGGAGGGCGACAGCGGGGAAGCGAAACCAGGGGACAGGGCTTTGCCATTTTTTGGCAGCTGCGAGAAGGCGCTTTGACCGATTGGAGTGGGAACTTCCTAACTATCGCATTGTTTCCACTGACCGAGTTACAAATAGATTCTCCATTTTTTTGTGGGAACATAGTAATTTTTTTATTTATTAATTTCTCTCCTGATGGCAACGACTAAAAGTGTGAGTGAGGTTGGTTTTCAATGGGATTTTTATTTTTTACCTCCATAGCTGATGGCAACAACTCAAAATATCGAGGTTTTAGAATCGCGATATTAGGACCTAACATTCACTATCATGATGAGCTGAAAAATCTAATATTTTGTTGATGCTTATGTTCTGTTTCATGGACATCGGATCCTATTTGTTGTCAATGCGTATTGTGAATCCTTCTATGAGATATAGTAATTACTTTTGATGCTTTGTTGCACGTTGCTTTGCGGAATGAAATTTTCGAATGGTTTGATCTCTCAAAGTTCTATTCACAACAATGAAGTTGTATAGACATTGATGGCATGAAAGGAGAAGTTGGAGCAGAAGAT
This sequence comes from Eucalyptus cloeziana, assembly GCA_014182715.1. Lineage (NCBI taxonomy): Eukaryota > Viridiplantae > Streptophyta > Magnoliopsida > Myrtales > Myrtaceae > Eucalyptus > Eucalyptus cloeziana. Next base: position 3,015,120 of record CM024644.1, read on the forward strand.
TCGATAGAGGGGAGAGAGAATGTGAATCTCGAGTCAATAACAAATCTTGAAGAGAAAATTAGTAAGTGCATGTCTGTCAATATCAAATACAGAGGAGAGGAGTTGTTGGGTAGATTAGAAGTTCTTTGTGGTTGAAAACAATGGCAGTTTCTTCCTTTGTTTTGATGTCGGCGTCTACTAACGAAACTTCGATCCTTTTACTAATAAAACTCGATGCTTATTACTGTCTTATTTCGGTAACCGTTCCTCAACATCACATATGAAAGTACACACAGTGTACCTCAAGGAATGTTAACTCCCCATGCGTACAGCACGTTGGCTAAAAAATAGGCACACTCTGCCTCAAAAAGCAGAGACTATCTTATGCCATGTAACACCACTTTTCTATGTATATTGCCTAAAAAAAAAATATCCAAAGTATCTCATACTTTGCATATCTTTAGATACGCTATTTAAATTGAGATGCAGATTCAAATATCATTCCTATTTCAAAAATAAGGTTCTTATGGCCACACCTTAGATTGTACAATGAGAACCTTTCTCGATTTTAACCCTCGTCAGCCTCACTATTTCTAGGAGTAACGGGTTCATCATCTTAGTTGTCATAGCTGTCATCTCCTCCTGTGGCATTAATTGGAAAAACCAACGGAATCAAGCGCCATCATTCCTATTCTTTCCCTTAGATCCTTTCTATTTTGCCTAGCTACCTTATATTCCTCCTCATATGAAGAGTATTCCTCTTGAGAAGCAAGATTATTGCTTTCCCTCTGGTCTTCTACTCTATCCCCTTGTAAACGAATTTGTGATTGCATGTTTGGTTAGATCAAACTGATGGTTAAGATTATGATGTAATGGCTATTATGGTTATAATATAACTGAGCTGTAAAACCTATTGCTGTTTGAAAGAGAGAGAGAGAGAGAGAGAGCAATGGAGATTGGTGAAGCGTGACGTTGGCATGATGTGCCTGTAACCGGAGGGAGTGAGCGGCGATGTTGGTGTGAAGGTTAGACAAGTGCAACGCACACAAAGAAGGAGGCTGCGCATTTGCTGCGCCCATCAATTAGATTTAAGGGTCTAAGTTACTGCAATTCTGCTGGTAAGTACCTCATATTCATGTCGATTGAGATGAAAACCATAAGTGTCGCTTTAGGCTGCTTGCAAGGCTTAATTCGTTAAATTATCTCTGACCCACCAACTTTAAATAGTAAGTCAATCGATGAAACCTTCATGCTGGCGTCTTTAAAATGATAAATTTTCTACTTTCTGAGTTTATAGCCAAGATCAAACGATCTAGATGCTGTCCTGCGCGTTAGCCAGTACATTTGAATTGGAGAACCCATTTTCTGAGACGACGATGCGGCCAACTTATATTAAGAGAAGCATCATAAGATCTTGGCTGTTAAGTCACCACTACACTATCTCAAATTTAATTATGAATCCGAACTATATATCTTGCCTAATATTATTTTGGTCTAATGATGAACGGTAGGATCTTCATGAGATTATATTTTGGTCACTTTTATTTGGACTTGATCAGATTTATGAAAAGAAGATTACTGTGTGTGCATTTAAGTATGGACTCGTCTCATAAATAATTAAATAGAAAGGAAAAGGTATCGACCCTGCTCAATTAGATGGTAGAATTGAAAGCCTGAGTTACATGCTGCGTTTGTTAAGTTTTAAATTTTTTATCTGTACATATTCGAGTTGACAGTTATCCACGTCTGAATTAGCAATTACAAAGCCATGAGCCTTCATCTTGTGTGCTTCTCTCGTGAACGCACGCAAGTATAGATGATTCTGGTCTTCATCATACATGGCAGAGTGTTCCTCATGGATTCATCAGCTAAGACATTCTGGAAGACGAGCAAACTATGACTCATGTATCTGGACAGATTGTGGCCGGTGGAACTCAGGTTCTATCGACATGTCCTGTTGGGCATCTTTTCTGCTGGCTGGTATCTATTTACAAGAGAAACGCGCTGCGAGTAAGAGACGTCTGCATGTTTGAGCTCATCCGTTGTGGTTTTTCCATGTTTAAAGCCTCCATTCGCAGTGTTCTGTTCCAGAACTCATTTACACCGACGGAGATGCACACTAGAAGTTTTTGCCTCTTGATGTATCAAATGAGAAGTGCAACACAATTATGACATTCCTTCTCTATGGAGTATCTCTCATGTTTGATGCTTCTTGAGGTTTCAGATGCATCATGGTTCAGCTTCAACCTGCTCTTCAGGAAATAATTTGACATAGTTTGGTTGGGGAAAAGGGTTGCTATTACCTATGTAGAACTGACACAGATACGTGATAGGCAACGCGACGCGACACAATACGATATGCCGATACGTTATTTTTCAAAAAATAAAGAATTCCGACACGTTCTGACACATTATATATTAAATATATATATATAAATGCAAAAATAAATAAATAATAATAAAAAGAGCATAGAATTAATTTATACTAAAAATATTAATCCAACATTTGTTAATATCATTCATTTTTTTTTTTTAATTTCCAAAGGCTAAAGTTCTTCAATTTGCAGCATATACCCAAATTCTAATTTCCATTTCTTAGTTAAGGGGATTACTAGTAAGACATTCCCAGCAATAATATTATTAAATGCCTAGATTAATCCGGACTGAACACAGGAAATAATAGGTGGACTACCATAAACGTGATGGATATCGGTCAGACTTTCAGTGAATTAATTATTTGATCATTGGCGAGTGGGCCAAGACAAGCAATTCCCTCCTTTAGCTCGGCATGCAAAGCTAGGCCCCCTTAGACCCCATCAAAGTTAATTAATTATTTGATCATTGGCGAGTCTCCAAAAAAGTTTTTATGCCTAATAATCCTTAATCGGCCCACTCGTTTGTTATTTTTATTAATGCAAGCGTAATATATCTAGATATCACAAGCACTCGATACATAAATAAGTATGTTATACTCAAACATTCAATAAAAAACTTAATTATCTTTATGTACAAGTTTTAGATCTCTGACATTATTCTTGAAATAATTTCCATCAACTACCACATCGTCCCACTTTTAATACGTTCGATTCCCAAGATGTTCTTCTTAAAGAGCTTCCTAAAGCAGTCACTTGTTCATCAACCTTTCCTCATCGTACTGGAAGAGCCCTGCCATGCCGGCTTCTCGTGGTTCTAAACATTCGCAGTTAATTATGGCTCTCAAAGCAGCCAACAAGTACGAGCTGCAGTATCCTTCCTTCACTGTAGTTATCCGGTCACATAATTTATCGAAGCAAAATGTGATAAGAAAAGATCCTGAGTTAATAGTTCTTATGTGCAAAATTTGGACAGGAATGAAATCTATTACCTTCTCGTAAGGTACCATCGCATTCCTATTTTGGGTTTGCCTATGAGATTATACCCGTGGTTTGGTTAACATTACTCGTGGTAGTCATCATACCTTTTATGTTCTTACTCATTAATCATTTGTTGATCCAAAATCAACTCGGCAGACTGTCCCAGGTGGGGTTTTAAAGGGACGCATCAATGGAAGCATGCAAACCGCAATTCTTGAATATTTTTTAATATTCGGACTAACATGGCAAGTGAAGCTCCTGTACTACCCACAACATGGCTCAGGCTCCGGTCGGGGCGCATTTGGGAGAGGAACTTCTCTAGAGGAAGGACAGGTCTGTGTGTTCAAGTTTTGTTAGAGTTGATAAGATTGAACTCAAAGTCTCCATTTTCAGAAGGAATAATAAGACTCAGGCGTAAACTTTGGTATGCTTACAGGAAAATCGCTGCTTCTCTATGTTTTGTTTAGTTAATCAGATCAAGAAAGCAAACATTTCTGCTGCAATATTAAGTGTTTCCTGATTTTTTTTTTTGGAGACTAGTGAACATTATACAGTGAAACTGCATCTTCTTCAATTCCAGGTACACGTGTCTTTATTCGAAAAAATATAAATTGAACTCATTAGTAGCATGGAGAGTTGAAATATGCAATGGTCTCTAGAGATGAATACTTATAAATTCAAGGAAAGGTGAATAAAGGATGAATCTTGCCATCCATCAATAACACAAAAGGAAGTTCCAATAAGAGGGCTAATCTTTCTCCTTTTCGCCTTACAAAATGAATGAATGATATCAATAGAACAATAATGAACCTTATAATAATTATAAAACTGAAATCAGCAATAAAATTTCCAGCAATCATGGTCAGCAAATATCCGAATGTTCTTGACCTTAGGGCTTAAAAGAATAAAGTAATAACACCATCTGTCAGTGAACTTGCTTGCACCCCCCAAATAAATCATTAGCAGCCAGAACTATCCAGCAGCTCCTATGAGTCAGACACAGCCGGATCAGAAGAAACGGTACTGCTCGGCTTGCCATTTTTGCTTATGAGATTGCTGAACTGGCCTTTGACTTCTGCACCATAGATGTGCCACATCTTGAAGCGTTTCATCTCCAAGTATCTCTTGTTCTCCTTTGTTATCAGGATTACTAGAGGAACTCTCCCAGCAATAGTCAAGCCACAACCTTTAAGCCCCACATACTTCGACGAGTTACACAACATCTGCAGTGATTCCTTCTACTAATCGATATCTGGGACAGTCACTGAAATTCAACTAACTTTTAATTTCAGATTAATGATATTAGTTTACAGATCTTTCTCGATTCCATAGAGCATAGTGGCAATGACTATGAACCAACCTCATTTAGAAGCTAAACTATGCAGGGCCTCTCACATCAGTATAGTTTCTGACTCGAGGAAGAATACCTAAGCACCAATTACATACTCCCTACGGTCAACGAGCAATCTGAGCTCCACTTTTGCTTCCACAGTGTCATGCCCGTTGTCCTGCAGGTTTTAGGCACGTAGTTCTTCCTTTGTGCCCTCATAGGTACAACAACACGCCCCTCCCAACCCCTTCTATCTACTGCATCGAAGTGCAAGCTGGTTGCTGCAGTCGCATCTAGCAGATCCAAATGTGTCTTATGTGAGGCATTCCAAGGGTACACTCATAAGGACATCTTGACCATCTCCAATGTCACCCTGCTCAGTTGATAAACTACGAAGTAAGAATTACATGATGGTATATATTCCTGTCTGAAGGGAGGACATGAAAGTAAAAGAAACTAAGGATACTATCTTTAACCAAAATTACGGCATTCCTGTGTAAATTGCAGATACATATAGGCCCCTTGTCAATCATTTCATAGAATATAATTATGGTGGGATGCAGCCCATCAGTTCACCAAATATCCTGACAATTATTTCTCCTCATGTCAAACATCCCTGTCCAGACAGCATTCTTCTCCAAGTAACATGAATTTGGTACTCCAATTTATGATCCACACATGATTAGATATTTTTTTACAAAACTTTAAGATAAATTTAATGGCGTTCCACCTAAAGATACCACCAATTTCTCACTAGTGTAACTATTCGCATCTAAAGCTTGACAGCCGGTTCCAGTAAAATTATTCTCAAACAAAGTCATGCACCGGAAGTATATGAGATGAAGTACAAATTGAAGTTGTGTTGAAAAATGCACTGCCACAAACTTGATTCTCAAAGTGAACAACTAATCCATTTGAAACTCTCTGTTTACTAGTTTCTGAATTCTTTGAATAGTTTTAGCAATTCACTCATAATCTTTCTCACCTTGACCATTGCATATGTGCATTTTGAATTAATATTGATCTATAGTAGTAGGCTATGAATGGCCCCCACACTATTGGTAATCTTGCAGCAGCAGCACATTCAATAAATTAATCTCTTTTCCGACAGTACCTGTAAATTTATGCATTTAATGAGTCATGAAATCATTTCTTGATCACACAGTATAAGAAGCTTCTCAATATATAAGTGAGAATACATCAGACAACTTTAAGCACTCTTTTGTCAATCAAGATCTTCTTTCCTTATTTCTTGGTGATAATGCTGAGAATCACCTCAAGCTCTGCCCCAGTTAATGGTCAACTGACATCTAGACATAGGTTCTGAAACAAGGTAAATACAAGAAAATGTACACAGAGATAACGGCAGTCATGAGCTCATGGACATGACTCAAACAAGAATCCTGGCCAGTCATAACCAATTTCTAAAGTTAAACATCGGGTAATAGATGAATTGTAGACACTAATCTAACAACAACATGCACATAAAAAATTGTGAGAAACAACTCTTCAGATCCCAAAACTGTTGATCTGCATGGTGTTGACGAGCGGAATAACAACCACAAGCTTAAAGCATAAAGTAAACTTAAGACATGAATAGACCAAGATAGCTTATGCTTCTCTCATCTTTTTGCTATGTAAAACAACAGCACATCAGCCCCCCATGAGAGACTCTTCTTCCCACCCCACCCAAGAATTCAAACTTTCAACTCTTGGCTTAACCACTCCAAAAAGTGGAGATGTAGCTGGGACAACATCTTGGCAAAAAAAGGCAATACATGAGAATTGAAAGTTGAAGCCAACATTTGGATCCGAATGGGAACTGCATCTCCTAAGATATATTTGCATTGGATTGCTGGGAAGAGATACTTACCTTATTAGATCAGCAATAGATACAATTTTCAAGCTCTCCCGCTACGCAAACTCACGAAGCTTAGGTAATCTTGCCATGGAGCCATCATCATTTGCAACCTCACAAAGAACTGCCATAGGTTCTAATCCAGCTAACACAGCAAGGTCGACAGAAGCCTCCGTACCCAGCTCATTCTAGGACACCACCCTCCCTGTACTCCAATGGGAAAATATGTCCCGGCGTGTTCAAATCTTCACGTTTTGGAATCTCTAGAAGCAAGAGCCAAAGCTGTCGTTGCCCTGTCCAGCACTGATACTCTTGTAGTCGTCCCATATTCTGCATCCTATAACAATGTCTCTTAATTACCATCCATTACAAGGTAAGAGAAGAGATGATTAAAGAAAATAACTAAGCTAATCAAGGCTATTAGGAAAATCAAGAATTGGAGGAAACAATATTGTCCTACTGAACTATGAAACAATATTGATTATCTACCGACTGTGGACAAGTAACAATCCAAAGTGTCTCACTCTCCAAAGGGCCATTCCTTAAGTACATGAACGTCTAAGAAACCAAAGCAGAATAACAATAAATACAAGCGATAAGAAACAAAACTCAAGGATTGAAAAATAGATTTAGAGGCATAAAAAGCACGGTGAATGCAATCTGAAGCTTGTCTTCATCCTCCACACATCAGAGGAAGTTGCAAGCGCCCAAATCTTCCCTCTTTCATGCTCACACAACCAATCCCCAAGTGCCATGCTTCACAAGGAAACACCAATTCGCGACAAAGGGTCGGCTTGAAGCAGCAAAATTGGAGGATTACAAGTTTTGGATCGACGTCGCTTTTGGAGAGCCTTTCTCCGATGGACATTAGAATCTGACGAGACAATACAAGAGCATTTTCCGCTCAGCTCCTGAGCACTTTCATCTTTGGATCAAATAAGAAGTCTTTCTCTTCTCCCTCGACGACGACAGCCTCCACTTTGGAATTTATTTATTCTTTTCAAAGATTAACGTTTAAAAGAAAATTTCAACTGGACCCCAAAAAATTAACAAAAAAGTACAAAAGGAGCTGGCACGAAATGATCTGGGCCGTACTGGGCCCGACTGAACCGTCCTCCCGCCGTCCCCACTTGGCTGCACTCATCTCTATACACTTGCTTGGAGACGCTGCTTTGAGAAGATGTGTGGCATGAAAAAAAAGGTAAAAAAAAAAAAAAAAGCATAATATAATATACAACAACTCATGTGCTCTCCCACTGCGTATTCCTCTACTATTTTAGCTATTATATAGTTTTTGAACATTTGAAAAAATAGTTTTGTGATAGTTATTAAATTAAGTTATTATATTAGACAAATCACTCATATTTAGATATACACGTACTTAAACGATACATATAAACTTAATCGTCGGAAATTTATGGAGTAAATGTAAACTAAACATAAATTTGGATAGATTGCACATGCAAATCTAACTAATTGATAAAATACTAAAAAAAGTCTCGGAGAATCGACTAAGTAGATTGGACTATATATCTTTTAAACACATGACATTTAAATATATATATGCAAATTTATCGTCTATGATTTTTATGTCCATACAATGAATGCTTCTATATAGAACAGAGATAAATGCACTCGAAACTTTAAATTTTTTTAATGAAAGTGCAATCAAATTCTAAATTTTATCTAGCAAGCACAACCAAGTAGCTTAGCTAGTTTTGTAAATTATGATTAACAGTATAACCTAATGATGCCCCCACTTTTGGGAAATATACTGTCAAGTGAGCCCCATATTAGCAAAATATGATGGCACACTGCTCATGACCACCGATAAGGATCAATCACGCTAGGTCCTCGTGCTAATCAGTGTGCCATTATCCCATGGGAGCTAGAGGAAAAGACCGTAACATGAGAGCTTTAAGATCTTGCATTAAGTGCACCATCAATTTCAGCTGTCATAAAAAAAAAAAATTAGAAAAGACCACATTGGACTTTGTCGCTTAAATTAGAGGAGATAATGTGAAGTACTTGATAATATTTAAATTTTAAAATATTATCAAAAAGGTCAAAACCTTTTGCAATTTTGTCAATTTAATTCCAAACATTTTTGTTTTGTCAATTCAATCATAAATATTTTATAATTGTATCAATGTAGTCCCTATGACCAAATTTGGCTAACCAACGCTAACATGGATACTAACCGTCCAGTTGACGTTAATGTGGACAATTTTTAATAATATTTCATTTTTTGATTTTTATTTATTTTATTTTATTTCTTTTTTTGTCCCTCCTTTCTTCTTCCTGCCCAATCATGTGTAATTGAATAAAAAACACACAAGCAGCCTAATATTGTCTCTAAAAGAAAATGGCAATCCAAAAATCCCTATTGTAAAGTCATAAAGGCTTGTTTAATTTCGGATTTTAATTTTTTTAAGGACTTTTAAGAGAAAGAAAATATTTGAAGAGCTAGCAAATTTTCTAAAATTTTCTAACGAATTCCAAATTTCTGAATTTTTCTGATTTTTCAAGGTTTTCTAAAATTTTATGATTTTATGATTTATTTATTTATTATGTTTTATGAATTTTCTGGATTTTTAAAATTTTTAATGATTTTTCTGAATTCTATGAATTTTTTATTGTTTATTTTTAAGATTTTTAAGATTTTATTATGCTTTTTAAGATTTTTTTTTAATGATTTTCATCATTATTATATTCGAGAAAAGGATTTCGGGCCAGATTTACCCGGGCCGACCCGTTAACCCAATCCGTCTATCTGGACCCAACCTGCGTCCGATTAAACCTTAATTTTTAAAGCTGTTTTTTTAATTTCCTTCATCCCCTTCTCTAGTCGTCTTCTTCCCGAAGCCAATCTCTCCCCCTGCAACTTGCCGAATCTTCTCTATGGAAAAACTCAAAGCTCACCACACGAACGCACTTCAAAATCTCAACCGTTCCAACGTCGGCAGCCAACCTCGCTCACTAGTCACCAAACCGTCACTGCCAATCATCTCCGACCTTCGTCAAACCTTCGCCGAGCGGTGACCCCAACACATCCTCCACCGGAAAAGAATTCCTTTCTAACTTAACAGTCACATACACCAATCCAGAACCGGACGAAACGCTAGTGCTTGAAAGAGAGGTGGAGGCATCCAACACGGCCCTAGCTAATCGCAATCATCGCCGAAATAAACGAGGAAGGATTTGAGACTCTGACCACGTTCAAACGGCACCATGAGCATGATATGCATCCAAAAGGAAAGGAACGCAGCAGTTAGTGTACTAGACACGAACCATTACAGATATAAACATTCTCAAGTATCCGATTATACAAAGTCAGATGAAAAACGTCCAATGCGCAAATCATCGAACAGGTGGCGTGCGTTTTTTGTGTAAAAGTTCCGAGACCAAATTTGATGCTGTACTCGGTCTAAACGCAGCGCGTCAACCTCTAGATCAGCATAAATCGCAACAAAAACGATCTCAGTTTAGCAGGATTTTGTCGTGAGTTCATTGGCTAAGTTTAAAACTTCTGCAAAACCGGACAAAACAGAGCAGAGATTACCCGACTTGAGATGTTCGTGTTGTGATCAAAACTCGAATCGGCTGCCGGATTCTTCACGTCCTACCAATGAACAAGGTTTCGGCTTCGTGAAGAGTTTTCGGAGGAGATTTGCTTTTCCTTGTATTTACTCGGCCACGAGCAGAGAGCCGCACCAGCACTTTCGCAAAACGTGGCCTAGCTCAAGAACGGAGAACTCCAATAGATGGCAGCAAACGGCGGGAGATCTTTCTATTTTGAGGAAACAAAATGGGCTGAGAAAGGGAGAAACAAAACCATAAGGAAAAGGGTTGGGCTGGAACAAAATAGGAAAAATAAGAGGAAAATTGGGCCAATTCAGGGATTAAGCTCGAGTGGACCGGAAATTTTGCTTAGTAACCGGGCCAGGCATAAATGGCCTAGCCGAATTTTATTTTATTATTTTATCTATTTTTCTTGTTTATTTATTTATTTTTCTTTCTTATTACTATATTTTTGTCGTTTTTACCCTTTTTTTTGTATTTTTATATTTTCACAAAAAATGGATATCCGAATGATCTACAAAAATTCGAGTATTAACGGTGTTCATTACATTTCTCCTCTTTAAGGTACATATGAGGTCAAATAGCCTAGATGTAGGGTCAATCCAAGTCCAACGTGTCTCCCCCTCGTCAATCCTCATCAATTAGCTGTCAAATTCGAATTGGAGCATCCGTTTTCTCAAGTTCGTGATGTCGCCTAACGTTGCCTCGCATTCTAATTTCTTTTGCCAAGTGGATTTGGTGGAGTGCAGGAAGAATGTGATATGTCATTTTCTTCGGAGCTTTCGTGGTTCAATGTCTTAAATCAGGATTTATTGATAAGGACAAGTTAAGTTCAAAATCAAGTGGACATATTTATACTCCACTTGGTAAAGAAACCTAACTGAAGAAGAAACGGCAAAGGAACAAATACTACTAATCCAATAGTTGATTGAGTTAAAACACTGAAAATGTCATTTTAGGCCTTTTGCGTTGCTGACTTGAATTTAGAATTCCTAACTATGCCTCCTTTGTGCAATTGTGCTGAATCGATGAAGATGTGTACTCTTTCTACTTTTATTTTCTTACTTTTTCGAGCTAATTGCAATTTATCAGCCTTTTTTAGTTTTTGTTTCTGAATAAAATCTCTCAACATCAGTGCTTCTCATGTTTCTATGAGAGATAATTTTTTCAGTAATCTCTTTTCTAATTCATAACCGTTTCACGATACGCCTTTCTTAATCTATAGTTTCCTAGATCACATATTTTGATACACAAGCAACATTTTAATTTCAACTAAGTAGAATGATAGAAAGTTCTTGCCATTGTCTATGAGAATTCTCCTTTCTTTGCGCAGGCCTAATTAGTCTAATTGCAGAGTGAGATGTTTATGAGCTGCTGAATTCATATGTTGGTGATGTGGCCATCTTACCCCTCTATAGATAAAATAAAATCGTTGGCGGTAATTGCAGATGAAGTCTGCATAGAACTAGCAAAATACATGTTTGTTGCACGGCTCCAAGACTATAGTTTCCACATATTTTTCTAAATGTTAGTTTAATTCTATTTTCCCTTTATTCATATTTTAAGTTAATTGTTTAACTCAACCTTTGTAATTTTAATTTGGTCATATCATGATATTAGTTAATATATCTTTTACTTCATTACTATATTTAATAAGTCATATAGACATTCATGTCAAGATGGAGAAATATTGATGGCCTCATACTTTAACATCCTTATGAGTAAAATTGGTATGAAATTAAAAAATAATGTAAGGTATTCTTTTAGAAGTTAAAATAAAGGTTAACTAAAATAAAACTTGAAGACTGATGCAAACTATACTTTGAACTTGATGATGCTGTAAAAATATGCTTTAGAATATTAATCTACTCTATCAAATAAATAAATAAATCAATGACCTCTTCAACCTAACATTTTTACAAAGAAACTTCCATGAAAGATCTGTGCATATATTTAAGAAGATTGCAAGTAATTGACGAATCTCTTGCCTTCTAAATTTTGCGCCTCTCAATGTTCAAAGTGGACCAACCTGAACTATAGCACTAGAAATGCATAGTCATGACATCATTTCATTGTTGAAAGGTGGCGAGAATTCATGAAGCTAGTACTTCGGAGATATTATGATGGCATACAATTGTACAAACATGCAATCATTAATTTAAACTAAGCATGCACTTCAGTTAAATTGTCTACATTCTGAAGGCCATTCAATATGTGCATAAATTCAATTTAACATCGACATGGTGCCAGCATTTTATTAAATGAGATTAGCCTAGATTGACATGTAGTTGCAAAATTACGGCACTCCATCATTCAATTTTACTCCCACGCAAGGGAATTTCAGTATATCAAAGAATAGCAATATGGACCAATTGCATAGTGGTGTGAAAAAAGGTAATGAAAATATGAGGAATGGAAAAACTGTGGTAACAATCAAGAGAGGGGAGTGGCAAGTAAAGAAAGTTCCGGTCATGGATCAAGTTAGGCCCAATCGCATATATGCCAGCAACGAAACAAGGCACATCTGGATCACGTGGTAGGCCTCATCCCGGTCATGAATCAAGCTGGGTCTAGTTGTGGCTTGATTCATTCTTTCCCCTTTTTAGGTTGCATAAATCTCATTCATTTCCTTTGTCAAATTCCACAAATGCCTTGATTCTTACTTTGCTTAAGGTGATCCAAGGGTCGCAAGGAATCATGCTTGAGTATGGTATGATTCCATGCCATTACGGTTAATAGTGGGGAGGGGCCAGGCTATCAAATGGTCTTTCAAACCTAACCTTCAAAATTGAAATGGGCCAAGGCTTTGCGTGCATGATAGGAGGGTCTTATTGAAAAATCATATTCATCCATACCGTGAGGACTTAAAAATACTTGCATGAAATTTTGAATACGATCGCATAACAATCTGGTTAACAAAATTATGTGGTATTATCCAAAAAAATCCTTAATTCTTAAACTTGGAAGAATGCTATTAAAGAATAAGAATGTGAGAGTATTCGGTTTGGATGTTTTTGTTTAGTCATGAATTTTTTTTTTGGTTAAAAAGTAGTCATGACCTTAACAAATAGCCATAGTATATATATATATTATATATATATATATATAATTTTTGACATTCTAATTTTTACAATTTGGCAAAAAAAAAAATTCCTTATAGAATGATAATGCATGAAAAGTCAAGACTTATTTTCATTTAATAGATAACATTAAATAGATATAAGAGTCTAAGTTAGCCCAAGTTTAATTGTCAATAGGTAGAACATTATCAAAAATAAAATAAAAAATTCATACACACACATTATATACATATGACCATTTTACATTATATTGAGTGTTTTCTTTATTAATAATTTAAAATTTTGTGGTATTTTGAAATTTAAAGTAAATAGAGATAGAAGTTTCCAATTGATTATGGCATTAGAAGGAGAAAATCAAATAATGTATAATTTATGACACGAATGAAGTCTATGTAATAAATAGGAAAACTCTCGTTTTGTAGGACATTCTCAAGAAAGTTATTATTTGCCAAAAAGCAGACACGAGAATTCCATGATTGAACCATTCATGCAAAAAAAAAAAAATGAGGTCCACACTTATTCTGTTTTGACAGAACTCTGTCACCGAAAAAAAGCGATGCACGTTGCGTGTAGGCTAATAATTTGACAAGGCGTGTTTTAATGCAGTGTCCCCACTCTCTGTCACTGATTGACCTTTAGCATTAGGAACATTCCGCGCAGGATACTTTTGCTACAATGTGGGAATAAATCAATGATTTGTGATCAACCAAGCTGATTTAGAGTTGGGCAAAAATGAGGGGGCAAAAATGAGGGTCCTTCGGCAATTTTCATTTTTGCTGTTGAAATGAAATTTGCTTGTGTTTCGTTGGGTGCCTCTTTCATGGCTAGTTTGTTTTTGTGTACTTCTATGGTAGTTTTGTTTCAGAAGGGTGGCGTTGCTTGCTAGTGTGGGTGCTGCGACTCTACTTCTATTTGCTGCTATTTGGTATATTGGGTTATGGATTCTCGATTTTGGACCTAGAGACTGTGTACTGTCGGACCCTTTTGTTTAAGTCAAGCATTCGAGCTAGAGATTTGGTGATCTAGGGCTTTAACTTAGCCGCTTGACCAAGCAAAGAGAGCTTATTATAACTTTTGAGATTGGCAAATACTGTCAAGAATCGTGAATGCATCTTATGTCTTCTCCCATTCTGTGTGCTTATATTATGATATTAAATTCATATTCCTACATTGCTTGTTCAAATAAGCATGCGGACAGACAATTCTATTTGGACTCTTCAAGGTCTATATTGAGGAAAATAATAATTATTGAAATCAACGATTCATCACATCTTATCGAAAAAATAGAGGACAAAATTGCATTTACCATGTCCTCTGCCATGCTTGATGTGGTCCCCTCATATAAGGGTCAATAATAAGACAATGACTAAAACGGGATAATTTGATAGACAATGACATTAGATATTGGGATGCCCCATTTATCTCCTTCTCGTGACTACCTTTAATAAAGACACATTTTGAAAAAGCTAAAAAGACCAAAGGATGCAAGTACTCATGGACAATCAATGTTTGTTCATTAGAGGTGGAGGGTAAGATAGAGACTAGAAATTGTCGGTGGTCACTGTTCTAGCAAAGCAATGATAATACAAAAAATCATCCATTTCTATACTAAAGAAATCTATCGGTGCTTAGTTTAGGCCTAAATTAAGATTGAGCTACCAATATCCATTTTTCTATATTAGAGATGCTTAGAATATTTTTTTCTGAAAATAAAATGACTACAGACGGTGTTGAAAAAATCATGAATTTACTGAAGATGAGATAACAAAAGATGGCGGCATAAAGAAACAAAAAGCTGGGGTTAAATTTGATTCATTTTCTCTTGATGAATTAGGACATATCCTAAATATTTCTAACAGTCTATGCCAATCTCCCCTTTCTTTCTCATGGTTTGTGTCTTTGTTAAGGTTATAAATTGTTGGATCTCTGCTATTTAATCTCATTGGTTGATAATAAAATATTCCAGAAAAAAGTTGTTTAGTTTCTATCACCAAAATCAAAAGATCATCATGTCAAGAACCAAAATTGGTTTACTACAGAATGAAAATGTAATGCACAATTATAAAAGACTCATCACATATTTCTCTTTATCACCCTCGAATTAAAACAATAGAGACATTGTTGTAGCCCATATATTTAAATAAATATGGAATAAGACCTGTTACTGGGGGCTTAGTGTTTAGAGAAAAGACATAACACTGTGTCACCATTAATATACACTGGAGAGGAGTGAAAAAGAGGATTCACGTTACCACTAATACAACTAGCATCTGACACCAATAACCCTAAGTTATTCCATAACACAATTTTTCAGCCTTTCAAAGGGATTATTGTTTAGTCTTCAGACATCATCAATGCGTATCATAAAACTAGCTCATAACTTTTCAGATCCACGATAGAATGGTTGGAGGATTGCATGATGGTAGAACTGACTCATCGTGTTAGATTAACCATATAGTTTGTGCTTTCTAACATCATTGGACTTTTTGAAAAGAGAGCTTTATGTTCAAAAACTCCCTCTGTAATTGACCTACTTCTTCACAAGTCAACTTGATATATTGTATTTATATCTTATCTTTTATAATAGAACAATAATGTCACTCATCTCGATATTGAACATTTTGATTCACTTTGATTTTTCAACCTAATTTATGGATCTTGTAGTGACTTAATTTTAGTGAATTTTGTCTCTGGATCAAGATTGAACGTTACGCGAGTTAGAACAAGATGGCCAAAAGATCAAACATTATAGTCTTGCATTCAACTTAGGGTTTATCACAACCTTTTGTAAGGAGGCTACGTCCAGTATTTAGCTCTTTTTAATTATTGGTATTCATTGTATTCGGTTCCTAAGTTAAACTGACTTCATACAAAATTCAATATGGCTTTGACTTTGCATTGAGCGTGTAATTGCAAGCACAAAATTGCACACCGATGGTGACCCAAAAGATGGAAAACAAAGGCTTCAGAAGGAACCGGAAGACTGGACTTACATATCATTGCATGCAATTTCGTTTCTAATGGCAAAATAGACCAAACATTGCAAATGCAAGATGGGCAGGAAAAGATCGAAAGTGAAAGAGCAATTCATCGGAGAACCCTAGGGTTAGTCGAAACAAAATTCAAGGCTAGAGATTCACGATTTATCAC
This sequence comes from Eucalyptus cloeziana, assembly GCA_014182715.1. NCBI lineage: Eukaryota > Viridiplantae > Streptophyta > Magnoliopsida > Myrtales > Myrtaceae > Eucalyptus > Eucalyptus cloeziana. The sequence continues at coordinate 3,031,452 of CM024644.1, forward strand.
ATCCACTTCCCCATGCTAACAATTCTTTCTCCACCACCACTAACGGACATGGAGCTTGTCCATGTGAAATCGATTCACATTGAGTTGTTTGCACGAATTCGTGTAGGCAAACCTTCCCGAATCATTAACCCTAAAAGATATAAAGAGAAGGAGGAAGATGCTACCCTGTCCCTACGCTCATCACATGCTATATAGCTCCATACTTGTAAAGTGTAACTTAGGATGCGTTTCATAATCATTATGTTCTCGAAGCAATTTTTTTTTAAAAGTGATTCTTTTTTATTATGTTCCATGGACGAGTTTCTGAACATTTGAAAGTGTTTGATAACTATTCAAAATTTATATTCTCAAGATAGAAATATGTTTGTAAAATCTCAAAATCTTTTTGAATTAAAATTTCTTTAATTTTTTAATACTTTTATCATTTTTTTCTTTTTTTCTATTCTTTTTTCTCTTTTCTTTTTTGGTTTTCTTCTTCCATCTCTCTTCTTTTCCTTTAGCCAGTTGCCAGTGGGGTGAGGTTGAGCCTCGCTGGTGCGAGACCAACCTTGCCCTAGCCTAGTGAGGTCGAGTCTCGCTATGGCTGGTGGCAAGGCCGAGATTCATCGATGGTTGGACAAACTTACTTGGTCGTCGGCAAGGCTCTAGCGAGTTCGCTAGACCTCTCCTAGCCAGTCGTCAATCATCACCATGGCCAGCGACCGACAATTAGGAAGAAGAAGAGAAAAGGAAAAGAAAAAAAGAAAAGAGAAAAAAAATTGGCTTGATTTTGGAAGTATTCCTGACAATAAAGGAACACATTTTTTTTTACTTTTTGATTCTATGCCAAATCTATCCTCGGGAACAAATTTGTTCTCAAAAATAAAAAAATTACGAAACAGATTTTTATTCTTTTTTGTTTTATTTCGGAGAATAAAAAAATATAATAAGGTATTATTTGACCAATTAACAAACAGACCCCTAGTGGCTAGCCAATTTGAAGACTAGAGAGAGTAGGACTGAGTTCACAGCAAATAACTACTTCTTCCGAATAGTTGCGACATGAACTGAATATCGTGAACAAGAATGGGATCTCCACGACGATACTTAGAAGGACAACCAACGTGGATCGCCCCTCCTTGGCCTTTTCAATTTCGAAAAGAAAAATTACAAATTTAATGTGATTGGACCTTTTCTTGGAACACAATCCGGTGTAAGGCAAAATCATTGAAGAGACCTATCTCGGAACACAATCCGGTGTACTCGTATTAATTAAGGTCGAGTATTATATGAACTCTTAACAATTTTCGGATCAATTTTTATGCCTATTAAAAAGGTAAAAAAAAAAAACAATAGGGATTCAATAACTTGCGAGTAACTTGATTTATTTTCGCTCATGCCGTGCCCCAAATTTTGTCATTTTTACCATCACTCGATTCATTTTTCCCCTTTTGTCGATTAAAAAAGGAAATAGAAGGACTTATGACGTAAGGGTGATGGCAGTGTGATGTATGGAGTCTTGCCAAGGGGGCTCGGGTCAACCGGGTCGTCAGGGGTCACGGGTTCTGAATGGTATCCTTTCCATCCAACACTTTTTTTTTTTATTGTATATTTTCTTGGGCTAGACTTTTTTTTTTTTTAGTCATACTTTGGCTGGATTTGACATGTATTATGTTAGAAAATTTACTTCTAACACTTAAATTATAAGGTGCAGAAAAATCTCATATGTATAAAGAGCATATAAAATCCATTGTTAAGTAATGTGGGATATTTCAATAATTATTAATGTCGTGGAACATAGAACAAAAAACGAAACAAAAACGAGATCACCAAATGAGAAGGGTAATTTGATATCATTTCCAAAAACGAGATCACCTAAACAAAGTCGGAAGTTCGCGTAAGGAAAAATATGGAGGGCTGATCATTTAGTTCGCCTTAAGGATTGGATTGCTATAGCAAAACCTGGAGGCGAACTTCCGACTTTGTTTAGGTGATTGTCAGTGCTGGATAGTGTGTCACTATCCCAACTCTGTTATCTTGAAATATGCAATGGTCTCTAGACATCAATATGCGTGGTGCATGGATCGATCCACGATCGATTCGCACAATGTAGGGACCGATCCCGCTCCACCGGGATTGATCTGCACGGTGCATGGATCGATCCACGATCGATTCGTATGGTGCAGGGACCGATCCCACTCCATCAGGATCGATCCACGATGGATCCGCATGGTGCATGGATCGATCCACGATCGATCCGCACGGTGCATGGACCGATCTACCTGGCCGAGGCCCTCGACCATGATCGATCCCTGCTAGACCGGGATCAATCCACGATCGATCCGCACGGTGTAGGGACTGATCCCACTCGACCGGGATCGATCCGCACGGTGCATGGATTGATCCACACGGTTGAGGGCCTTGACCACGATCGATCCCGCTCGACCGGGGATCGATCCACGATCCACCCATATGGTGCAAGGATCGATCTGCATTGTGCAGTGATTGATCCCGCTCGGCCTGGATCCATCCGCATCGTGCATGAGGTCGATCCACACGGCCGAGGCTCTTGACCGGGATCGATCCACGATCGATCCGTGCAATGCAAGGATCGATGCACGGTCGATATGCACGGTGCATGGGTTAACTGGGATCGATCCGGACGGTGCATGGATCGATCCACACGTCCAAGGCCCTCGATCACGATCGATCTCGGCTGGCCGGGATCGATCCACACGACCAAGGCCCTCGACCATGATCGATTCGGACGGTGCATGGATCGATCCACGGTCGATCCGCACGGTGCATGGATCGATCCACGGTCGATCCGCACGGTGCATGGATCGATCCACACGTCCAAGGCCCTCGACCACAATCGATCTCGGCTGACCGGAAACGGTCCATGATCGATCTACACTGTTAGAACTAGAATTAGCACCTAGAGGGGGGTGAATAGGTGTTTAAAGCGATTTTAACAATATAAACCGAATGAGATATAAGTAATTTAAAATCAACGATTGCAGCAAATGAAAACAGTTAACAATATAAAGGATTAGGGATAGAGAATCAAGACTCCAGTTTATAGTGGTTCGGCTTAGATCAAGCCTACGTCCACTCTCCCGCACGGACAGCCCTTCGGCTAGATTTCACTAAGAATCAATAAGAGTGATTACGGTCTCACGCACTTGAGTCCACAAAGTAGATTACTCTACCACACTTCCTCAAGGTCTACAATATGATCTCTCTTTTGATTACATGTAACGCTCAAAGAATGATATCGCAAAATAGAAAAGGAGATTCAGACTTTGGAATTCTTCTATCCGCACCCTTCAACAACTAGAGCATCTCTCTTATATACTTCTTCATGCCTTCAATACCGTTGGCACCTTCCAAAGAAGTTCTTCCAATCATCCCGTTGGACAGAATCAATTAGAGAGATCTCAAGCTCTTTAAGGTAAGTGTTGATAGCCCATCAATCCTGCTCGCCCATACAATCAGGATCTCGGTTTCCATAAGTAGATCCTTCCAAATATAAGTTGCGAAGTCGTCAAAGAATCTAAACATATTCCATATAAGACTAAGATCGTTTAGAGCTGAATCCGGTAGAAAGATATCCACTAGTCGTTAGAATAAAGATCATATAAGATCGAATAAACGTCGTCCTGGAAACTATCCATGTGAGTAGACTTTGAAATATAAGTCTTGAGTCTTGCTAGCTTCAGACTTTGATCTTCAGACTTTAATCTTCAGACTTTGATCTTCAGACTTTGATCTTCAGACTTTGTCAAAAGAGTCTGTAAGTCTTCAGACTAGACTGATAAAATGTTTGTCAACTTCAAAATACTTTAAGAGATTTCATCCAACAATCTCCCCATTTTTTATGGTGACAAAACTTTTCTGCAGATTTGAATATTATTGCCCTGCAATACAACTTTTAAGCAAGCATCATAAAATATTAAATAAGATAGTAGAAGTTATCCTGTACACAGATATCTTGTACACAGACTTTCCCTGTACACAGATCTGCATTCACCGAAACCTCATTAGTCATAAACAGACAGTACTATCTAATTTACAAAGCTTAAAGTATTGCCATAGTGAGCACATATTCAAAAAACTGCACACGTTAAAAAAAAAACTCAAGTCAAAGTCAAGATAGCAAGCAATAAAAAGATAAAAAGATAGGATTTGGTTTGGTTTTGAGAACAGAAAATCAAAAAACTGCAAAGTCTTCTCCCCCTTTTTGTCAGCATTAAAAAATCAAGGAGCTCGAGGAATGCGAACAAGTTGAAAGTCTTCCATAGACTTGACCGTGTCTTCCAACTTCCTCAAATCTTCCTGTACTTGGGTGAGAGTAGTGCTCTTTGCGGTATCCCGAATCGACGTTGAACATCTTTAAGCCGATCATGCAAAGTGATGAACATTGCATGATTTTCATTCTGCAAGGTCTGAAATTCATATCCCATGGCATAAATTTGACCTTTAAGTTCCAAGATGATCTCAAGCAGCCTTTGAAAATCTCCAGAGTTGTCAGTCTGAGTGCTTGTTTCGGCTCGGTCGAAGGTGGAGTCAAGCCGGTATGAATGTCAGCAGGAGGTTCAGTGTGTGGAGATGATGCCTCTCCTTCAGGAAACTGTGCAGCATGAATATCCTCAGCATCAGGAGGTGATCGACTAACACCTGTTTGTGCATCCTCTTCTCTGAAAGTCAGCCGAGGAGGTGTGTGTGCTCTTTCATTATCTCCCCCTGTTTCCATGTCTTCTGAAGGAGAAAAGAATTCTTCTTTCTGAGGAGTTTCCTCAGTGACAGGATGTTGTAGATCCTCCTTTTCTGCTGGAGAATCTGTTCTTTCTGGTTCATCTGCTTGTTCTTCTTTTCCTTCTTCCTCTTCCTCTCTTTCTTCCTCTGTCTTCTCTTCTTCTTTCTCTTCCTCTTTCTCTTCTTCTTTCTCTTTTTCTTTCTCTTCCTCTTTCTCTTCTTCTTTCTCTTTTTCTGCACCTTGATGTTCTGGAACAGTTGGAATAGATGCAGCAAATTGAGAAATAAGAGTAGAGATGGGTATAGCATCCTCATCATCTTCATCTTCCAGGATGATTGCCCTTCTCTTCTTGGTAGAACTAACCACAGGTTCTTTCCCTTTCCTTTTGGCTGCTGATGAGTCTGGTCTGAGCTTGATAGGAGTTTTTTCCTTGAATTGCTCCAGCTTCTTACTAAGCTCTTTCAGACGCATTTTGGTAATCATCCTCAGCTCGATGACCATTTTATCAATAGTCTTCACTGTGAGAGTATGAGGAGGTTGAATGTGTAGATGTCTGAAGAGACGAGTAATGAGAGCAGCATAAGGAAGCTTTCCTTTGTCCTTTACCATGCATCTATACATGTGAAATATGATGGTATGCGGCAAAGAGAAGTTTACACCAGTCTTGATGGCAAACATCAACTTAGCTTCAGAAATTGATACATTTGTCTTAGATGTCGATTTGGGTCTTAGACAGTTTATTACAATCTTGTGTAGCAAAGTATTTGTTGCATTCATTCTGGAGTAAGAGAGTCTTCCTTCTGCAATTCTGTCCCTTGCTAGTTCAAGAGTAGCATGGCTTACAGACACGCCGATTGATTGGAAAGCCCCTCTTTCCACACCAAGCACATCAGCCAAAATGTCCTTATCAACGATATACTCTTTATCCCTCACGCTGAAAGTAAAGCTGTTTGCATCAATGAAACTGATATTGGAGTAGAAATAAGCCGTCAATTCAGAATGTGCCGTGTCACAGTCTGTGCAAAACTGATAAAGTTGGAGTTTTTCGAATTTCTCTCGCAGATTTATGCTCAACAAGTCCAGAAAATCGAAATCCACAGTTCGTGGGTTCATCACCCCACGCTTCAGCAATTTTTCATACTTCTTCCTGTGTCTGTCTGAGCGGAACAATTCATCCTTCTTCCCTCGAAGGTTTGCAGCCACACCCATCCATGGTTTAAAGTGTATGAACATCTTTTCATCATCATCCTTTCCCTCAGGCTGATTCATACTACTAAACCTAGGGTCATTAGGGAAATTTGCAAATGCTCTTGCAGCCGTTCCCTCAGGCACAACTCCAGACCTTTCCATGACAGTAAGAAAGTGCGTCTCGTTTCTATAACCCTTCTCTTTCAGAAACTCATCCACGAAAGACATAGCAGAACCACCTTCCTTTAACGCAGAGTAAAGCTTGTAAACAAAGGCATGTTTAAGAGTTCTTACTGGTTCGATATCTTCATAAATCGTTTTTGCATCTTGAGGGCCATGTTCTTGAGGTCTAATTGGGGATGACCGCTGTTGAGATTGTTGAGGAGTTTGCTCAGTAGGAATGTCGCTTTCCTCAGTGAGATCAAAGTGCGTAGGCCCCTCACCAGATCCCTGTGGTCCCCTGTTTGCTATTCTGGATGACTTCCTCTGATACGACATTGTGCTTTTCTTTGGAGAGACTTTCTCACTTGTGTCGCAAGAAAGTTGAGAACTTTGAAACGAAGAAGTTTTAGAGAGAAAAATACGGAGCAAAGAAAAGCTTTTGATCTAGGGTTTTTGAGTAAAGTGAAAACGAAGGAGGAGAGGTGTATAAGGATAACAGGTACAGGGGATAAACCAAGCGTCGTATCTTTTGAAAATCTTGAATTTTCCTTTTTGAAAAGATAACTGTCTTAATAAAACGATAACCACTCTCTTTAAAAATAACAGACTTAAAATAGACAGATAACCTTACCTTATCAATAAGACAGTTTAAGTAAATGAACTTACAGTCGTGTCGATTCGTATTCTCAGTCTTTTAACCTTTGAGTCGATGCTCACGGACTTTAGTTACTGAGTCGAGCTTCAGCATTCTTCAAGAGATAAAATATTGAGTCTTGAGCGAATAGACTCAAACAAGCTTTTCTCAAGTGGCTTTGTGAAGATGTCTCGCGCTTGATTCTTTGAGTCTATGAATTGTATCAAGACTTCTTTGTTCTGAACATGATCTCTTATAAAGTGATGTCGAATCTCAATATGTTTTGCTCTTGAATGTAGGATAGGATTCTTTGTAAGATTGATTGCACTGGTGTTGTCACATCTAATTTATGTGCAAGAGTCTTCAATGCCAAAGTCTTGCAGTTGTTGTTTTATCCACAATATTTGAGAACAGCAACTTCCAAGAGCAACGTATTCTGCTTCAGCTGTTGAAAGAGCCATAGTACTTTGTTTCCTCGAAAACCAGGATACTGCCCTGTTTCCAAGCAATTGACAAGTACCGAAGTGCTTTTTTTCAACTCTACAACCTGCAAGATCTGCGTCGAATAGCCAAGAAGTGTAAAGTCTCATTCTTTGGGATACCAAAGACCGATCTTAGCAAAGAGTAGCAACATATTTAATAATACGTTTAACAGCACTTAAGTGAGATTCTCTAGGGTCGATTGAAACCTAGCACATATGCAAACACTAAATAATATGTCGTCTGGATGCGTAAGATAAATAAGTGAGCCAATGATACTCATGTATAACTTTTGGTCAATTTTTTTCCCTGCTTCATCTTTGTCTATCTTCAAGGAACTTGACATTGGTATGTCAGTCTTTTTGCAATTTTCCAGACCGAACTTTTTAACAAGTTCTTTTGCATATTTCTCTTGATGAATGAATATTCCCTCCTTTAGTTGTTTGACTTGTAGACCAAGGAAAAAGGATAGTTCACCCATCATGCTCATCTCGAATTCATCCTGCATAGACTTAGAAAATTTCTTGCACAAAGTCTCATTAGATGATCCAAATATGATATCATCAACATAAATCTGAACAAGTAGAAAGCTTTTACCTTCCTTTTTAATGAACAAAGTAGTGTCTACCTTTCCTTTAGAAAAGCCACTATGAATTAAGAAATTACTTAGCCTTTCATACCAAGCTCGAGGAGCTTGTTTCAGTCCATATAAAGCTTTCTTCAGTCTGAATACAGAGTCTGGTTTCTTTGAATCTTCAAAACCAGGAGGTTGTTCTACATAGACTTCTTCTTGAATGAATCCATTCAGGAATGCACTTTTGACATCCATTTGAAACAACCTGAAATTCTTATAGCAAGCAAAAGCAAGTAGTAATCTGATTGCCTCTAACCTTGCTACTGGGGCGTAAGTCTCATCATAGTCTATCCCTTCTTCTTGCGTGTATCCTTTAGCTACGAGTCTTGCTTTGTTTCTCGTTACTTTGCCTTTTCATCAACTTTGTTCCTGAAAACCCATTTAGCTCCAATAATTGATTTACCTTTTGGTTTGGGAGTTAATTTCCATACGTCGTTAATACTGAATTGTCTGAGCTCTTCTTGCATTGCTTCAATCCAGCTTTCATCAGCTAAAGCTTCTTCAATATTTTTGGGTTCTATTTTAGAAATAAGAGCAACAGCACTAGACTCTTCTCGCCTTTTGGATCTTGTTCGAATTCCCTCATTAATGTTCCCAATAATGAGTTCTTCAGGATGACTAGACTTGTGCTTCCAGTTACTGTTCAGTCTGATAGATTGTTGATCTTCTTCTTGAGTAGGTTCTTCATCAGTAGCTTGTTGTACTGATTTTGATTTAGTAACTGCTTCAGTGGAGTTAGATCTAGCAATGTCTGGAGCACATTTTGAATCTTCAGTCTGTATCTGCTGAACTTGTGGAGAGTCTTGAAATTTGACATTTATTGATTCTTCCACAGTCTGAGTCTTTTTGTTGAACACTCTAAAAGCTTTGCTTGTAGTAAAGTATCCAAGAAAGAATCCTTCATCTGATTTTTCTTCAAACTTACCAACACGATCATTTGCATTCTTTAGAATAAAACATTTGCAACCAAATATTTGAAAATAAGAAACTATTGGTTTCTTCCCTTTAAAAATTTCATAAGGAGTTTTCTCAAGAATTGGTCTTAAAAACACTCGGTTTATAATATAGCAAGCAGTTGAAACAGCTTCTGCCCAAAACCTTGAAGAAACTTGATTTCCAATTAAAAGTGTTCTTGCCATTTCTTGTAAAGATTTATTCTTCCTTTCCACAACCCCATTCTGTTCTGGTGTATATGGAGAAGAGAATTTGTGTTGAAAACCAAATTCATCACATAAATTAGCAAAGTCTTGATTTTCAAACTCACCTCCATGGTCTGTACGAATGCTTATGATAGTGTGACCTTTCTCATTCTGCACCTTTTTAGCAAATTTTGAAAAGAGAGAGAAAGTCTCTGATTTACTTGTAAGAAAGTAGATCCAGGTAAATCGTGAATAGTCATCCACTATTACCAGACAGAACCTTTTACCACCAATGCTTTTCGTTCTGGTAGGTCCAAACAAATCCATATGCAAAAGCTGCAATACATGATTAGTGGAAACTTTATTTATTGATTTATAGGAGTTTCTAACCTGTTTACCCAGTACGCATGGTGTACATAGATCAGGCTTTGAATAATTCAGAATAGGCAATCCTCGAACAAGTTTCTTTGTAGAGATCTTGTTGATTTGCTTCATGTTGATATGGCCTAGCTTTTTGTGCCATAGATTTGCTTCATCTTGTACTGATATTAAGCATTGTGATTTTCTTGATTCACATCCGGAAGATAGATATTTCCATGTCTTCGACCGGTAAAAAAGATTGAGTAAGGTCTTTACTAATTCCGAGCACGTTTCTTCTTGAAAGTTGATCTTGAAACCAGAATCACACAACTGACTTATGCTAAGCAGGTTGTAATTTAATCCTTCAACTAATGAAACATTATTGATAGACAAACTTCCAATCTTCACTGTTCCTCGACTAGTAATCTTTCCTTTGTTGTTACCACCAAAGGAATCTTTTCCTCCGTCTATTTGGATAAGTTTTATGAAGCATCTTGAGTCTCCTGTCATATGTTTTGAGCAGCCACTATCAAGATACCATTTTATCTTCTTTTGATAGTAACCCGCAATTAACGAAATCAAGCTCTTTTTGGTACCCATACCATCTTGGGTCCGAAGTGTTAGAACAATAGACAGTCTTAGCCCAACTCTTTTTAACAGGTCTCCAAACCAAAGGACATTCTTTCTCAAAGTGTTCTAAGCTTTTACACTTGGAACATCTCAGAGCATTTCTACCAACAGGTTTTACAAAGACTTTCTGGAAATGATTCTTGTAAACAGTTCTAGCTGGTCTTTGTTTAATTCTTTCTTTTACCTTCGGAAAATCAATCAGTGGAATAGTTTCAGAAGTCATACCAAGACCTAACTTGTCAAAATATGGTCTTTGTATCGAAAGAATCTTATCCAGCTTTTCAGAACCATTTGAAAATCTCTTTGATATGTTAGTGATATCATTTTTCAAAAGATTATTTTCATTTGAAATACCGTCTGAGTTTTCTTTCACAACAGCAAAATCTTTTTCCAGTTTTTCAAACTTTTCTTTCACAAGTTTATCCTGTTGTTTCAATGTAGAATTTTCGCTTTTCAATTCGGAGATCCTCTTAAGAGAGGTTTTCAGACTAAGACAAAGTTCATCAATGTATTTAGAAACTTTAACAGGAATTTTCAAGTTACTAACCTCGAGTTCGTTTGTCTAAGTCTCGTGTCTGAATCAAGGTCTGAATCTGAGTCTGATTTTGCCATTAAACAAATATTGGCATAATCATTGTCACTATCTTCACATTCGGTATCACTCCAAGTCTCGCTTTTTGAGTGCCTTCCTTGTTTTTCTCGGTCTTCCATTTTCTCTTCTTTAACGAGAGGACAATTAGGTCGATGTGTCCCTTTTCTTGCATTCAAAGCAAGTCACTTCTTTATTCGTATCATCTTCCTCTGTTGACCTATTTTGAAACCTTTGAGAATTTGTTTCTTCCAATTGAATTTCCTTCCTTTTCTGTTCAACTTTCTGAATCTCTTTATCATAAGTGCCGGTTCTTCATCATCTAGATCTTCTTGAGTCGTAACATCGAATAGTCATTAGACTTTAAGGCAATAGATTTCTTACCTTTTGAGTCTTCCTCTTCGTTGGTCTGTTCTACTTCATAGGATTGAAGAGTCCCAACCAATTCATCTACAGAAAGTGGAGCAATCCTCTGTGTCTCTCTTATTGAGGTTTTTATATAATTCCAGTCTTTTGAGAGTCCTCGAAGAAGTTTGTTGACCTTCATATGTCCTGAGATTGGATGTCCCTGATATTCAAGACCATTCACAATTTCAGTAAAGCGACTAAACATGTCAGTAATTGATTCTCTTGATCTCATCTTAAAGACTTCATATTGTCCCAAGAGAATGTTGATCCTTGTTTCTTTCACACGATCAGTTCCTTCATAGGTAATGTGAAGCCTATCCCATACTTCTTTTGCTGTATCACAAGAAGATATTCTATTATATTCAGTAGGGGATAAAGCACAATATAAAGAGTAAATAGCTTTGGCGTCGAGAGTCTGTCTCTTGGTGATTTCTTCTTGAGTCAAAAGAGTAGGAACAGCGGTTTCTTTTCCTCTCTCTCGAGTCGATGCAGCAGGGAATGATTCCTTTATCAACCACTTCCCATTCCAAAGGATCTTTCGATCTTAGGAATGCCTTCATCTTATTTTTCCATATGATGTAATCTTTTCCATCAAAGTATGGAGGTCCGGTATTGCTTTGACCTTCAACCAACCCCCGTAGGCAGCATACTAGCCATAGATCTTTTACTTAGAAGTAAAGACACTTCTTATAAACAAGTACACAAGCTCTGATACCAATTGTTAGAACTAGAATTAGCACCTAGAGGGGGGTGAATAGGTGTTTAAAGCGATTTTAACAATATAAACCGAATGAGATATAAGTAATTTAAAATCAACGATTGCAGCAAATGAAAACAGTTAACAATATAAAGGATTAGGGATAGAGAATCAAGACTCCAGATTTATAGTGGTTTGGCTTAGATCAAGCCTACGTCCACTCTCCCGCACGGACAGCCCTTACATTTCCGGATTTCACTAAGAATCAATAAGAGTGATTACGAGTCTCACGCACTTGAGTCCACAGTGTAGATTACTCTACCACACTTCCTCAAGGTCTACAATATGATCTCTCTTTTAATTACATGTAACGCTCAAATAATGATATCGCAAAATAGAAAAGGAGATTCAGACTTTGGAATTCTTCTATCCGCACCCTTCAACAACTAGAGCATCTCTCTTATATACTTATTCATGCCTTCAATACCGTTGGCACATTTCAAAGAAGTTCTTCCAATCATCCCGTTGGACAGAATCAATTAGAGAGATCTCGAGCTCTTTAAGGTAAGTGTTGATAGCCCATCAATCCTGCTCGCCCATACAATCAGGATCTCGGTTTCCATAAGTAGATCCTTCCAAACATAAGTTGCGAAGTCGTCAAAGAATCTAAACATATTCCATATAAGACTAAGATCGTTTAGAGCTGAATCCAGTAGAAAGATATCCACTAGTCGTTAGAATAAAGATCATATAAGATCAGAATAAACGTCGTCCTGGAAACTGTCCATGTGAGTAGACTTTGAAATATAAGTCTTGAGTCTTGCTAGCTTCAGACTTTGATCTTCAGACTTTAATCTTCAGACTTTGATCTTCAGACTTTGATCTTCAGACTTTGTCAAAAGAGTCTGTAAGTCTTCAGACTAGACTGATAAAATGTTTTATCAACTTCAAAATACTTTAAGAGATTTCATCCAACATACACGACCAAGGCCCTCGACCACGATCGATTCGCATGGTGAGGGGATCGATCCATGCACCATGTGGATCAATGGGATTGTGTGAAGATAAAAATTATAGAGCCAACCGAGAAAATATGAAGAGTCTCTAAATTAGATGCAACATCTCAAGAGATATGGAAAATTGGGGGAAAGAAAAATCCTTATAACTAAATCCCAAATGTCAAGCCCTTCAACTTGCAAGTCTCTTGTTCTTTACTCAAGATAAGACATAAGAAGTAATACAAGTAAGACAGGCGCGCCTTCTTCGAACAATTATGAACGCACCTGTGACATTGATATTCCAACTTCACCATAAAGTACATATATCTGCAAAGTAATTATTCATAATTTCTTGGCAATTCATCTAGGTGATTTTCTTTAGCGAAATGACGACATTGACGAATGCATTCTTCTCCTTGGACATGCGATCAGCAAGTAGAGCCTCATACCTCTTAAAGACCTCATCAATAATCTCTTTACCAAAGTGATCAATGAGCAAGGGCTCGGCCACGGCTCTCATGCACCGGGCCAAATTGTATCCCCCGTCCTTCAAAACAATATCAGAGTCAGAATCGGTGGCAAGTATACTCCAATTCACTTCGGACGCTTCCAAGCAATCAATTGAGAATGACCCTTGCTTTTGGACCTCCCCTTGTACTTCTTTTGGTGAGGGTGTGTACTGAGGGATGTTGAAGGAGTCTAGTTTCCGTTCTTCTACAAGTCCCTGGATTAGTGCAGATGTAGAATTTTAGATTTTCCAACCAAAGAAGTGACAACTGCAAAAACATTAGTTGTTACCGTAATATCATAACAAAATTCACAGTTACTTGTGTATGTTATTATTGCACAGTGATAATACATGAAGTTTCTTATCATGTAAATGTTGATTCCATTTTAATAAAGTCTACACTAGCCTAAGAGGGAATAAGAGTGCGCTCGAAGCACCTCATAATTTTATCTCTCATTCTCTAATTTTCTGGGGAAATTAGCAAAAAAGTCTTAAACCCATTATACTCATTCCAATTTAGTCATAAATCTTTTAATTTTGTCAATTTTTTTTTTTGGTCGGTCCTACGCTAATCCTACTTTAACACTCACTCTCAGACTTTTGCCCTGCCTCATTGCAGAGCGTGGGAGTCAAAACCCACTTTTGAAAAGATAAACTTTTTAATGATTAGCTAATTTAGTAATAAATTTTTCAATCCTACTAGTTTAATCCTAAATCTTTTTGACAATTTATCAATTTAGTCATTCTAGCTATTTTGGGCAGAAATTGCTAACGTAGCAATCTAATCAGCACTAGCTATCTTAATGTCGACAATTTCATTAATTTTCTTAATTTCTTCTTCTTCTTTTTTCCTTTGCTTTTCTTTTACTTTTTCCCCTTTCTCCCTCCACGAGCCTGAATGAGGGCAACCCTTGCGTAGGTAAGGGTCGCGCTTGCCAGGGGTCGATGATGGGGACCCTTGCTTGAGGCTAGTGAGGGAGAACCCTTGCTAGGGTAACCATCACCTAGGGCTGGCAACCTCCATTAACCATCGCAGAAGACTAGCAATGACTAGTGGAGTGAAAAAGGAAAAAAAGAAAAATAAAATTTAGAAAATTATAAAAAATTATAAAATGTGTTGACTTTAACGCTAGCCGTGTTATTTAGCATAGTTGGTGTTTGATAGATCACTACGTCAACGATTTATAGTCATAAATAGCCGGAAGGATTAAATTGGCAAATCATTTAAAAAAATTAGGAGTAAATTTGTAAATATGCAAAAGGTTTATGACTAAATTCACACAATTAAAATGTTTAGGATTAAACTGACTAAATTGAAAAATATAGAGCTTAAATGGCATAAGCGTAATAAGTTTGGAACTTTTTTTTTTTTTTGGTAATTTCCCCATGATTTTCTCGAATACATTCCTAAGCAAGAGAAATGGGATTATTCTTTTAAGATTTTCAGATTGGAATTTTGCTTTCGATTAGAGAATTCATGTGCAAATCTTAACTGTAGGTTTGCAAGAAAATTCTTGATGTTATCTAACATAATCAGGGATTATGTTTGATATTACAGAGTGCAGAAACAAAAATTATTCCCAAAGGACTAGCAAATTTCACTGGCGTGGTAGGATGTGACAATTTTTTATGTGATAAAAATTATTCACAAAGGGCTAACAAACCTAACCTCCAACTTAACTTAATGTGTCCACAACGACTCAAGTACTATTTTGATTTTTTATTTGTTACCTCTGAGACCATCTGACTGAGAGCAATGGCTAAGAGCTCCCAAATGTAACAACACTCTTTACTTGAAGAATCGTCGCTTCTTCGACCCAGGAGGGTCAACACCATACGTCCTTCCACCAGTAACTCTTGCCCACGACACTCCAAGAACGTCGAGAAGTCCCTTTGAAATTGCTTGTAGTATGCCATACGCACCTTTGGAGGGCTCGATCTCGCCATGTATATGTTGCCTTTGTTTCCCTCTAGTCCTCGTGGGACCTGAGGAGGGAGGGAGGGAGAAAAAAAGTGAGTGGGTTTGATTTCCAAGCACACCCCTCGTTTCTTCATAAAATAGTATAAATTTCTTAGAACCCCAAAACAGACTTTCTGGGTGTCTCGACTATTATTTGCTTGACTCTACCCTTAAAAAAAGAGTTAGACAAAAGTTTCCGAAAAACAACAATAATAACAATGATAAAAATAGTGTTTCTCGACATATGTTTCCATTAGGTTTACAAATTATGAGACAAAAAATTACCTGAGATAGCCACATGAGGCTATTCGAGGAATGAATCAAGTGCAGGCTCTCTCGAGCGAACAATCTTCCATAGAATGAACCAGGAACGCCATTGACGAAGCACGGCAACGTTGCTGACACTCCATACTTGCTCTTCAATTGCTCGCTCAGCTTCCGTTGGAATCTTGGCAAGAAGCTGCTGAAGAGGGTGTTGAAGTCGTTCCCTGGGAGATCGTTCAAGAACACTTGGAACTCCGGCAGCTCATGCTTCATTGCCTTGCAGAGATCAATCACGATGTTGATGATCTCGGACACAGCGAAAAGAGCATTGGGACCGGTGGAACAACCCAAGTCCGCAATGGCAAGGCTCGTCGGTAAGGTGGCAGCAACAGTGGAGAAGAGAGCTGTGATGGCTGCCTCCATTATGGGTTTCGTCATCGATATCACTTTTCTCTACAAAACGAAAAGGAGAGCATTCACTCAATATAAAGAAAAAAATTCGTGTCTTTAATTTTTCGTATATAAAGTAATAAATCCCAAAACTAGCCAATATATCCAGCGATATATCCGCGGGCAGTCCAAATAAAATGAAATAATATTGCAGAATCCAAGCAATTTCTTTGTAAATTCAAATTAGAACATCATCAAAAGGGGTTTGTCCAATATTGCAATGATTTTGCGAGATCTAGTACTGTCATATAGCCTCTGGTGTACATTCTTTTTCAAGAGAAATCTTGTTGATTGAAAAGTGTATCTAAGAATTAGGGTCATAATTTCAATTATTGAATAAGTCACATAATCTCAAAGGGCATGGTAATTGGCTTCTTTCTGCCTATAGAATTTCAAATCTTGGTAAAACAAAAAGAATCCTAGTTTGCTATATAATGAAGAAATCATGTTATGGTGCACATAAGATTGAAATAATCAAACATTAAATGCAGATTAATCCAAGATTTTTGGAGCCCACTAGGGCGCAATGAGAGATGTACCGGAAGCAATGAGTTGTTAGCATAACTTGTTTCTCCCATTCCTCCATTTTTTTTTTTTTTTGGTCAGTCCTACTCTAATCCTACTCTAACACTCACTCTCAGACTTTTATCCTGCCTCCTTCCATTCATGTGCAAAACTTGCATGACTTCCATCTCACCCGTGAGTTCCATCTCTCTCTCTCTCTCTCTCTCTCTCTCTCTCTCACACGTGTGTGTGGCGTTGCTTTAGTTGGCTTGCATTTGAATTGGTATGAGGCTCTTCTATTTATAGACAGTTTTGGGGTACTTTGTCTCGATGTTCTGCATTGATTGCAACCTAAGAAGCACTGACAACAACACACAGTATGCGACACGACACGACACGACACGACATGCCGACACGTCATTTTTAAAAAAATAGAGAATTCCGACACGTTGGGACACGTTGTATATCAAATATGTATTTTTATATATGCATAATAAATTATCATTTTTATGATTATTTCAATCAAATTAATTTAAATCAAATTCATAAATAAATAAATAAATAAATAAATAAATAAATAAATAATCTTTAATGAATATACATTAAGAACATTAATCCACCATATATTAATATCATTCATTGTTTCAATTCGACAAATTCAATTCTATTTCAATAATTCATAAAACTTGGAGAAAAAAACAAACGATCCATATCTTGGACTCGCATGTTAGATATGTTGGAAGAGGAGAAAAAAAACTTAAGAGGAGAATTGTGTATCACAGGAAGTAAGAGTAAGACAAGAAAAGAATACTTGATTTTTCTTCGTTCTCCATTTATTATTTTTGTTATTGTTTTTTATTTTTTCACATATATATATTTTGACCTCTTATTTATTGAATTTTTAAAATTGACCTCAATATTGGAATCACGTGTCGGAAACTTATATATGTTAGAATTCCGACTCGAGTGTCGAAAAATTGACTAGGTGTTGGATTTTCTGACACTTGTTGACCAAGTGCCGGGGAGTGTCGGACACGTGTCGAAGTGTTCGACATGACATGAAGACTCTTGAAGAGTGTTGGTGCTTCATAGATTGCAACTTGAGCCTAATTGTGTGAAAGATGCACAGGCATGAGCGGGCATGCAAATATCCACTTTGTGGAATTTTCTTTCCCTTGTGAGCTATATTTCGAGATAAAGATAGGGATCTGAGTGTATAAGAGTACAAAGGAAATATTCGGTGGTTAAAGACTGTCATGTAAGCAATAGATATTATATGTATATTTTTTTTACTTTCAATCATTCACAATTTGACACATGTTCATTCGTTTATGCAATGGATATAAAGGATCATTTTTAAGAAAATGCCCTTTTTAGATCATTTATATTTCAGAAAACAAAGGGTGTAGAAATTGCACAAGTCATTTGAAGTTTCTATTAAAAAAAAGTACACATAGATCCGTAGAATCACAGCACAAAAAGTTAGATTGCTGGTGCATTTTCTGTTTTGTGGGGCCTAAAGTCGACTAATCTTAGATTATGGAGTTAAAAGCAACTCTGCAACAAGGTTGTTACCAATCTAGTAAATATGGAGGGCTGATCATTTAGTTCGCCTCCATCAATCAGCATCCACTCTACTTGCCCCGACCACGACGTTGACTGCTAGGCTCCGCTTCGAGCCGCCGCTCGTGTAGTGGACGAAGTACGGGGAGGAGGACGAGCGAGGGAGCTCCAGATCCGTCACCAGGCCGGTGATGAGCTTGGCACCGTGGGACTCCGCACGCGAGCGGCGGAAGGAGTCGAGGACCACACGGCGGAGCATGGCGATGAATTCGTGTGGCCTCAGGGTCTTGCCAAAGTTGACAGTGATGTTCGACGGCGAGATGACCCTCATCTTGGATCAGCGTGGCCTCACCGGATCTGAGGCATCTTGGATCAGCTTGGCCTCACCGATGGCTGGGCGAGCTCAGGCTCGCCCAGATCATGCGAGGTCGAGCTCGCCCTGCCACTGAGCCTCGCTGGATCTAAGCGTGCCCGAGCTTGCCTAGCCAAGGTGAGGCCGAGCCTCGTCGGGGCCGGCAACGCGCCGACGAGGTTGCCGGCCCTCGACGGCCAATTGCCGGCCATGGCCGAGGTCGGCGACTAGCCAAAGAAAAAAGAAGAAGAAAAGAAAGAGAAAAAAAAATAGGAGAGAGAAAAAATTGTTTTTCAAATGTGTTCCAGAAACAAGAAACCAGTTTTTCTCGTTTCTTATTTCTGTTCCAAATTTGTTCCCGGGAACAAAAAAACAGAAATTGTGTTCATAAACACGGGCCAAGAACACAAACAAACAGGCCCTAATTGTCTAGCGGGCTGAAGACACGAATTCGGGCTGATGTAATGGATCCGAATTGGTCTCTTTCTCTTCTTCTTTTCCTTTTTGTCAATTTATCTAATATCTATTTTTCTTGAACTTTCCTGCTTTCTATTTTAATTCTTCATTTTTTATTCTTTTAAACCAATGCTTGCTTTGTCGATTAAAATTCAGGTTCCAACAACCCTTCTTATTTTCAAGAGTTTTTTTGAATGTATTCCCACACTGTTAGAAGTTAGAAATTAACTATTTGATCAATAAAGTATTTCGAGGATGCTTTCATGTTGTCCTTAAATATAGAGGAGAAATTTCCTAGGACTCCACACCATGCCACCAAGTCATTGAATCGGTGTTTCTTTACAACTCAGTATCTATATGAGAGACTTCGGTTTGAAATAATCTCTATAAAGATAATCATTTTTCTAACTTAATGAAGTAAACTAGCCTCCACTCCTAACTTGATGCCTCCTTTAATATAAAAATCATCCATCCACGTTAACAAGAAAGCAACAGAATGACTATATAACTAAGCATGTTGGCCAACTCTTTTATTTTCTAATACTCGATTGTCTAAAAGTCGCCGTTCTTATCTTGATTGAGGTGGCCAACGGCGGTGGTCTTCTTTTATTTTTACATTGGATAATTTGGACTTGTAGTAGTGTGCTACCAAGTTTTCCCCTTTCCAAAGAATTGACCGGTACTTAATTAAGTCCTTAACTAAGGTTAGGTTACCGAGTACCATGGTCCATACCTAGAGAAATCATTGGTATTTTTATTTGATTATTTTTCAGTCTATAGCATTTTGATTTTTCTCACTATATCCCTTCATACATAAAGTGAATTTCTTTTTCTAATATTAATTAAATCAATAACAATTGAAAATATAAATAAAATTATTAGAACTTAATCGATTTAAGGATATAAGTTTGTGCCCTGCGATCCGTCTCTGTAATGTTAACTATACATAAATTTGGATAGATTGCACTTGCGAATCTAACTAATTGATAAAATACTAAAAAAATCTAGGAGAATCGACTAAGATAATTAGACTAAATATCTTTTAAACACATGACATTTAAATTCACACAAATATATATGCAAATTTATCGTCCATGATTTTTGTGTCCATACAAGGAATGCTTCTATATAGAATAGAGATAAATGCACCAGAAATTTGAAAACTTTTAATGAAAGTGCAATCAAATTCTAGATGTCATCCAACACGTGCGACAAAGTAGTTTAGTTAGCTTCGTCAATTATGACCAACAATATAACCTAATAATGCCACTTTTAACTACTTCTAGGAAATATACCGTCAGATGAGCACCATATTAGCAAAATATAGTGGCGCACCCTCGTCACCACCGACGAGGATTAATCACAGGAGGGTTTTGGTCCAAGGTCCTTGTGCTAACCGGTGTGCCGCCATCCCATGAGAGCTAGAGGAAAAGACCACAAATCAATTTCAGCTGTAATAATGTGAAGTACTTGTCAATATTTTTAACGAATTTTAGGATTTTATCGCACAACCTAAAAGCGTTAAGATCTTATCGTATCTGCATAATTTGAACTAGTTTGTCCTTTTGCATGGCTTAATTGCAAAATTTTTACAAATTTAATGTCAGTGATATAACAGAATTCGATAGTCCTTTTTTCTTTCACCAAACTTAACATAATAGCTAGTGACACAAGAACAACATGATAGCTGAACTAACAAATGAAAACATGAATTAATAGATGAAATACAAGACAAGTGATGAACTGATTTTATTTGCCCCAGATAGGTAGCGTAATTCTTTTCCGAATGTCATGTGCTCACTTCTCGCAAATTGATGTCGACCGTTGGATGACAAAGCATCTCAACTATAGGATCAAGATAAATTGATGTCCACCGTTTGATTTGGCATGACAATTTTGTCCAGCCAAACCCGACGGTCCCATAGCCAAAAGTAATGGACTGTGCTACGTCATCGCGTCCCTAATCGTAGGGTGGATTTCTCTTGCTTTATGCTTCTCAAATGAAGTGACTATCACTAAAATTTAATCCACACTTGCACCGAAGCACACCTCTTTTGGAAACTGATCATTCATCGATGCTTGCAGAGTTTAAAATTTCTCAGTTTTCTTCCCTTATTTTCTGCAATTTCGTTTTGACTATGATGTGTCATGGGCTTGTAGCTCTAAAATTTTTCAAAGTAGGGAATTCCAAAAGTTCCCAAGAAAATATGAAAAGGACCTCTCAAACATGGTATTTCTCAAGGTCATGAGTGGTTCAACCCGGCCTATAGAACTAGAAAAGCAATTAGATGACATGGTTTCACTGTGAAAAGGGTAGCGTGGATTCACAGAGCATTAGCCCATTGGTCATGTTCACATCATAGTTGTCAAATATAAAAAGGACGGTTCTCACATAGTAATATTCGAGAAGAGTGCTTCAAAGATGTTTTATTTGTTGAGCAGTGGCAAGACATCATATCTTGGGAACAAATTTCTCTCACCAAAAACGGAAATCATGAAAGCAGAATATCCAGAGGATTTCACAGCCTGTTTAGGAACGAGGATTGAACCACATTTACCTTGTTCTCAGTTAAGTCCAAGCTGCTCACCACGATGGTCCGAAGGCATAGCTCTTCATATTACTAGGTGAAGAGGATGCAAAAATTATTTAAGCAACTTGTCTAAATTTTGATTTCCGTGACAGAACTAACTTCTATTTTGCCCTTAGTCTTTTAGAGTGAGTTAATTAATTCACCAATTAAATGTTCAAACTAGCGTCACTTAAAGTTCTCATTCCATATTATTCGATGCTCTTTAACGAGGTTTCTAGATGTTGACTGATAACGTAATATTTTGGTGGTGCAGATCATGATGAATTGGTCAGTCACTAGCTCTATAGAGTAGGGAATGTAAATTTATTTCATCAATCTTTTTCTGATTTTCCATGGTAATACCAATTACCAATCTATGCTAAATCATTTATACTAAGTCAACTAACAAGACATGTATATCATTGTCCAGTAAATCTTTCATCTTTAGATACAAGCATGATCAAACGATGGAATTCTCCATTCAGTCAATGTTCGAGTTTTCAATTTGTTTGCTTTTTCCCTTATACCTGTGGTTAAGATTCGAGATTATATTACATAACCTATATATAGTCTAAAAGCACAAATTTTGACAAGTTAAGATTGATGACTTTCATATTGTGCACTCTATCTTATAATTAAGGCTGCTGATTAGAACTCTTGAAGCTAGCAATTATTGCCAAGTGCCGCGAATTTACATCTTGTGTATCGTATAATTATGGTCTTTCATAATCACGCATTGCTCGTTCAAATATGTATCTAGGCAGACAATTCCTTTGGATTCTCAAGGAACATATTGAGGGAAATAATCACATCATAACTCGTAGGCATTGTGACAGATTGTGCGAGGTGAAGCTGAGGATCCATCGACCCATTCGAGTGGCATTCCAGGCACCTAGTTGGTCCGTGTCCGTGATAGAAACTTGCCTGTATCTAGTAAACGTATGCATGTTTGAGCTCATTGAGAGGGATGATTCAATGTTCGATGTCTCCCATCATTGGTATTGCTGGTAAGTATACCTGATTTAACTGGAGTGGAACATTGGGAGCTGTCACTTCGGGCCCCGAATTTCCTAATTATTCCTCCTTCCTTTAGTTGTGGTGAACTCGTGGGTGCACTCTCTCCTAGTCTTGTTTTCCTCCCTTTGGAGCTACAATACGATTTTATCACTTTGTTCTTAGGAAGGATCCAAGTTTGGTGCTTCTCGAGCTTCCAATTTTTGTGGCCACGTCAAGGTTTTAAAACACAAAGGGAACTCCGTTTCTCATGCAGTAACATTTGATGATAGTGCTTCAGAGATATAAATCCCTCGAGCATGACCGGTAAAGTATCAAACCTTGACTGGAAAGGGGAAATACCGTGGCGCTCGAAAATTCGGAAGGTTCCACACCTTGTTGACAAATAAGGACTCAATTACATATACCTTGTTTTCTGCTGGTCCGAACTACTATCACAAGAACTTGGTGGTGTTACTAGTAGTTTTTTTCAAGACATGTTTGTGTTCATAGCACGCTCTTTTATTAGTAAATATCATACCAGTGTTTGTCGTGACCTATTCCTCGCTATGAAAGGAATTATGTTTAGGGGTATTGTCAAATTTGGGCTAACGACCCTTAGTTGACTTGGATTCTCCAAAACCCATACCTCACGAGACGTTAGACCATTGGTTTTCATTCAATTAATTATATATAATTTTTTACGTAAAGAATCACCACTTACTTATTTAGGTCAACTAGAAAACTAATGACATACAGGAGAATATCTCATTTCATGCATGATCAAAGATCTTAGAATGGGTACTTGATTACATTAGTCTTAAGATTAATGCTCTCTCTTTCAGTACCTAACTCGATTATGTGCTAACTAATGCCATAGCAACTTATCGAAGATTTTTAGGTTTCATCCTAACCATTCTAAAAAAAAATAAAAATAAAAATAAAAATAAACTCAAGTTATTAAAATGTGCAATCATGTATAATTGAAGTAACAACACAAGCAGCCTAATATCTCTAAAAGAAAATGACAATCCGAAAGTCTTTATTGTAAAGACATAAAGGCTTATTCAATTTTGGGTTTTAATTTTTTTTTAAGGATTTTCCAAACTTTAAGAGAAAAAAAAAAACTATTGAAGAACTAGCAAAATTTTTTAAGGAATTCCAATTTTCTGGATTTTTCAAGGTTTTTTGAAATTTTTTTGATTTCTTTTTTATTTTTTTTCATTATTTTTCTTATTTATTTATTTATTTACTTACGTTATTCGAGCCGGTTTTACCGGTTCGACTCGCTAACCCAATCCATCTATCTGGACCTGACCCGCGTTGGATTAAACCTAAATTTTTCAAGCCTTTTTTGAAAAATAATTTCCTTCATCCCCTTCTTAAGTCGTCTTCTTCCCGAAGCCAGTCTCTCCCCCTGCAACTTGCCGAATCTTCTCTATGGAAAAACTCAAAGCTCACCACACAAACGCACTTCAAAATCTAAAAAAATTCCAACGTCGGGAGCCAACCTCGCCCACCGTCACCAAACCGTCACTGCCGATCATCTCAACCGTCGTCAAACCTTCGCCGCTGACGGCTTACACTACGTTAACCCCCACACATCCTCCACCGAAACAGAATTCCTTTCTAACTTAACAGCCGCACACAACAATCCAGAACTGAACGAAACACAAGTGCTTCGAACAGAGGTAGAGGGATCTAACACGGCCTTAGCTAATCACGATCGTCGCCAAGAGAAACAAGGATGGATTTAGACTCCAACCACGTTCAAACGGCACCATGAGCATGATATGCATCCAAAAGGAAAGGAGCGCAGCAGTTAGCGTACTGGACACTAACCATTACGGATCTAAACAATATCAAACATCCGATAATGCAAAGTCAGATTCAAAACGTCTAATGCGCAAATCATCAAACAGGTGGCGTGCGTTTTTTGTGTAAAAGTTCCGAGACCAAATTTGATGCTGTACTCGGTCTGCATCAACCTCTAGATCAGTAAAAATCGCGACGAAAACGATCGCATTTTAGCGAGGTTTGCTCGTGAGTTCATTGGCTAAGTTTAATCCTCTAAACTTTAGCAAAACCGAACAAAATAGAGGAGAGATGAAGCAGTGGT
Source organism: Eucalyptus cloeziana (assembly GCA_014182715.1). Classification (NCBI taxonomy): domain Eukaryota; kingdom Viridiplantae; phylum Streptophyta; class Magnoliopsida; order Myrtales; family Myrtaceae; genus Eucalyptus; species Eucalyptus cloeziana. The sequence continues at coordinate 3,055,848 of CM024644.1, forward strand.
CTCTCCTTCTTCGAACTCCACACACCCCCCTCCCTTTGTCGATCCTTTCTCTTCTCTTCAGCTAAGCTCCCTGCAGCTTCTCCCCACTTCAATGGCCGACGCCAACCCAAAACAGAATTTTCTCCTTGCGTCACGGACGCTCTGTTCTCACCAAGGCGTGCGTGCAAAGGAGGAGAAGGACAAAGGGCCGGGATTTTGAGGAAACAAAATGGGCTGAGAAAGGGAGAAGAAAAACCAAAGGAGAAGGGTTGGGCTGGAACAAAAAAAAAAAAAAAGTAAGAGGAAAATTGGGCCAATTCAGGGACTAAGCCCGAGTGGGCCGCAAATTTTGCTAAAGGAAACGGGCCAGGCATAAATGGCTTCCCCGATTTTTTTTTTATCTGTTTTCCTTGTTTATTATTATTTTTGTTATTTTTCTTATTACTATATTTTTGTTGTTTTTACCTTCTTCTTTTTTTGTATGTTCTATATTTTGGCAAAAAATGGATACCTAAATAATTGATAAAAATTTGGGCGTCAACAATGTTCATTACATTTCTCCTCTTTAAAGTACATATGAGATCAAACAGTCTAGATGTAGGATCACTCCGAGTCCAACTTGTCTTCCTACTCATGAATTAGCCGGAAAATTCAAATCAGAGAATCCGTTTTTCTCAAGTTCATGATGTAGCCAACTCATGCAAAGAGACGTGCTTAGGGGAGGTGTTTAAGATCCCGAGCTTAATTCATCACTGGCATATCTCAAATTCCAATATAAATACCGCCTAATGCCGCCTCACATTCTAATTTCTTTTGCCAGGTGGATTTGGTGTGGTGTAGGAAGAATGTGATATGTTATTTTCTTTATAGCTTTCACGGTTCAATGTCTTAAATCGGGATTTATTAAGAAGGACGAGTTAAGTTGGGAATCAAGTGGACATATTTATCCCTCACTTGGTAAAGAAACCTAACCAAAGAAGAAATGGCAAAGGAACAAATACCACTAATCCAACAGTTGATTGAGTTAAAACACCGAAAATGCCATTTTAGGCCTTTTGCGGTGCTGACCTGAATTTAGAATTCCTAACTATGCCTTCTTTGTGCAATTGTGATAAATCGATGAAGAAGTGTACTCTTTCTGCTTTTATTTTCTTCCTTTTCAAGCTAGCCGCAATTTATCAGCTTTTTTTTTTTTTTTTATGTTTTGTTGACATCTAAATTTTGACGGTCCATTTAGTCATTAGGGGTAATTTTATTTTTTGAAAATATTATAATTCATTTGCGTAGCATTAATTTTAGGTGTGTTTATTTTTAATTTACATGTTTTGCATTTTTTATTTTTAGGACGGCGGATGGGTTGAATTAATGGTTTTGAGTTTCAAATTAGATGGACTAAGCCCACGAAAAAGCAAAATTGGCCCGAGCCCGTTTTCTTTTAATGACAAAAATTACCTAAATTGAGATTTGATATTGCGGTGGTTTTTCAAATTTAAGAGAATCGGGTTGAAGTCTTATCTTTAGTCTTTATGTGATAACATTTTTGAAAATATTAAGGAGATAAGGATTTTTGTGATTCGGAGGATATAAGGAATTTTCGAAATATTTTGTTAGGATCACATTTTTTTAGCTATAAAGGGTGTACGTAGGGTTCGGTTTTCGGGGGGCCACACATATTGAATACACGGCCATTGAGAAAAAAAAAAAAAAAAACTCTTTCATTGGGGGTTCTTTTTTTTGGAGAAAAGAGAAAGGAACAAAAAGTGAAAGAGGAAGAAAGGTTTTGAAGCTGTACGAGCGTGGAGGAGAGGGGAAAAAAGCCAAAAAGTGAAAAGTAAAAAGGTGAAACAGTAAAAGGGGAGGAAGCACTGTGCTTCTTCTTTGGTGGAGTCCCCCCCCCTCGCTGCTCACTCACGCCGGAAGCCCGCCGCGCCGACGCCGCGCCGATCTCCCTCGCCGAACGAGCCGTGCCGACTACCCCTGCGCCGTCCGCAAGCCTTTCCGCCTGCGACTCACTCTGATCCGCGCTGCCCCGAGCCCCCGACGCCGTCAAGCCCTCGCCAGAAGTCCGAGCCGCCGCTCGCCCGAGTCGGTCTCCCACCAGCCTGACGAAGCTTCTGCTGGGCCGATTCGGGTCTCCGCATGAGTGCCGTCCCTCCAGATTCGCTCCATCGCGCACCGCCACTGCCCAGATCTGCCCTTGTTCGGGAAGCCACTGGCGACCTGCACCGGTTTTCCGTCGAGCCGTCCAGCCCACCACCGCGCCGGAGTGCCATTGTTGCAGCTTGCAGCAACCCAGATCCGATGCTACCCGAGCGACGCCTAGCTCCGCCCGCGAAGACGCGCCGGTCGCCGCCCCGAGGCCAGCCGCGATTGCCGCGAAGCCGTGCCGATCCGCTTTGCCTCCGCCCGCGCCAGAGCACCCCGGTCCGCGACGCCGCCGGGAGCCAACGCCCGGCTCGCTCCGCCCGAGCGACGAGCCTCCGTCGCTGTGCCTACGCATCTGCCTGCTGCCGCCGCTTCGACCCGCACGACCCAGACGCCGATCGAAGCCCCTTCAGCCCGGGCCGACCGCCGCACCACCCTCTTCCTCGCCGGAGCTCTGCCGCCGGTGACCCTTCGGCCGGATTGACCCACGAACGGGCTGCCCCCTATTTTCTTTAGGTTTTTTTTCTTTTGTTTTTTTTATTTTACTTTTTTACTTTTTACTATTTTATGTTATCTTACTTAACCTTTAGTTAATTTTATTATTAGTGTTTAAGTTGAATTTTGTGAGGTGAGTTTTAGGTTATAGTTCTTCTAGGCATTACCCATAGGATTAGTCCCTAAGGTTTAATTTAATTATTAATTTGACCCGTAAGATTTCGGGTCATTTTTTTAATTGTATTGACTCTTGGGGTTTGTTTATGATATATTAACTGTTGAATCAATATATTTATTAATTTGATCCGTAAGATTTTGGATTAGATTTTTAATTAATTATTTTGATTTCTTGTTTGATATTTAGGGTTAAAAATAATCGTTAATTTGACCCGTGAGACAACGGGTTATTTTTTCGTTTATTTTAATCCTTTATTTGTTTGAATATCTGGCTTGTTAGATTTAATGTTTATTTTGGAAAATCACTAAGAAAAATCAAAAAGATATTTGAATTAGGATTTCAATTGATTCTAGAATATTTCTTGTTATTTTGCATATCTAGAATAGGGATTTTATTTCGAACTTAGAAAATATAAAAATAAAAAATGCATTCATTTAGGTTGTTAGTTTTTATTCGAATTGCACGTTTAATTATGTGTTAGTTTTAATTTCGAATTTCATAAAGAAAAGCAAAAAAAATCATTGTGCATATTAGGTTAGAATTGCATGTTTCATCTTTAATTTAGATCATCTTTTTAGATAAATTGCATGTTAGATTAAGATAATGTCTTAGTTTAAATTGGGATTTAGTATGACTTAATCCTTAGTTTAAATTAGATAGAATTTCAATCTAACTAGATCGTTTTTGCATTTGAATTTCATGAAAGAAAATACAAAATTTGTTTTTGCATAAGTTAATTTCAATTTTTAGGATAGATTGCATTTTTAAAAGTAGAAACATCAAATGCACGTCATTTAGTTTATTTAAGTTCATTTAATCAGAACTTTCTTGTCATTAGACTAAGTCATTTAATAAATGTCACATGACATATAGCTTGCATATTAAATTGCATGAGGCATGTCATTTTAGTTTAAATAATTTGGTATGTCATTGCATCGCATTGCATGTCATTATAATTAGATCATTTAGATTACATTTAATTATTGCATTTCTTCATGTCATATAGTTTAGGTCATGTCATCATATCATGTTAGATTATTAGCATGCATCGCATGATTTTCATTAAATAAAGTGAAAACAAAAAAATTGAAATTGCTTGTTAATTAGGAAACATATCTAGGATTGTTGATGTGAATTTGATTTAACATCGCAGATGCTTTCGTTGCTTTAAGGTATGTTTTTGCATTATTTAATTGCTTTCTTGATGTGTTAAATTGGTGGTATGCGCACATGTATGATCACCTCACACGTTAGGAAAGTGAATTAAAATCAAATCAAGCTGCCTGCAAAACATTTTTTTAGAAATGGTACCGAAAAGGCACTAGGATAGTCTAGTGTAACCAAGTCCCCGTACCCAAAATCTCTGGTTCGTAGGAGTAAGATAATCCTCCCATTATTTTACTTAGGTGTCTAATCGACCTACCCTAAACCGATTAGTGGCGACTCCTAGATAATAATCTTTTGCATGTTAAAACCCTAAGTCGCGATTTCGTATGAGCTTGGGAGAGCCCGAGCTAAGCTTAAAGGCTTAGTAGTTCATCAACCTAGTTTTATGTGGCAAACCTCGAAAAATTGGGTCGCGACATGTTTCTATTTCTAAATAGAATCTCTTGACGTCAGGGTTTCTCATGTTTCCATAAGAGATAATCTTTTGTGTAATTTCTTTTCTAGTTCGTAACCGTTTCACGATACACCTTTCTTAATCTATAGTTTTCTAGATGACATATTTTGATACACAAGCAACATTTTAATTTCAACTAAGTAGAATGATAGAAAGTTCTTGCCATTGTCTACCAGAATTCTCCTTTCTTTGCACAGGCCTAATTAGTTTAATTGCAGAGTGGGCGTTTATGAGCTGGCGAATTCATATGTTGGTGATGTGGCCATCTTACCTCTCTATTGATAAAATAATATAGTTGGCGGTAATTGCAGATGAAGTCTACGTAGAACTAGCAAAATACATGTTTGCTACATGGCTCCAAGACAATAGTTTCCACATATTTTTCTAAATGTTAGTTTAATTCTCTTTTGCCTTTATTCATTTTTCAAGTTGATTATTTTACTCAATCTTTCGAATTTTAATTTGGTCGTATCATGATTATTATATTTTTTACTTCATTACTATATTTAATAAGTTATATAGACATTCATGTCAAAATAGAGAAATATTGATGGCCCCATACTTTAACATCCGGTCATGGATCAAGTTAGGCCCAATCGCATGTATGCTGGCAATAAACCAGGGCACGTGTGCATCACATGGTAGGCCTCGTCTCGGTCATGAATCAAGCTATGTCTAGTTGTGGCTTGATTCATTTTCCCTTTTCCAATTGCATGAAACTTATCCCTTTCCTTTGTCAATTTCCACACATGCCTTATATTCTTACTTTGCTTAAGATGATCCAAGGGTGGCAAGGAATCATGCTCGAGGATGGTATGATTCCATGCCATTACGGTTACAAGGGGGGAGGGTCTAGGCTATCAAAAGGTCTTTCAAACCCGACCTTCGAAATTGAAATGGCCAAGGCTTCGTGTGCATGATAGGAGGGTTTTATTGAAAAACCAAATTCATATGTACCTTGAGGACTTGAAATACTTGCATGAAATTTTGAATAAGATCGCATATTTAGTTGGAAGAATACTGTTAAACTTGGAAGAATACTGTTAAAGAATGAAAGCATGAGAATATTTAGTTTGGATATTTTTGTTTAGTTGTAACATTTTTTTTTTTTTTTTGTTAAAAAGAAGTCATAACCTTTACAAATAGCCATAGTGTATATACAGATTAAGAAGTAATTCGACATTCTAATCTTACAATTAGGCAAAAATAATAAACAGCTTCAAAATTTCCTTATAAAATGAGTTTTTTTTTTTTTTTGGGTTTATGGTATGATATGAGGGATATTCTATAAAAAGAAACAAACTGTGAAAATTGGAGAGATAATGCATGAAAAGTCAAGACTTATTTTGAATTAATGGACAACATTAAATAGATATAAGAGTCTAAGTTAGCCCAAGTTCAATATGTCAATAGGTAGAACATTATAAAAATTTCTTCCTGCACACACACATTATATACATACGGCCATTTTACATTTTATTGAGTGTTCTCTTTATTTTTAATTTAAAATTTTATGGCATTTTGAAATTGAAAGTCAATAGAGATAGAAGTTTGCAATTGATTATGGCATTAGAAGAAGAATATTAGCTAATGTATAATATATGACATGAATAAAGTCTATACAGTAAATAGGAAAACTCTCGTTTTCTATGACATCCTCAAGAAAGTTATTATTTCCCAAAAAGCAGCAACGAAAATCCCATGATTTAACCATTCGTGGAAAAAATGAGGTTCACATGTATTCTCATCTGATGGAGCTCTGTCATCGGAGAAAAGCAATGCATGTTGCGCAGGCTATCCGATGCAATAATTTGACAAAATATTTTTTAATGGAGTGTCCTCACTCCCTCTATCTCTAATTGACCTTTAGCATAAGGAGCAACCCGCCCAAGATATTTTTGCTACAATGTGGAAATAAACTAATGATTATTGATAAACCAAGTTGCTTATAGTTTGCGGCAATTTTCATTTTTGCCGTTGAAATGAAATTTGCTTCTTTTTTTTTTTTTTTTTGCCTCCTTCGTGGTTAATCTGTTTTTGTGTACTTCTATGGGAGTTCTTGTTTCGAAAGAATCGCGTTGCTTACTGGTGTGGGTGCTAGCGACTTTGCTTCTATTCGCCCCTATTTGGTGGATTTAGTAATGGATTCTCAATTTTGGACCTGGAGATCTACGTACCGTCAGACCCTTTTGTTCAAGTCAGGTGTTAGAACTAGAGATTTGGTGATTTGGGGCTTTAACTTAGCCACTCGGCCAAGCAAAAAGTGCTGATTATAACTCTTGAAATTGGCAAATACTATCAAGAATTGTGAATACATCTTGTGTCTTCTATCATTTTGTGTGCTTATATTATGATATTAAATTCATATTCCTGCATTGCTTGTTCAAATAAGCATGCAAGCAAAGTGTTCCGTTAGGACTTTTCAAGGTCTATATCAAGGAAAAAATAATTGTCGAAGTTAAGGATCACATCTTGTCAAAAATACAAATTGCATTTACCTTGTCCTTTGCCATGCCTGACACAGTCCCCTCATATAAGGGTCAATAATTAGAGAGTGACTAAAACCAATCAAGATACAACAATTTGAATAGACATTACATAGCGGGGTGTACCACCTATCTCCCTCTTGTGACTAGGGGTGAGCATGGTCCGAGTTGGGCCGGTCTACCTCTTAACCCTAAGATCAACCCACACAGTATTAGTCCTCAATTTTTGGGACCGAGGACCGACCCTATTGAGCTTGATACCGAGGACCGGACCGACCCAGTGGGTTCTATCCGATTCCAAGGTCAACCCGGGACCAATTGATAGTTTTTTTATTTCATTTTTAATACTCCTTGAAAAAACGATTGAGGACCAGACTGAGCTAATGAGTTTGGTTCGGTTCCAGGGTCAATCCGAGAGCAACCGATAATTTTTTATTTCATTTTTTTTACTCCTTGAAATGGCAACTGAGAACCAAGCCGACTCAATGGGTTCGATGACGAGCGAAGTCAGCTAAGAAAAGCAAGCGATGAGGGTCGAGTGGGGTGAGTGTTGAACAGAGTGAGTATCGAGTGTCGAGCGGGGAGCAAGCCAAGCGAGCATCGAGCGGCAAGCGGCATGAGTGACCTAAAGCAAGCGAGGCGAGTGTTGAGTGACAAGCGGAGAAAGTTGTTTCTCTCGATGTTGGCAAATTGAAGACTAAGAAGACAAATAAGACAAAAGAAAATGAGTACTAGAGAAGGATGCCATAAGGAGCTGTTTATGCCATTTTGGACGCCATGAGAACTCCTCACAAAAACATTTTCCTCCTATTTTTTACGCCGTAAAAGACATTACAAATCTAAGTTATTAAAGAATAATGTAAAATTACTTGAACTACTCACTAAATAGTTGTTCAATGTTGTTGATGCCGTTTATTTTAAGGTTTTCTCTATATAAAAAAATTATAAATAACATATTATATATATAGTCAAGGTTGGTCTGGGTTGGACCGACCCTGAACTCTCAGGATTGAGGACCAACCCGCACAGTGCTGGTCCAGGAATCTTAGAACCAAGGATGGACCCAGTTTCCCTAGGAACTGGACCAAGACCGGTAGCATTGGGCCAGTTTAGGGTCGGTCCAGGGTTAACCCTGGACCGATACTTACCCCTACTCGTGACTACCTTTAATAAATATGCATTTTAAAAAGGTTAAAAATACCAAAGGATGCAAGTACTCTTGGACAATCAGTGTTTGTCTTTTAGTACTCTTAGACAATCAATGTTTGTCTTTTAGTGCGGGAGGAAAGGATGGAGACTAGACATTGTTGGTGGTCACTGTTCAAGCAAAGAAATAATAATGTAGACAATCATCCATTTCTACACTTAAGAAATCAACCGGTGCTTAGTTTAGGCCTAAACTAAGGTTAAGTCACCGAGCTCCATTATATGTGTTAGAGATATTTAGAATATTTTTTCTGAAGATAAAATGACTAAAGATGGCATTGACAAAATTGAGAAGTTACTGAAGGTGAGATGACTAAAGATGGTTGCATAAAGGAATTACAGGTTGGGGTTTGATTTGATTCATTCTCTTGATGGCTTAGGAAATATCCTAAATATCTTTGATAGTCTGTACCGATCTCATCTTTCTTCCTTGTGGTCCTCGCATAAATCAACTTGAAATCAGTTGGTTAAGACCAGTTAAGTTCGATTTTGTGGTGAAACGACTCGGTGGCTGACCCCTAATCCTTATCAATAAGATATTGTATATATGTGATTGGCTCTATTTAAGAACATTGCAATGGGGTTCATCCATGTCAATTTTATGTGAATCAATCACCAAAAGAAGCAAAACCATACCATTTAACTAGATACCATATTTTCTTAAGAAATTATGCAGAATGCATAATACACTTATTTTTCACTATAAAAGATTATACTTAGCATCTCTACTTTGGCAATTATTGAATATCAGCAATATGATAATCATATGTTAACATTGTCATTTTTTAAAACTAATATAGAATGCAAAACACTCTTATTGTGGTAGGGATTTCCATCTTAGGAGAAGTGTCATTTGGTTTGAATCCAACAAAATGAATGTAAAATATTTTGGGTTTGAGTGACCTTCGCTAGCCAAAGGCATGAGCTTAACTAGTTCCTGGGATTTGTAAGAAATTTTATGAGTTACTATGTAGACAATCTCCATGCTTGTATCCTTACATTATAAAAATATATATATGCTTATTTTATGTGGTATTTTTTTATATGCATTATTCCTCGTAAACTAGGAAGTTATTATGCAAAAGGTTCTTATCAACTTAATTACAAAGAGGAAGTCCCTCATGTTAATTGGATATATAAATCTAATTTAATCCAACTCTATTACATTAATAAATAGAAAATTATAATAATTTTCTATCGTATATAAAAAATAACATTAAAATTCAGGTTTTTTTTTTCTTTTATGGTAGCTTAGTTATAATGTTACTTGGGAGAATTACCAAAAAGTCCTAAACCTATTGTAATTGTGCCAATTTAGTCCTAAACTTTTTTTTTTTTTTGGGCCAATTTAGTCTTAAACCTTTTACAATTGTGCCAATTCAGTCCATCCGGCCAAAATTGGCTGGCCGGCACTGACGTGGACGCTGGCCGGCCAGCGAACGATTTTTTAATAATTTTTTTAATTTTTTTTTTCAAAATTTTTAATTTTTTTTAAACTTTTTAAAAAATTTAATTTTTCTTCCCTATCTTCTTCTTCCTCTGCCGGCGCCGCCCACCCGCCCGCAGGCGAGGGCCGGCGAGGTCGGCCTTGCCGGCCACCGGCGAGGTTAGCCTCGCCGGCCACTGGTGAGGCTCGCCCCCGCCGGCCCTTGGCAAAGGCAAGCCTCGCCTAGCGATGGCGAGGCCGCGTCACCCAACCAAGGCGAGGCTCAACCTCACCCGCCATGGCGAGGTCGAGCCTCGCTAGATCTGGCGACGGTGGCCTCGCCGTCACTAGGCAAGGCTCGCCGTCGCTAGTGGCCGGCGGGGGCGAGCCTTGCCCAGCAACGGCGGCCTCGCCGGCCATTGGCGAGGCTGCGATCGCCAGATCCGGCGAGGCTCGACCTCGCCATGGCTGGGCGAGGCCGAGCCTCGCCTTGGCTGGGCGACAACGGCCTCGCCGTTGCTGGGTGAGGCTCGCCCCCGCCGGCCCGGCGAAGGCGAGCCTCGCCCGGCGATGGCAAGGCCGCCGTCGCCAAATCTGGCGAGGCTCGACCTCGCCATGGCTAGGTGAGGCTGAGCCTTGCCTTGGCTGGGCAACGGCGGCCTTGCCGTCGCTGGGTGAGGCTCGCCTTGGCTGGGCGACGGCGGCCTTGCCGTCGCTGGGCGAGGCTCGCCTTCGCCAGTGGTCGGCGAGGGTGAGCCTCGCCAGTGGCTGGCGAGGTCAGCCTCGCCGACCCTCGCCTCTAGTTGGTCAGCCAGCACCAGCCATAGGAAGAAGAAGATAGGGAAAAAAATTCAAAAAAAAAATTAAAAAAATTTGAAAAAAGGTAAAAAAAAATTATTAAAAAATCGTTCGCCGGCTGGCCGGCCAATTTTGGCCGGATGGACTGAATTGGCACAATTGTAAAAGGTTTAGGACTAAATTGGCCAAAAAAAAAATTTAGGACTGAATTGGCATAATTGCAATAGGTTTAGGACTTTTTTGGTAATTCTCCCAATGTTACTCGTATATTTTTAACATGATTTCACTGACTGCCCAAGAAGAGGGTTTAGGGTTAGTTCAAATGTTTGTCCATTAACAGTGGAAGAAAGGATGCAAGGATGGATTGGGACTATCACATTAGCAGTGGAAAAAGATGAAAAGGACCATTTGCTGATCAATGTCTGTCCATCGGTGGTGGAGGATAGGATGGAGACAGGGAAATTGATGATGATGACTAGTGTAAAGGAACAATGCAGAGAATCATCAATTCCTATATTCGAGGAATTGATTGGTATTTGGTTAAGACCAAAATTGAGGTTAGGTTAGCATCTCTATTTGGCAAATTTTCAATTGTCAATAATATGATGGTTTTACGTTAACATTTTCATTTTCTTGAGAAATGATACATAATGCAAAATACACTTGCTCTTTAACATAAAAAAATTATGCTTACTATACTCTAGGATTGGCGCATTTAATTGGGATATTGGAGATTTTTAGCTTAGGAATTGGAGGTTGTCGGTTTGAATTTTACAAATACATGCAGATAGCTCTAGTTAGAGTAGCCTATATAGGTGGAAGGCCTAAGTTTGACCATTTTACAGGGCTTACGGGATGTTTCACAAGATTCTAGCCTGACAAATCTACATGCTCATGCCCCCATATTGCAAAAAATAATGTTACTTACTTTGGGAGGATGATAATTTATGCAAAAGATCCTTGTCAACTTGACTGAAAGAGAACATGCCTCATAGCTTTAATTAGTGATCACATTTTCTTTGTTAGAAATTGGTCATAACCTTTTCATATAGTCATAACAAAATATACAGATTAGGGAGTTATTTGACATTCTGATCTATCAATCATGGCTGAGTTTGGGAAAAGGAGTGAGGTAGTTGTGCAGACGCCCAGCATTCCAGTTGAGCAAGCCGGCGAAGAAGACACCAAACTCTGGGACTGTAAATAACACAGGAGATAGCGGAGGAGGAGAAACTTGGGCATGAGATGGCGGCGTTGGTACTTACATCCTTTTGTTTGGTTTAAGTAGAACAAAGTGTTAATGCACCAATTAAAGGAGCTGCATGTATGCCGTCTTTATTTATGGTAATGCACTAATAGAATGGTCTTGATAATTACTATTCGGATCAGATCTCAAGTTCATCCACATTGTCATAATCTTAAACGAGTAAGAAAGAGGAGCAGAACGGGTTTTAACAACGTTAGGCCAAAGATATAACTTTTGAAAAAAGAGTAAAAAGGGTGCGGAAGTTAATTTTGTTGGAGAAAACTTCCTTTTGTGTTTTGAAGTTGACAAAACATTTCCATCAGTCTAGTCTGAAGACTTGAAGACTCTATCGTCAAAGTCTGAAGACCGTCAGATTCAAGGTTTAAAGTCTGCCCTCATTGACAGTATCTAGACTGCCGAAGAAGATTTATCCAGTATCAATGATTTATTTAAGGAATTGTTTCGATCGGTTAAAGAAGTCTCTTACGGCTGGAGATAACATTTCGAGATCTTATTATTCGTTTTAATCTTGATACGAATAAGTTAGATTCGTTGATTGACAATGTATACTTGGAAGGTTCTACTTATGGAAACCTAGATTCTAATTGTATGGGTGAACATGATTGGTGGGCTATCATCACATTCTTTAAATAACTCGAAGATCTCCTAAATTGATTCCGTCCAACGGTTAGATGGAGGAACTCCTTTGGAAAGTGCCAACGGGTTTGAAGGCATGGAGGAGTATAAAAGAGAGAAGCTCTGGTTATTCGAAGGAGTGCGTGATAGATAAATTTCAAAGTCTGAAGCTCTTTGTTCTTTGTTGATTCAACTATTGAGTGAAACTTGTATTCAAAAGAGAGATTAAATACTTGTGAGACATTGAGGAAGTGTAGCAAAGTCTCTACACTGTGGAATCAAGGACGTGATATTGTAACGACTCTTTTGATTCATAGTGAAATCCAGCCAATGGGCTGTCAGTGCGGGAGAGTGGACGTAGGTTTGGAATAAGCCGAACCACTATAAATTATGTGTTCATCTTCTCTCATCCCTGAACCTCCTATTTACGCTTTCGTGTTATTCATTTATTTAATAGTTGAATTTTATTTTACTATCCATCAAATATATTCTTCTAAGTCCTGCGAAAAGTTGCTAATACACCTATTCACCCCCTCTAGGTGTATTCACTAGCCCCTTTTAAATTTGACCTCATCATTTTATCAAACTATATTATGCTACAGTGGATTAAGACATGATTTTTATGAATAACTTGCACATAGTAGTTATACGAATGGCTTAGCAAGCTGCACATTAATTATCAAGTCGGCGATCAACATGGCACGGGGGCACCCTGCTTAAGAAAGGTCCTAGTCGCTTTAATTGATCCCATCTTCTTGTGGACCATTCCATAATGACTTGCTCCATAGAAAGGTCAATACTCGGACTTGGGTATTCCGCAAATTGAGTCGTTGGACGTGGAAGTTGAGAGTGTTCATTACTAAAGGACTTTCCTTGCACCTGCAGGCACAAGAAAAGTCCTTATAGTTTTAATTGATTCCTCTATCTCATGGAACATTCCATAATGACTTGACTTCATTCTCTTCTAGATGCATTGCATGGTATACCAAGCTAGTCTAGACTATTGATCATGTGTGCTTCCCGACAAATATGGCTAATGCGAGACGATATGGAGATGATAAGTACAGTCGGGTAAATTCAACAAAAGGATGCACACCATGTAAAAGCTATTCCATTGAAAGAGACGATATTGGAACCACTAAGGTCAAGAACTTATTGGCCAGTAAGGGCGGTTTGACATGACATGTCATGAACTAGCTACATGTCATGACATGCAGCCACCGGCAATAATTAGACTACCACACGTAGATCAACATTTAGTAACAAAAATAATTCACACTTTTAAATACTATGAAAAGCTCACACTCGATGGAGAGTTCAGCATTGGAACCCGCATATTCGACAAATCGAGCCGTTGGATGTGGAAGTCAAGAGCATCCATTGCTAAAGGACTTTTCTTATGCCTGCGCACACAAGAAAGGTCCTAGTCGCTTTAATTGATCCCATCTTCTTGTGGACCATTCCATAATGACTTGCTCCATAGAAAGTTCAGTACTTGGACTTGGGTATTTCGCAAATTGAGTCGTTGGACGTGGAAGTTGAGAGTGTTCATTACTAAAGGACTTTCCTTGCAACTGCAGGCACAATAAAAGTCCTTATAGTTTTAATTGATTCCTCCATCTCATGGAGCATTCCATAATGACTTGTCTTCATTCTCTTCTAGATGCATTGAATGGTATACCAAGCTCGTCTAGACTATTGATCATGTGTGCTTCCCGACAAATATGGCTAAGGCGAGACGATATGGAGATGATAAGTAGAGTCGGGTAAATTCAACAAAAGGATAGACGCCATGTAAAAGCTATTCCATTGAAAGAGACGATATTGGAACCACTAAGGTCAAGAGCTTATTGGCCAGTAAGGGCGGTTTGACATGACATGTCACGAACTAGCTACATGTCATGACATGCAGCCACCGGCAATAATTAGACTACCACACGTATATCAACATTTAGTAACAAAAATAATTCACACTTTAAAATACTACGAAAAGTTCACACTCGATGGAGAGTTCAGCATTGGAACCCGCATATTCGACAAATCGAGCCGTTGGATGTGGAAGTCAAGAGCATCCATTGCTAAATGACTTTTCTTATGCCTGCGCACACACGAAAGGTCCTAGTCGCTTTAATTGATCCCATCTTCTTGTGGACCATTCCATAATGACTTGCTCCATAGAAAGGTCAGTACTCGGACTTGGGTATTCCGCAAATTGAGTCGTTGGACGTGGAAGTTGAGAGTGTTCATTACCAAAGGACTTTCCTTGCACCTGTAGGCACAAGAAAAGTCCGTATAGCTTTAATTGATTCCTCCATCTCATGGAGCATTCCATAATGACTTGTCTTCATTCTCTTCTAGATGCATTGAATGGTATACCAAGCTCGTCTAGACTATTGATCATGTGCGCTTCCCGACAAATATGGCTAAGGCGAGACGATATGGAGATGATAAGTAGAGTCGGGTAAATTCGACAAAAGGATGCACGCCATGTAAAAGCTATTCCATTGAAAGAGGCGATATTGGAACCACTAAGGTCAAGAGCTTATTGGCCAGTAAGGGCGGTTTGACATGACATGTCACGAACTAGCTACATGTCATGACATGCAGCCACCGGCAATAATTAGACTACCACACGTAGATCAACATTTAGTAACAAAAATAATTCACACTTTTAAATACTATGAAAAGCTCACACTCGATGGAGAGTTCAGAATTGGAACCCGCATATTCGACAAATCGAGCCGTTGGATGTGGAAGTCAAGAGCATCCATTGCTAAAGGACTTTTCTTATGCCTGCGCACACAAGAAAGGTCCTAGTCGCTTTAATTGATCCCATCTTCTTGTGGACCATTCCATAATGACTTGCTCCATAGAAAGGTCAATACTCGGACTTGGGTATTCCGCAAATTGAGTCGTTGGACGTGGAAGTTGAGAGTGTTCATTACTGAAGGACTTTCCTTGCACCTGTAGGCACAAGAAAAGTCCTTATAGCTTTAATTGATTCCTCCATCTCATGGAGCATTCCATAATGACTTGACTTCATTCTCTTCTAGATGCATTGCATGGTATACCAAGCTTGTCTAGACTATTGATCATGTGTGCTTCCCGACAAATATGGCTAAGGCGAGACGATATGGAGATGATAAGTAGAGTCGGGTAAATTCGACAAAAGGATGCACGCCATGTAAAAGCTATTCCATTGAAAGAGACGATATTGGAACCACTAAGGTCAAGAGCTTATTGGTCAATAAGGGCGGTTTGACATGACATGTCATGAACTAGCTACATGTCATGACATGCAGCCACCGGCAATAATTAGACTACCACATGTAGATCAACATTTAATAACAAAAATAATTCACACTTGCGTAGATGAACATTCGTCATGGTGACTGATCAGGTAAAGGAACAATAAAATGCAGAAAACCATCCATTTCTAGAAGAGACACTCTCTCTCTCCCCCACGCCATTACCCTTGTCGAAGCAATATTTCGTATGCGTAGATGTTTGTCCATGTGCGGTGGGGAAAGGACGTGGAGACTTGGACATTAGTGATGGTGGCTGATCGAGTAGAGGGACGAAGTTGCCGTGTTTCTATAACTTAAATCCGAGGAAGATTATCGATTCGTCGAGAACTAAAATTTGACTTTGCTGTAGTAAGACAAAGTCATTTGACTTGCGGGATGAAGACTCACCAAATATTTCTCTCTATCACTCTCGATTAACAATAACAAACATCATTGGAGCCCCTTTATTCCGATAAATCTGGAGTAAGACCCCTTAGTGAAGGCTTGGGGTTTAGAGAAAAAACATAAGACTGTCCCACCATTAATGGACATTGCAGAGGAAGAATGTAAAAAAGGACATCAAGTCACCGCTGATAAAACTGGCATCCGACGCCAAGGGCCTTGTTGTACTCCGCATCAGTGTGTCCATCTTCACTTTCCCATCACCAAACTTTGACTCCGAAAAAATGATACGAGAAGAGCAGCAATTTCTCACGTAGTGAGGGAGACGGAGAGGGAGAGGGAGAGCGATTAAAGCTGTCGGTGAAAATGAGATGAACTTCTTATGGTGCAAAGAGGGTAGGCTGCACATCTAAGTAGCTCATAATGGTTGTCCATCATCGTGCAAAAACGGTAGCAACTTCTTTTTTTCCATTTTCACCTGCAGTATCTCTCTGTGGGGAACGGGAATGTAAATTTTCTTTTTGAGAAATTAAACTTGTCAGACCCAAAATTAGTTACTAACTTCATGTTGAAATCTACATTTATACAACTAAATAATATCAGTCTTTTTGGAGAGGACTCTGACTTTTATTATGTTATCATTGTCTATGTTTGGGCGTAATTTTTCCTCTTGAGAAATTGTACTTTATTATACTAAAAAATATATATACACTAACTTCACGTACATAAATCAATAGGAGAATCTATATTCATAATTATATAATAACAATTTCCTCCCTAAAGTCTGCATCTAAGATTGACACATAGCATTATAGATAAGTAGAAAGGTCTTCTCCTTATTCCAAGAATTGGATTTGCTACATTCTCCAATAAAAAACGTGGCAACCACCTAAGCTGATATTATATGCACTACTGACTAAATAGATTATTCATATATAATAATATTCTTGTATGCATTAATTTGTTATTAACTACATAAATGTTCTACTCAACGTAATCACAAGGAATATGTGCCTCATGACTTAATCAAAATAGTTTCAAACGGCGATAATGCATCTACCGAATTGCTTGCAAACTGAGCTTTCCAACCTAACACTTTTGATGGACATGTTTGTCTCTGAGACTAATAAACGCATAGAATTTTAGCCAGCTAACATTAGCCTGAGGCCAATATCATGAATATCTATCATATGATACTATTACTTTAACTTTATACTTATTTAGCATCTCTATCGTGCAATTATTGAATGTCTATAGTATGATGACTTTATGTGGACATTATCAATTTCTTTAGAAATTATACAGAATGCAAAATACACTTGCTACGTTATGCTTGCTCAACCGCACTGTTGGATGGGCCGTTGCGAGATTTTCAGCTTGGAATTGGGGAATTACCCATTTTAATCTCACAAGTTGCGAGTAAACTCTTCTGAGTTAGAGCCACTTTCCCTGGCTCAGAGCTTGAGCTTAATCGGTTTTGGAAAGATACTACATAAAAAGTTGTCAAGACATGTTTTCACCTAATGGTCAATATTAATTAGATATCTGTCCATTAGCAGTGGAGGAGCAGTGGAGTCAAGGAACGATCTTTGCAAGTTTACATTAATGGCTTGATAGAGGCGACCGACGGCAGAATTTCTTTTATTTTAAATCGTTAAATCTTCGCTACTGAATCTCAGCCGTTGATCCCTCATCCTTTTCTGTGATCGAATATCTTCGCCTTTTCATCTCTCATCCTCCTTGCTCTGTTTCGCTCTTTCTCCTCCGCACCACCATTCTTCTTCACTATTTACTGCTGTTTCTTTTTGTCATTCTCTCTCTCCGTCTCTCTGTTTTCTTGCTCTTTCTTTGTCGGAAAAATATCAGAGAAAAATGTCAATTGAATATGCCGTTCCTGTTGTATGGGATGTCTTGAAGAGCGTACTTGCTCCCATCAAGCGTCAATTCAGATACATGATGTCCTCCAAGAGTTTCGCCCTGGATCTTCAGAATGAAGTCGGGAAGCTGGCGTACGAGGCAGAAAGGGTTCACAATGCCGTGGAAGAGGCTAGACACAATCTTCGAAATGTTTACACTCAGGTCGCGCGGTGGCAGGTAAGTGCTGAGAAGGCCTTGAAGGAGGCGCGAGACCTGCTGGACGACTTCGAAAAGGCGAGCAAGACTTGTTGCTATGGGACTCTTCCCAACCCCAATTGTCGCTATCAGTTCAGTAGGAAGGCCAAGCAAAAGATCAAGGGCATTCGACGACTCGTTCAAGAATACAGTCATTTCAAGGATATCTCCTTCGGCGGTCCTGCTCTGGGGAATGTTGCTGCTTTAACTCCGGCCCGGAGAGAGGGCAAAGATGTCGACCATTCGACCACCGCGATGGCCTTCGCTTCTTCGGCCTCAACGTCGATTAAGCTTAAAGATGATGACATCATCAAATCTAGAGAATTGATCTTGCAGGAGATCATGGCCGCTCTTGTCGATAACAACAATAGCGTTGTCGGGATCTATGGGATGGGCGGGGTCGGCAAATCCACCCTATTGGCTGATGCTGAAAGGAGAATATGGAAAGAGAAGTCATTTGATTGGGTTGCTAAGGCCGACGTGTCGGAAAATCAAGATGTAAAGAGGATTCAAGGAGAGATTGCGCATGCGTTGGACCTGGACATAAAGGATGTAGAGTACGTCAATTCGCGAGCAGAGCGTCTGCGGACGAGGTTGGAAGATGAGAAGAGGGCAAAAAAGAAGGTCCTCATAATACTGGACAACTTGTGGAAGGGGCTTGACTTGAAATCAGTGGGCATTCCTTGCAGACATGACAACAAAGTCATAGGATGCAAGTTGTTATTGACGTCAAGATTTCAAGATGTTTTGCGAAGGGAAATGGGCTGTGATAGGGACTTCCGCCTTGAAGAGCTGAAGGACGAAGAGGCAAAAAGATTGTTTGAGGGGACGGTGGGAGACAAAGTTCATGATGACCCGTTCAAATCCTTGGTGGATGAAGCACTCCACAAATGTGCAGGTTTGCCTTTCCTCATTATTGCAATGGCGAATATTTTTAAAGATGCTGATTTTTATGAATGGAAGGATGTTTTGAGACAAATTGAGAAGTGTACAAACAAAGGAATAAGTGAGAGCATAAATAAGATGTTGCAGTTGAGTTATGACCGTTTCAAAGGGGAGGAGAGTGAGGAGGTGAAGTCATTGTTACGACTCTGTGTTGTTTATGGTGTCTCTAAGCCCTCTCTTGAAAACTTAGTGAGGTATAGTGTGGGTTCAAGGTTATTTCAAGAAGATAGCAGCATGGAAGAAGTTAGAAATAGGTTGCGTTCACTGATCCGAACCTTGAAAGCCTCCTCCCTTTTGTTAGTAGATGATGAAGATGTCGATGGTTTCAAGATACATGATTTGGTTCGTGGATTTGTTGCCTCGGTCGCTTCAAGAGATGACCCTCTTTTCGTGTTGAAAGATAATGATAAGTCAGTGACAGAGTTGCCGAGGGACAAGCTCAAAAGTTGTACGGCAGTATGCTTTCCCTATGTTGACATGATGGAGCTTCCTGAAGAGTTAGATTGCCCCGAAATGCGGATCTTTTTGTTGTTCACAAACAATGAATCTCTTAAGGTCCCAGATTCATATTTCAACTCTATGAGAAAGCTCATGGTTTTACATCTTTCTCAGGTGTCTCTCACTCATTCACCTTTGCCATTTCAATTCTTGGAGAACTTACACACTCTGTGTCTTGATGGTTGTTCGTTAGAGAATGCAGCCACGATTGGCAAGCTAAAAGGGCTACATATTCTGAGCTTTGTGAACTCCAAAATTCAACGATTGCCAAAAGAAATTGGACAATTGGTAGAGCTGAGGTTGTTAGACTTGAACCATTGCTCACGACTTAAGATAATTGAGCCGGGTGTGCTTGGAAACTTGATGAAATTGGAGGAGTTGTATATGGAGAATAGCTTTAACCGATGGAATGCCGTGGAGCAAACTCCACCAACTAATGCTAGGCTTATTGAGTTGAATAACATGAAGAATCTATGCACTTTGCATGTGTCCATTCGCGATCCAAGTGTGCTCCCAGAGTATCTAAACGTCAAGAAATTAATCACGTACAAAATCCATATAGGTGATATGAGGCGTTGGCAAAGTCATAGAGGATCGAGCACATTGGAGCTTGAGTTGGATTCAACAAGTGATATTCTTAAGAAAGGATGCATACAAACTTTATTAGGCAAAACTGACAATCTATTTTTAGATGGATCAAATGGAATTGAGCAAAGTATTTGTGCGTTGTCCCTAGAAGGCTTTCCGAAATTAAAGCATCTACACGTGAAGAACAATCCCTCTGTCCATTACGTCCTCCAATCGCCTTCCCACATAAATTTTAAGACGTTGGAGTTGTTAATTCTTGATAATCTCATCAACTTGGAGCAGATATGCAACAACCATATCTCCTCTAACTCCTTCATTGCATTAAAAGAAGTACGAGTCGAAAGTTGTGATAAGATGGAAATTTTGTTTCCTCTTTCATTATTGAGAGAACTTCCACAGCTTGAAGAGATCCGAGTTGCCATGTGCCAATTAATGCGGGAGATTGTAGCAGTTGATGATCATGGCAAAGTTGAGTTGCATAATATGCATGTTTTGGAATTGCGTGACTTGCCAAATATGAAGAACTTTTTCACCACCACGACAGCTCCTTCGAGTAGTACATCAAATGGCCAAGTTGTCACTCAAGTTGCATTCTTCAACGGGCAACAGGTAACTTTCTATCAAACGAATATACAATTAAATAATCTTTTGTTCCTTTCCTAATTATATGTAAGATAGATTATACTCCTTACTCATTTTTTTCCTAATTACCTCATCCAGTCACGCCCTTCTCTGTAATTAGTTAAAGCAATCTCATGTTTCTCTTCATTGGGGAGAAGTCCAACTAATAGAATGAAATCCATGTTAATTTAGTTTGTGATAGAATTTGAGTTATTTTCAACTTACATGCTATAAATATATATATATATATATATATATATTAATAGGGTTTTATAAAGAAACATTGAAGGGAATTTTGGTATTAGAACAATTCCATTATAGCGTCATTTCATAATATTGTGAAATGGATTCACTGATGGTTATTATCTATAAAATACAATATTTAGATGACTTACAGTATAAATCAATGCGAAGAATGGGCAAGGGGATTGGATTTTCAAATAGTAGCAACGCTGCTAGTCTAATTAATGCATGTCGTTTCCATATCGTGTATTTCAATAAGCACTTGGTCACTGTGTATGTCCTATTAGTATAAAAGTACACCATTTCAGTCATGTCCATGCTTGCAAACATACGAAATTATATAAAAGATATAGATATAATTGTAAGCTCTTTTGGCATAACAAACATAGATATTCAACCTGTGCTTATGTCTCGTAGTTATAGGCATTAGTGAGTGACTTTTAGGCAAAACTACACAAAAGCCCCCACGAAATCCCCATGCTTATATAAATCATGGCGTATTGAGCGTAGCTATGTGATATTATCATCCAATGGTCCTTTTAAATAGCTGACTAGGGAGGCTATATGCATAATTAAACAAAAAATTTAGCCTTTCCTATGATTGTTTTATATGCTTGGGATATATTTGAAAGCCAACTAGATGGTTAGCTCTTTTCATGAAGTCAACCATATTATCAGTAATTTTTGTCTTGATCTCTGTTAAAATCATTGCGTTTTTCTCCTCATTTTTCTTTATTTATTTTGGGAATTTCCCACCAATTTTAGTGCATTCGGAGGCCAAAGGATGATTTAACTAAAGCAGATACAAAAGAATTGTAACATTATCGCAAAAAATTACATGAAATGCAAATGGTAAAGTGCCCACAGGGTTGACATCCGCAATAAAATCGAAGCTGAACAAACTCATGTAATACTTAAAAGTTAGGAGTAAAGGTATTTTCTCCTCAAAGTTCATAAGTGGGATGGGTAATTTCCCCGTAATTTTTATGTTCTTTTGTAGGTAAATGAATGTTATATTGATGTAAATTAGCATCGTACAAGAATGAGGAAAAATACAAGAGTGTTAAAATTAAATAGTGAAACTGTGGATAAAGAGAGGTGGAGAAAGCAATTAATAATGAATAGCTTGTTGAGAGAGGAGTTCTAAGATTGTCGTATAGGCAATTTGAAATACATGCAAATCAACTCTAATGTTAGTGTTGTTGACAAATTTCATCGATATAATGATAGAATTTTATTTTTCATGAAGTTAAGTATGACTTTGACCTAAATCAAGGGAATGTACATAGATTTGGTCCCTAATAGAGTAGAACCTTGATTATCATACTTAACTGAAAAATAACTCACGAATTCTATGTTAAGTGGTGGAAAATCATTGTAATTTTCCCGCTTTGTTCAATCAAAATTTGGGCTTAATTTTATTAATTAATCCTAATTAATTTTATTCATTAATTCTCCTAATTCAGTTTTTTTTTTTTTTTGGCTCAATTCTAAACTACCTCATGTGCTTCGTTCCTTTATTACGGTCAAAATCATGGTCTTGATTGGTGAAAGATTAAAATGAAACGATTTTCAAGTGAATACTTGGTTTGAAGCATAATTCCAAGGTGTAGTCAAGGCTCGAGCTTATGAAATGGCAATTGAGATATAACAGAGACATTCAAAATAAAAATAATTAATGATCTCGTATAATAAGCTTTTATCACCTAGAAATCCGACTTAGAAAATTTCTCAAGCATTATGTAATTAAGAATTTATGAATATGAGGTTGATAGTTTAGATCATCACAACAAAAATTAACAGCATTTAATTGAAATTGAGGCCGTTTATATAAAGTTGATAAAATTGGTTATTGTTAGTAAGAGAAGTAAACTATGGATAAGCAGCGGTCCAATTAAGGAAAATGCACAGCTCTTTTGTACAACAAAAGTTGCTTATAACCTTTTAGTTGACTAGACATGATTGCCCTATTATAGTGATGTAATAAAGATACGTGGAAAGTTAAGTTGTCATAATAGATTTATGAAGTAAGTTCGAGTATGGATGTTTGCGGACTACTGTGCACCCATTGTCTACCACACGCATGGATGGCCGACACGTGTCATCTCGCTCTTCTGTATTTTTGGGTTCTCTCTCTTTCCATTCGAAAGTTGTTCAGCATCGCGAGAGGGCCTGCATCTTTTCTCGCTCCGACTCACCACGCGCTGAAGGGCTAAGGACCAGATTTGCTTGCCCACAACCGTCGCCACGCTCATCTGCCACCACCATGACCAGCCACAACTCGCCTCCCTCGACATCCCCATCGCAAATTCGACCCTTGCACTTGCTCCATTGCGGACTAGGCACAAATTCTATCTCTATCTGTTCCTCTCACGAACACGGCGTGACCAACAAGCTTGGTGCTAGCATAAGCTTTGGTCGCACCTTCCTGAGATTGATTCTTCGGTGATGTGAAGAGGGAGAATAAGAATTTGGTAAAATGAAAGAAAAAAAAAGAAGATAAAATAATGTGCTGTGTGATTATAGCTATTCGTCCTGTAGTCAGTGAGTGTAAGGATCGCAATAGACTATCCACACCTAGATAGTTAATATTAGGAATAGGAGGTACCATTATTTGTGAGAATATACAAATTATAGGACAATTATTAAAGATGAACTCCTCATCTCATTGGATAAAAAAGAAATTTTTTTTTATTGGATCTTATTGGATAAATTAAAATATTTTACGCATAAATTGATTGGGTCTGGATAAGCCCAATTGGGCTTAGGTAGGTGGCCTGGGCATAAAAAAATGAAGTTACTTGCAGAAACTAAACTTTCATAGTAGTAATTTTCCCTTGTGAAGTAATAAATTACTTTTCAAAATTGCTAAATTTCCTTAGGTAGGTAGTGAAATAGGCATACCTTCCGTAATTAAGGTCTTATAGTAGACTAATCTACTTAATTGTGATTGCAATCTCATTGATCACTTATTGCAATGATATATTTTCCTTTGTCAGTAAATTGCATGTCTTCCGTAATCACAGTCACTCTTCTATAGTTTATTTTTTTTCATCGTAGTAATCTCCATTGTGAGATAGTACAGTTTTTTCTAGCAATCATCCAATAAAATGAGTAATATATTGTCAATATAGTAACGTAACCTAAGGGGAGTAGTGTACCTTATAGGAAGTAATTTACCTGAATGTACTTCCTTTCGCTTTGTGGATCATTAACTTTTGTAGTCATTAGCAAAATGAATGATTGCTATTTCTTGGTGACCGTAATTTCCCTTATCGTTAGTAAATTACAAACAAAATCAAATTGTAATAACATCCATGAGTATATTGTAAATAAAAAATGAAGTTTATTAGTTGTCTTTCAGAGTCGTAAATTCCTTTCTAGATTGTAAATCAGCTTTTGTTTATCATAGATTTTTGTAAATAAGAAATTTATCCTAAAGTTTGTGAAGTTTCTTTCGCAACCATTTGAATAACCTGCTATATTACGTAAGGATTTTTGCCTGCTTTTTGCAATTGTAAATGCTATTGCTGATGGGTCTATCCGCCAGGTTTCCATCCCATCCTTGAAATCCTTGAAAATGGCTGGACTTCCCAATCTGGAAAATATATGGACCGATGAATTTCCATCAGGGCTGGGCAATCTCCAATTTCTTGAGGTGTCTTCATGCAAATCTCTCTCAAAAGTTATGAACTCCAAGTCACTAGTAAACCTACGCAAGTTACACACTCTAACGGTAGAAGTTTGCATTTTAGTGCAAATAATTTTTGACCTTGATGGACTAGGCGCCAATGAAAATATTGAGACTCTCTCCGAGTTAAACACCATTCATATAAAGGGATTACCAAGCTTGAGGCGTATATGGAGCAAGAATCCTTGTGGAATTGTGAGATTCCATAATTTGAAGAAATTATGGGTGGATGGTTGTAACAATCTCAGGTTTCTGTTTTCCCCATCCATGGTTCAATCTCTTGCACAATTGAGAGAACTAGAGGTATGGTATTGCAAGAAGATGGAGGCTATCATTATGGAGGAAGAAGTGTCGAGAATAGAAATATCAGAAAATCTAGTATTCCCGATGTTAACCAAGTTACTGTTTGTACGTTTGGAAAGTTTGACGTGCTTCTCTCGTAGAAAGTGTAAGATTGTTTTTTTTTTTTTTTTTATCATTGAAGATCCTCTTAGATTAATTCATCCCTACAATGCAAAAGATGACATTCTTTTCATCTAATGGAAAATTGATGATAGATACACCAGAAGCTCGAGGTGAGGACCGCATCAACTCGCACTCTACTGTCCTTTTCAATCAAGAGGTATGTGATTAATGCTACATCAAAATCTTAAATATAACAAGAATATGATGGAGTGAAATGCTTGGCATCAATTTTGTGTGTTATAGCACTTTAGAAATTTACATGCTGTGCATTTCAAGTTGCCACATGCCACTACAAAAAATTGGCAAGTTTCAATTCACGCCAATAAGAGTTGGATCAATCACATCAAATTATTAAGAAATTAGAAAAAAAAGATATATGGATATAAATAATTATTATTCCAGCCAGCTAAATAATTAAAATTTACAAATGATTAGTTATACTGGAGACAAAGAAGTATCGCGGAAGCCCCCCTCTATTTAAAGTTGATTGCATTCCATATAATCACTGCACCATAGAATCTGTATAAGTAAAAGTAGAGTTTCTATTCAAATCTGATTTTAAATTGAATTGAAAATTTTAAAGTAGAGTCACTGTCTATAAAAAGTTTGGATAATTATTCTTTAATGAACTCAATGTTAACTCTCAAATTGTGGGATTAAAATCACTCCTGGTAGCTATATTGTAAAAGATTTTGCGATGTAGTCATTCAACTTTACTCCTGGTAACTATACAGTAAAAGATTTTGTAATATAGTCGGTGGGCGAACTTTAATTTAATCACTTAAGGACATAAAAATTCATTTCTTTATAATTCATGCACTTTGACCAAAAATCCGAAATTTTCCGGCAAACTATCGATGTGGTAGACACGTCCAATTTTCTAATCATGCTACTGTTTTCATGTCATCACTAAATCAGCACCTTATTGGAAAATCTATATAAATATATTATTACAGAGTACTCTTCATTAATATTCTTAGTGACTATCACTTAAAACATTTGATTTGCAAGATGGTCGTGCTTCTTGCAATTGAAACTTTTCTTGTACTTTCCACTCATCTTGCTTCTAATGAGAATACCTCTAGCAAGGGAACTCTTCCTATTATATATTTTTACTGATGAGTTTTGTAATTTTCTCTTAATATTACAATAATGTTATATTATATATATAAAATCACACTTTGCCATATAAAAATGACTATTAGGAATTTTTTAAATGTTATGAAATCCCTATGTTTTACATAATACGAGTTAATTTTTTTTTTTTTTTCTTTTTTTTTTTTTTTCTTTCCTTTCTTTTTTGATGACCACAGGCAAGCTTCGCCTCGTCGAGATCGGGCGAGCCGCAAGCTCGCTGACCTCGACGGAGCTTAGGCTCACCTAGACCAATGAGCCTCGAGCTCACCAGCCTTAGTTGAGCTCAAGTTCACCTAGATCTAGTGAGCTGCGAGCTCACTGACCTCAATAGAGCTTGGGCTCGCTTGGATTGGCTAAGCCTCGTGCTCATTGGCCTGGTCAAGCTCAGCTTGCTTGGATCTGATGAGCCTTGAGCCTAGGCAGGCTGCGAGCTCATCAGAGTCGATGGAGATCGAGCTGGCGAGCTCGAGCTAGCTTGGATCACTTGAGCCTCGAGCTCGCTTGCCCATGTCTTGGCTAGTTGCTAGGATGCTGACTGTCACCAAGGTACCTAGCCAGCGGAGGAAGAAGGGGGAAGGAGGAGGAAGGAAAAAAAAAATTCAAAATTTTAAAAATAATTAAAAATTCATTTTTTTAAAATTATTTTTATAAGAATAAACCTTTCATTAACCAAGTATCCTAAGACTAGAAAAATGTTTTAGAAAATTTTTTTCAGTTCTTTTAAAGGGGAAATCATTTTCCTAATTTAAGCATTGGTAGGAAACGGAAAACATTTCTAGTTGACATTTCTAGTTGACTAAGAAAATATTTTCCGTTGAATCATTTTTTAAGCAAAGCAAATGCTGGAAAATGAGAAAAATATTTTCCTAGAAAAGGTTTTTTGCGAAATAATCACAGCCGAGCGATCCCATTCTTCATTGTTTTGTTTTAGTCTAACTTTTTAATTGGTTTAGAGTGATAAAATATTGAATAAAAATAATTGATGTTGACTTTAAATGGAAGTAATGATGTCCTTGACATATTTCTCGTGTATTTCAGAGATATTAAAAATTATAACTTAATTTGTAATATTATTTGTATCGCACATGTTTAATTTTAATAGATTAATAAAATTAAAAGAAACCTAAGGGGATGACATAGACAGTACGGGGATCAATACACAAATTCTGAAGCTAAACTTGTCCAAAATGAAACATGAAACTACTTTTAGTAAACTGAAAAATGGAAAATAGCTAACATGGACAGATCAACCGTGATTATTTATTGATTACTTTATTGAAGTAGCATAGCTATCGTGGAGAAACAACACAAGCAACCGTGGCACAATTACACAAGCAATTGTGGCACAATTAAGGAAATCGTCCTTTTTTGTTTTTAAATATTTCATGATGCCTTCTAAACTGTCCTTAAAAAATATGGCAGACTAATATATGTCAGAACATAAACAGAAGAGCTTTGTTTGTCTTATTGTACCGTGTGGTCTATCGAATCTTTGGTATGACCTTTGCAAGATGAGGATGCATTCATCTAAAAAGATGACCACAATCGATAGGCCAAGATTGTTAGGACCACCACTTCTTCCGTGTGTTTCCTGGCATCTCATAAATTTTCTTTGCCACAATTAAGAAACTCGAACATATTGAAGGAGATTAGTTGCCTTTTTAATCTCAGTCTCTCCATTGTTTACTTTCTAATGCTAACACTCTTCCTTAAGAAACCTCTTTTATATGTAATGGAACTTTATGAACTATTAATTTAACATAATCAATAATTTCGTGAGCGAATACTGCAGGTTGCATTTCCCAGCTTGGAGACATTAGAAATTCGTCACTTGGATAATATTGAGATAATATGGGACAATCAAGTTGCTGGGGAGTCTTTCCACAAACTAAAATCTCTCAGTGTTTGTGGATGTGATAAGATAGTGAACATTGTTCCTTCTTGCATTCTTGGATGGCTCAGGAGCCTAGAAAGTTTGGTGGTAAGATCATGTGGTTCGTTGGAAGTTGTTTTCAAACTTCAATCACTGAATCCTCTAGGTGGACATCCTGTTGCTCCTTTTCCGTTAAAAAATCTAGGGTTATATGGATTACCAGAGCTAAAGTGTGTATGGGATGAGAAACTCCACGGTCAAGTCAAATTCCACTGTCTCCGTTCTGTTACCATTTCTGGATGCAAGAGCCTCACCTTTCTATTTCCTGCGTTAGTAGCAATACATCTAACCCAACTTGAGGAGTTGGATATCTATGAATGTGGCATTGTGGAACTCATCAAGAAGGAAGTACTTGTTCCCGGGGATGTGTTCCCAAGGTTAACCTCCCTCAAGCTTGAGCATCTTACAGAATTGAAGTGCATCTACACCAAAATACATGCTTTACGTTGGCTGGCCTTGAAGACCTTGAAGGTGCATGGTTGTAACAAAGCAAAGATACTTTTTGCACAACTTGAGAATGAGATGCCACTTCATAAACAACCTTTGTTCTTGATAGAAAAGGTACGAGTCAAGATTATTTGTTTTGCTTCGATGGTGAATATTGAAAGTGATGATTAAGTCACAACTAAGCATCCAATACAAGTAGCTAGACATATGAAGATGTAAATATATGACTCCCCTGGAGTCCATAGAACTATTACAACATGGTAACATTGTGTGTTCTTCAAATTGAATGAATATTCTTGTCAATGTTTGATGTGATGAATAACCGTTGATTTAAAACAAAGGTTTAGGCTAATTCCGATGGTTCAACTCCCTCTTAACTATCATGAAGATTTAAAATACGTGACGTGGTGTGATGTTACCAACGCGCAAGCGTGTTATCTAATTTGGACTTTGAAAAGGTGACTGATTTTATGCTAAAAACGGAAAGATGTCACTTTTTTGTTGACATTAATCTTTGAAATTTTGTGCAATTGTGATTATAATTGATGGAGAAGTTATTTTCACTAGGTATGCATCGATAGAAATGGGAATGTAGGGATTTGCTTGAGTTCAAATATGGGTACAAATCAAATATAAAAGATATGAATCTTTTAGTTGATAATGTCTATTGCATGAGGGTGCATTTCCTTTGTTGAATCACATGAGACTCAACATCTTAAGATGTAGTTATTGTGCAAGATATGTAGGGTTTATAGCATAACACGCCAATCCTCTTTTATCTAAGTTGGTTTTAGATCTTGATTTGACTAATTTCTCAGGGCGCATTCCCAAACCTGCAAGAGTTAAAATTGGATTTATCTGAACGGATGGAGATATGGCATGGGCATTTTTATGATGGAGAATTCTTCTGCAAGCTTAGAGTTCTTGAGCTTAATCATTTCTCAAAGGAATTCGCGATATCCACATGTCGTTTTATTCAGAGCTTAGCCAACTTGGAAAAACTTGTTGTATGTAGATCTTACCGAGAAGAGCTGAGCATCAGTATAGAAACCATAGAAGTGCCAAGTCATGAGCGGGAAGTAATATTGCCCTTTTCAAGATATTTTCAACATTTGAAAACTCTGGAAGTGTTGGATTGTGATGGATTATCTCCATACATAATATTACCCTTTGCAAGATTTTTTCAACACCTCAAGACTCTAGATATGTCATATTGTGGTGGGGTGTCCAATGTATTCACTTTGACAGTAGCTAGAAATTTGGTGGAACTCACAAAATTAAGGATAAGTAACTGTAAAATGTTGGTAGAACTCATTTGTGACGAGGAAGGTGAGGAGGGGCTTGTGGTGGCTTTCAATCAACTGAAGTATATGGAGCTTGATAGGTTGACAAGATTGATATGTTTCAGCTCAATTAAATACACTTTGATGTTCCCTCTCTTGGAAGATGTCATTGTGAGTGAATGTCCCAACATGAAGTTCTTCTCTAGGGGACCAATAGAGGCGCCAAGGCTGGAAAGAGTACGAGTATCAACAGAAACGTGGTTTTGGAAGGAAAACCTCAACACCACCATCCAAATTATGTTTGAAGAAATGGTATGCGTTGGTTAACAAACTCTATGCAATTGGATGGTCTTCATCACCAATAAAGTAATTTCTTTTAGATAACTAGAAGTTTACATTTAATGATGCTTTTTCTAACAGGCTACAGGTGTTGGAGTAAAGTTTTTGCGGCTGTCTGAGTTCCCTGAGTTGATTGGAATATGGCACGGCGAACTTAATCCCATCAAGTTATCAATAGAATCACTAACGGTGGATAAATGTCCATCATTTATTAATGCTATTCCATCCAAATTGATGCTTGTTTTAGACTACGTGAGAATATTGCAAGTGCGCGATTGTGAGTCGCTAGAAGAAATATTTGATTTTGAAGGGCTGGAGACTACTAAAAGCTTTCAGATGCTGCCTATGTTACAGTCTCTAGACTTGGTAAATCTACCAAAGTTGAGGCGACTATGGAATAAGAATATGCAAGGAATGTCATGCTTCAATATTATATGTGATCTCACCCTTTATAATTGTAGTAACTTGAGACATGCTTTCACTCCATCGATGGCTCTATGTCTTGCCAATCTATCGCATATGGAAATAAAGGAGTGTGATCAAATGGAAGGAGTGATCGTAGAGGAAGAATGGCAAGGAAGCTCAATGGAGAAAATTACATTCCCAAATCTTTATCTAGTGGAGCTGGAATGCTTGCCCAGTTTGACCAGTTTCCTCTCAGGGAAGAATCATACGCTGGATTGTCCCAAAATGAAATATTTGACCATTGCCCAGTGCCCCAAGATTAGAAGTTTGACTTGGGAATCTTTGATGGAGATTGACCACCGAACTCCTTCACTTTTCACTCCACGGGTTAGTCTTCGTTTTCTCAATCCAATGCTTTTGATTTCAGATTAATTCATCTTGACAAATGGCAGTACAAATGGAATGCCAATGATTGGAATTTGGAAGTAGAATGGTGCTTTGCATGTGTCACAAGAAACAATTTTAGTTCCAGTGCAATGCAACATCCGCTTTTTTCCTTTCATTTGTTTTGCCGCCGAAATTGTCAACGCACGGTATCAATCAAGAATAAAAAAATTGGTTACCTATTACATGCTATAAGACATTGTAGTTAGGTGTCAACGCCAACTAAACTTTAATAACTGTAAACCCATTCACAAATTGGTTAAATTGAAATCTTTCCAATCTTTGATATAACAAATCAAGAATTGGTTTTCTCAAAAAAGGTAAACTAAAAACCAATAGCATGTTCAACTTGAAGCAAATAAATCAAAGAATTGTTATCTTATAAACCGATTGCAAGCAACATTTATTCAAATTGAGAGAACTTTCCAAGAAGTCATAATGGCAACTTTCCAAAAATTAAAGGGAGAAGGCATTGCTAGTATTAAATGTCAAATAAGCCAATTAAAAGTCAATGTTCAATGTACTATTGATTTCCAAACAAAAAAAAAAAATGTACTATTGATTATAAATTGCATCTAGGAGAGGTTGCCTTCGAAGTAGAATGATAAGGAAATACATGCATATACCACCATCTAATTTTTTGAAGAATAAAAGTCAATTTTCAAATTTACTTTCATTGAATTCAGTGAAAACAAGCTAATATCTTTATCATATTTGTTCTAATTTTCATCATTTTTTAAAAAGGCAGTAAACGCATACCAACTGTTCAAGTTAGTGTTTTTGTCCATCACTTCTTTTTTGTTGCAAATTCTTTACAAGTTTTAACTACTCCTTTCTTTTTCTGACGGAGCAAATGCTCGACTTTTTCTTATTCTAATGGTTTTGCCCAATTTATTTATTATTATTGTTATGTGTGAGTAGAATGTCTCATCATAACTAGCATCAACACTTTTGTTTGCTCTTTAACGATAAGAGTTACTACTAGTTGTGCATTTACTTCTAATGCCATTAATATGTCATATATGAGTTGTCATATGATTATAGATATCCCCCAAATGGTTAGAATACTTCGAAAAAGCCATCATAATACTCATTTTAGAATACTAAAAGATAGAGAAATATGAAACTAGACACTTGATTTTTCGATAGCCACAATTTGCAATAACTTTATTTCATTTATTTGTCAAATATAAGGAATCCCCCACATTTTTTTAAATAATTCAAAAACTCCTCATATTCCTCAATATAGAATATTAAAAGATTTAAGGAAGCATGGAAATAGCCATTATGTTTTTTGGTAGTGTGGGTTATAATTGTGTTAATTTTATAGGTTAATATCCTTAAAAACCCAAACTGGTACACCTGCGATAAATTTCCCCAAACAAATTTTTACTACCAAAAACCCAAACTAATATACCTTTAACAAATTTATCCCAAGCTAGTATACACTGTTAGTTTCTATTAAATTTTATTATTAAATTGCTGAATTGGATGACACGTGACTGGTGTATCAGTTTGTGATTTTATTCTCTATTTGTCACAATTGTACCAGTTTATAGTATTAATCCAATTTAACAGATGGTGTATTTGTCACAAATGTACCAATTTGGGATTTTTGGCAGTCAAACAAATTCGTTTGGGATAAATTTGTCACAAGTATACCGGTTTAGGGTTTTTTGTGGTCATCTGAAGTAAATTTGTCACGGGTGTACCAATTTGGGATTTTTCAAAATTAAAATATTAGTTTAGGGTAAATTAATCATAGATGTACCAGATTGTGGTTTTTAAGGGTATTAACCCTAATTTTATTGAAACCAGCCCACTTCTTAATGGACAAGTTATAAGAGCTTATAACATCGTTGATTTCCTGTTAACGAACATAATGCGCTCATAGATATCATTTGACTAAGGGGGATATCCTTGTATGACAAGGATGTCTCTTTCCGTGGTTTGTGGACTCAGGGAACTATGCAAGTATGCATATTTGGTAATTGATTGTAGCATGTCGTAATTTAAGTAATTTTATCATAATGGAATGAAAATTCCGTACAACAGTGTCATTTTTTGTATCACAATCTATTTTGGCATAGCTATTTCATTTGTTCATGAAGACTAATTGCATTTGCCTAAGAATCCTTGTTTGTGTAAGGAACTTGCCTTAAAATTCCAGGTCATGTGATTTAAGAAATTACAAAAGTATTCATGTGGTATTTGAGGTCATCATTGTGTTCTTTGGGTCGTAACCCAATGAAAAATGTTTTCCTATCTTTTTTTACGCATGAGTATTAATAGGTGGTACGGACAGTAAGGTAATTTATTTTGTCGCATCACATTTCATGCTTGTTCCAATGCAATATACTTGGCCTTAGTCATCAATCAATTGAAATAAAAGCATCCATCAACCGCTCCATGATTGTGTCACTAACAAGTTCTGGCATGTTATGATTTGTGAGAGGAAGGGAAGTTTGGAAATTCCTTCTTTGAGGTCATCGATCAATGTAATCAAATATATTGTGTCATTTTTTCAATATGGCAGGTACAATTTCCTCAACTTAAGTTCATGGTCCTCTCCCACATGGACAATTTAAGCAAATTATGCACTGATAGTCCTCAAGATACTCTCACTTTTCAACAGTTACGGAAAGTGAAGGTTCATAATTGTAAGAGTCTTGAGAATATGTTTCCGCTTTGGGTGGCTGAAAGTCTAACCCAACTTGAGGGACTTCAAGTGGAGTCATGTGGGCTCGAGGAAATAGTCGCAAGTGGAGATGACACTTCACACTCTACTTCTACTCAAATTCTTTTCCCGCAACTAACTTCTCTGGTGTTCCATAATATGCCACAACTCAAGAGTTTCTGCCCTAACTTGCCCACTTTGAATTGGCCATTCTTGGAGGAATTACGAGTGACCCACTGTGACAAACTGAACATGTTGTCCTTTGTGGCATCCATGAACAAGTGGGCTCAAAGAGACAATCAACACAACCTTTCAAACCACAAAGCACGCTCCTTGTTTGAGAGGGTATGATTGCAACTATCTTCCTCTCTTTCTTCTTCATTTTCTTATTCACCCAATATATTTCATGTACATAGCATAGTCATGTCACATTATGATAATATAGTAAACACAAACCCCTTAGCTATATGTTCATTGACAACATAAGATGTTTCTAACATCTTTAAGCACGCTTTTCATCTGTGGTTGCACAAAATGTTTTTAGTGACACTATGAGCGCATCTTGTCACCTGAAATTTCAAGTAGCTACATATTTTTGTTGATAGGGTAAGATAGCTAATAGAAGATTAATTTGGTTAGGGTGATTACCGCACCTACCTCTACTTAGAAATGTGAATTTCCTATGGACTAAATTGAGAATCAGGCACTAACATTTAGCAATTCTTTTCAAATCGTAGCGGGATGACCATCTTTCTTTTGATGTTTTCTGGGTAAAATGAATCTTCATTCGTTTGTTTGATCATTCCTATGCCAATACAGTTTTTTCCCTTTTCTATCTAATCATTATAATATGGGCGCACAGCCTTGGGCGCATGGCCATAGTGGAGCATTTGTTTACGGTTTTTATTTTGTAGCTCAACTTTAGAAGCTTGAGACTCATATGCAAGGCTCTAGAAATTAATGAAATGTAAGAACAAGCCCCTCTCCCATGGGAGTTAACTGACTTAAATTTACCACTAAGAGCCCATGATTTATTGTCAAACCTTGTTGAATTTACTTCTCTCATTGTATCGGCAATTTTGTAGGACATTCCCAACTTAGAGAGACTTTTATTAGTCAACAAGGATATTCAGAAGATACGGAGCAGAAAATTTTCTGATGACTTCTTTCACAAACCAAAAGCACTAACATTGGCATGTTTTCATGATGAAAATGCCATCTTTCCTCCCATATTCCTCCTACAAAGATTTCAGAACTTACAAAGTCTTGAGGTCTTCTGTAGTTCTTTTGAAGATATATTCCCTGATGAAGGGCATATTGATGAGGGAAAGCATTCGGTGCTTGAAAATTTGAAAGAACTCAAGTTAAGTAAGCTACACAACCTAAAGCATGTATGGAGAGAAGGCTATTTGTTGGCGAAAATTCTTCAGAGAATTGACAAATTTGAGGTTTGGGATTGTCCCAATTTGACAACATTATTTCCAGTCATGACATCCTTCCAAAATATGACAAAGTTAGTGGTGAAGAACTCCTTTGGATTGATGCATGTAGTGACAGTTTCAGCAATCACAAATTTGGTGCATCTCACTAATATGACTATAATTGGATGTGAAAGAATGAAAGAAATACTGGCAAATGATGAAAACGGAGAAGGAAAAGTGATTTCTCTTGGGAAGCTTGAAAGTTTGACCCTCCAACATCTGCCAAGTCTAGAATGCTTTTCCTCCACCACAAGTTGCATCTTTATGTTTCCATCCATGCGTTCAATAGTAGTGGAAGAGTGCTCAAAAATGAAGATCTTTTGTAAGGGTACGATAAGCACACCAACACTATGGTTTGCGACACTATTCGGATACTTTTGGGATGGGAACTGGGAGGGTGATCTCAACACAACCATACAAAAGTTAACAGCATAAACAAATGCATATAAATTTGGTAAGATCCAATTAGTATCATTCTCATCCATATGTTTCTCTCTTGCCTTCGCTTCTCAAATTGTTCGACATTTGAAGCACCATAAGTTCTAAACTTTTCATCTTTTTAACTTGTCTAGTCATTGATAATGGGAAGAGCAAATGCTGCAAGTGGTACAGAGATTTGGAGCTTACAGAGGCACTATCAAAAGTTGAGATGATGAAAATTTCTATTGAGGTAGCGATTCTATTTCTAATTTCTTTCTTTCTTGCTAATAAAATCACAATTTTGCAAAAGAAGGGGGTTAGCCGTGGGTGATGGATAAATAGGTAATGACATGATTTTCTCACCATTTTCCACCTCAGCATAACTACCTAGATAACACCATTCTCGTTTTTCTTAATCTAATAAAGCATCCCATTTCCTTTCTTTTTCCTTCAAATCTCTTCTCATTCAAACAAATGAACATGTTGATCCACTCTTTTTTTTTTCAATGAGCTTGCATAAAGATATCTTAAACATTCTGCTTCATGTACAATCAAGTTCTAAATTTTTAAAAAAGTGCGATTAAGTCATAAGCGTTTGAATTAAATTCAGTGAAGTCCTTCCTGGTGACCACTCAACCAAGTGTGCTGATTTGGCGTGTTGGGATCCAACATCAATTTTACTATAGGTGTTTCTCTCTAGTGATCAATACACAACTAGGTCCAGATTAAAGTCTATTAATGAATTTTTGAAATAATCAAGGGTGAATATTAGAAGTCAACATTGACATTGAAAGAGGAAGTTTCATAAGAGGGCTCTCTTTCACCTTTTCAACTTAGAAAAATGAATGTAATTAAGCAAAATAATAATGAACTTTTGCTAGATTTTTTATGCCTAGACCGTGTACCAACCCGCTTACTAGTCAAGTCTTCTAACTAGTGTGTTGAATATCTAATGGCGATGGTGTGATATACTGAAATTCAACCTTTCTCGAGATATATGAAATGGTTATTTTGTCAATGCACTGTTAGTCAAATTTACTCTGAACTGATCACTTATTAGTCAACTAATTCATTGGGAGATGCCATCAAGGATTAAAACACGCAGGTTCAGAGAATTCAATTGTGGATAGACAGATGGACCATTAGGATCAACAACGGATAATATTTCGCTGTTGCAAGTCAATTAGCAAACGGATATAAATCGACTCGACATAAGTAAGTAGTCGATTCACGGGTGATTCCGTATGATTATGATACTTGCTGCGAACGATAGTAAACCGATTTTCTATTGATCTTGTACTTAAGGTGAGTAATCAAGTTCTCATGATTACATAACAACCGAGGGTTATTCATGATTTGAAGAGGCACAAATGTGGATTGAAAATTTATCAACCACAGGTCAAATGCGTAAAATCCCCTAAAAGCCTCCTGATAGTTTAAGTCATACTAAAGTCACATTTGATCAATTTTAATCATGAATTTTAATCCGATTTCAGGTATTGAACTTTCAAGGATTTCAAGACCAACCTATTAGATGTCACTTCATTTATCTGCTAATTTATCGGTAAACTTTAAATTTTGGATAATGATTAATAGGTCTAGAATTGGAAGTGAAAAAAGGAGCCAGGCCAAGCGAAGGCCCAATGGGCGTCACATTTAGGGGATTCGGCCAAGTGGGCCCAATGAAGCCCATCAAGCCCAAGCCAAGCCCATCCAAGTCCATTTCAAGTAATTGGGCTCAAAGGCAAAATTGGAATTTTATGTTGGGAATTGGTGAAATGACAAAATTACCCCTTCTAGAAGACTTTGGCATTAATGAAGATGAAGACAAAGGGAAGAGTACTTGGATATGAGAGTTTTAAGGAGAGTTAGTGAGATGATGTGATGAAAACATGATGGAAATCGATTTTTTTTTTTTTTTGAGAAAAATCTCACTCAAATCTCTCTCTCTTTCTCCCCCCCCTCCTCCTCCTCCTCATTTGGCCGCCTATGCCCTTCTCTCTCTCTCTCTCTCTCTCTCTCTCTCTCTCATTTTTCTTCTTCCTCTCCTTCTCTTGGCACCACCATCACCACTGCCACTGCCATTCACTACCATCGTTGTCGTCCCCCACGCTGCTTGTTGCCATTGCTTTGTTGTCCCTCATGCCACCATCACTGTCTGTCCATGTCACTCGTCGTCGTTGCTTCACCATCCGCAAGCCACCGCCACCACCAAGAAAAGTCGTGCCCTCAAGCCTCATCAAACCGTCATCGTTTGTGCCGTTGTTCAAACTATGAGCACCATGTTCTTGTCGTTGTCGCGCTGCCGTCGTCATTGGCTTGCCGTCACCATTAAATGGTGAGTTAACTTCCTAATCTTTTGATTATGGCGTTAATTGCGTTTAAGGGTAGTTTTAGATTAAGGGCAATTGTGGTTAGTTTTAATTAATTATGGTTTAATGGATAAGTGATCGCGATAAGTGATAAGTAAAGTTGATAGGTTATAATGATAGGTGATAAGTGGTAGTGATAGGTTATCATAGAAAGTGATAAGTGAAAGTGATAACCTATCATGAAAATGATGATAAGCTATCACTAAAAGGGTGATAAGTTATCACCAAATAGGTGATAAGCTATATAAGTTATCAAAAAATAGATGACAAGTTATCATTAAGTAGACGATAAGCTATCAACGGTAGAACGATAAGTTATCGAATTAATGTTGATAAGTTATCGCAATTGGACAATTAGTAATTATATGTGTTTTATGCTTGAGTTATGGAATGACTTTATATGTGTTTTATGTTGTTTGAAGCATGCATGGCCATGAGAAATGTTTGCCCAATTTGAACCCTTGGTCACTATTTTTAAAGAAAGGTTTTATGGACATATAAATGGTAATTCACGAGGTGTTGTATTTGGGTGTCATGTTTTACGTGTCAAATGGGGTAAGGATATTTTAAAATGAAAGCGTACAAAGTTTGACGGGTTAATTATATGTACGTGATAACACGTGAATATTTTACTACATTTTCACGTGTAAAAGTTGCAGTCATTTGTCGTATGAGCATAAATCATGTCTGCATTGACCAATCGACGAAAAATGAAGTTGGGTTAAGTTATTGGTTTGCTTGTATGGTCACATAAAGGAACCCATCACCCAACAAGAGTTTGGGGATGATACCCAATTTTATCAGATGCCCAATAGGTGTATGGATACCTAGTTGCTTGAGATCGGGCTAATGCTTCTTATGGAATGCCGTCTATGGTGGGGGTCTAAGATGATGCTGTGCCCGATGGGGCGGGATGATGCTCGATCGTGTCGGAAGACTACCAACTCTTGTGTTGTCCATGGCCTTAAGTGGTTGTAATAATTGATGCATTGTGCATGGAAAAGTATAAGGAGTGTTTTGATTATATGTTACGCTTGTTGTATTATTATGGGCATGTGGTGATTAATAATATGCAGGGGTGTACCAAGATGAGGTAGGAATGTGTGCAAGTTTATCTGACAGCTGTAATGTTTATCTCTAGTTCGAATTGCCTGATCATGGTTATAGTTAAGGCAACACAGGGGTCACTTTGCTATTGATCTGCTGTCAATATAATGTTGCATGTGTAGGTTGCACCCGAGGTGAGTTAGTGTCCTAAACGAGGCTTATATTGTTAATTTATTGAGATATTATCTCACTCGTTGTTTATTATTTTCAGGCCCGTAGTATGAAGAATCGCTGTGTTCAATTTGGGGTCCCTATGGACCAAGACATGGTAGTGACCCCATACCCTATCTCGGGGACCAAGTGGGTGTGTAAGCTTTTTGTTACCACGGCTTGTGATGGGCGTGAGATGCATTACTTTTTCAGCTGGCCCTCGCGTTAGAAGAGTTTAGGTTAACCTTAACCCCCTACTATTTCTATATTGGTTGGTAGGAAGTTACCGTTATAAGGGCTTGTAAATATTAAACTTCCTATGGTTAATAAGTATATAAATAAAAGTAGTGCTTTTGGAACTATTTGTTGTTATGTTTACACTATCCTTACTTTTATAATTGATTGGGTGGTTATTATCTGCTTCTACTTGCGTTTAATCAAAAGATAAAAAGAATGAGTAGGTGACGCATCTTGGGATGTTGCATCTAAATGACTAAAGAGAGATAGGGGTTGTTGCGTGCTCAAGAGTCAGGATGTGACAAATGGTCATATTTATTACACATCACTTTGTAAATCCATTCTATTGATTTTAGCCTAAGTAACTCTTAACATTGTTATTGATACAATTTCAATCAACTAACAGACTGTCCATCTTTCAT
The DNA here is from genome assembly GCA_014182715.1 of Eucalyptus cloeziana. Taxonomy (NCBI): domain Eukaryota; kingdom Viridiplantae; phylum Streptophyta; class Magnoliopsida; order Myrtales; family Myrtaceae; genus Eucalyptus; species Eucalyptus cloeziana. The sequence goes on from CM024644.1 coordinate 3,095,770, forward strand.
CCATTTGATTCCCTTTATGTTCTTCTTAATGAGCTTCCTCTAGCATTCATTTGTTTTTTAACTTTTCGTCCCAGAAATGAATATCTTTTCCAATTAAATACTTCATCTAATCACTTTGGCTCATATAAAGCCACAAAAGTAGTTTAGATTTAGATGTTATAACTTACTACACAAATTGTGGTCAGGGGGTGACTTTCCATCGCTGGAGGGAAGATGACTAGCAGCCGGCAAAGTTTTGCACAAGAGGCACCTCATTTCTTCATGATCATACTCTCTCTAAAGGGAGGAGATTTTGTGCGCTCGAGCTCGTTAGAATTGATAATACTGAACTCAGTGTCTCCATTTTCAGAGGGAATGTCAAGAGTCAGGCGTAAACTCTGGTATGCCTGCAGAAAAATCTGTGTGTCGCGATGTTTTTGTTTAGTTAATCATATCGGCAAAAGCAAAACTTTCTGCTACAAGAAATTGAATGGTGATGTATTTCCTGATTTTTTTTGGAGATTAGTGAACATCATTACACCTGGACATTGCATCTTTCCAAAATTCCAGGTACGTTATAAGTTGAAGTCATGCGGAGATTGGGATCGATAAAATTAAAGGTCAAAGGCAATCCTTTTCTATTGCCATCATAAGATCACTACAATCTGGACCTCAGTTCCTACCATGACATAGAAATCAATGGACGAACAATTGAAATGCGCTCGATAATGCAATGCAGAGGACATGCCAACCTTTCCTTAGGGGATGTCCCAAATCGCTTCTGAGAAAGAAGCAAAGCCCGCTCTGGGTCAACCAAGTCAAATTCATCATCTTCGATGAGGATAACTCACTACCCAATGGAAACGCAGTTAGATCGAAGGAAAGGCCAATTATGGGAAGAATGGGTGGGGCCTCAAGTAGCAAATTGGATGATTTCGAGTTTCGGCAGACGCTGCATGAAACAGGGCCGCTTAGCTTTTTACCATGGAGGTTGGAAGACCCTTTCGATTTGGGGCCTTTTCCGTTGACAAAAAGCCCCCAAAATTCGAAGCGTTCGGCCACACTGCATTGTCAATTCCGTTGACCTTAGAACAAAGAATGAAAGTGGAACGGAGGTTGGTTGTCCATGGGTTTCTACCTCCACAGCTGATGGCAACACTGTATGAAGATCCAGCGATTGCTCGTGCACCATCATAATTCATAGGACAAATCTGATATCATGTTGACGCTCATGCTCTATTTTCATGCGCATCAGGCCACGGGTGTGATTGAGCAATTTCATTTTTATTAATTTCTGGACTCATCAGATTGCCAATTCTAATAGAAGACATGATCTCTCTGTTTTTTTCTTTTCTTTTTTAAACTAATCGAATGTGATAGAGACTATCAATGTTAGGAATCTCGAAGCGTTACACTGGGAGTTCAAAAAATTGGGTACGCTATTTTAAAGGCATTTTGGCTTCAAATTGCCGGGTTGGGATTGAGGACTACAAATGTTTATGCTAGAAAATACTAGCATAAATGTACATTATGTTTGAATTTTTCTGTAGTGTTTGCTTGTGTTTATTCCATTTCTCATCGTATATTAGTTCGTAGAATATCTTCATCGGCAGAGTGTGCCTTGTGAATTTATAAAGAGATACATTCAGGAAAACCTGCGCATTCTGGCTCTTAGGCATTCGAACAAATTGGGGTTGGGGCAGCTTGGGACCTATATATGCAGCTTTTTGCAGCAAACATCTTCGGTGGTTGGCCCACGTTTGTGAGAAAAGCTTTGTCTGCATCAGATGTCTGCTTCGAGCTCATTGGTAGGGACAAGTTGTGTTCAAAGTCTAGATCTTCAGCAATGCTGGTAGCGGTAAGAACCTCATTTAGATCGATTGAGATGAACAATGGAAAATTCACTTGAGGCTGTATATAGTATAGCAATTTGTGCCACCTTTATTCAGTTGTGTAATGAGTCAATTGAAAGTGCACTTACTTTTGGCTTTCTTCTTCTTCTTTTTTGAACTAGTTACAATCCTATCAGAATTCCCATTTTTCCTTTGTGTAGTTCAGACCAACAGTCTAAATGTCAAGCAAGCCCTCCTGAGCATCTTTTTCAGGGTTCCGAATGCTCGTGTCATTGCCCTTGAGATAAAGCTAGAGAATTCAAATTGGAGCGACCCTTTTTCCAAATGGTGATGTGTCCATGTTTTCTCGAGAAGGTAATGGCGTTGAAGCCCCGATTTCCATTCATAACCGGCACATCTCCATTTTGAATCTCACATATTCTATATCTGCAACATAATGTCTAGACTTTTCCTAAGTTAATTTGCTTTCTGTAGAATCCTCTGGATATGCTATCTCCCTTTAAGTGTTCGTGGCTATTTGTGTTAGACCAGGCATCTTAACTTCGGAGTAATGGGACAAGGGAAAAACCATTAATTAGGAATGTAATGATTCCTTTTTTAAGTATAAACCAGCGGAGTCGCCAAGCTGTCGCGACCTGATTTTTTCAAAGGGTGAATCACCTAAAACTAGGTTAATGGATTACTAAGTCCGAAGACTTGGCGCGGACTCTCCCAAGCCCTACCAATCGCGACTTGATGTTAAGAAAATGACCCATTAAAACATGCAAATTATATTTCAAATTGGAGCCGCCACTAACCAATTAGGGCTGATTAGAAACCCAGGTAAAGTATGGGAGAATACTTTACCTTTTACGAACCAGAGATTTAATGGATTCGGGGACATGGTTACGCTAGATTAATCTAACGCCCTTTCGATACCTTTTAAAAAAAAAACATTTTTTTTTTTGTAGGCAGTCTTGATTAATTTTAACCTAAGTTACTAACGTGTGAGGTGATCATGCGAGTGCACAAACCACCAATTTAACACCCGAGAAAGCGAATAAAATAATGTAGGATTTACCTCAAAGCAACGAAAGCAACTGCGTTGTTAGGTCAAAATTCATATCAATAATCCTAGATATGATTTCTAATTAATAAGCAATCACTCAATTTTTGTTTTCACTTTATTTAATGAAAGTCGTGCAATGCCTGCTACTAATTTAACATGAAGTGATATGACGTGGCAATATGACCTAAACTATATAACATGAATAAGCATGCAATCCATCCTAAAGCATGAAATGAATTTATTCTAAATTTTTTGTATTTTCCATGAAATTTGAAATTAAAGAAATGCAACAATTAAATATGCAATTTAATCAAATGACCTAGTTCTAATGACAAGCAATGAACTTAGCAACAATCACTAGATGACGAAAATTTCATAAACCTAATCCTACATGTCTGATTTACTAAACCTATATGCTCATGCAAAATTTTGATTTTTTTTAAATAATTAATTATTAAATAAATATTAAATCTAAACTATCAACAAAATAAAGCAAGAAATGATTAAAATAATCGAAAAAAATAACCCGTTGTCTCACAGGTCAAATTAACGGTTATTCTAACCCTAATTACCACAACAAGGAGATCAAAATAATTACAAATCTGATCCGAAGTCTTACGGACCAAATTAAATAATTATTGTGATTTAACAATTGAAATCTCACTAAAAAGCCCAACGATTAAAATAATTTAAAAAAATGATCCAATGTCTCTCGGATCAAATTAATAATTATAATAATTCCGGACAAAATTTCTGCGGATAATGCCTACAAAATGCACAAATATTAACATTGACAAACCATATTCTAACTTAAACAATAATAACAAAATTTAAAACACAATAAAATAACGTAAAATAAGCAAAAGAAAGAAATAAAAATAAAACTAGAGGGGAGTTGCGGCAACGTTGGTGGGCATATGGCTAGTTCTTGATTTGATCATTTGCTAGTCTCCTCCGAGAACTTTTTGAGTGGACGCCCCCTTTCTCTTGTCGTCTCACTCTTGTCAATTATGATAGAATTGTGTGGTCTTTTGTTCGGCATTGAATTGCCTGTGACCACAACATCAGAACAAAACAAAGTAAATATCGAAAATATGGAGTGAACAACTTTAATAGGGAGAGAAACAACCCGGTTTTATCACAGTGAAATCACTGGATGGCAATCAGCGCTTAGGTACGTTGGCCACTTTGATGTCTCACTGCTGGAATTATCGTCGGAGATGTAGGAGTTTAATCTAGGCAAGAAACAAAAATAAAATCACCTAATTCAAATAAATGGGAATATGTAAGCATGAGGTGTAAATGGGAACATGTAAGCTAGTCCATGACAACAATCTAATTGATTTTTTTTTATTCATGAAAAAGTCTTTGCAAGAAGGGAATTACCTAAAAATAACTAGAAAAATAAAAATAAGACACCCTAACAAGAACCAAATTTCCTAAACACGAATTAGAAATTATCAGAATTTAAAACTCCCTAAGGAGAACAATAAAGACATGAATTGAAAACAAATTCTCTAAAGTTTTTGTTATTTTCCAAATGATTCATTATATGGCAATTTCCTCATTTCATTTCTAACTAATAAAGAATTAAATTCAATGATTGACCTATATTGTCATGGACTGACTTAAAAAATAAATTGCATGATATAGGGATAGAAGACTTACTTCACCAATGAAAAGCAATGGCAATCACATAGACAAGCGCATGAAACGTGAGGCTCGATTTCTATCTAAATGGCTTAACAAAGTGGAGCTAAGAGGGTGATCTAATTGTTGCAGTCTCGCATTAACGTCAGGTCCCGTTAACTCCGGGCTTAGTCAAATGGAATGTCCAATAGTCACGCAGTCTCGCGGATGTGGACAAAACACATTTTGACACCATGAAAAACTTTCGGGGAAGAGAAGCTCAACCTCTACATAGCAGTCTCGCTTTGGAGGAAGAATACTTCTCAACACCATCCTAGAAATCCTATCGCAGCCCAGGTCGCGACAGCTTGGCGACTCCGCTGGGGACTTGTGTTAAAATACTTAGTGGACTTAGGCCAATTTTGTCTCACAGATTAAATTAATAATTATTTTAACTCTACAATCACAATAAGGAAAACAAAATAATTAAAAATTTAGTCCGAAGTCTTACGGACCAAATTAAATAATTATTGTGATTTAACAATGAAATTCTACCTAAACAAACTCAAAATTAGTATAATTAAAAAATGACCCGATGTCTCTCGGATCAAATTAATAACTATAGTAATTTGAGATAAAAATCTACGGATAATGAATATAGAAATTGCAAATATTAACACCCAACATTTAAATAATTAAACTAAACATGCTATCAAATGAAATAAACAGAAAAATTAACCTAAAAGATAAAACAAGTAATGAAATAAACTAAACTCCAAAAAATGAAAAGTAAAAGTAAAAAAAAAAAAAAAAAACTACCTAAGGAGAGAGGACAGCAACGGGGATGGGATAACCAAAGAGGGGGTGGCAGCTCGCATCGGATCTCCGGCGAGGTTCGGGTGGCAACCGGACCTGCAACAAAGATAGAGGATGCAACAAATGGCGGAGCTCGGGGCGGAGAACCGGCGGTTCGGCGTCGCTCGGTAGGTGGAGCGAGACTGGAGGCGTCGCGTGGTGAGGCGGCGGCTTCGCGGGTCGCGGCTGCGGCGTCGTGGTGGTCTCGTGGACGGGCGGCTCGGGCTTCGGTGCTGCAGGCGTTCGGGCTCGCGGGTTGTTGCGTCGGAGGCGCTCGGCGTCCGATGGTGTTGAGCAGTGACGAGCACGGCGAGGTGGGGCCGATGGTGCGAGCTACACGTCAGGGGGCGGATCGGGAAGTTGCGGAGTGGGGCAATCGGCACGGCGGTCGCAGCTGGCTTCGAGGCGGCAAGCGGCGCGGGTCAGCAGAACATCAGAGCGGCGAGGCGTCCGGTGTTGATGCAGGCACGGCGAGGAGCTCGTGGAGAAGAATAACAGTTCTTCTTTCTTTTTTTTTTACTCGCACATCCCCTTCGCAGGTTTGCTTTCCTTCTGCTGGTGTCCTTTTTGCAGAAGTCAAATCCCTCTTTTTGTCTTCTACTTTTTGACTTGAGAAAAAACAAAGAAGCCCTCTCTTTAATTCTTTTGATTCCCTCAACGAAGAGAAGCCCCCTTCCCCTTTCTCTTTTGACTTTTCTTGCTCTGTTTTCACCTTTTTCTCACTCTCTCTTCGTACATCCTCTGCTGCACTTTTCAGCAGAAGAAAAAGTGCTCCATTTGCTGACCTTGGGAACCAGCAAAAGAAAGCCAATATTTTCCTATTTTTTTGACGGAAGACGAAGTGAAGCCCCCTTCACAAATGACGCAACGTGTCCCTTTTATAGTACAAGACTTCCATTTAACATTGGAAAGTCAGAACCCGTGCTCCTTTGTTCGCGGGGATTGCCGAAATCTTAGCCCTGATTTGTTGCCGTAAATCCCTCACTTTCTTTCGCAATTCATTTATATTGCTGCGAACATGTCCAGATTCACGCCCAATATTCGAGTGAGTGTCTATTCTTTCCATATCGCTAGACAAATCCCATTAATTCCCCTCATTAATTTCATTTTTTTTTTAATTTTGAAATGAAGATATGCGTTCAACAATAAAAATGCTTCATTATTCAAAATTTGTTTTTGTTTTTTTTTGAAATCTCCCTCCACAAACCCAAATGCTTTATTTTATTTATTATCTTCTATTTTAAAAATAAAAAATTTGATCCTAAATTAGGTGTCAACAGCTGCCCCTCTTTGAAGGGAAGCTCGTAGAGGTTTCCTTCAAAGATATATGACACCTAAAATTAAACCATGTAAAATGAAATATGAAATGCATATGCAAATGTTAATGACTTGACTCTTTTTTTTTTTTTTTTTTTTTTTTGAAAGAAATGGACTCAAATAAATTTAACCCCTAAAGAATGCCATGTAAATGCAATGATTCGGTCAGGAACATAGATCTCTATGTGTCTATGACCAATGAAATGCAAATGCAAAGAAGAGCACGTACTGTCATACCTGTTTGGGGATTTAGGTGTGAAATGATTCCGATGAGACCTGTCAATCATCCGGAACTCCCTTCGAGATAATTGAAAGGCTCAAAGTCTTTAGGGATTTGGAATTCTCATCAGATTCTAAGCACCTGGAAATTGCGTCAAGTACTTGAAACTTCAAAAATCTAATTCTTATGTCAGACATTTGAAAACATTTACTAAACTTCTGGAAATCACATCAGATGTTTAGGAAGACAAACATTTGGAAATCACATCAAGCGTTTAAAGGTTCAAATATCTGGAATTCACACTAGACATTTGAAAACATTTTATAAATAAATACTTGGAATTCTCATCAAGTACAAAGATGACTGAATAAACTCAGGATTTCAAAGACAATTTTTGGTCTTTGAGGAAAAATTCAATGAAAGTCCACACATGATGGCTTTATCAAGCTTCTACCGGAAAAATTATCACCAGGACAATTTTCAGTTATAGCGTGAATCTCTTGAACATGCTAAATCAGACACTTTTGGTGTGAAAATGCTTTTTCACTCGCTCTCATTTAAGAAGGGTTATTTGTCCCGACCATTGATGCGGGAATATATCACTCGATCTTATCATCATCTTGTCGACAAGAGTTCGAATTTTCTTGCAATCGCACGACCTTACCAATCGAGAGGTCCTTGTCAATGACTGTAATGCAGGCTTGGTCAATGGCTTAACAAAGGGATTCTTCGAGTCAAAGCAAATTGAACGAATGATTATGTAATCATCTCTAGGTTTACAAGTCAAGAACCCTGCAAAATGATAAAGAAATAATCTTGCTCGCACTTCTTCGAGCAATGCTTAAAACATGTGATTTCCTATGTTAATTCAAGTGCCCTAATCTGAAGAGACTTTGTAAGGGACGTAACATAGGCTGGGTTCATGGGTTGAGAAACGAAAGGATCGTTAGGCTCAAAGATGTGTATAGGGGTCAAAGTTGGTGATCATCTTGACATTACCACCAGTTTTTCTTCACCACGGATTGTCTTCTTGACAGATTTCATTATTGGCTCAAAAGTTTATCACCCGATGCCAATGATTATTCAACTGGAGATCTTTTCTCAACATTTTTTTTTTTTTGATGACGGGCATCGATCAAGCACACTGTTTTTTTTTTATGCCCCCCAATTCATCAGTCATTTCTCTCTTCTTTTCACGGGCATTGGCCTTGCTTTTACCAGGCACACTGCTTTTTCATGCCCCTTAGTTCTATTTTGATTTCAGTTCTTGCGCACAATGCATGTGTCAAGTATACTTTAAATGACGCTCGAACTTTCAGGGGTCTTCATTTGTCTCTTGCCTTACCCTAGTGTGGGCGATGATCATCAACTTGGGTTTTAAAAGAAATGAAATAGCAGGCTCAAGTGGGCTATTCAAAGGATATAAGTGTGTAGGATAGTGAAAGAAATGCTCTTCGTCACCCTAAGGCACTTAAATTAGCACATGAATTCAATGTAATAGCACAACTTGAAGATTGATGCAAGTGAGAGCAAGAAAATTTCAATTCATTTTCCTCACTTCATGATGTCATTTTTATCTCCCAGTTGCCCCAATGTGGGGTGGTTCTTGACAAGGGTAATTTGAAAAGAACATCCATAAGTGTATGGGCTCAAAAATGGTTAAGCAATGGAACACCTGTAGTGTTTGGAATAGAGAAATGAACGCCTCTCGTCATTTCAGCTGTCGTACTTTTCGCAAGAAAATTCTTCACCTTGAAATACAAAATGTTTCCACACTCACCTCACAATATATAGACAGGGGACGGTGTATGGGATTAGGCTTGCCTTTCACACCTCATTTAGCATGCTCAAGTAACTCGACCTCTTTTACTGAATTTTATCCATTTTGATAAATTTCAAGTGAAATTGACAAATTACACAATATCATGTGAAAGCATTCTATAAAGACAAAGAGGGCATGCTCATAAAGTCAAAACTATTATGTGTCCATGTCTTGCCCTTCCTTTGTAAAGGAGCTCAATAAGATACCATCATTCACATCCACTCTTTGCCCCTGCAAAAATAAAGTATGCAACATTATACACTAAAGATTTGACCAACTTTGAGTGAGGAAAAGGTTTTCACGAGCCCTTTTATTCATAGATAGTATTTCTTTACAGCATCAGAATTTACAGGATTTGTGAATTCCCGCCCATCCATTTCTGCCAAAATTAAAGCACCTCCAGGAAGTACTTTCTTCACAACGTATGGCCCACTGTAATTCGGAGTGAATTTGCCCCCAAAATCTAGAATTGGATTGGACTATTTTCACATATTTGCATGCTATAAGACCGTCCTTGAAACATATAGTAGATAAATCAAGAAGACAAACAGAGTAAACTACATCTTTTGTTATTTATTTATTTATTTATTTATTTTGAAATTCTTTGGCAAAACTTTTTTTTTGAAACATTTTGACACAAGAAAGCATGATGAAGCCCGGCCTCGAGAATTCTCCTTGGATTTTTCTTTTCTTTTATCGATTTGGATATCATCACCGGGCTGGTTCGGAGTACCTCATCATGCCCTCAAAATAAAATTTGTAATTTTATTGAAATTCATCAATAAATTACATTTATTAAATGAAAAAAAAAAGCAACACTCAAGAATTAAAAGGAAAGTGGAAACATTTCTCGAAAAACAATGAAAATTCTCACGCATGGGAATATGCAAAAACAGTAAAAGAGTTACTCTTGTGGGCCAAAGCCCATCTCTTAAAGGGGTCCTTCATCGATAGCTCCTATGATGAGATCGTCGAAGAAGCTTGCAACTCCTTCCGGTTCATCCTTAGGGTTTTCGCCTTCGGGGTATCGAATCATCCATGCCACCCCATCCATCCGGGATTATCTCACGAGGATCAATGTAGTAACTGGGAGGGGCTGAATACTTCACCAAGTAATCAAACTTGCCACTAGGCTACACCCGAGTGTCTATTACTTCAGCTTCATCCTGCATCATTCTTGGAGGACCGGGGAATATTTCGTGAATGCTCGGGGGTAATGGGTTTTGCCTCCCTCGCCTTTGGTCAGGTGGTGGGTTCCGCCCTCCCTATCTTCGTCCTCCAGGACTTTCCCCTCCTCTTCCAGCAGCATGGGGCCTCTGAGGGGCTTCATTGGGACTTTGAATACCCTAACTATTTCTTCCAAGGCCACTACTAGGAACAAAACCATTCACATCCATCATCCTTTCCATCATAAGGGCAGCATTTGAAGCTTCAGAAGTGGGTGGTGGTGAGTCTTGAGATGCATGTATGGTGGACACCAACTCAAATGAGTGGTAACTCGATTCGGATTCAATGTCTGGTTCCATGATAGCATTGACCGTATCCTCATGCATCATTTGAAACACGGTGGGCTCAACATCAAAAATGGCATTCACAACTTCTGGGTGGTCAGGGAGTGGGTTATTCTAGATGTTCAGCTGTCCATCACGGAATGAGACCACCTTGGCATCCAAAAGATTTTGGATTTTGTGTTGCAATGTATAGCAATCGTCAACAGAATGCCCTACCTCCCCCATATGCTAAGCACACGTCTTGGACGAATCATAGTTGGGGAAACGCTCGGGATTAGGTCGCTTAGGCTCCTTAGCGAGTAATCCATTTTTCTGAAGAGTCGGCAAGATCTTAGACAATGGCTTAGGAAGAGGCGTAAATTGACGCTGTAAGAGTTCTTCTGGCTGGCCAAAGAATGGTCGTGCTCCTCCCCGTTGAGTGTTTGAAATTGGGCGAGGTGCCCGAACATAAGCTGCATTAACCTCTGCTATAGGTTCCTTATCCTTCTTGGCAAAGACTCCCCTATATGAGCTGGTTTGATCAGACGCCCATCCATCACGCAAGGCTACTTCAATTCGCTTGCCAACAAGAACTAGCTGATTGAACGACTTGGCAGTCGATCCTAACATTCGATTTCGGTATTCAGGTGGGAGCGTCTTCATGAACAAATCCATCAGCTCATTTTTAGTTGGCTCCGGAGTAATTTGAGCGGCTACAGTCCTCCATCTCGTGACATAGGCCTTGAAAGATTCTGTCTTCTTCTTCTCAGTGCGAAGTAAATGCTCTCGAGATGGAGTGACATTAATATTATACTCGTACTGCTTGAAGAAGGCATCAGTCAAATCCTCCCAAGTCTCTAGGAGATTAATCTTCTTCATAATATACCACCGGAGTGCTTTGGTCTGTCGGGCTTGCCTGAAATTGCTGAATCATCGGGGTATGTTATCAACATATGGGGTCATCCTAACCACATAAGTCTCGCAAATGGATCTTTGGGCAAGAAGTGCCATTATACTTTTCAAAGTCTGGCATTTTGAACTTCTTTGGTATCTTGATCTTTGCATAATGGGATAGATCAGTTGGGTCTTGGCTAAATGCACCCTGCAGCTGCTTAAGTTTCTCCTCAATTTTCGCCAGGCGTTTTTCTTGCTCAGTCTTCGGTACAGCCGTCTGTATCACTTGTATCTCCTCATCAACAATGATTTGAGGCGTGTCAGTAGTTTTCTCCCTAGAGACATCATTAGAGCTTGATGGGCCACTTGTGGATATATTCTTGCCTTTATCTTTCGGATCAGCCATAGGAGCATGTTGTGGTAACATCACTTCAACTTGCGGAGGTGGAGGGGCAGTGTTTGCTTGAAGAGAATCGATTTGTTTAGAGAGCTGCTCAAGGACATTCAGGACTTGCTTCATTTCTGTTTCGAGGGCAACGACACGAGCTTGTTCAGCACCACGCATTTGTTCGGCGTCATCAGCCATTGTTACTCTAGAACGAGTACGGATTGGTGATCTTGGGTGAGCCGTGTTGTTACCTAAGGAGAGAAAGAGATAATATGAAACAATGACAAGATAAGAAAATGGCCCATGACAATGGTCTAATCATCTCATTTTATTTATTTTAAATATTTGAACCAAACTCCCTAACAATGAACCAAACTTCCTAACAATGAACTAAGAATTGAAATTCAAATCCCTAAACATTGAACTAAAATTGAAAAGACTGAATTGAAATCAAGATCTCTAAAACATTGAACATTTCATTTTATATGCTTTCGGGAACCCAACGCCTTGCGAAGCTTCTTATTTTCAGCTTCAATCATTTCCACTTTTTGCTTAAGATGCTCAATTTGTGCTCGTTGGGTGGGCTTCTCGGTCACATAAGGGACCACTGGACATAAGGCCTAGTCGCTTTGATCTAACTGGTCCAGCCATATTTTGAGCTCTTTTTTGGAGAGGAAATGAATTGTACATCGGTTTTCCCCATTGCATATAAGACAAGACTGACGACGAAACCTATTGTCATTGGACCGACAAAATTACAATAAAATAAGTAAATTGCAAAGTAAGAGTTTAAACAACTTACTTTTACCAAAAAAGGGATGACAATCACATAGACACACGCATGAAATGTGCGGCTCGATTTCTATCTAGATGGCTTAACAAAGTGGAGCTAAGGGGATGATCTGACCGTTGCAGTCTCGCATTAACGTCAGGTCCCTTTAACTCCGGCTTAGTCGAATGGAATGTCCAATAATCACGCAATCTCGCGGATATGGACAAACACATTTGACACCATGGAAGAAATTTCGAGGAAGAGAATGTCAACCTCTACATAGCAGTCTCGCTTTAAAGGAAGTGTCCTTCTCAACACCATCCTAGAAATCTTATCGCAGCCCAGGTTCCGACTATAGGTCGTGTGTGCAATGTGTAGTGCTAAAACAATTTAAAAATCATGCACAACAATTTATAATACAAACAACACTTCAATATAAGGAAAAATAAATCATTCATCTTTACACCCTCCCCGCAAGACAAGGATTAGCAAAGACTACTCCCCTTATACCTACCATCTGCAAGAACATTTAACACCTTAGAAATGTTAGTGACATACCTGGTGTCCTTGCTGCCAAAAAAAAATATTTTTTTAAAAGAAACAGGCCTATGTCCACCATGAGTTTTAACTCTAAGTCCCCAGCGAGTCGCCAAGCTGTCGCGACCTGATTTTTTTTCGAAGGGTGAATCACCTAAAACTAGGTTAATGGATTACTAAGTCCGAAGACTTGGCGCAGACTCTCCCAAGCCCTACCAATCGCGACTTGATACTAAAAAAGACCCATTAAAACATGCAATTATATTACAAATTGGAGCCGCCACTAACCAATTAGGGCTGATTAGAAACCCAGGTAAAGTATGGGAGAACACTTTACCTTTTATGAACCAGAGATTTAATGGATTCGGGGACATGGTTACACTAGATTAATCTAACGCCCTTTCGGTACCTTAAAAAAAAAAATTTTTTGCAGGCAGTCTTGATTAATTTTAACCTAAGATACTAACATGCAAATGGTGGTCATGCGGGAGCACTATCAATTAAATAACATTCAATAAATCAAAATGCTAAGAAATTATAAACCACAACTTTATTAAAGTCCACTCTCTAAGAAGACATTTAAAAAAAATGCTAATAAAAATGCATGCCCTAAACATGATTTTTTAAATGACATGATATCTAATTAAATGCATGATATCTAAATAGATGCAATCTTAATCTAAACTTAATATGCATGAATTTTACTTTAACGATATGTGAAATGCAATTTATATGGCCTAATTTGAACTATATCTTTGCAATCTAATTTATACAATCCTAAATGTGCATATACTACATGACATGGGATGCATGACATAACAATTCTATATGCATGTTCTTTTTGTGATTTTTTTTAATGATTCTTTTTTTTAATGTATGCAACCTACACTAAACAATGATGATATGAAATGGGATTAATTATGAACTAATTTATTAATTAACCAAGTAAATGACTTTTTTTATTTTTTATTAAAAATGTTAATTATATGCAATTAAAAATTACACGATGGGATTACTAAAACATGATAATATGATGCAATCCTAATTTATTAATATGCAAACTCTAATTAAATGTGCCTATTATGCAAACTAGTTAATATGCACCTATTCTTTTATATCATGCAAAATTTCCCTAAAAAATGTTTAAATCCAATCCTAACTAAAAAAAAAAACTATCTAAGGGTGAAATTCTAAAAAAAAAAAAAAATCCTAAAGGTTAATTTATTAAACCTATTGTGTCTTAATTTAATAAACCTATATGACCTACATGCTCATGCAAATTTTTAACTTTTCACTATTCCCTTTTTTATAATTTTTTTCATTTTTTCAAACAAGTAATTATTTTTACATAAAAACTAAGATAAGAGTTAAAATAATCAAAAAGATAATCCGTTGTCTCATGGATTAAATTAATAATTATTTTAACTCTACAATCACAATAAGGAAAACAAAATAATTAAAAATTTAGTCCGAAGTCTTACGGACCAAATTAAATAATTATTGTGATTTAACAATGAAATTCTACCTAAACAAACTCAAAATTAGTATAATTAAAAAATGACCCGATGTCTCTCGGATCAAATTAATAACTATAGTAATTTGAGATAAAAATCTACGGATAATGAATATAGAAATTGCAAATATTAACACCCAACATTTAAATAATTAAACTAAACATGCTATCAAATGAAATAAACAGAAAAATTAACCTAAAAGATAAAACAAGTAATGAAATAAACTAAACTCAAAAAATGAAAAGTAAAAGTAAAAAAAAAAAAAAAAAAACTACCTAAGGAGAGAGGACAGCAACGGGGATGGGATAACCAAAAGGGGGTGGCAGCTCGCGTCGATCTCCGGCGAGGTTCGGGTGGCAACCGGACTGCAACAAAGATAGAGGATGCAACAAGTGGCGGAGCTCGGGGCGGAGAACCGGCGGTTCGGCATCGCTCGGTAGGTGGAGCGAGACTGGAGGCGTCGCGTGGTGAGGCGGCGGCTTCGCGGGTCGCGGCTGCGGCGTTGCGGTGGTCTCGTGGACGGGCGGCTCGGGCTTCTGTGCTGCAGGCGTTCGGGCTTGCGGGTTGTTGCGTCGGAGGCGCTCGGCGTCCGATGGTGTTGAGCAGTGACGAGCGCGGCGAGGTGGGGCCGATGGTGCGAGCTGCACGTCAGGGGGCGGATCGGGAAGTTGCGGAGTGAGGCAATCGGCACGGCGGTCGTGGCTGGCTTCGAGGCGGCAAGCGGCGCGGGTCGCGGAACATCGGGCGGCGAGGCGTCCGGTGTTGATGCGAGGCACGGCGAGGAGCTCGTGGAGAAGAATAACAGTTCTTCTTTCTTTTTTTTTTACTCGCACATCCCCTTCGTAGGTTTGCTTTCCTTCTGCTGGTATCCTTTTTGCAAAAGTCAAATCCCTCTTTTTGTCTTCTACTTTTTGACTTGAGAAAAACAAAGAAGCCCTCTCTTCAATTCTTTTGATTCCCTCAATGAAGAGAAGCCCCCTTCCCCTTTCTCTTTTGACTTTTCTTGCTCTGTTTTCACCTTTTTCTCACTCTCTCTTCGTACATCCTCTGCTGCACTTTTCAGCAGAAGAAAAAAGTGCTCCATTTGCTGACCTTGGGAACCAGCAAAAGAAAGCCAATATTTTCCTATTTTTTTGACGGAAGACGAAGTGAAGCCCCCTTCACAAATGACGCAACGTGTCCCTTTTATGGTACAAGACTTCCATTTAACATTGGAAAGTCAGAACCCATGCTCCTTTGTTCGTGGGGATTGCCGAAATCTTAGCCCTGATTTGTTGCCGTAAATCCCTCACTTTCTTTTGCAATTCATTTATATTGCTGCGAACATGTCCAGATTCACGCCCAATATTCGAGTGAGTGTCTATTCTTTCCATATCGCTAGACAAATCCCATTAATTCCCCTCATTAATTTCATTTTTTTTTTAATTTTGAAATGAAGATATGCGTTCAACAATAAAAATGCTTCATAATTCAAAATTTGTTTTTGTTTTTTTTGAAATCTCCCTCCACAAACCCAAATGCTTTATTTTATTTATTATCTTCTATTTTAAAAATAAAAAATTTGATCCTAAATTAGGTGTCAACACCATTCATAACCGGCACATCTCCATTTTGAATCTCACATATTCTATATCTGCAACATAATGTCTAGACTTTTCCTAAGTTAATTTGCTTTCGTAGAATCCTCCGGATATGCTATCTCCCTTTAAGTGTTCGTGGCTATTTGTGTTAGACCAGGCATCTTAACTTCGGAGTAATGGGACAAGGGAAAAACCATTAATTAGGAATGTAATGATTCCTTTTTTAAGTATAAATGCCTCCCAAAAATGAGTACTTGGTACTTTCCCTGGACGTAATGGGCTTTACAAAGGGATTATCATAAAAACTGTCCGTCTAGAAAATATTCTCTACAAACAGCTTCGATTGCTATCCTAGTGAGAACGATGGACGGTTACTCGAATGCGAATGTTGATCAAGTTTGCTTTTGGATAATCTTTGTGACATCCTCGTTCCAACCCAATTTTTCAAAATGTAATTGTTTTGGCAAGCAATCGTTGGGCGAGATCATCTTGAGGATCAATAAATCATGAGGGCATTAAGAATGCCACTTTGGGGCGAAAACTCGGTTTTCATTGGTGAGACGTAAAAGTTCGGGAAGTGGAAGCGAACCACAAGCAAGAACCTAAATGGGCCCAAGCCCACGAGCAAGGCCCAAGTGGGCCAACGCCCTTAATGGGCTCCCAAGGGCCAAGCCCATGAGGTGGGTGGGCCAAAAAGGGAAGTTGATAGGCTCTCCTAGCCTTTATGACCATCATGGCATAATCTTGGCATTTAATACATGAAGGGACATGAATAGTGCGAGATCTTGGTGAAAAGGCCGAAATGCCCTTCCATTAGACTAAGGACAAAAGGACCAAGATGGAAATTGGCAAGGCAAGTGGCGGCACATGCATGGAGGGGGCCTGCAATGTGAAGAAGCTTAAAGCCTAGACTAGCCTATTCTAAACCCTACACACTTAAGTGCAATCCCTTCATTAATTACCTCGGATTTTCTCTCTTCAAGATGTCGCTTCCATATTAATTGAACCCTAGATTTGAGGGATTTGGAAGACTTGGAATGTAATGCATTGAATGGACTAGACCTCTCTCTCACTATCTCTCCTCTCCCTCCCTCATTATCGGCACCCCCCTTACTCTCACTTTCTCTCATTTTTCTCACTTAAAACTACTCAAACTCACTTTTTGCTCTCCCTCTTGGTGTGATTGAAACCCCATAGACATCCTCATCTTCATTCAAGCTTGTTCTTCCATTTTTCCTCTTGTTTTCTCCTCACCAGCAACCATTCGTTGAACCCCTGATGTTGGACCACCTCTCGCGTTGTCGCACCCTAGCTCATAGCTGAGAGGACTAGTAACAACACCTAGAGGGGGTGAATAGGTGTTTAAACAAAATCTTGGCAAATATATGCGGAATAAAATAAGTTGTGAGCAAAGTCTGAAGAACAGCAGACTTTGAGTGAGATCAGACTTTAACACAATAAAGAGTTTAGAGAAGAGAATAAGAACACAATGTTTATAGTGGTTCGGCTTAATCCAAGCCTACGTCCACTCTCCCACGCTAACAGCCTTCTTGGCTGGATTCCACTATGCAATCAACAAGAGATTACAACTTTGAGTGCAAACACTTAGTAGTAGATCACACTATCTCACTAAGTCACTCTTTTGGTATTTCTCTCAAGATCACAAACGTTTAAGCTCACGAGAGACAAGTGTATGATAGAAAATCGCTCAAACTTTGGAATTATAAATTCTACACTCTATCTCTTACTTGCTCATCGGTCCTTCATCTCCTTAAATACTCCTCCACTTCCAAAACTAGCCGTTGGACAGTATCCCGAGGATCGTCTTCCAATATACCCATTGGACATATCTGTATCTAGAAGATTTGGTAGCCGTTGAGTGACAAAGGTAGAATCCCAAATTGATTCCGATCGCCCATACAAACGAAATCTTGGTTTCCATAAGTAAAGCTTCTTCGTATAGAAAGTTCTTGTCTTCAAGATCTAATTGTCAATCAATTAGATTGATTCAATCAAATCAATCTTGATGTAGAATCCAAACCAGATCACTAGCCGTTATATCTTCGGGGCTTGAGTTACGTTCTGTTGAATCTGGATGTAAAGTCTGAGAGCAATAGACTTTACAATCTGAGTCTGAGTGCGATAGACTTTGCAATCTGGGTCTGAACAGATTTAGCTTTAAGGTCTGAACACAGTCTGTTATGTTCTGTTTCAGCATAGAGTCTGTCTTCTGATTCAGCTTTAGCATAGAGTCTGTATTCTGGTTCTTCATTCACGTTTAGTCTGGAATTTGTCAGAGTTGACAGACTTCTGATGTAGAACAGACTTTGACACTAAAGTCTAGCAGTCTTCGACTTTGATACGTAAAATCTGAAATCTTTAGAATATACTTTGGACATGTGTTCCGTTCAGTCTTCTGGCCGTCTTCAAACTTTGACAATATCCTTTACATGTTCTATCATCTGCATGGTCTATTACTTAACCATTAAACATGTTAGTAGCCTTTGATTTATTTTGTCATCTTCAAAACATCATGGGATTTCCCTAACAACAGCCGACTGACCAGCCCTCCTCAAGAGTTGTTCGGTATTGTGCAGCCCTCACCGGCGCTCCTTCTCCCTCATTTCTTCTTCATTTTGGTCCCATGCGAAGTCTGGAGGCCAACCAACGTGCCATCGCCGAAGCATCGCCCAGCTCACCTATGCAATATACACACGCGACCAGTTACTGTCCAGCTTTGTCGCACCACCCCTGTTGCTTTACGAAGCTTGGATTAGTTTGTTAGTAGCTTTCTAGCCATTGATTAGGGTTATCGTTGCATTTAGGGAGTAGTTTATGACTTATTTGTGGTTAAATGATGATTTGTTAGTGTGATAAGTGGATGTTGTGAGATATGTGATTATTAGGCTTAAATAGGTTATCAAACGTTTACCGATAGGTTATCGGGTCAAAGCGATAGATTATTAGACTATTGGCGATAGGTTATCAGACTTTTGGTGATAGGTTATTGGATCGTGGGTGATAAGCTATCGAGCCTAGAACGATAAGTTATCATGTTAGGGTGATAGGTTATCGGGTTTTGAATGATAAGTTATCGGATTGTTAATGATAAGTTAGTGGGTTTTGATGATAGGTTATCACATTAAGGGCGATAAGCTATCGGGTTATGATAAGTGAAATTGATATGTCGTTTTATTATGCCATAATGTGATAAAATACTATTATGTGATGTAGGCTTATATGGGGTACGTATTATATACTAAATAGGTTATGTGATATAAGTGCTAAAAGGGTTATATGCGTTATGTGTTGTACATATTTGATGTATGTATGTGATATGTACGTCATATTAATTGAAGGATGAACAATGTGATGGGGTATTATGGCCCATGGTAAATTATTTGGACATATTATTGGTTATGATGGCACGTGATAAATGGTTTTGAAATATTATGATTATTTTATTGAGCGATCCATGTGCCATGGGTTCATGAATTAAATGGTGCATTTATATAATGTAATACGATGCACGTGTGTAATATGATGGCATGTGATAAATGATGTCGCATATCGCATGAGTATCACATGGATTAATGAGAAATATATGAAAAGAATTGTATGATGATGTGTCCGTATGATCACCTTAGACCCTAATGCATTTTACGCAAAGTGTGAACCCATCTTAGTGCGTTTTACATGGGACGATACCAGATTAAGTTTAGATGCCCCCAAGTTAATGGGATGC
The DNA here is from genome assembly GCA_014182715.1 of Eucalyptus cloeziana. NCBI lineage: Eukaryota > Viridiplantae > Streptophyta > Magnoliopsida > Myrtales > Myrtaceae > Eucalyptus > Eucalyptus cloeziana. The sequence goes on from CM024644.1 coordinate 3,115,413, forward strand.
CGTTTGCGAACGGGTTTTGGAACAAAGCTCCTTACAAGAATGACCGTGTTGATGTGTTTTACGTGGGACGATACCGTGCTCGATGTAGTGAAACGATGCCCGGTTACATCGGATGACTACGAACCTTTAGGTTGACCTCAGGTTCTAAGTGGTCGTAATAATCAAGACATATTTCTATGGAAAGTACATGAGATTCGTAGTGTTCAGGTCTGGATTATTGCATGGCACATGCATGTGATTTAACTATATTATGCATTCGTATGTCTGGCTCAGGAGCATGGAGAATATGATGGAAATTACCTATGTGTTATATTGATGGCCTTAAATAATTGATTCGTTTTTATGTGAATAGTTAGGGTAAAGCGAGAGGAGATTTGCTATGTTTTTCCATCGATAGATTATTGCATGTTTAAGGCACTTTCAAGGTGAACAGCTTTCCTACGCGAGGTCTAAGAAGTTCACTCATTAAGTTTATCTCATATTTGTTTGTTGAATATTTACAGGCCTTAGGAATGGCTGAGCCATTCCGTCAAATTCGGTTCTACCTCCCCATTGAGCATAGTCAGGAGGTGACAGAGTATCATATACCGAGAGGGGCTGATGCGCATTACATGCGTTACGTCATGACTATCCGGGTCAATGAAGGTCTACTTAATCTCGTGCCACACCAATTCGTGGCTTGGTATTTTTGGGTGGGCAACTAGGGCCATGGTTCCATCCACGGCTTCGACAATCAGCTAGGTGTCGAAGGCTCTTGGGGAGGCATCAGCTGGGATGCCAAGGATGGAGACGTTCTCGATGGGGAAGTGTCTGACCCCGAGTTGATCGCCAAGACGGAGCCATGGATCCCGGAGGCCATTGAAGCTTAGGTAGTAGTGGGGTTGATGATACCTTTTGAACTATCCTTGTAGTATTAGTATTAGAAGTGTTAGGTGTACCCCGAGCCCTTTTTGGTAGAAGGTTGTGGTAGAGTGGTTAGGCGTATTGGAGTGATGAAGCTAGTTGTTAAACTTATGATTTTGATGTGTATGAAATATTGACTTATGATATATATACACACACACACACACAATTATGTTTTTAATTATCCTTGTCTGTTGAATGGTTAGATATTTGTTTTCGCTTTCGCTTGTGCAAATTATCGTTATTATGAATTGGATCGGTGACGTCTCCTAGGACGTCACAAGCAAATGACCAAAAGGGAAAGTAGTGTCAAGCGAGAGACGTCAAGCGGTCGTATGTGGATCAAGGTGTGACAATCTTTGTCCAGCAAATGTGACATCCTGAAATTTCAATTCTGTTTTCAATTAAATAAATCGAGTCTTTCATCGACGCGTCTATAGTTCTATTCTCTAAGCTGATCACTTATGAGATAACTAGATTATCGAGAGAAGCCATCAAGGAATTTCAATGCAATAAACTTGAGAATTTGACTAGGAATCAACTACTTGACCGTGCTCATCTGCAAAGATTATTACAGCACAGTTAAAAATCGATCAGAGATAGGTCGTTTCGACTAAGATAGGTAATCAAAGTGTGGGTGATTCCACCAGATTGCAAAATTCTCGTCGATAGGCACTAGACCGATATTTCTATCGTTTTGATACCCTATGCCCGTATTTGAAACATTGAGATTCTCACGACAACCGAGGGTCGCAATGTGTCGAAGATGTATATTGTGACTCGAAATAAATCGATCACGGGTTAATTGCACCAAAAATCTCTAAAAGCTACCCAGTCAGTTAGGTCACGCTAAAATCGCACCAGATTGAAATTAACCGCGTATTTAAATCCGATTTCAGAAATTGAAAGTTTTGTCATATCACGAGTTATTTTAGGAACATCGACTCATCTTCCGAAAATTTTTCCGCAAATCGAGATTTTGGCGGAAAAGTCAAAATAGGGCCATTTTCATCCGAAAAATTCAAAGGATCGTTTTTTATCGTGTTTTTGGGATGCAAGTTGGTTCTATTAGCGAGGAAAAATGCTAATTTGATCGAGGACACCTTGGTCGAATTTATGGGGGCCAAATTGAATTAATTCAAAGGGGAAATGAAGTAGTTTTGGGGAAAATTTGTGCAATTTCGTAGCCCCCATGCCCCTCAACTTTTGAACCACTTCCAAGACTTCCCAAGAAAGCTTTGTGGACTGCTTTTGGGCTGAGGAAGCTAGCAAACCGGTGGGACCTCTTCAAAGGGGGACAAAGGGATAGGATGAAGCTTGGAGGGGCCCTCATGGATTTGTTGTCCCATTTCTTCCTCCCTCAACCTTGCTTTCCCCATTAGAAACACCTTGGAGCTCTGAAAATTGTAGGAAAACCGAGCATCAGCCCCTCCTTGCCGTCCGAAGCCGCCGCTTGCCTGTCAGACTGCCAGCACGTTGCTCATCGCGCGCCCGAGTTCTCGGCGAACCAACCGCTGCACCGCTTGTGTCAGAGCTCCTCTCACCGTGTTCCTCACCATTTGACCGCTATAGCTCCGCTTGGAAGCCGTACCGTTACCATTCAGCCACCGCCTACCGTCGGAGTAGCCCGCCTAGACCGATGCTGCCTCCGCCGATCCTGTCTCGCCGAACTAGTCGTCCAGCTCTCCCCTCAACCCAGCAACAAAACCAAAACCCAGCAAGAAGCCGTGGGCTTTGAGGCCTATTTCCAAGCTTTTTCGAGCCTTGGTTGGTACCGCTGCTTCGGAGTTTGTCGCTCATCTCCGCCTAGATGTCGCCGTGAACTCATCAAAATTCAAAACCGGTGAGTTTACTCACTAAACTCTGCTTATGGAGTTAATTATGCTTAAGGGTTTATTAGTTTAGGTTAAGTATAGATTAGGTGGTTATTTATAATGGATTAGAAATTTAATTATTTGTTTGTGCATGTTAGGTGGTTAGAGTAGCTTAATTAGCGACTAGATAGATCATAGTATTTATTTAGATAGGTTCAAAATTTTTCCGAGCCCGTTTCGGTATTTAATTAGGCTTTTCCGGCCTAAGTTTGTATTTTTGGTATTTATTGATATTTATTTAATTAATTTTTATAATTATTTAATTATTTATTATTTTCCAAAAATTAGACCGGAATAGTCGGTGACCAGAGTTTTGTGTTGATTGCAATGGTGTGATTGGTTTATTTAATTGAATGCTATTTTGTGCTAATTGAGTGGAATTTGTAATTTTGGGAATTTATCCCAAAATTGAGTATTTTCGGTTTTTAATCACGAAACAACGGGCGCCAGTTTATAAACGCCAAAAATATTCTAGTAGACTATATTAAATGGTGGGATTTTTTAAAAGGAAAATATTGTATTTTGGCTAAGGTCGACCGTGTACCCACACACGATTATTTTTATTAGGAATGATAAAAATAGTGAAATTCTCAGTTGGTGAGAACAGTATACTATATCAACCTACGGGCCTTGATATATCAGCTTAGAGTGAACAGTATACTTTATTAGCTTAGAGTGAGTAGTATACTTTATCAACTTAGATTGAGCATCATCGGTATACTATATCAGCTTGAGGGCTTGATATATCATCTTAGTGTGAGCAGTATACCTTAGCAACTTCTGGTGAGCATTATTAGTATACTATATCAGCCTACGGGCCTTGATATATTAGCTTAGAGTGAGCAATATATTTTATCAGCTTAGAGTGAGCTATATTATTTATCAACTTAGAGTGAGCTATATTATTTATCAGCTTTTGGTTAGCTATACTATTTATCTTCAGCTTAGGGTGAGCAGTTCTTGATGTGATCGAACTTGATAGATAGTATTGAATGGGTTGATCGAGAGATGATATTGATGGTATGGAATCGATTTGATCGATTGATTGATGACTCAATTTGATTTGATAATTTGATTTGAATTGAAGTGATTCTGGATATATGAATCGTATTGACTTGTAGGAAGGAACTAAGACAAAGGTAAGTCACCTATCTCTTGTGTGCATTGTGACATCCTGAAATTTCAATTCTATTTTCAATTAAATAAATCGGGCCTTTCATCGACGCACCTATAGTGCTATTCTCTAGTTGATCACTCATAAGATAACTAGATTATCAGAGTAAGCCATTAAAGGATTTTAATGCAATAGACTTGAGAATTCGACCAGGAATCGACTACTCGACCGTACTCATCTGCAAAGATCATTACGGCACAGTTAAAAATCGATCAGAGATCAGAGATGGGTCGTTTCAACTGAGATAGGTGATCAAAGTGTGGATGATGCCGCCAGATCGCAAAATTCTCCTTAATCGACACTAGGTCGATTTTTCTGTCTTTTTTGTACCTTGTGTTCGTTTTTGAAACCTCGAGATTTTCACAACAACCGAGAGTCTCCAATGTGTCGAAGATGTACAATGTGACTCGAAATAAATCGATCACGGGTCAATTGCACTAAAAATTTCTAAAAGCTACCCGGTAGGCTAGGTCATGCTAAAATCGCGCCAGATTGAAATTAACCGCGAATTTGAATTCGATTTCAAAAATTGAAAGTTCTACTATGTCGTGAGTCATTTTAGGAACATTGATTCATCCTCCGAAGATTTTTCTGCAAATCGAGATTTTCGACGAAAAGTCAAAATAGGGTCTTTTTCGTCTGGAAAATTCAGAGGGTCGTTTTTTTTCACATTTTTAGGATGCAAGTTGGTTCTATGGGTGAGGAAAAATGTCAATTTGAACGTGGACACCTTAGTGGAATTTTTTAGGGCCAAATTGTATCAATTCAAGAGAGAATTGAAGTGAAATTGGGGGAAACTTGTCCAAAATTTGTAGCCCCCCTTGGTCCACCACCTTTGGACCTCTTCATTAGCTTCTAAAGGAAGTTTGGATGCTGCAAGAGTGCTGAGGAAGCCAGCCAGCCATGTGGGTACTCTTCAAGGAGACAAAAAAGATAGGATGGAGCATGGAGGGACCCTTAAGACTTTGGTTGTCCCCTTCTTCTCCCTTCCGGTCAGTTCCTCCACTTCCAGCAAGCTTGAAGTCTCTGAAAACCAGAAAATCGAGCAGAGTAGCCCCCTCCTCCGTCGAGCAGCTCACCCGTTTGCTAGAGCCACTGCTTGTGCCACCCGAGCCCGCTTGTCCGCTAGTTGTTGCTCACTCGCGCTTGCACGCTATTCTGCGTCTCGCGCCATCCAACAACTGCTCGCAGTCCACCAGGTGATTATTTAATTAATTATTATTTTCCAAAAATTAGACCGAGATAGTTGATGATCGTAATTTCATGATGAGTTCAATCGTGTGATTAATTTATTTAATTGAGTGCTAGTTTGTGCAATTTGAGTGTGAATTGTAATTTTGAGGTATTTATCCCAAAATTTAATAATTTCAGTATTTAATTAGAAAATCACCGAGCATCGGTTTACAGTGCCAAAAATGTTTTTATCGACTATATAATTAGTGGGATTTTATGAAGTAAAGATATTATATTTTTGGCTAAGGCCGACCGTGTACCCACATATGATTATTTTTATCGGGTATAATAAAAGTGGTGAATTGGTTGATTAAGTAGAATTGTATACTATATCAGCCTAAGGGTTTTGATATATCAGCTTAGAGTGAGCACTATACCCTAAGTATCGCACAGCTTTAGTGAGCATTAGCCATATACTATATCAGCCTACGGGCTTTGATATATCAATTTAGAGTGAGCAGTATACGTTGTTATAAGCTTTTGGCAAGCTATGCTATCTATCTTCAGCTTAGGGTGAGCAGTCCTTGATGTGATCGGACTTTATAGATAGTATTGAATGAGTTGACCGAGAGATGGTTTTGATGGCATGGAATCAACTGGGTCGATTGTTTAATGACTCGATCTAATTTGATGCTTTGATGTGTTGAAGTGGTTCGTTGAATTTATAAATTATATCGACTTGTAGAAAGGAACGTAAGCAAATGTAAGTCCTCTGATTTGTGCTTGTGCTTAGGTAGCCCTTGGGATGTATTTTCTTCTAAGTCGGGACTTAGGGGATGAACTTGCTGAGACGTTATCTCACCCCGTTGTGAGATAACATTTTTCAGGTCCTTAGATGGTAGCTCCTCCAGAGCATTTTAGCCAACCAAAGAAGGTCACCGAGCAGGTGTCTTATATTTCGCTGCATGGGAACTCAAGGAGATGGGTCTATGAACTTGTGAGGTCCATGGTCTGGGTTGATGCGAGTCTACCCCCATAAGGTACCCCACCAATACAGATCATGGTATCGTCGTGAGCGGAATGGACAAAAAGAGGGTCCCATATTGAAGTATGAGGTCCCTATGTCGGTGCTGGAGATTGCTTTTGGGAAAGGCACGGCCGACCCACTAGTTGGTTCAGTGGTGGACCCGAGTCCGTCGGAGCTAGGGACCCCGGAGTATTCAGTTGAAGACTCAACTCATTAGAAGATCTGTAGCCTCTAAGCCCCCCTTTTTGCAGACTGTCACGACCCAATTTTTCGGGTTTGCCACCTAGAACTAGGTTGATGGACTACTAAGCCTTTAAGCTTAGCTCGGGCTCTCCCAAGCCCATACCAAATCGCGACTTAAGGTCGATTAGACACCTAAGTAAAATAATGGGAGTATTATTTTACTCCTACGAACCAGAGACTAAGGGTACGAGGACTTGGTTACACTTAGACTATCCTAGTGCCCTTTCGGTACCATTTCTTTTTAATTTTAAAAAATGTTTTGCAGGCAGCTTGATTTGATTTTAATTGAGCTTCCTAACATGTGAGGTGATCATACACGTGCGCATACCACCAATTTAACACATCAAGAAAGCAATTAAATAATGCAAAAACATACCTTAAAGCAACGAAAGCATCTGCAATGTTAAATCAGAATTCACATTAACAATCCTAGATATGATTCCTAATTAACAAGCAATCAATTTTTTGTTTTCACTTTATTTAATGAAAATCATGCGATGCATGCTAATAATCTAATATGACATGATGACATGACCTAAACTATATGACATGAAGAAATGCAATAATTAAATGCAATCTAAATGATCTAATTATAATAACATGCAATGCGATGCAATGACATACAAAATTATTTAAACTAAAATGACATGCCTCATGCAACTTAATATGCGAGCTATATGTCACGTGACATTTATTAAATGACTTAGTCTAATGACAATAAATTTCTAATTAAATGAACTTAATGAAAACTAAATGACGTGCATTTGATGTTTCTATTTTTAAAAATGCAATCTATCCTAAAAATTGAAATTAACTTATGCAAAGACAAATTTTGTATTTTCTTTTATGAAATTCGAATGCAAAAATGATCTAGCTAAATTAAAATTCTATCTAATTTAAAATAAGGATTAGGTCATATCAAATCCTAATTTAAATTAAGATATTATCTCCACCTAATATGCAATCTATTTAATATGCAATGACGTGCGGAGCATGCCCTAATTCTACATGACATATGCATGATATTTTTTATTTTTTAACAATGTTCGAAATTTAAAAATGCCACGTAATTAAACATGCAACTTAAATTAAACAAAAACTAAGATCTTAAATGAATGCACCTTTTTTGTTTTTATATTTTTTAAATCTAAAATAAAATCTATATTCTAGATATGCAAGAAAACAAATTGAAACCTAATTCGAATATCTTTTTGATTTTTCTTAGTTATTTTCTAAAGCAAGCAATTATCAACTAAATCTTAAATCTAAACAAGCAAGATATTCAACAAATAAATGATTAAAATAGATGAAAAAATAACCCGTTATCTCACGAGTCAAATTAACGACTACTTTTAACCCCGAACATCGACAAGAAATCAAAATAATTAAAAATCTAATCCGAAATCTTACGGATCAAATTAATAATTAAATTAATTCAACAATTAATATATCGCAAACAAAATCCCAAAAGTTAATACAATTAAAAAATGACCCGAAATCTTACGGGTCAAATTAATAATTACAATAAACCTTAGGGACAATTCTACGGATAATGCCTACAGAATTCATGAAATGAAAATCACTTCAAATTCACATAATAACTACTAAACCTAAAAGAAATAAATAAAATAAAGTAAATAGAAAAAGAAAATAAAACTACCTAATTTCTTTTTTTTTTTTTTTGTTTTTGTTTTTGTTTTTCTCTTTCCTGCTTTCCCTTTCCACGCACGTTCGTGGGTCTCCAAGGGCGGCAGATCAAACGATCCGGCGAGGGGAACTCCGGCAAGGGTAGATCGGCGGCGACGGCAACACAAGGGCGTGGCTCGGTAATCACGAACGGCGAACGAGACCGGCGAGGGAGCGGTGGCTTCGCGAACCGGCGCGGGTTGCAGGCGGCTGCGGGGCGGTGGTGTCCGGTGTCGCGGCTCTAGCGGCTACAGCTATGGTGTGCGCCGGTCCAAGGGCGGAGGATTCAGGTCACGGTGGCTGAGGCGGAGCCGCTCGAGCGGCGGGCGAGCAACGTGGGCGCGAGTTGCAGGTCGCCGGATCGGGGCTGCGCGGCGGTTCGCGGGCGGAGGATTCCGGCGCGGGCGTCAGGGCAAGCGAGTGTGCTCGTGGGATGCGGCGGCGGCGCGGAGGCGGTCTGCTGCGGCGTCGGGTGAGCAGCGAAAGGGGGGGAACTCCTGGAGAAGAAGCACAGTGCTTCCTCTTTTTTCCTTTTTATTTTTATTTTCCCTCTCCTGCTCTCCTTTACGTCACTTCCCCCTGCACTTTTCACCTTTCTTTCCTTGCTTTTTCCTCTTTGATTCAAGAGAAACCCCTCCAGAACCAAAAACCAAAAAGCCTCCCAAAGAACTAAAAAAAAAAAGCCCCCCCTCACGTTTTTCTCTCCATCCCCCTTATGTATCAATGTTTGGCCCCTTTTATAAGTGAACAAAATGCATCCTTGTGATATATTTCATTGCCAATTTTGCTCGTGTAAAATTCCATTGAATATATCATTTTATCCCACGCAATATTTTTTATTCGATCAAAGACAAATTCCTTTTTTGTGCAAAATATGCATCCCTCAATGTATATTACCTAAATCTATAAAAAAATCTTAACAAAATATTAAAAAAAAAAAAAAAACTTTCCTAAACTACATGCCATGTGATTTTTATTTTGTTTTGTTTTTTTTATTTAGCAAAATCAACCCCAAAAATTTAGGTGTCAACACAGACCTTGTATATATTGGCTATCATTGTATGTGACTTTGTTTGATATGTATAAAGGTGTGATTTGGTTTTCAAAAATTGTGGTTCTACTTTCCTATCCGATCTTCGTGTTGTCTGGGGATTAATTATTCACTTTCGCATGCGCATTAAAATGAATGGATCGGCGATGCGTCCTAGAACGTCACAATTTAATCGACCATCGAGGGATGAGCACGTGCTCGGAGGATCGGGGCGTGACATACATAGGTAACCTTTTAGGTGTATTTCTTTCCTAGTCGGAGTTTAGGGGGTGAACTTGCTGAGATGTCGTCTCATCCCATTGTGGGAGAACATTTACATGTCCTTAGATGGTTGTACCTCCCGAGAGTTTTAGCCAGCTGAAGAAGGTCACCAAGCAGGTATCTTATATTTTGCTTCATGGGGACCCAAGGGGATGGGTCTATGAACTCATGAGGTCCATTGTCTGGGTTGATGAGGGTCTACCCTATAAGGTATCCCATCAATACAGATCGTGGTATCGTCATGAGCGAAATGGACAAAGAGAAGGTCCTCTACCGGAATCTGAGATCCCTATGTCGATGTTGGAGGTAGCTTTTGGAAAAGCTACGGCTGTTTCTCCAGGTGGTTCAGTGGTGGACCCGAGTCGGTCGAACCCAAGGTCCCCAGAGTATTCAGTTAAAGACTTGAATGCTTAGAGGATCTATAGCACTCTACCCCCCTGTAGACCTTGTATATATCGACTAATATTGTATATGACATAGTCTGATTGGTTTGAAAAATTTGTAGCCCTGCTTTTCTATCCCATCTTGTTGTTGTCTGAGAATTTATTTATTCACTTCCACATGCGCATTAAAATGAACAGGTCGGCGACGCATCCTGGGACGTCGCTATTTAATCGACCATCGAGAGATGAGCACGCGCTCGGAGGATCGAGACGTGACAGCAGATATTAGAATCGATAGATAAGAAAGAGCAATTCTCTCCTAACATGAACTAATGATATGCACTATATAGCACTTTCCCTTAGCTCCTAAGCACTTCGATCCTTGGACCATGTTCTCCTTCTCATCCTTGACTACTGGCTCTTTAGGCTGTCTATCCTCTGTTTTATCTTCGATGCACTTCAAATATAGTTGCACAGGTATCATTAAATGAAAATGAGTTGTGTTTGTTGGATGAAATCTCTTAAAGTATTTTGAAGTTGACAAAACATTTTTATCAGTCTAGTCTGAAGACTTACAGACTCTATTGACAAAGTCTAAAGATCAAAGTCTGAAGCTAGCAAGACTCAAGACTTATATTTCAAAGTCTACTCACATGGACAGTTTCCGGGACGACGTTTATTCGATCTTATATGATCTTTATTCTAACGACTAGTGGATATCTTTCTACTGGATTCAGCACTAAACGATCTTACTTTCATATGGAATATGTTTAGATTCTCTAAAGATTTCGCAACTTATATTTGGAAGGATCTACTTATGGAAACCGAGATCCTGATTGTATGGGCGAGCAGGATTGATGGGCTATCAACACTTACCTTAAAGAGCTCGAGATCTCTCTAATTGATTCTGTCCAACGGGTTGATTGGAAGAACTTCTTTGGAAGGTGCTAATGGTATTGAAGGCATGAAGAAGTATATAAGAGAGATGCTCTAGTTGTTGAAGGGTGCGGATAGAAGAATTCCAAAGTCTAAATCTCCTTTTCTATTTTGCGATATCATTCTTTGAGCGTTACATGTAATCAAAAGAGAGATCATATTGTAGTGAGACCTTGAGGAAGTGTAGTAGAGTAATCTACACTGTGGACTCAAGAGCGTGAGACTGTAATCACTCTTATTGATTCTTAGTGAAATCCAGCCAAAGGGGCTGTCCGTGCGGGAGAGTGGACGTAGGCTTGATCTAAGCCGAACCACTATAAATCTGGAGTCTTGATTCTCTATCCCTAATCCTTTATATCGTTAACTGTTTTCATTTGCTGCAATTGTTGGTTTTAAATTACTTATATCTCATTCGGTTTAATTTATTAAAATCACTTTAAACACCTATTCACCCCCCTCTAGGTGCTAATTCTAGTCCTAACAATTGGTATCAGAGCTTGTGTACTTGTTTATAAGAAGTGTCTTTACTTCTAAGTAAAAGATCTATGGCTAGTATGTTGCCTACAGGGTTGGTTGAAGGTCAAAGCAATACCAGACCTCCATACTTTGATGGAAAAGATTACAGCATATGGAAAAATAAGATGAAGGCATTCCTAAGATCGAAAGATCCTTTGGAATGGGAAGTGGTTGATAAAGGAATCATTCCTGCTGCTGCATCAGAATCAGAGAGAGGAAAAGAACCTGTTGTTCCTACTCTTTTGACTCAAGAAGAAATCACCAAGAGACAGACTCTCGACGCCAAAGCTATTTACTCTTTATATTGTGCTTTATCCCCTACTGAATATAACAGAATATCTTCTTATGATACAACAAAAGAAGTATGGGATAGGCTTCACATTACCTATGAAGGAACTGATCGTGTTAAAGAAACAAGGATCAACATTCTCTTGGGACAATATGAAGTCTTTAAGATGAGATCAGGAGAATCAATAACTGACATGTTTAGTCGCTTTACTGAAATTGTGAATGGTCTTGAATATCAGGGACATCCAATCTCAGGACATATGAAGGCAACAAACTTCTTTGAGGACTCTCAAAAGACTGGAATTATATAAAAACCTCAATAAGAGAGACACAGAGGATTGCTCCACTTTCTGTAGATGAATTGGTTGGGACTCTTCAATCCTATGAAGTAGAACAGACCAACGAAGAAAAAGACTCAAAAGTTAAGAAATCTATTGCCTTAAAGTCTAATGACTATTCTGATGTTATAGACTCTGAAGAAGATCTAGATGACGAAGAACTGGCACTTATGATAAAGAGATTCAGAAAGTTGAACAGAAAAGGAAGGAAATTCAATTGGAAGAAACAAAATTCTCAAAAGTTTCAAAACAGGTCAACAGAGGAAGATGATACGAATAAAGAAGTGACTTGCTTTGAATGCAAGAAAAAGGGACACATCAGACCCAACTGTCCTCTGTTAAAGAAGAGAAAAGGGAAGACTGAGAAAAACAGAAAGGCACTCAAAGCAAAGACTTGGAGTGATACTGAATGTGAAGATAGTGACGATGATTATGCCAATATCTTGTTTAATGGCAAAATCGACTCGGACTCGACCTTGATTCGATACGTACACACTTGACTCGGACATAACTCGAGGTTAGTAACTTGAAAATTCCTGTTAAAGTTTCTAAATATATTGATGAACTTTGTCTTAGTCTGAAAACCTCTCTTAAGAGGATCTCCGAATTGAAAAGGGAAAATTCTACATTGAAACAACAGGATAAACTTATGAAAGAAAAGTTTGAAAAACTGGAAAAAGATTTTGCTGTTGTGAAAGAAAACTCGACAAGATTTCAAATGAAAATAATCTTTTGAAAAATGATATCACTAACATATCAAAAAGATTTTCAAATGGTTCTGAAAAGCTGGATAAGATTCTTTCGATACAAAGACCATATTTTGATAAGTTAGGTCTTGGTATGACTTCTGAAACTATTCCACTGATTGATTTTCCGAAGGTAAAAGAAAGAATTAAACAAAGACCAGCTAGAATTGTTTACAAGAATCATTTCCAGAAAGTTTTTGTAAAACCCGTTGGTAGAAATGCTCGAGATGTTCCAAGTGTAAAAGCTTAGAACACTTTGAGAAAGAATGTCCTTTGGTTTGGAGACCTGTTAAAAAGAGCCGTGGCTAAGACTGTCTATTGTTCTAACACTTTTGGACCCAAGATGGTATGGGTACCAAAAAGAGCTTGATTTCTGTTAATTGTAGGTTACTATCAAAAAGAAGATAAAATGGTATCTTGATAGTGGCTGCTCAAGACATATGACAGGAGACTCAAGCTACTTCATAAAACTTATCCAAATAGACGGAGGAAAAGTTTCCTTTGGTGGAAACAACAAATGAAAGATTACTGGTCGAGGAACAGTGAAGATTGGAAGTTTGTCTATCAATAATGTTTCCTTAGTTGAAGGATTAAATTACAATCTGCTTAGCATAACTCAGTTGTGTGATTCTGGTTTCAAGATCAACTTTCAGGAAGAAACGTGCTCTGGAATCAGTAAAGACTTTACTCAATCTTTTACTGGTCGAAGACATGGAAATATCTATCTTCTAGGATGTGAATCAAGAAAGATCACAAAGTGCTTAATATCATTACAAGATGAAGCAAATCTATGGCACAAAAAGCTAGGCCATATCAATATGAAGCAAATCAACAAGATCTCTACAAAGAAACTTGTTCGAGGATTGCCTATTCTGAATTATTCAAAGTCGATCTATGTACACCATGCGTACTTGGGTAAACAAAGGTTAGAAACTATTACAAATCAATAAATAAAGTTTCCACTAATCATGTATTGCAGCTTTTGCACATGGATTTGTTTGGACCTACCGAATGAAAAGCATTGGTGGTAAAAGGTTCTGTCTGCAATAGTGGATGACTATTCACGATTCACTTGGGTCTACTTTCTTACAAGTAAGTCAGAGACTTTCTCTCTCTTTTCAAAATTTGCTAAAAAGGTGCAGAATGAGAAAGGTAACACTATTTCAAGCATTCGTACAGACCATGGAGGTGAGTTTGAAAATCAAGACTTTGCTAATTTTTGTGATGAATTTGGTTTTCAACACAAATTCTCTTCTCCATATACACCAGAACAGAATGGGGTTGTGGAAAGGAAGAATAGGTCTTTACAAGAAATGGCAAGAACACTTTTAATTGGAAATCAAATTTCTTCAAGGTTTTGGGCGTAAGGCTCGTTTCAACCGCTTGCTATATTATAAACCGAGTGTTTTTAAGGCCAATTCTTGAGAAAACTCCTTATGAAATTTTTAAAGGGAAGAAACCAATAGTTTCTTATTTTCAAATATTTGGTTGCAAATGTTTTATTCTAAAGAATGCAAATGATCGTGTTGGTAAGTTTGAAGAAAAATCGGATGAATGATTCTTTCTTGGATACTCTACTACAAGCAAAGCTTTTAGAGTGTTCAACAAAAAGACTCAGACTGTGGAAGAATCAATGAATGTCAAATTTCAAGACTCTCCACAAGTTCAGCAGATACAAACTGAAGATTCAGAATCTGCTCCAGACATTGCTAGATCTAACTCCACTGAAGCGCACTAAATCGAAATCGTACAACAAGCTACCGATGAAGAACCTACTCAAGAAGTGCGTGGTGGTCGTGCGTGCCCCGGGGTTTACCCGCCGGGCTGCCGGGCATGTATGGGGTTCCCCGGGTACCAAAAAAAAGATCAACAATCTATCGATCGAACAAGAATCGGAAGCACAAGTCTAGTCATCCCGAAGAACTCATTATTGGGAACATTAATGAGGGAATTCGAACAAGATCCAAAAGGCGAGAAGAGTCTAGTGCTATTGCTCTTATTTCTGAAATAGAACCCAAAAATATTGAAGAAGCTTTAGCTGATGAAAGCTGGATTGAAGCAATGCAAGAAGAGCTCGACAATTCAATTCGATTAACGACGTATGGGAATTAACTCCCAAACCAAAAGGTAAATCGCTTATTGGAGCTAAATGGGTTTTCAGAACAAAGTTGACGAAAAGGCAAAGTAACGAGAAACAAAGCAAGACTCGTAACTAAAGGATACACGCAAGAAGAAGGGATAGACTATGATGAGACTTACGCTCCAAAGGTAGCAAGGTTAGAGGCAATCGATTACTACTTGTTTTTGCTTGCTATAAGAATTTCAGGTTGTTTCAAATGGATGTCAAAAGCGCATTCCTGAATGGATTTATTCAAGAAGAAGTCTACGTAGAACAACCTCCTGGATTTGAAGATTCAAAGAAACCAGACTCTGTGTTCAGACTGAAGAAAGCTTTATATGGATTGAAACAAACTCCTCGAGCTTGGTATGAAAGGCTAAGTAATTTCTTAATTCATAGTGGCTTTTCTAAAGGAAAGGTAAACACTACTTTGTTCATTAAAAAGGAAGGTAAAAGCTTTCTACTTGTTCAGATTTATGTTGATGACATCATATTCGGATCATCTAATGAGACTTTGTGCAAGAAATTTTCTAAGTCTATGCAGGATGAATTCGAGATGAGTATGATGGGTGAACTATCCTTTTTCCTTGGTCTACAAGTCAAACAACTAAATGAGGGAATATGCATTCATCAAGAGAAATATGCAAAAGAACTTGTTAAAAAGTTCGGTCTAGAAAATTGCAAAAAGACTGACATACCAATGTCAAGTTCCTTGAAGATAGACAAAGATGAAGCAGGGAAGAAAATTGACCAAAAATTATACAGGAGTATCATTGGTTCACTTCTTTATCTTACTGCATCTAGACCTGACATATTATTTAGCGTTTGCATATGTGCTAGGTTTCAATCTGATCCTAGAGAATCTCACTTAAGTGCTGTTAAACGTATTATTAAATATGTTGCTACTACTGCTAAGATCGGTCTTTGGTATCCCAAAGAAGGAGACTTTACACTTCTTGGCTATTCGACGCAGATCTTGCAGTTGTAGAGTTGAAAGAAAAAGCACTTCGAGGTACTTGTCAATTGCTTGGAAACAGGGCAGTATCTTGGTTTTCAAGGAAACAAAGTACTGTGGCTCTTTCAACGGCTGAAACAGAATACGTAGCTCTTGGAAGTTGTTCTTCTCAAATATTGTGGATAAAACAACAACTGCAAGACTTTGGCATTGAAGACTCTTGCACAGAAATAAGATGTGACAACACCAGTGCAATCAATCTTACAAAGAATCCTATCCTACATTCAAGAGCAAAACATATCGAGATTCGACATCACTTTATAAGAGATCATGTTCAGAACAAATAGGTCTTGATACAGTTCATAGACTCAAAGAATCAACTGGCAGACATCTTCTCAAAGCCACTTAAGAAAAGCTTGTTTGAGTCTATTCGATCAAGACTCAATATTTTATCTCTTGAAGAATGCTCAAGCTCGGACTCGGTAACTAAAGTCCGACGAGCATCGACTCAAAGGTTAAAGACTGAGAATACGAATCGACACGACTGTAAGTTCATTTACTTAAACTGTCTTATTGATAAGGTAAGGTTATCTGTCTATTTTAAGGCGGTTATATTTAAAGAGAGTGGTTATCGATTTATTAAGGCAGTTATTTTTCAAAAAGGAAATTTTAAGATTTCCAAAATATACGACGCTTGGTTTATCCCCCGTACCTGTTATCCTTTATACACCTCTTCTCCTTCGTTTTCACTTTACCCAGAAACCCTAGATCAAAAGCTTTTCACTGCTCTGTATTTTTTCTCTCCAAAACTTCTTCGTTTCAAAGTTCTCAACTTTCTTGCGACACAAGTGAGAAAGTCTCTCCAAAGAAAGCACAATGTCGTATCAAAGGAAGTCATCCAAAATAGCAAACAGGGGACCATAAGGATCTGGTGAGGGGCCTACGCACTTTGATCTCACTGAGGAAAGCGACATTCCTACTAAGCAAACTCCTCAACGATCTCAACAGCGGTCATCCCCAACTAGACCTCAAGGACAGGGCCCTCAAGATGCAGAAACGATTTATGAAGATATCGAACCAGTAAGAACTCTTAAGCCTGCCTTTGTTTACAAGCTTTACTCTGTATTAAAGGAAGGTGGTTCTGCTATGACTTTCGTGGATGAGTTTCTGAAAGAGAATGGTTATAGAAACGAGACGCACTTTCTTACTGTCATGGAAAGGTCTGGAGTTGTGCCTGAGGGAACGGCTGCAAAAGCATTTGCAAATTTCCCTAGTGACCCTAGGTTTGGTAGTATGAATCAGCCTGAGGGAAAGGATGATGATGAAAAGATGTTCATACACTTTAAACCATGGATGGGTGTGGCTGCGAACCTTCGAGGGAAGAAGGATGAATTGTTCCGCTCAGACGGACACAGGAAGAAGTATGAAAAATTGCTGAAGCGTGGGGTGATGAACCCACGGACTGTGGATTTCGATTTTCTGGACTTGTTGAGCATAAATCTGCGAGAGAAATTCGAAAAACTCCAACTTTATCAGTTCTGCACAGACTGTGACACGGCACATTCTGAATTAGCGGCGTATTTCTACTCCAATCTCGCATTGATGCAAATAGCTTTACTTTCAGCGTGAGGGATAAAGAGTATGTCGTTGATAAGGACATTTTGGCTGATGTGCTTGGTGTGGAAAGAGGGGCTTTCCAATCAATCAGTGTGTCTGTAAGCCATGCTACTCTTGAACTAGCAAGGGACAGAATTGCAGAAGGTCGACTCTCCTACTCCAGAATGAATGCAACAAATACTTTGCTGCACAAGATTGTAATCAACTGTTTGAGACCTAAATCGACATCCAAGACAGATGTATCAATTTCTGAAGCTAAGTTGATGTTTGCCATCAAGACTGGTGTAAACTTCTCTTTGCCGCATACCATCATCTTTCACATGTATAGATGCATGGCAAAGGACAAAGGAAATCTTCCTTATGCTGCTCTCATTACTCGTCTCTTCAGACATCTAAACATTCAACCTCCTCATATTCTCACAGTGAAGACTATTGATAAAATGGTCATCGGGCTGAGGATGATTACCAAGATGCGTCTGAAAGAGCTTAGCAAGAAGCTAGAGCAATTCAAGGAAAAGACTCCTATCAAGCTCAGACCAGACTCATCAGCAGCCAAAAGGAAAGGGAAAGAACCTGTGGTTAGTTCTACCAAGAAGAGAAGGGCAATCATCCTGGAAGATGAAGATGATGAGGATGCTATACCCATCTCTACTCTTATTTCTCAATTTGCTGCATCTATTCCAACTGTTCCAGAACATCAAGTTGCAAAGAAAGAGAAAGAGAAAGAGGAAGAGAAAGAAGAAGAGAAAGAGGAAGAGAAAGATGATTAGAAGACAGAGGAAGAAAGAGAGGAAGAGGAAGAAGGAAAAGAAGAACAAGCAGATGAACCAGAAAGAACAGATTCTCCAGCAGAAAAGGAGGATCTACAACAGCCTGTCACTGAGGAAACTCCTCAGAAAGAAGAGTTCTTTTCTCCTCCAGAAGACATGGAAACAGGGGGAGATAAAGAAAGAGAACACACACCTCTTCTGCTGACTTTTAGAGAAGAGGATGCACAAACAGTGTTAGTCGATCACCTCCCGATGCTGAGGATATTCATGCTGCACGTTTCTGAAGGAGAGGCATCATCTCCACACACCGAACTTCCCGCCGACATTCATACTGGCTTGACTCCACCTTCAACCGAGCTGAAACAAGCACTCAGACTAACAACTTTGGAGATTTTCAAAGGCTGCTTGAGATTATCTTGGAACTTAAAGGTCAAATTTATGCCATGGGATATGAATTTCAGACCTTGCAGAATGAAAATCATGCAATGTTCATCACTTTGCATGATCGGCTTAAAGATGTTCGGCGTCGATTCGGGATACTGCAAAGGGCACTACTCTCACCCAAGTACAGGAAGATTTGAGGAAGTTGGAAGACACTGTCAAGTCTATGGAGGACTTTCAACTTGTTCGCATTCCTCGAGCTCCTTGATTTTTAATGCTGACAAAAAGGGGGAGAAGACTTTGCAGGATTTTTGATTTTCCGTTCTCAAAACCAAACCAAACCAAATCTTATCTTTTTATATTTTCTGTTGCTATCTTGACTTTGACTTGAGTTTTTTTAAACACGTGCAGTTTTTGAATTTGTGCTCACTAAGGCAATACTTTAAGCTTTGTAAATTAGATAGTACTGTCTGTTTATGACTAATGAGGTTTCGGTGAATGCAGATCTGTGTATAGGGAAAGTCTCGTGTACGTGATATCCGTGTACTAACTTCTACTATCTTATTTAATCTTTTATGATGCTTGCTTAAAAGTTGTATTGCAGGGCGATAATATTCAAATCTGCAGGAAAGTTTTGTCACCATCAAAAAGGGGGAGATTGTTGGATAAAATCTCTTAAAGTATTTTGAAGTTGACAAAACATTTTTATCAGTCTAGTCTGAAGACTTACAGACTCTATTGACAAAGTCTGAAGATCAAAGTCTAAAGATCAAAGTCTGAAGCTAGCAAGACTCAAGACTTATATTTCAAAGTATACTCACATGGACAGTTTCCAGGACGACGTTTATTCTGATCTTATATGATCTTTATTCTAACGACTAGTGGATATCTTTCTACTGGATTCAGCACTAAACGATCTTACTTTCATATGGAATATGTTTAGATTCTCTAAAGATTTCGCAACTTATATTTGGAAGGATCTACTTATGGAAACCGAGATCATGATTGTATGGGCGAGCGGGATTGATGGGCTATCAACACTTACCTTAAAGAGCTCGAGATCTCTCTAATTGATTCTGTCCAACGGGTTGATTGGAAGAACTTCTTTGGAAGGTGCCAACGGTATTGAAGGCATGAAGAAGTATATAAGAGAGATGCTCTAGTTGTTGAAGGGTGCGGATAGAAGAATTCCAAAGTCTGAATCTCCTTTTCTATTTTGCGATATCATTCTTTGAGCGTTACATGTAATCAAAAGAGAGATCATATTGTAGTGAGACCTTGAGGAAGTGTAGTAGAGTAATCTACACTTTGTGGACTCAAGAGCGTGAGACTGTAATCACTCTTATTGATTCTTAGTGAAATCCAGCCGTAAGGGCTGTCCGTGCGGGAGAGTGGACGTAGGCTTGATCTAAGCCAAACCACTATAAATCTGGAGTCTTGATTCTCTATCCCTAATCCTTTATATCGTTAACTGTTTTCATTTGCTGCAATTGTTGGTTTTAAATTACTTATATCTCATTCGGTTTAATTTATTAAAATCGCTTTAAACACCTATTCACCCCCCTCTAGGTGCTAATTCTAGTCCTAATGGTGTTGCTGCATTTGAGGGTCCACATGCAAAGCGTAGCTACTGAGGTTGTCCACAGTTTGGTTTTGGCTTCCCCAAATCAAACTAAACAGATTGCATCACATGTATCTTCAGTGCCTTTTTTTATTATTTGCAAATCAAGATATTAACACGGCAAGCCAGATGGTAAGGCCAGTTATAAATATTAAGATTCGGCGCACAATTATAAGAAAATAGAGAGTAAAAGTGAGAAAGAGAATTTGAGACATTAGACTTTGTTCTAGTTCACCTTTAAATTTGGAGTACATCTAGCAAATGATTTCAACATAATTAGCACATCGCACATCTCTATTTCATTTCTCAATTTTAATAGAAATAGATTAGGTATATATATATATATATATATATATATATATATATATATATATATATATAGTAACTATTCAATGAGACCCCGTGCTATTGTGTCGGTGGACAATAGAGCCACACTCTGACAATAAAGTTAAAATCCTAGACCACTTATTGGAAGAAATTTGGCATTTTACTTCATTTTGTCAAATTAGATTGTAAGAGGTAGATCAAACGGAGAAACTATATTGAGTTGTTTAACGGGTATGTTCTGCATTCCTTAGAAATATTTTTCACTTATTCAAAAATTATTACGACCATGGAAAGGAATGCTCGTTTTCTTCTAAAATTAGTCAATCATGAGAGTCCTAGAATCAAAATCACTTTCTATATTGGCACTACCGAGAAAAAAAATTGTTAAATGGCCTAAAAATAATTATCATTTTGGGGAGGGACTCAAGAACGACCATTCTTTTCAAGCCACGTTTCCTGAATTAAAAAAAAAAAAAACGAATTGACAAGAGTCGTGAAAATGGAGAAGAATTTTGTATTCTGTATTTCTCTACTCTTCAATGTAGATGTATATGACTATATTTGTAGTATAATAAATGAATCAGAAAATATTTACACAATATTAATTTTCCTAAAGTAAATCATATCAATGATTATCTATGATTTGCTGAATCAATCTTTAGACTAAATCAGATTCTTTCTCCAACACGAACTTTAACATGGATCTTAGAGACGCGTGCCCTGTCCGTTGAAACTACCGTTGGAAAATAGCACGCGTGGCGGCTGATGTGTCACTATATATGTATTCAGTAGGCTGACCAGGCAAAAGAAAAACACGTCTTCTGCATCCTAAAAGCAAGCAGACATTAGTAAATAAAAAAAGTAGAGGATTTTTAAAAGGAGTACCAGAGGGCAAGAGCGGGGGAGCGAAACCAGGAGAGTCGAATTTGAAGATTGACATATGTGGGAAGACACTTTGACCATTGGAGTTTCGATTTGGGGTTTCTTCTTCTTTTTTCCCGTTGACAATGCCCTGAATTCGAAACGGCTTGGGCTCTGCATTGTTAATTTGTGGGGGAAATTCGAAGAAACGAGGCTTCCTAACTATCGCGTTGTTTCATCTTTCAACAAGGATCCGAATTTACGCAAATTAAACGCAAAGCGATAAGAGTTTTTGCTCGCTCTCTCCCCGCTGGTGGGAGTTTCTTCTACCTTTTGTGGTAGTTTCTAGTTTCATCTTTCAAAACCCTCCACTATATCCCTTTCCGGCTTAGCTTATCTTCCTCGCTCCGATTCCATCTTCATCCACGGATCTTCTTACCTTCCTCGCCCCAATCCTATCTTCACCCATGGATTTGTACTCATCTGCACATCCACCCTCAATTCAGTAACCCCCACTGCTGATGCTCCGCACAACTGTTCTTGCATGTCATTTCCCCTCACAATCAGAAGCCACAGCGATCTTGCTCAGAATATTTGGGTTTAATGGACAGTCCAGGTGATGAAGAGGAGGCTCGCCTTGCTGCTTTGTGTAGTCGCATGGGTCGCCTTTGGTCTGCGCAGCCAATTGAAGTGTGGGAAGAGGCAGCTTCTACAGAAAAACTAGAGGAATGTCGACTCAGCTTAGTAGGTAAAATCTTGACAGCTACTACCGTTAATTTCCAAGCATTTCAGAACTCTATGAAAAGGGCATGGCGCACAGATCAAGTGGCCATTTCGCAAGCCGAAGATGGTGTTTATATAGTTAGATTCAAATCTGAGGATGTCAAACAGAGAATACTAGAAACCGGACCTTGGTTATTTGCCGATAATCTTGTAATATTGAAACCTTGGATCCCGAACACGCCGTTGCACTGCTATGATTTTACTTCATGTGCATTCTGGGTCCAGGTATTTGGCTTTCCTCTTGAACACTGCACCGCATCCCTGATCCACAAAGTAGCTACAAGTATTGGAAGGGTTTTAGAGGTCAAAGTAGAACATAAAGATGGGCCTAGCTTTAAAGCAGTCCGGGCTCATGTTGAAATGGATATTCAAAAGCCTCTCAAAACAGGTCTCTTGATTAAGTTGGCAGGGAAGACTTTGTGGTTAGATTTCCGTTATGAAAAGTTATCCCACTTCTGCTATTCGTGTGGCAAATTGGGACATTATGCAACCTACTGCCCAGACTTCCCTGTTGATGACAATGCCATGAAGAATCTTGACAGCTTGAATTATGGTGCGTGGCTCCGGGCGGAGGTCAAGGAACATAGCCCCTTTTGGCGTGCGTTTTATCAGCCCCCTCATCTGGTCGACAATGCAGCGGAGACCATTCCGGAGACCCCACAACCTCCAGCACAGCTCATTCTCCCCCAAGAGCAAGATTCCTCGCCTTCTTTGGCCCAAGTACAGAATAGGAAAGATAAACAGATAGTGCAAGCAACTGAGTGTACTCAACTCATTACGGCTGTAACACCCATTCGGTGGCAACCTATGGGGGCAGATTCCTCAAGCAGACAGCAAGACAGTGATAAGATCCTCCCATACCAGCGAAGGAGTCATAGCAACACACCAGCAACTAGTGCTCAGAAGTCAAAGAAAGCAAAAATTTCAAATTTGAGTGCACGATCAGGTCCGATCAAAAAGGCTAAACGATACAACTCACATGACTTACCTATTAAGCTGCAAGATGGACTGGATGAAGCATGTCTTCAAGAGACTCCAGTTATGGTGGCGCATGAACCCCCCGGTTGGGCTTTGGTGGCTGGCCCTCAACAGCCACCACTGGAACAATGAAACTATTAAGCTGGAACTGTCAAGGTTCAGGCAATCCCCTGACAGTTCGAGCTCTTAAGGTCCTCGTGACCCAAGAAAAGCCTGATATTTTGTTTTTAATGGAAACAAAGAACCAATCACGTCAGATTTCTTACCTGCAGAAGCTACTGAATTTCTCTGACTGTTTAATCGAAAACCCGGTAGGTTTGGCGGGTGGGCTCACTCTCTTTTGGAATGGTAAGGTCTCTATGGATTTGGTCCATCAGTCTTCAATCTTTTTTTACTTAACCTGTACGGATTTGGAGGCGGCAGTTGTCATGCACCTCACCTGTTTACATGCACCAGCAGTCACTCATCTCAGACATCAGTTTTGGGAAGACTTAAGGCTCATTAGTCATGAGAATGATCTACCTTGGTTGTGTGTTGGCGACTTTAATGATATTTTGTATCCATGGGAGAAAATGGGTAAACGCCTTGCTGATCCCTACCGCATGCAGTCGTTTCGAGAACTCCTCAATGACTATTGTTTGCTGGACTTGGGCAACAAAGGGTGCGCCTACACTTGGACAAATAATAGAGATGGAGATAATATCATCAAGGAACGGTTGGACCGAATGTTATGTACCGAGGAATGGCGAATCACCTACCCTTTTGCTGATGTCTTGGCTTTGCCGGCAATTGCCTCTGACCACAGTCCACTTTTGTTGTCAACTGAAGCTTCTACGGTCAGAAAACGTCGCACTTTTTACTTCGAATCTTATTGGCTTCAGGACAAGGAGTGTCGAACTGTGGTAGCTCAGTCTTGGGCTTCTCAGCAGCTAGGTCAAGCAACTTTAATCCAAAAACTGAAAGCTACTTCATTTGCCCTCTCATTATGGAGCCATTTGAAATTCGCCAATGCTAGAGAGCAGATACGTCTCCTTCAATTTCAGCTTCAATCTTTACTTAATCAGCCATCTGCACATCATGACCAGGAGTTAGTCAACAACTTGAAACAGCAAATTCAGGCTTTACGGCAACAGGAGGAACAATTCTGGGCTATGCTTTCTCGGGTTAATTGGCTCAAATGGGGGGATAGAAATACGCGCTTCTTTCACGCATCAACTATTCAACGAAGACAACGAAATCGAATCTGTATGTTACAAGATGATCAACTTAGATGGGTAAGAGATCAGCACCAGCTCAAGGAGATGACATTGTCCTTTTTCCAGCAATTATACACATCTGAAGGGACACGAGACTATACCCCTACCATCGCCAAATGCCATCCGATAGTATCTGAGGAGATGAACGAGACGCTTGTCGCTGAGCTAACTAGAGAAGAGGTACGTACTGCAGTTTTTCAATTAGGTGGAACAAAAGCACCAGGCCCTGATGGTTTAAATGGGCTTTTTTATCAATCGCATTGGGATATTGTGCATGATGATGTTTACATGGCAGTGAAAATTTTTTTCCAGACAGGGGTGATGCAACCAGAATATAATAGGACTCACCTATCACTAATACCCAAAACATCAAACCCAGAAAAGTTAGATCAGTTTCGACCAATCAGCCTATGCAACTTTATCTATAAAATTATCTCAAAAGTCCTAGCAAATCGACTTAAACCTCTACTGCCAAAACTTATAGCGCCAGAACAGAGTGCTTTTGTTAGCGGGCGACAAATTCAAGATAACATTATAGTATTTCAAGAGGTCCTTCACTACATCAGGACCAGGAAAAGAAACTAACGCTTTCAAGCAGTGCTTAAATTAGATATGCAAAAGGCTTACGATAGGGTCGAATGGGATTTCCTCAGAGACTATCTCCTCAAACTCGGATTTCATGATCGTTGGGTTCATTGGGTTTTCCAGTGTATCTCCACTGTTTCCTTGAGTGTCAAATTCAATGGGGAAGCTCTATCATATTTTCATCCATCAAGAGGTTTGCGACAAGGTGACCCTCTATCGCCTTATTTATTTATACTGATGGCAAATGCTTTATCCGTGCTAATTAACCAGGCTGTGGACATGGGGAGTCTCAAGGGTATTAAATTAAATCGCTGGTGTCCTGTCCTATCCCATTTATTCTTCGTAGATGATGCTATCTTCTTCCTCACCGGCCAAACCCTAGAGTGCCAGAATTTAGCTAATGTGCTCAATGAATATTGCGTAGCCATAGGACAAATGGTGAATCGTAACAAATCAGGTATGTTTTTTAGTAAGCTTTGTCCTATTGTTTTGCAAGAGAATTTAGCTAGAGAACTTAGAGTCCCAGTGCTACATCAAACTGGCAAGTACCTTGGTATCCCTTCAGATTGGGGTAGCTCTAAAAAGGAGATGTTTTCATGGATTTTGGGTCGAGTGCACTCCAAGCTTGAAGGCTGGAAAGAGAAGTTAATATCTAAAGGGGGCAAAGAAGTTCTGATTAAATCAGTTGTGCATGCAATCCCTAGCTATGCGATGTCCATATTTAAGATACCTGTGTCCATTTGCAGACAGGTAGAGCAGAAAATTTCTAGATTTTGGTGGAAATCAAAAGGTAATGGGGCTGGTATTCATTGGATGAAGTGGGAAACACTTAAAAGTAGAAAAGATGACGGCGGTTTGGGTTTTAGAGACCTTATCGACTTCAATAAGGCCTTACTAGGCAAACAAGCATGGAGAATATTACAACAACCTTCATCTTTGTCCAGCAGAGTTTTGAAAGGTTTGTACTTCCCTTTTCAAGACTTTCGACATGCTTCGAAAGGTACTCGACCCTCATGGACTTGGCAAAGTATTCTACTTGGAAGGGATTCAATTGAGGGACAGCTGTAATGGTCTATGGGAAATGGCACAAACATTAACATTCGACAGGATCGATGGTTAGCTTCTGGCATCATCGGAGGACCAGCGAATAGAAATGAACCAGAAAATGTCGCAGACCTAATCATCCCGAATAGCAATGAATGGAATCTATCTCTTCTACAACGGCATTTTGATGGTAATCTAGTTACAGAAATTCTGTCCGTTCCACTTCGGCCACAACATGCAATGGATAAGCTTATTTGGAGGGGCAAACATAACGGCTTTTTCACTGTTAAAAGCTGTTACAACATTTTGAGAAAGTAGCCATTCTATCTTAACCAGACTCAACCGTCACCGTCCTCTCAGCTACCTCGTAGACTATGGATAGCAATATGGAATATGCAATCTTCACCAAAACTACGAGCTTTTCTATGGTCGGTATGTCAAAATGCTTTGCCTACTCTAGCAAATCTTCATCACAGACATATTATACAAGATCCTATATGCAGTTTATGTGAAACACAAGCCATTGAAACACCAGAACACATGTTCTTATTCTGCCACTAGACACAACAGATATGGGGACATCCTGAAATTAACATCCAGCACCAAATCGGAGGCATCACCAGGCTACAAGCATGGCTGGTCAAGATTGCAGAAGGTAAAGGGGACTCACCTGATTTAGAAACCATCGCATCTCTCCTCTGGCATATTTGGAAGGCACGCAACAATTTTATATTCCGCCAACAGCAACCCCAACCGAACCGCATCGTGCAGCTAGCCCTCGCAGAAGACATAGCACATCGCAGTCACTCTCGGCCACAACAAAGACAGAGCACGCAGCAACCAGAGCATCATATTTTTTGGCGGCTACCTGCCAACGGAGAACAAAAACTAAATATTGATGCTGCATACCAGCCTAATAGCGCAATGGCATCGATAGCGTGCGTCTGTCGAAACTCCTCAAGCCTTTTACTTGATGGCTTTGCTCGATCAATGGCGGCCTCTTCTGCCCTACAAGCAGAGGCATCGGCGTTAAACCAAACACTCCATTTCTTGATAAACAGGGGGAAAACCGCAGATCGGATGACGTTGGAAACAGATTGCTTGATTGTTGTTGAGGTGCTGAGGAACCGTGATCCGCCACCATGGGAGATTCGCTCGTTGATTGAAGATTGCGAGGTGCTGCTTCGAAGTTGCCCTAATCTCACGATCGCGCACTGTAGGAGGGAAATGAACAGGGTGGTGGACCGGGCCGCAAAAGCCCATCTAAATGGGTCACTCCCGGTGGATTGGCTTTTTAACCCTCCACAGTTTTTGAGCGACTTGCTATCGTTTGATGTATTGCAAAATACTCTGTCTACTTTTCAGTAGTAATCCAACTATTATGTTTCTGACCCAAAAAAAAAAAAAAAAAAACTATCGCGTTGTTTCCACTGACCGAGTTACAAATAGATTCTCCATTTTTTCTTGGAACGTAGTAATTTTTTTTTACCAATTTCTCTCCTGAAGGCGACGACTGAAAGTGTGAGTGAGGTTGGTTTTCAATGGATTTTTAGTTTTTTCCTCCACAGCTGATGGCAACGACTCAAAATGTCAGATTGTGGGGGATGCTTCGATTAACAAAATTCAGATTCGCAAGCAACCGAGAGGCTTTGCAATCGTGATATTAAGACCTAACGATTGCTCGTACACTATCACAATGAACCGAAAAATCTAATATAATGTTGATGCTTATGTTCTGTTTCGTGGACGTAGGATCCTGTTTGTTGTCGATGCATATTGTGAATCTGCTATGAGATTTAGCAATTGCTGTTGATGCTTGGTTGTGCGTCACTTTGCGGAATGAAATTTTCAAATGGTCTGATCTCTGAAAGCTCTATTCACAACAATGAAGTTATACAGATGTTGATGGCATGAAAGGAGAAGTTGAAGCAGAAGATTCGACTGATAGAGGGTAGAGAGAATGTGAATTTCTAATCAATAAGGATTCCTGAAGAGAAGATCAGTAAGTGCATGTTTGTCAATATCAAAAACAGAGGAGAGGAGTCTTGCGTGGCTCGACGTAGTGTTGTTGGATAGAATAGAAGTTCTTTGTAGTTGAAAACAATGGTAGCTTCTTCCTTTGTTTTGATGTCAGGCTTTTAGTAATGAAAATTCGATGCTTATTACTGTCTTATTTCGTCAACCATTCCTCAACATCACATATGAAACTACACACAGTGTACCTCAAGGAATGTGAAACAATTGAAATTTTCACCAGCTGCTAACTCCCCATGTGTACAGCACGTTGGCTCAAAAAATAGGTACAGTCTGCCTCAAAAAGCAGAGATTATCTTATGCCATGTAACACTACTTTTCCATGTATATTGCCTCAAAAAGCATCCAAAGTATCGCATACTTTGCATATCTTTAGATACCCTGTTTAAATTGAGATGCAGATTCAAATATCATTCCTATTTCAAAAATAAGGTTCTCATGGCCACACCTTAGATTATACAAGGAGGACCTTTCTCAATTTTAACCCTCGTCAGCCTCACTATTTCTGGGAGTAACGGGTTCATCATCTCAGTTGTCACAGCTGCTATCTCCTCCTGTGGCATTAATCGGAAAAAGCAACGAAATCAAGCTCCATCATTTTTATTCTTTCCCTAAGATCCTTTCTATTTGGCCTAGCTACCTTATATTCCTCCTTATATGAAGAGTATTTCCTCTTGAGAAGCAAGATTACTGCTTTCCCTCTGGTCTTCTACTCTATCCCCTTGTAAACGAATTTGTGATTGCATGTTTGGTTAGATCACACTGATGGTTAAGATTATGATGTAATGGCTATTATGGTTATAATATAACTGAGCTGTAAAACCTATTGCTGTTAGAAAGAGAGAGATAGGAGCAATGGAAATAGGTGAAGCGTGACGTTGGCATGATGTGACAGTAACCGGAGGGAGTGAGCGGCGATGTTGGTGTGAAGGTTAGACAAGTGCAACGCACACAAAGAGGGAGGCCGTGCGTTTGCTGCGCCCATCAATTAGATTTAAGGGTCTAAGTTACTGCAATTCTGCTGGTAAGTATCTCATATTCATGTCGATTGAGATGAAAACCATAAGCGTCGCTTTAGGCTGCTTGCAAGGCTTAATTCGTCAAATTATCTCTGACCCATCAACTTTAAATAGCAAGTCAATCGATGAAGCCTTCATGCTGGCGTCTTTAAAATGATAAATTTTCTACTTTCTGAGTTTACAGCCAAGATCAAACGATCTAGATGCTGTCCTGCGCGTTAGCCAGTACATTTGAATCGGAGAGCCCATTTTTTGAGGCGACGATGCGGCCAACTTATATTAAGAGAAGCAAGATCTTGGCTGTTAATTCACCACTACACTATCTCAAATTCAATTATGAATCCTAACTATATATCTTGCCTAATATTATTTTGGTCTAATGATGAACGGTAGGATCTTCATGAGATTATATTTTGGTCACTTTTATTTGGACTCGAACAGATTTATGAAAAGAAGATTGCTGTGTGTGCATTTAAGTATGGACTCCTCTCATAAATAATTAAATAGAAAGGAAAAGGTATTGACCCTGCTCAATTAGATGGTAGAATTGAAAAATTAGCAATTTGAAATGAAACGAAAGAAAGCCTGAGTTACATGCTGCGTTTGTTAAGTTCTAAATTTTTTATCAGTACATATTCGAGTTGACAGTTATCTACGTCTGAATTAGCAATTACAAAGCCATGAGCCTTCATCTTGTGTGCTTCTCTCGTGAGCGCACGCAAGTATAGATGATTCTGGTCTTCATCATACATGGCAGAGTGTTCCTCATGGATTCATCAACTAAGACATTATGGAAGACGAGCAAACTGTGACTCATGTCTCTGGACAGATTGTGGCCGGTGGAGCTCAGGTTCTATCGACATGCCCTGTTGGGCATCTTTTCTGCCGGCTGGTATCTATTTACAGTTTCTCTGCGAGTAAGAGACATCTGCATGTTTGAGCTCATCCGTCGTGGTTTTTCCATGTTTAAAGCCTCCATTCGCAGTGTTCTGTTCCAGAACTCATTTACACCGATGGAGATGCACACTAGAAGTTTTTGCCTCTTGATGTATCAAATGAGAAGTGCAACACGTTTATGACATTCCTTCTCTATGGAGTATCTCTCATGTTTGATGCTTCTTGAGGTTTCACATGCATCATGGTTCAACTTCAACCTGCTCTTCAGGAAATAATTTGACATAGTTTGGTTGGGGAAGAGGGTTGCTATTACCTATGTAGAACCGATACAGATACAGGACAGGCGACGCGACGCGACATGACACGACACGTCATTTTTCAAAAAATAAAGAATTCCGACACGTTCCAACACATTATATATTAAATATATATTTTTATATATAAATGCAAAAATAAATAAATAATAATAAAAAGAGCATAGAATTAATTTATACTAAAAATATTAATCCAACATTTGTTAATATCATTCATTTTTTTTAATTTCCAAAGGCTAAAGTTCTTCGATTTGTAGCAGATACCCAAATTCTAATTTCCATTTCTTAGTTAAGGGGATTACTAGTAAGACATTCCCAGCAATAATATTATTAAAAGCCTAGATTAATCCGGACTGAACACAGGAAATAATAGGTGGACTACCATAAACGTGATGGATATCGGTCAGACTTTCAGTGAATTAATTATTTGATCATTGGCGAGTGGGCCAAGACAAGCAATTCCCTCCTTTAGCTCGGCATGCAAAGCTAGGCCCCCTTAGACCCCATCAAAGTTAATTAATTATTTGATCATTGGCGAGTCTCCAAAAAAGTTTTTATGCCTAATAATCCTTAATCGGCCCACTCGTTTGTTATTTTTATTAATGCAAGCGTAATATATCTAGATATCACAAGCACTCGATACATAAATAAGTATGTTATACTCAAACATTCAATAAAAAACTTAATTATCTTTATGTACAAGTTTTAGATCTCTGACATTATTCTTGAAATAATTTCCATCAACTACCACATCGTCCCACTTTTAATACGTTCGATTCCCAAGATGTTCTTCTTAAAGAGCTTCCTAAAGCAGTCACTTGTTCATCAACCTTTCCTCATCGTACTGTAAGAGCCCTGCCATGCCGGCTTCTCGTGGTTCTAAACATTCGCAGTTAATCATGGCTCTCAAAGCAGCCAACAAGTACGAGCTGCAGTATCCTTCCTTCACTGTAGTTATCCGGTCACATAATTTATCGAAGCAAAATGTGATATGAAAAGATCCTGAGTTAATAGTTCTTATGTGCAAAATTTGGACAGGAATGAAATCTATTACCTTCTCGTAAGGTACCATCGTATTCTGATTTTGGGTTTGCCTATGAGATTATACCCGTGGTTTGGTTAACATTACTCGTGGTAGTCATCATACCTTTTATGTTCTTACTCATTAATCATTTGTTGATCCAAAATCAACTCGGCAGACCGTCCCAGGTGGGGTTTTAAAGGGACGCATCAATGGAAGCATGCAAACCGCAATTCTTGAATATTTTTTAATATTCGGACTAATCATGGCAAGTGAAGCTCCTGCGCTACCCACAACATGGCTCAGGCTCCGGTTGGGGCGCATTTGGGAGAGGAACTTCTCTAGAGGAAGGACAGGTCTGTGTGTTCGAGTTTTGTTAGAGTTGATAAGATTGAACTCAAAGTCTCCATTTTCAGAAGGAATAATAAGACTCAGGCGTAAACTTTGGTATGCTTACAGGAAAATCGCTGCTTCTCTATGTTTTGTTTAGTTAATCAGATCAAGAAAGCAAACATTTCTGCTGCAATATTAAGTGTTTCCTGATTTTTTTTTTTTTTTTTTTTTTTTGGAGACTAGTGAACATTATACAGTGAAACTGCATCTTCTTAAATTCCAGGTACACGTGTCTTTATTCGACAAAATATAAATTGAACTCATACGTAGCATGGAGAGTTGAAATATGCAATGGTCTCTAGAGATGAATACTTATAAATTCAAGGAAAGGTGAATAAAGGATGAATCTTGCCATCCATCAATAACACAAAAGGAAGTTCCAATAAGAGGGCTAATCTTTCTCCTTTTCGCCTTACAAAATGAATGAATGATATCAATAGAACAATAATGAACCTTATAATAATTATAAAACTGAAATCAGCAATAAAATTTCCAGCAATCATGGTCAGCAAATATCCGAATGTTCTTGACCTTAGGGCTTAAAAGAATAAAGTAATAACACCATCTGTCAGTGAACTTGCTTGCACCCCCCAAATAAATCATTAGCAGCTAGAACTATCCAGCAGCTCCTATGAGTCAGACACAGCCGGATCAGAAGAAACGGTACTACTCGGCTTGCCATTTTTGCTTATGAGATTGCTGAACTGGCCTTTGACTTCCGCACCATAGATGTGCCACATCTTGAATCGTTTCTTCTCCAAGTATTTCTCGTTCTCCTTTGTTATCAAGATTACTAGAGGAACTCTCCCAGCAATAGTCAAGCCACAACCTTTAAGCCCCACATACTTCGACGAGTTACACAACATCTGCAGTGATTCCTTCTACTAATCGATATCTGGGACAGTCACTGAAATTCAACTAACTTTTAATTTCAGATTAATGATATTAGTTTACAGATCTTTCTCGATTCCATAGAGCATAGTGGCAATGACTATGAACCAACCTCATTCAGAAGCTAAATTATGCAGGGCCTCTCACATCAGTATAGTTTCTAACTCGAGGAAGAATACCTGAGCACCAATTACATACTCCCTATGGTCAATGAGCAATCTGAGCTCCACTTTTGCTTCCACAGTGTCATGCCCGTTGTCCTGCAGGTTTTAGGCACGTAGTTCTTCCTTTGTGCCCTCATAGGTACAACAACACGCCCCTCCCAACCCCTTCTATCTGCTGCATCGAAGTGCAAGCTTGTTGCTGCAGTTGCATCTAGCATATCCAAATGTGTCTTCTGTGAGGCATTCCAAGGGTACACTCACAAGGACATCTTGACCATCTCCAATGTCACCCTGCTCAGTTGATAAACTACGGAGTATGAATTACATGATGGTATATATTGCTGTTTGAAGGGAGGACATGAAAGTAAAAGAAACTAAGGATACTATCTTTAACCAAAATTACGGCATTCCTGTGTAAATTGCAGATACATATAGGCCCCTTGTTAATCATTTCATAGAATATAACTATGGTGGGATGCAGCCCATCAGTTCACCAAATATCCTGACAATTATTTCTCCTCATGTCCAACATCCCTGTCCAGACAGCATTCTTCTCCAAGTAACATGAATTTGGTACTCCAATTTATGATCCACACATGATTAGATATTTTTTTGCAAAACTTTAAGATAAATTTAATGGCGTTCCACCTAAAGATACCACCAATTTCTCACTAGTGTAACTATTCACATCTAAAGCTTGACAGCCGGTTCTAGTAAAATTAGTCTCAACCAAAGTCATGCACCGGAAGTATATGAGATGAAGTACAAATTGAAGTTGTGTTGAAAAATGCACTGCCACAAACTTGATTCTCAAAGTGAACAACTAATCCATTCGAAACTCTCTGTTTACTAGTTTCTGAATTCTTTGAATAGTTTTAGCAATTCACTCATAATCTTTCTCACCTTGACCATTGCATATGTGCATTTCAATTAATATTGATCTATAGTAGTAGGCTGTGAATGGCCCCCACGCTATTGGTATTCTTGCAACAGCAGCACATTCAATAAATTAATCTCTTTTCCGGCAGTACCTATAAATTTATGCATTTAATCAGTCATGAAATCATTTCTTGATCACACAGTATAAGAAGCTTCTCAATATATAAGTGAGAATACATCAGACAACTTTAAGCACTCTTTTGTCAATCAAGATCTTCTATCCTTATTTCTTGGTGATAATGCTGAGAATCACCTCAAGCTCCGCCCCAGTTAATGGTCAATTGACATCCAGACATAGGTTCTGAAACAAGGTAAATACAAGAAAATGTACACAGAGATAACGGCAATCATGAGCTCATGGACATGACTCAAACAAGAATCTTGGCCAGTCATAACCAATTTCTAAAGTTAAACATCGGGTAATAGATGAATTGTAGACACTAATCTAACAACAACATGCACATAAAAAATTGTGAGAAACAACTCTTCAAATCCCAAACCGTTGATCCGCATGGTGTTGACGAGCGGAATAACAACCACAAGCTTAAAGCATAAAGTAAACTTAAGACATGAATAGACCAAGATAGCTTATGCTTCTCTCGTCTTTTTGCTATGTAAAACAACAGCACATTAGCCCCCCATGAGAGACTCTTCTTCCCACCCCACCTGGGAATCCAAACTTTCAACTCTTGGCTTATCCACTCCAAAAAGTGGAGATGCAGCTGGGACAACATCTTGGCAAAAAAAGCCAATACATGAGAATTGAAAGTTGAAGTCGACATTTG
This sequence comes from Eucalyptus cloeziana, assembly GCA_014182715.1. Classification (NCBI taxonomy): domain Eukaryota; kingdom Viridiplantae; phylum Streptophyta; class Magnoliopsida; order Myrtales; family Myrtaceae; genus Eucalyptus; species Eucalyptus cloeziana. The sequence continues at coordinate 3,149,766 of CM024644.1, forward strand.
GATCCAAATGGGAACTGCATCTCCTAAGATATATTTGCATTGGATTTCTGGGAAGAGATATTTACCTAATTAGATCAGCAATAGATACAATTTTCAAGCTCTCCCGCTGCGCAAACTCACGAAGCTTAGGTAATCTTGCCATGGAGCCATCATCATCTGCAACCTCACAAAGAACTGCCATAGGTTCCAATCCAGCTAACACAGCAAGGTCGACAGAAGCCTCTGTATGCCCAGCTCATTCTAGGACACCACCTCCCTGTACTCCAATGGGAAAATATGTCCCGGCGTGTTCAAATCTTCACGTTTTGGAATCTCTAGATGCAAGAGCCAAAGCTGTCGTTGCCCTGTCCAGCACTCATACTCTTGTAGTCGTCCCATATTCTGCATCATATAACAATGTCTCTTAATTACCATCCATTACAAGGTAAGAGAAGAGATGATTAAAGAAAATAACTAAGCTGATCAAGGCTATTAGGAAAATCAAGAATTGGAGGAAACAATATTGTCCTACTAAACTATGAAACAATATTGATTATCTACCGACTGTGGACAAGTAACAATCCGAAGTGTCTCACTCTCCAAAGAGCCATTCCTTAAGTACATGAAGGTCTAAGAAACAAAAGCAGAATAACAATAAATACAAGCGATAAGAAACAAAACTCAAGGATTGAAAAATAGATTTAGAGGCATAAAAAGCACGGTGAATGCAATCCGAAGCTTGTCTTCATCCTCCACACATCAGAGGAAGTTGCAAGCGCCCAAATCTTCCCTCTTTCATGCTCACACAACCAATCCCCAAGTGCCATGCTTCACAACGAAACACCAATTCGCGACAAAGGGTCAGCTTGAAGCGGCAGAATTGGAGGATTACGAGTTTTGGATCGACGTCGCTTTTGGAGAGCCTTTCTCCGATGGACATTAGAATCTGACGAGACAATACAAGAGCATTTTCCGCTCAGCTCCTGAGCACTTTCATCTTTGGATCAAATAAGAAGTCTTTCTCTTCTCCCTCGACGACAGCCTCCACTTTGGAATTTATTTATTCTTTTCAAAGATTAACGTTCAAAAGAAAATTTCAACTGGACCCCAAAAAATTAACAAAAAAGTACAAAAGGAGGTGGCACGAAATTGTCTGGGCCGTACTGGGCCCGACTGAACCGTCCTCCCGCCGTCCCCACTTGGCTGCACTCATCTCTATACACTTGCTTGGAGACGCTGCTTTGAGAAGATGTGTGGCATGAAAAAAAAGGTAAAAAAAAAAAGCATAATATAATATACAACAACTCATGTGCTCTCCCACTGCGTATTCCTCTACTATTTTTTAGCTATTATATAGTTTTTGAACATTTGAAAAAATAGTTTTGTGATAGTTATTAAATTAAGTTATTATATTAGACAAATCACTCATATTTAGATATACACGTACTTAAACGATACATATAAACTTAATCGTCGGAAATTTATGGAGTAAATGTAAACTAAACATAAATTTGGATAGATTGCACATGCAAATCTAACAAATTGATAAAATACTAAAAAAAGTCTAGGAGAATCGACTAAGTAAATTGGACTATATATCTTTTAAACACATGACATTTAAATATACATATATATAAATGCAAATTTATCGTCCATGATTTTTATGTCCATACAAGGAATGCTTGTTTATAGAACAGAGATAAATGCACTCGAAACTTTGAAAACTTTTAATGAAAGTACAATCAAATTCTAAATTTTATCTAGCGGGTGCAATCAAGTAGCTTAGTTAGTTTTGTAAATTATGATTAATAGTATAACCTAATAATGCCGCCACTTTTAACTACTTTGGGGAAATATACAGTCAAATGAGCGCCAAATTAGCAACGCCATATTAGCAAAATATGGTGGCACACTGCTCATCACCACCGACAAGGATCAATCACGCAATGCTTTTGGTCCTAGGTCCTCGTGCTGTTTAGTGTGCCACCATCCCATGGGAGCTAGAGGAAAGACCACAACATGAGAGCTTTAAGATCTTACATTTAAAAAAAAAAGTTAGGTGCACCATCAATTTCAGCTGTCATAAAAAAAAAATTGAAAAGACTACATTGGACTTTGTCACTTAAATTAGAGGAGATAATGTGAAGTACTTGATAATATTTTAAATAAATTTTACAATTTTATTACACAATCTAAAAATGTTAAGATCCGATTGGATCTACATAATTTGAATTAATTTGTCTTTGTATATTTTTTTTTTTTGTCGATCATATTATATTTGTCCTTGTACATGACTTAATTGCAAAAATTTTACAAATTATATGTCAGTGATATAACAACATTTGATTGTCTTTTTTCTTTACCAAACTTAACGTGATAGCTAATGACACAAGAATAATGTGATAACTGAACTAACAATTGAAAGCGTAAACTAGTAAATGGAATACAAGACTAGTGTTGAATTGATTTTATTTGCCTTAGATAAGTAGTGTAATGCTTTCCCGAATGTCGTGTGCTCACTTATCGCAAATTGATGTCAACCGTTGGATGACAAAGCATCTCAACCTTGCGATCAAAGATAAATTGATCTCCATTGTTGAATCTGGCACAACAATCTTGTCCTGCCAAACCCCACCGTCCCATAGCTCACACCAGAATTAATAAATCGTGTTCTATCATTAGGAAAATTTATCAAAAAGGTCAAAACCTTTTGTAATTTATCAATTTAATTTCAAACATTTTTGTTTTGTCAATTTAGTTATAAATCTCTTACAATTGTATCAATTTAATCCATATGACCAAATTTGGCTAACCAATACTAACGTGGATACCAACCGTCCGGTCGACGTTAACGTGGACAATTTTTAATAGTATTTTATTTTTTGATTTTATATTTTTTGATTTTTTTATTTTTTTTCCCTCCTTGCTTCTTCCTGCCCAATCATGTGTAATTGAATAAAATACACACAAGTAGCCTACTATTGTCTCTAAAAGAAAATGCCAATCCAAAATCCCTATTATAAAGCCATAAAGGCTTGTTTAATTTCGGATTTTAATTTTTTTAAGGATTTTCCAAACTTTAAGAGAAAGAAAATATTTGAAGAGCTAGCAAATTTTCTAACGAATTCCAATTTTCTGAATTTTTCTGATTTTTCAAGGTTTTCTAAAATTTTATGATTTTATTTATTTATTTATTTATTATGTTTTATGAATTTTCTGGATTTTTAAATTTTTAATGATTTTTCTGAATTCTATGAATTTTTTATTGCTTATTTTAAAGATTTTTAAGATTTTATTATGCTTTTTAAGATTTTTTTAATGATTTTCATCATTATTATATTCGGGAAAAGGATTTCGCAGGTTTACCGGGCCGACCCGCTAACACGATCCGTCTATCTGGATCCAACCCGCGTCGGATTAAACCTTAATTTTTAAAGCTTTAAAAAAAAAAAAAAAATTTCCTCCATCCCCTTCTCATGTCGTCTTCTTCCCGAAGCCGATCTCTCCCCATGCAACTTGCCGAATCTTCTCTATGGAAAAACTCAAAGCTCACCACACAAACGCACTTCAAAATCTCAACCGTTCCAACGTCGGCAGCCAACCTCGCCCACCGTCACCAAACCGTCACTGCCAATCATCTCCGACCGTCGTCAAACCTTCGCCGACGAAGGCTTACCCTGCGGTAACCCCACATCCTCCACCGGAAAAGAATTCCTTTCTAACTTAACAGTCACACACATCAATCCAGAACCGGACGAAACGCTTGTGCTTGAAAGAGAGGTGGAGGCATCCAACACGGCCGTAGCTAATCGCGATCGTCGCCGAAATAAACAAGGATGGATTTGAGACTCTGACCACGTTCAAACGGCACCATGAGCATGATATGCATCCAAAAGGAAAGGAACGCAGCAGTTAGTGTACTAGACACGAATCATTACAGATCTAAACATTATCAAGCATCCGATTATGCAAAGTCAGATTCAAAACGTCTAATGCGCAAATCATCGAGCAGGTGGCGTGCGTTTTTGGTATATAAGTTCCGAGACCAAATTTGATGCTGTACTCGGTCTAAACGCAGTGCATCAACCTCTAGATCAGCATAAATCGCGACGAAAACGATCTCAGTTTAGTAAGGTTTTCTCGTGAGTTCATTGGCTAAGTTTAATACTTAAACTTTAGCAAAACCGAACAAAATAGAGCAGAGATGAAGCAGTGGTCTCTCCTTCTTCGAAAGAGAATTTTTTCTCCCCCCCTTTTGTTGATTCTTTCTGCTTCTCTTCAGCCAAGCTCCCTGCAGCTTCTCCCCACTTCAATGGCCGACGCCAACCCAAAACAGAATTTTCTCCTTGCGTCACAGAAGCTCTGTACTCACCAAGCTGTGCGTCAAAGGAGGAGAAGGACAAAGGGCCGGGCTTTTGAGGAAACAAAATGGGCTGAGAAAGGGAGAAGAAAGACCAAAGGAAAAGGGTTGGGCTGGAACAAAATAGGAAAAGTAAGAGGAAAATTGGGCCAATTCAGGGACTAAGCCAGAGTGGGCCGGAAATTTTGCTAAAGGAAAGGGGCTAGGCATAAATGGCCTACCCGAATTTTATTTTATTTTTTTCATTTTCTTGTTTATTTTTTTGTTTTCTTTCTTATTACTATATTTTGTTGTTTTCAACCTTTTTTTGTATTTTTATATTTTGCCAAAAAATGGATACCTTAATGATCGAAAAAAATTTGAGTGTCAACAATGTTTATTACATTTCTCCTCTTTAAAGTACATATGAGGTCAAACAGTCTAGATGTAAGGTCGCTCCAAGTCCAAGGTGTCTCTTTGCTCGTGAATTGGCTGGCAAATTCGAATTGGAGGATCCGTTTTTCTCAAGTTCATGATTTAGCCAACTCATATGAAGAGACGCTTTTTTTGGGGGAGGGGGGGGTAAGATCTTGAGCTTAATTCATCACTGACATATCTCAAATTTCACTATAAATACTATCTAATGCTGCCTCGTATTCTAATTTCTTGTGCCAAGTGGATTTATTGTAGTGTAGGAGAGCATGTGAAATGTTATTTTCTTCAGAGTTTTCATGGTTCAATGTCTTAAACCAAGATTTATTAATAAGGACAAGTTAAGTTGGGAAAATAGGTGGACGTATTGATCCTCCACTAGGTAAAGAAACCTAACCAAAGAAGAAACGGCAAAGGACTAATGCCACTAGTCCAACAGAGGATTGAGTTAAAACATCAAAAATGTCATTTTAGGCCTTTTGCGTTGCCGACCTGAATTTAGAATTCCTAACTATGCCTCCTTTGTGCAGTTGTGACGGATGGATGAAGAAGTGTGCTCTTTCTGCTTTTATTTCTCCCTTTTTCGAGCTAGTTGCAATTTATCGGCCCTTTCTTGTTTTTGTTTCTGAATAGAATCTCTCAATGTCAGTGCTTCTCATGTTTTTATGATAGATAGTTTTTTGTGTAATCTATTATCTAGTTCGTGACCGTTTCACAATATGCCTTTCTTAATCTATAGTTTCCTAGATCACATATTTCGATGCACGAACAACATTTTAATTTCAACTAAGTAGAATGATTGAAAGTTCTTACCATTGTTTCTCCTTTCTTTGCGCAGCCCTGATTAGTCAAATTGCGGAGTGAGCCGTTTATGCGCTGGTGAATTCATATGTTTGTGATCTGGCCATCTTACCTCTCTATTGATAATATAAAATAGTTGGCGGTTATTGCAGATGAAGTCTACATAGACCTAGCAAAATACATGTTTGTTGCACGGCTCCAAGACTATAGTTTCCACATATTTTTCTAAATGTTAGTTTAATTCTATTTTTCCTTTATTCATGTTTCAAGTTGATTATTTTTCCTTAAGCTTCGAATCTTAATTTGGTTGTATCCTGATTATTAGTTAATATATTTCTTACTTCATTACTATATTATGTTATATGGACATTCATGTCGAGATAGAGAAAAATATTGATGGCCCCATACTTTAGCATCCCTATGAGAAAAATCGGTATGAAATTAAAAAAAAAAAAAAATGTAAGGTATTCTTTTAGAAGTTAAAATAAAGGTTCGCTAAAATATAAGTTGAAGACTGATGCAGACTATACTTTGAACTTGATAATGCTGTAAAAAATATGCTTTTGAATATTAATCTACTCTATCAAATAAAAACATCAATGACCTCTTCAACCTCACATTTTTACAAAGTTCCATAAAAGGCCCGTGCATATATTTAACAAGATAGCAAGTAAGCAGCAAATGTGTTGCATTCTAAATTTGGCGCTTCTCAATGTTTGAAACGGATCAACCTGGACTATAAAACTAGAAATGCGTAGTAATAACATCGTTTTGTCGTTGAAAGGGTGGCAAGAATTTTTGAAGCTAGTGCTTTGAAGATATTATGATGGCATCCAATTGTACAAAATTGCGATCGTTAATTTAAACTAAGCATGCACTTTAGTTAAATTGTATATATTCTGAAGGCCACTCGATATGTGCATGAATTCAATTGAACATTGACATGGTGCCAACATTTTATTCAATGAGATTAACCTAGATTGACATGTAGTTGCAAAATTACAACACTCCATCATTCAACTGTGGTGACAATCAATAGAGGGGAATGGCAAGTAAAGAAAGTTTCAATCATGGATCAAGTTAGGCCCGATCACATGTATGCCGGCAACAAACTAGGGCACGTGTGGATCACTTAGTCGGCCCCGTCCCAGTCATGAATCGAGCTATGTCTAGTTGTGGCTTGATTCATTCTTTCCCCTTTTCAATCTTATGAATCTTGTCCCTTTCCTTTGTCAATTTCCACACATGCCTTAGATTCTTACTTTGCTTAAGGTGATCCAAGGGTGGCAAGGAATCATGCCAGAGCCTGGCATGATTTCATGCTATTATGGTTATAAGTGGGGAGGGGCCAAGCTATCAAAAGGTCTTTCAGACCTAACCTTCGAAATCGAAATGGGCCAAGGCTTCATGTGCATGATAGGAGGGTCTTATTGAAAAACCAAATTCATCTATACCGTGAGGACTTGAAATACTTGTACGAAATTTTGAATAAGATCGCATATCAATCTGGTTAACAAAAGTCTATGGTGTTATCCAAAAAAATCCATAATTCCTAAACTTGGAAGAATACTGTTAAAGAATGAGAACATGAGAATATTCGGTTTGGATGTTTTTGTTTAGTCATAACATTTTTTTTTGTTAAAATGTAGTCACAATCTTTATAAATAGCCAATATATATATAAACACACACTCGCATTAAGGAGTAATTTGACATTCTAATCCTACTATTACGCAAAAATAATAAACATCTTCAAAATTTCCTTATAAAATGAGTTTTTTTTTTTTTTTTTTTTTTTTGGTTTATGGTATGATATGAGGGGTTTTCTGTAAAAGGAAAAAACTGTGAAAATTGGAGAGATAATGCATGAAAGGTCAAGACTTATTTTCAATTAATGGGCAACATTAAATAGATATAAAGCCACGTTTGGTCGTCCGAATTTCTAATTAGGATATAATTGGATATGATATGATATGAAATCCAGGTGATTTTACTATATCATATCCATTGTTTGGTGATTGCATTAATAAAATCGAATATATTCACATCACATTATGTATATTGTTTGATATTAACACTTATATGAATCATAAATTTTATAAACATAAATGATAAAAATCTCTCGCGACACTCTTGTCTACTTTATTTTTATTTTATTTTCCTCTCTTTTTTAATTAATTTCTTTTTTCATTTCTTTCTTCCCCTTCCATCATTCTCTAATGAAAATTATTAAAAAGAAAATTATATTAATATACCTAAAATAATGAAACGCCTAAAATATGTAATAAATATATATTCATATATTGAATTTATATTATAAGATAGAATTAAATTCGAATATATAAAAAAATAAGATTAAATTAAAAAATTAAATTTTTATTTTTTTGTAATTTAAAATTTCTTATATTAGAATTCAAATATTATTTACATTGAAATATAATTTTAATTTTTTAATTTAAGAAATTTATTATTTGAGAAAACAATTTCCTATTATGGACATTAAAATCATATCCGTTTTTATCCCACCTCGTCCACAGAATAATTTTATCCAATATATATCTCCTTTATATATAAATTTATCTTATCTTGAGCAGTCACCAAATGCAGGATATGACAAATTTTATCATATCCTGAATTTTATCCTAATCACCAAATGCAACTTAAGAGTCTAAGTTAGCCCAAGTTTAATATGTCAATAGGTAGAACATTATAACAAATTATTCATACACACACACAATATACATACGGCCATTTTACATTTTATTGAGTGTTTTCTTTATGTTTAATTTAAAATTTTCTGGTATTTTGAAATTTAAAGTCAATAGAAATAGAAGTTTCGAATTGATTATGGCATTAGAAGAAGAATGTCAGCTAATGTATAATTTATGACATGAATAAAGTCTATATAGTAAATAGGAAAACTCTCGTTTTCTATGATATCGTCAAGAAAGTTATTATTTTCCAGTAAGCAGCCACGAAAATCCCATGATTGAACTATTCGTGCAAGAAATGAGGTCCACATGTATTCTCATTTGATAGAGCTCTGTCACCGGAAAAAAGCAATGCAAGTAGTAGGCTATTCGATGCAATAATTTGACAAGATATTTTTTTAATGGAGTGTCCCCACTCTCTCTATCTCTAATTGACCTTTAGCAGAGCATCCCGGCCAAGATATTTTTGCTACAATGTGGAAATAAACCAATGATTATTGATAAACCAAGTTGATTTATAGTTGGGCAGAAATGGTGTTCCTTCGGCAATGTTCATTTTTCCTATTGAAATGAAATTTGCTTCTGTTTTTTTGTGTGCCTCTTTTGTGGTTAGTCTGTTTTTGTGTACTTCTATGGTAGCTTTTGTTTCAAAAGGGTCGCGTTGCTTGCTGGTGTGGGTACTGCGCCTTTGCTTCTAATAACTACTATTTGGTAGATTTAGTAATGGATTCTCAATTTTGGACTTGGAGACTTTGTCGTATCGTCGGACCCTTTTGTTTAAGTCAAGCGTTAGAGCTAGAGATTTGGTGATATGGGGCTTTAACTTAGCCACTCGACCAAGCAAAGAGTGCTGATTATAACTCTTGAAATTGACAAATACTATCAAGAATTGTGAATTCATCTTGTGTCTTCTCTCATTCCGTGTGCTTGTATTATGATATTAAATTCATATTCCTACATTGCTTGTTCAAATAAGCATGTGGGCAAACAATTCCGTTTGAACTTTTCAAGGTCTATATTGAGGAAAATAAAAATTCTTGAAGTTAAGGATCACATCTTGTCAAAAATATAGAGGACTAATTTGCGTTTACCTTGTCCTTTGCTATGCCTAACGTAGTCCCCTCATATGAGGGTCAATAATAAGAGAGTGACTAGAACTGGTCCCAAAGATGCAATAATTTGAATAGACATCAGATAGTCTGAGGTGCACCATCTATCTCCCTCTTGTGACCACTTTTAACAAAGATATGTTTTGAAAAAACTAAAAAACAAAGGAGGCAAGTACTCTTGGACAATCAATGTTTGTCTTTTAGTGGGGGGAGGAAAGGATGGAGACTAGACATCTCGATGGCCACTGTTCAAGCAAAGGAACAATGATGGGAAAATCATCGATTTCTACACTTAAGAAATCGATTGGCGCTTTGTCTAGGCCTAAACTAAGGTTAGGTCGCCAAGCTCTATTATCTATGTTAGAGATATTTAGATATCTTCTAAAGATATTTATAATATTTTCTCTGAAAATGAAATGACTAAAGACAGCATTGACAAAATCTAGAAGTTACTGAAAGTGAGATGACTAAAGATGGCCGCATAAAGGAATTAAAGGTTGAGGTTTGATTTGATTCATTCTCTTTTGATGGCTTAGGAAATATCCTAAATATCTTTGACGGTTTGTACCAATCTCATCTTTCTTCCTTGTCGTTTGTGTCTTTGTTAAAGTTCTAAATTGTTTAGAGAACCTATCGGTTCAATGCCCATAATTGGAAAGCGATCCGACCAAGGCCAATCCCCAAATTTTACTCAAAATCAAATTGGTCCTCGTGCAAATCAACTTAAAATTGGTTAGTTAAGACTGGTTAAGTTCGATTTTGTAGTGAACCAACTCGGTGGCTCACTTCTAATCCTTATCATTAAGATATTGTAAATATGTGATTGGCTCTATTTAAGAACATTGTAGTGGGGTTCATCCACGTCAATTTTATGCAAATCAATCACCAAAAGAAGCAAAACTATACCATTTAACTAGATACCATCCTTTCTTAAGAAATTATGCAGAATGCATAATACAATTATTTTTTACTATAAAAGATTATGCTTATTAACATCTCTACTTTTGCAATTGTTGAATATTAGCAATATGATAATATGTCAACATTGTCATTTTTAAAAATAATATAGAATGCAAAACACTCTTGTTGTTTACAACAACATTTTGCTTACTTAATCCAAAAAATTGGCATAGGTAATTGGGGTGGTAGGGATTTCCATCTTAGGAAGTAGAGGTCATTGGTTTGAATCCAACAAACTACATGTAAAATATTTTGGGTTTAGGTCACCTTTGCCTAAAGCATGAGCTTAACTGATTCCTGGGATTTGTAGGATATTTTATGAGTTACTAGGTAGACAAGTCTCCATGCTTGTATCTTACATTATTAAATATATACATATATATATTCTTATTTTATGTGGTATTTTTTTATATGCATTATTCCTCGTAAACTAGGAAGTTATTTTGCAAAAGGTTCTTGTCAACTTAATTACAAAGAGGAAGTCCCTCGTGACTTTAATTAGTTATATAATTTTTTGGTTGGAAAATTATGATAACGCTATATATATAGTTATGAGTATTTTGACATTCTAATCTAAGAATTATAGTTGGTAAAAAAAATTAAACAGCTTCAAATTTTCCTTATGAACCGAGTTTTTTACTTTTTATTCACTTAAAGGAATGATTTGAGGGGCTTTTTGTCAACAATTCTGTGAAAATTTGAAAGATAGTACTTATTTTCAACTAACATCAAAATGTTGATTGTATATACGGATCTAAGTTAATCCAACTCTATTACATTAATAAACAGAAAAATATAATAATTTGCTATTCAGTATATAAAACAATAACATTAAACTTCTGGATTTTTTTTTTTTTAATGGTAGCTTAGTTATAATGTTACTTTATATTTTTAACATGATTTCCTTGACTGCCCAAGAAGAGGGTTTAGGGTTAGTTCAAATGTTTGTCCATTAACGGTGGAAGGATGCAAGGATGGATTGGGACTATCATACTAGCAGTGGGAAAGCAAGAAAAGGACCATTTGTTGATCAATGTCTGTCCATCAGTGGTGGAGGATGGGTTGGAGACATGGACATTGATGATGTTGACTATTGTAAAGGAATAATAATGCAGAGAATCATCAATTCCTATAATCGAGGAATTGATTGGTATGCAGTTAAGACCAAAATTGAGGTTAGGTTAGCATCTCTATCTTGTAATTTTTGATTTATCAATAAAATGATGGATTTATGTTAAAATTTTCATTTTCTTCAGAAATGATACATAGTGCAAAATACACTTGCTCTTTAACATAGAAAAAAATTATGCTCACTTAACTCTAGGATTGGCGCAATTAACTGGGGTATTGGGGATTTCCAGCTTAGGAATTAGAGGTTGTCAGTTTGAATTTTGCAAATATATGCAAATAGCTCTAGGTTAGAGTAGCCTATATAGGTCGAAGGCCTGAGTTTGACTAGTTTACAGGACTTACGGGATGTTTCATAAGATTCTAGCCTGACAAATCTACACGTTCATGCCCCTATATTACAAAAACTAATGTACTTACTTTGGGAGAATGATAATTTCACAAAAAAATTTGCTTGTATGCACTTATTCCTCATAAAACTAGGTAGTTATTACCCAAAAGATCCTTGTCAACATAATTAGAAAGAGAACATTTCTCATAACTTCAATTCGTGATCACATTTTCTTTGTTAGAAATTAGTCATAACAAATATACGAATTTGGGAGTAATTTGACGTTCTGATCTATCAATCATGGCTGAGTTTGAGAAAAAGGAGTGAGGTAGTTGTGGAGGCGCCCGGCATTCCAGTAGAGCAAGCCGGCGAAGAAGACATCAAGCCCTGGGACTATAAATAGCAGAGGAGATGGCGGAGGAGGAGAAACTTGTGGATGAGATGGAAGCGTTGGTACTTACATCTCATGCCTTTTGTTTGGTTTAAGTAGAACAAAGTGTTAATGCACTAATTAGAGGAGCTGCATGCGTGCCGTCTTTATGTATGGTAATGCACTAATAGAATGGTCTGATAATTACTAGTCGGATCAGATCTCAAGTTCATCCACATTCTCTTATACAAGTAAGGAAGAGAAGCATAACGGGTTTTAACGTTAGGCCAAAGATATAACTTACGAAAAACGAGAAAAAATGGGTTTGGAAGTTAATTTGACCTCGTCATTTTATCAAACTATATTATGCTACGTTGGATTAAGATATGATTTTTTGGGATAACTTGCGCGTAGTAGTTATACGGATGGCAGCAAGCTGCAGATAAATTACCAAGCCAGCAATCCACGCGGCACAATGTGCCATAAGATGTCTTTTATTGTCCAAGAATTTTCTTAGTCATTTTTTTTCCCATCCATCTATATTCATTTTGATAACGTTGTTCAGGATGATTGTCATGAATTAGGAATATGCAAGAGCAATTCCAAAAAGACTATACACGACATTTCATCATCATTTTTGTTGACCTCTATAGTTTACTCGTTCTTTTTGTTTACATTTTTAAGTATCATTTTCTGCATTTTGCTTTTGCTAAAAAAATTTGAAAATGGAAGTAATTAGATTTTATAACTTATGAAAGACAAATAACTCCACTTGTCAATAATTGTATAGTTTTGAAGGCTTTGAAAATCAATTTGTGGTAACTGCAATATTAGGATAATAGATGTTACAAGTGAAAAAATCCAAACAGACCCAAGTATTTGTGATAACTAGAATCAAAATTAAAGGACCATTTGCGGTGGAACGGGATAAAAGGATGGATCAAGACTAGTACATAAGCGATGGCAAATGACGAAAGGACCATTTGTGGCGGCAAAGGATGAAAGGATGGATCAAGACTAGTACATAAGCGATGGCAAAGGATGAAAGGACCATTTGTGGTGGCAAAGGATGAAAGGATGGATACCTACTCTTGTTAGTCCATTAAGGCAGAGAAAATGATGGAGAAAGGACATTGGTGATCGCGACTGGTCCAGTAAAGGCCTGTTTGGTAACCATCCTAATAATGTCGGATTTTGATTTTTTGTTAAAATTAGTTTTGGAACAAAATCGTATTTGGTAAAAATTTTGTTCTCAACAAATTTCATTTTTTTGTTCTCAAGTAGATTTTGAACAGAATCAAGAATAAAAAAAAAAAAAGTTGATTCTTTTTCAAACAAATCTAAGAATCAAGCTCTTTTATTATTATTATTATTATTATTATTATTATTATTATTATTATTATTATTATTATTATTATTATTATTATTATTATTATTATTATTATTATTATTATTATTATTATTATTATTATTATTATTATTATTCTTCATCTATTGCTATCGCCATGGTTGCTATCCACCGCCGTCCGCCGTTTGCCGCCCACTGCCGCCGGTGGCTAGCAATCGGTTCGGCGAGCTCACCAAGCCAAGGCAAGGCCCAGCGAGCTCGCCGAAGGCAAGCCCAGCCACTAGTGAGGCCGAGCCTCGGTAGGGCTGGGCAAGCCTCGCAATCTGGTGAGGCCGAACCTCGCCGGTGGCCAAGCAGGTCTCGCCTAGCCCTAGCGAGGCCCGCCTGGCCACCAGCGAGGCTCGACCTCGTCAGATCTGGCTCGACCGAGCCACACCGGTGGCTAGGTGGGCCTCACCCAACCTCGGCGAGGCCTGCCTGGCCACCAGCGAGGCTCAACCGACGAGAGCTGGCCTCGCTAAGGGCTGGCGACGCTCCGGTGAGGTCGCCGGCCCTCGTCTGGCCAGTCGCCGGATCGACGATCGGCCACTTGAGGAAGAAGAATAGGAGAGAGAAAGGAAAAAAAAGAAAAGAAGAAAAAAAGAAAAAAGTAATAAAATTATTTAAAAATTAAAAAAAAATGATTTGGAGTAGAAATTTTGAAAGCGCGGTATCAAACGCAATTTATTTCGAATTAGAAATTTTGGACATTACCAAACGACTTAAAATCTTAAATTGTTCCTGAGAACGGAATAAAAAAGAATCATTTCTGATAAGAAATTGTTTCCGGGAACAGAATCATTACCAAACGCACCCTAAAGGAACAATAATGCAACAAATCATCCGTTTTTTACCCAAGAAATTGACAAGTGTTAAGGCCTTCGGTTAACAAGGTCCATGATATGTACCCATCTCTTTTTTCGTTGTGCTTTGGATCTTAGCTAAGGTTCTAAATTGTTTGATCTCTAGTACTAAATCTCGGCCATTGATAATCAAATGCTCCAACAAAAAGTTGTTGTGTTTCTATCCTCAAAATCTGAAGATTTTCGACATGTCAAGAACCAAAATATGACTTACTAGGAAAAGAAAAATAATGCTTAGGCATTGAGACTCGTCATGTATTTCTTTCCATCACCCTTACTTAAAAATAACACACGTCATTGGAGCCCTTCATTCCAATAAATTTGGAGCTAAACCCCTCAGTAAAAAGGCTTCCTGCTCATAAGAAAAATCATTGTACTGTCCCACCATTGTTTACACTGCAAGTGTAGAGGAAGAGTGTAAAAAGGGCCTTCACGTCATGGGTGATACAACTGCCATCTGACACCGAAGGCCATGTTGTACTACACATCTGTGTGTCCATCTTCACTTATCATTACCAAACTTCGACTATGAAAAAATGACACAAGAATAGCAGCAATTTCCCTCGTGGTGAGGGAGGGGGAAAGAGATTAAAGCTATCGGTAAAAATGAGAGGAGCTTTTTGTCGTGCAATAAGGGTAGTTGTCTAAGAAAATTGCCACGTTTATTTCATTGATGGACCCCGAAACCAGCCTTAAACCGCGTCAATGAGTTTCAAGGTCCGCTCAGGAACTGGCCTACTTTTTTTTCTATTTCATTTTTTTTTATTAAATTGCTCTTTCAGATTCAACATTTTTGCAAAAATTCTCAATTAGGACACCATAATGGCATGTTTACGTTGGCATGTTCAAATTTAACTTTTTTGCAAAGGATCTCCATTAAAAGATTTGTAGGGTTTGGTTTAAACCATTCCAAAGCTGGTTCTAATCGATAACCGGCCCAAAAATCGATTGTACTTGAGAACTAGCATTGAAATCGGTTAAAAACTATTCTAGCTCGGAACCAGTCTTCCTAAATAGAATTGACTCGTTCAAGGCCAAGAATAGGGAATCAAGCCGAAGTCCCCAAATTTTACTGGGGAATCGAATGTATGCTAGTGTGAATAGACTTGAAATCGGTCGAGTAAGGCTGGTTCAATTCATTCTCTTGTTGAACTAGCCCGCTTGTTCACCCTTACTCCCTGATCATTAAGATATCATATATATGTTATTGGCTCTATTTAAGAACATTGTAATGGATTTTCCATCCACATCAAATTTATGCAAATCAATCACCAAAAGAAGCAAAAGCATACCATTTAACTAGAGACTATCTTTTCTTAAGAGATTATGCAGAATGCAAAAGATATTTATTTTTTACAAATAAAATTATTCTTACATAATCTCTTTCTTTCAGCTGTTGAATATAAACAATATGATAAATTTTAATTAGCATTCATTTATTTTAAAAATAATACAGAATGCAAAATACACATTATCTACAATTAAAATAGTATGCGTACTTAACCAAAAAAATTAGTGCAATTGATAGGGGTGTTAGAAATTTCTAGCTTGGGAACTAGATGTCACCCCTTTGAATCCTACAAACGTGTAAACTACTTCGAGATAGAGTCACTTTGCTAGCCAAAAGCCTAATCTTAATAAGCTTATGGGGTTTGCAGAATATTTCATGAATTACTAAGTAGACAAGTTTCCATGCTTGTATCCTTGGATTATAATATATATATACTTACTTTATATGCATTACTCCCTATAAATGCAAAAGGTCTTTATCAACTTAATCACAGAAATAAAGTACCCAATGACTTTATTTAGTCAAAAAAAAAAATTTGGATAGAAATTTATGACACATAATGTTGGGAGTAATTTGACATTATAATCTCACAATTATGGTTGGCAAGAAAATTTAAATAACTTCGTTTTGCTTATGAACCGAGTTTTTTTTTTTTTTTTTTTTTTTGCTTTTGTTCAGTTAAAGGGATGATTTGAGGGTTTCTTGTCAACAAATCTGTGAAAGTTTTTAATGAGCGATCAAAACATTAATTGGATAAACGGATCTAAGTTAACCCACTTCTATTATGTCAATAAATAAAACATTACAAAAAATTGCTATTCAATATATAAAACACTAACATGGTATATTACATTTTAAAACTAGTTTGATCTATATATCATTTTGACATTTAAACTTTCAAATTTTTTTCCTATAGCTTCATTCTAATGTTACTTCTATATTTTAACATCATTGACCAGCACCCGCACCTAATCAATGTTTGTCAATTAACAGTGGAGGAAGGGATGAAAGGATGGATTAGGACAAGCACATTGGCGGGGGGAAAGCATGCAAGGACCATTTGCGGTGGGAAAGGAGGAAATGATGTATACCTCATCAATGTCTGTCCATAAGCGGTGGAGGAAGGATGGAGACATGGAAATTGGTGATGCTGACTGGTGGTATAAAAGGGCACTAATGCAGAAATTCATCCGTTTCTAATTTCCGTACTCGAGAAATTGATTGGTGTTTAATTAAGGCCTAAGCTAACGCCCATAGTTTATACTCATCTCCTCTTTCTTCCTCGTGATTTGGGTCTTTGCTAAGGTTCTAAATTATGGAATCTCTGGTATTAAATCTCAGCCTTTGATTATCAATTATTCCAGCAAAAAGTTGTTGAGTTTCTATCACCAAAATCTGAAGATTATCGATATGTCAAGAACCAAAATCTGACTTACTGGAAAAAGAAACAATAATGCTTAGATAGAGCCCTTGGTGAAGGTTGGGTGTTTAGAGAAGTCATAATACTGTTCCCCCCATTAATATAAATTGCAGACGAAGAGTGTGAAAAAGACTTCCAGTCACCGCTGGTACAACTGGCATACGACACGAAGGGCCACGTTATACTATCTATCATTTTGTCCATCTTCACCTTACTGTTACCGAACTCTGTGAAAAAGACGATTCAAGAAAGCCAGCATTTCCTTCTGGAGAGAGAGAGAGAGAGAGAGAGAGCAAAGCGGTCAATAAAAATGAAACCAACTTTTTATCCTGCAAAAAGGGCAGCTGTAAAAAAAAAAAAAAAAAAAAAAAATCCCTGCAGGACCAAAAAAAAAAAAAAAAAAAAACAGAAGAAAATCACTACATCCAAGTTGTCGAAGAAGAGACCTCACGTAGAGCTTGAAAGAGTAATTAGAAATTGATAATTTGAAGTCACATTTTTGACATCAAAGGCCATGACTATTGCACTCGCCCCAGCTGGCATACACTTTCATTAGACATGCTTCGAAGATAATTTATTAATAATTAATACCATGAAAAATCCAAAATTGATATACTTACGATAAATTTATCCAAAACTAATTTTGTTATCATAAAAAACTCCAAATGAGTGTACCTTTGACAAATTTCCCCCAAATTGGTATGTTTGTGACAAATTTACTCTTTATTATTTTTCGTTAAATTTTACCATCAAATTATTGAGTTAGATGACATGTGATAGTTGATTAATTCACCAATTTAAGATTTTGACAGTTGTACTAGCTTTTTTATTTTTGATGGTATTAATTCAATTTAACGAAGGGTATATTTATTATAAATATACTAGTTTGAGATTTTTGACAATCAAGAAAATTAGTTTGGGGTAGATTTGTCACACGTATACTGATTTGGAATTTTTTTTATGTTCATTTGGGATAAATGTATCACAATTATATTAGTTTAGGATTTTTTGTGGTAAAAAATTAGTTGGGGGTAAATTTGTCACATGTGTATTAATTTGTGATTTTTTGTGGTCACAAAATTAGTTTGGGATAAATTTGTCATAAGTGTGCCGGTTTGGAGTTTTTCGTAGTATTAACCCTACATAAAAAGTCAAAATTATTTTCAACTTACAATCAATATTTTTTTATTATAAGGGTTTAAGTCAGCTCAAGTCTAATATGGCAATAATATAACATTATACCATTTTTATGGGTCATCCATTTCTATGACACGATTGTTAATAAGCATGCCATTAATTTTATCTTGGCTAGCGACGATGTGGAGCAGTCTGCTACCATTCAACTTCCTAAGTCTATCTCCATCCATACGCATCTCCTCATTCTACCTCAACATTTCGGTCATTCTTAAGATTCGAAATCGTTAGATTGCTGGTGCTAAATCTTAGCCGTTGATCCCTCATCCCTTTTTGGGCACAACCATTCTTCCTGCTTCTCTTCTTCTTCGGCATCCGTTTCATCATTCCTCTCTGTCTCTCTGTTTTACTCGCTCGTCGTCTGGCTCACCACAAAAAGAAAAAGACTCAACACTATTTCTCTTTATCAGCCCCGATAAAAAAAGAAGAAGGCATTGTTGTAGACCCATTATTCCAATAAAATCTTGGAGTTAGGACCCTCAGTAGAATAGAAGGGCTTCCCGTTCCTACAAAAAGACCATTGTAATGTCCCACCAATACCATACAGTGCTGATGAAGAGTGTTAAGAAAGGACTTCAAGTCACCGCTAATAAAACGGCATCTGACACCAAGGGCCATGTGGTATCAGAGTGTCCCTATGCACTTTCCATTGCGAAGCTTTGAGTCTGAAAAAAATGATGCCAGAAAAGGAGCAATTTCCCACATGGTGAGGGAGAGGGACAGAGATTAAAGCTGTCGGGAAAAATGAGACGAACTTTTTATCGTGCGAAAAGGGTAGCTGCACATCTAACGATCTCATAATGGTTGTCGATCATCGGGCAAAAAGAGGTAGCAACTTCTCCATCTTTCCATTCTCACCTACAGTATCTCTGTGTGTGGAAAGGGAGTCTCGGTTTGATAGTGTTTATCATTGCGTTTTCTGGGTGTAAATTTTCTTTTTGAGAAATTAAACTAGTTGACACAAAATTATGTACTAACTTCACCTTGAAATCTATATCTATATGACTAAATAATATCAGTCTTTGCGGAGAAGACTCTGAATTTGATTATATTATCATTGTCTTTGTTTGGGTGTACTTTTTCTTTTTGAGAAATTGTACTTTTTTTTACGAAAGATATATATGCACTAACTTCACGTACAAAAATTAAATGGAGAATCTATATTCATAATCATGTAACAGTTTCCTCCCTAAGGGCTGCATCTAACATTGACACATAGCATTCTAGATAAGTAGAGAGGTCTTCTCCTAATTCCAAGAATTGGATTTGCTACATTCTCCAACAAAAAACGTGGCGACCACCTAAGCTAATATTATGCACTACTCGATAGATAGATTATTCATATATAATAACATTTTTTATGCATTAATTTCTTGTTAACTAGATAAATGTTCTACTCAACGTAATCACAAGGAATATGTGCCTCGTGACTTTAATTGTTTATACTCAATCAAAATAGTTTCAAACGGTCATACTGCATCTACCGCATTGGTAGTAAATTTCCCTTTCCAACCTAACAATTTTGATGGGCATGTTTGTCTCCGGGACTAATAAACGCATATAATTTTAGCCAGCTAACATTCTATATCCTGAGGTCAATATCATAAATATCTATCATATGATACTATTACTTTAACATTATGCTTATTTAGCCTCTCTATCATTCAATTATTGAATGTCAATAGTACGATAATTTTATGTAGACATTATCATATTTCTTAAGAAATGAAACAGAATGCAAAATACACTTGCTCGTTACAATAAAACGTTATGCTTGCAAGATTTGTTCAATTGGTTGGGGCATTGCGAGAGTTTCTGTTCGGAATTGGGAAATCGCCCGTTTCAATCTCACAAGTTGCGTGCAAGTTGTTTTAGGTTAGAGCTACCTACTTAATCGGTTTTGGATAGATAATTCATAAAAAGTCGAGACTTGTTTTCACTTTATGGTCCACATAAGTAGATATCTGTCTATTCGCGGTGGAGGAAAGGAACGATCTTTGCAAGTCCACATTGGAGGCTTGATAGGGGCGACCGACAGCGGAATTCTTTTATTTCAAATCGTTCAATCTCCGGTACGAATCTCAGCCGTTGATCCCTCATCCTTTTCAGTACTCAAATGTCTTCGCCTTCTTCATCTCTCATCCTTCTTGCTCTGTTTCGCTCTTTCTCCTCCGCATAACCATTCTTCTTCACTCATCTGCTGCCTTTTTTTTTTTTGTCATTCTCTCTCCTCTCTCTGTTTTCTCGCTCTTTCTTTCCCGGAAAAATATCAAAGGAAGATGTCGATCGATCCCGTTATTTCTATTGCGTGGGATGTCTTGAAGTCCGTAGTTGACCCCATCAAACGTCAATTCGGATACGTGATCTACTCGAAGAGGCACGCCCAAGATCTTCAGAGGGAAGTCGAGGAGCTTGCGGATGAGGTTGATAGGGTCCACAATGTCGCTGAAGAGGCCAGAAACAATCTTCGGAATGTCTACAGTCGCGTCACGGAGTGGCATGCAAGTGCTGAGACGGCCCTGAAGGAGGCGCGAGACCTATTGGGCGACTTCCAAGAGGCGAGCAAGACTTGCTGCTATGGGACTCTTCCTGACCCCAAGTGTCGCTATCAATTCAGCAGGAAGGCCAAGGACAAGATTGAGGTCATTCAGGGACTTACTCAAAAATGCAGTGGATTCAAGGAATTGAACGACATCTCCTTCAGCAATCCTGCTCCGGGGAACGTTGCTGCTCTGACTCCAGCCAAGAAAGAGGGCAAAAATGTCGTCCAGTTGGCCACTGTGACGGCCTCTACGTCTTTTGCCTCGACGTCGAAGAAGGTTAGGGACAATTGTGTCTTCGAATCCAGAGCTTCTATCATGCGGGACATCATGGACGCTCTTGCCGATGACAGCAATCGCGTGGTCGGGGTTCACGGGATGGGCGGGGTCGGCAAGTCCACCCTCTTGGCGGATGTTGAAAGGACAATAATGGAAAAGAAGTCGTTCGATTGGGTCACTAAGGCCGACGTGTCGGAAAATCCGGACATCACGAAGATTCAAGGAGAGATTGCGGACGCCTTGGGCCTTAATGAGATAAAGAACAAAGAGACCGTCAGCGGGCGAGCAAAACTTCTGCACGGGAGGTTGAAAGACGAGGGGAGGGAGAAAAAGAAGGTTCTCATAATACTGGACAACCTATGGAAGGGGCTTGACTTGAAATCAGTGGGCATTCCTTGCGGACATGACAACAAAGTCCTAGGATGCAAGTTGTTGCTGACGTCAAGATTTCAAGATGTTTTGCGAAGGGAAATGGGCTGCGACAGGGACTTTCGCCTTGAAGAGCTGAAGGATGAAGATGCAAAAAGATTGTTTGAGAGGACGGTGGGAGACAAAGTTCACAATGACCCATTTAAATCCTTGGTGAATGAAGCAGTCCACAAATGTGCAGGTTTGCCTTTCCTAATTATTGCAATGGCGAATATTTTTAAAGACGCTGATTTTTATGAATGGAAGGATGTTTTGACACAAATCGAGAAGTCTACAGACATAGGAATAAGTGGGAGCATAAATAAGATGTTGCAGTTGAGTTATGATCGTTTCAAAGGGAAGGATGGCGAAGAGGTGAAGTCATTGCTACGACTTTGTGTCGTTTATGGTGTCTCTAAGCCTTCTCTTGAAAACTTGGTGAGGTACGGCATGGGTTTGAGGTTATTTCGAGAAGATAGCAGCATGGAAGAAGTTCGAAATAGGTTGCGCTCACTAATCCGACGCTTGAAAGCCTCCTCCCTTTTGTTAGTAGATGATGATGATGCTGATGGTTTCAAGATACATGACTTGGTTCGTGGATTTGTTGCCTCAGTCGCTTCAAGAGATAACCCTCTTCTTGTGTTGAAAGATAAAGATAAGTTGGTGATAGAGTTGCTAAAGGACAAGCTCAGAAGTTGTACAGCAGTGTGCTTTCCCTATCTTGACATGAAGGACCTTCCCGAAGAGTTAGATTGCCCCGAAATGCAGATCTTTTTGCTATTTGCGAACAATGAATCTCTTAAGGTCCCACATTCATATTTCAACTCTATGAAAAAACTCATGGTCTTACATCTTTCTTAGGTATGTCTCACTCGTTCACCTTCGCTGTTTCAGTTCTTGGCAAAATTACACACTTTGTGTCTTGATGGTTGTTCATTAGAGGATGTAGCCATGATTGGCAAGCTAAAAGGGCTACAAATTCTTAGCTTTGTGAATTCCAAAATTCAACGATTGCCAAAAGAAATTGGACAATTGGTAGAGCTGAGGTTGTTAGACTTAAACCATTGCACACTACTTAAGACGATTGAGCCAGGTGTGCTTGGAAACTTGATGAAATTGGAAGAGTTGTTTATGGAGAATAGCTTTGATCGATGGAATGCTGTGGAGCAAACTTCACCAACTAATGCTAGGCTTATTGAGTTGAATAACATGAAAAATTTATGCATTTTGCATGTGTCCATTTTTGATCCAAGTGTGCTCCCAAAGGATCTAAACGTCAAGAAATTAACCAAGTACAAAATCAAAATAGGTAAGGTGGGGCGTTGGCAAAGTGACAAAGGATCAAGCACATTGAAGCTTAAGTTGGATCCAACAAGCGATATTCTTCGGAAAGGATGCACACAAACTTTATTAGGCAAAACTGATGATCTATTTTTAGATGGATCAAATGGAATTGAGCAAAGTATTTGCGTGTTAACTCAAGAAGGCTTTCCAAACTTAAAACATCTACATGTGAAGAATAGTCCCTCCATCCATTACGTCCTCCATTCACTATCCCATATAGATTTTAAGATGTTGGAGTCGTTAAAAGTAGTACGAGTCGAAAGGTGCAACAAGATGAAAGCTTTGTTTCCTCTTTCATTATTGAGAGAACTTCCACAGCTTGAAGAGATCCAAGTTATCGAGTGCCCCTTAATGCGGGAGATTGTAGAAGTTGATGATTGTGGCAAAGTTGAATTGTGTAATTTGCATGTATTGAAATTGCATGATTTGCCAAATATCAAGAATTTTTTCACCCCCGGGATGGCTCCTTCAAGTAATGCATCAAAAGACCAAGTTGGCACTCAAGTTGCTTTCTTCAACGGGCAGCGGGTAACTTTCTATCAAAAGAATATACTGTCCATTAATCTTTTGTTGATTTGCTAATTAGAAGTACCGTATATTTTGATCCTTATTCATTTTTCTTCAGTTCATTTTCTTCCTAATTACCTTGTCCAATCATGCCTTCCTATAATTAGTTAAAGCAATCTTCTATTTCTCCACTGTGTAGAAGTCCAACTAATAGAATGAAATCCATGTAAACTTAGTTGGGGATAGGATCTGAGTTATTTTCAACTTACATGCTGAAAGTGTACCTATATTAATAGGGTTTTACAGAGCAACATTGAAGGGAATTTTGGCATTGGAATAATTCCACAATAACGTCATTTCATAATCTTGTAAAATGGATTCCCTGAATTTAGTTATCCAACTTTGTTATTATCTATAAAATATAATATCTAGGCAACTTAGGTAAAAATTCAATACTAAGAATGAGCATGGGGATTGGGTTTTCAAATAATAGCAACGATGCTAACCTAATTGATGCACGTCATTTCCATAGTGTATTTCAATAAGCACTTAGTCATTGCATAGATCCTATTAGTATAAAAGTACACAATTTCATGTGTGTTCATATAATTGTAAGTACTTTGAGCATAACAAACATAAATATTCAACTTTTGCTACTATCTCGTAGTCTTAGGCTTTAGTTTAGCAAAAACTACATGAAATCCCCCATGAAGATTTTAAGTTGTACACATTTACTTCCAAAATTTGGTTATATAAATTATGGCATATTGAGCATAGTTATGTGATGTTATCATCCAGTGGTCCTTTTAAATAGCTGACTGGGGATGCTATATACATAATGAAATAAAAAAATTTAGCCTTTCCTATGATTGTTTTATATGCTTTGGGATATACTTGAAAGCCTACTAGATGTTTTGCTTTTTTCATGAAGTCAACCTTATTATTAGTAATTTTTGTCTTAATCTCTGTTAAGATCATTCGTCTTTTTCCTCATTTTTCTTTATTTATTTTGGAAATTTTAACTCGTTTTAGTGCATTTGGAGGCCAAAGGAAGATTTAACTAAAACAGATGCAGAAGAATTGCAACTTTATCCCAAAAAACACATGTAACAAGCAATTGAGTCCTAAATATGTTTGGGGGGACAGTGCCTTAGGAGTCTTAACATTTTAGTCATGAGTCAATTGAGTACTAAATATATTCTTTGGTATAGTCCTCACAATTTGAAAAATAATGAAAATCAAATTCTAAAGTTCATGTCGTTGACCAATTTCATCAACAGAAATGATAACATTTTATTTTTCGTGAAGTTTAGTATGATTTTGACCTAAATCAAGGGAATGTACATAGGTATGGTCCATAATGGAGTGGAAGCTTGATTATCAATATTTACTGAAAAATAACTCACAAATTCGTGAAGTGGTGAAAAATCATTGTCATTTTCCGGATTTGTTTACTCAAAATTTGGGCTTGATTTTATTTATTAATTCACGTAATTGAATTTTTTTGGCTCATTTCTAAACTCCCTCATGCATTATTATGGTCAAAATCATGGTTTTAATAGGTGAGAGTAAAATGAAACGATTTTCAAGTGAATTCTTGGTTTTGACGCACAATTCCAAGGCATTATTGAGGCTTGAGTGCATGAAATGACAATTAAGATATAGTATATCATAACATTCATAATGAAAATAATTAATGATTTTGTATAATAAACCTTTATCACTTAGAAATCCGACTTAGAACATGGTCTCAAGCACCATGTAATTGAGAATTTATGAATATAAAGTTGACAATTTAGATCTGGTATTTAATTAAAATTGAGGCCGTTTATGTATAGTTAATTAGACTACTAAACCAGTAGATGGAAATTATAGTTAATTATTTAACTAGCTTTAGTGATAACATTTAAGAGGAGATCTTTTTCGTTTACGCACCCATTGTCTATGACACGTATGCATGGGCGACATGTGTCACTTGCTTTTCTCCCCTCCACGAACCCCTCTCTCTCTCTCTCTCTCTCTCTCTCTCTCTCTCTGTATCCATCCAAAAGTTAGTCAGATCGGGAGAGGGCTTGCATCTTCTCTTGCTGAAGGGGTTGAGAACTAGATCTGCTTGGCCCCACCGTCGCCACGCTCATCCGCCTCCACCATGACCGGCCACAGCTCGCCTCCATCAACGTCACCACCAACAGCTGGCGGATTCTACCCTCGCCCCCAGTCATGTCCCTTGCGGACCTGACGCAAATTCTATCTCTAACCGTTTTTCTTCTTCGCTTGCGATCACCGTCGTGAACTCTGTCATGACCAACAAGCTCGACGCTAGCAAGAGGCTTGGTCGCATCTTCCTGAGGTTGATTCTTCGAGGACGTGAAGAGGGAGAACGGGAAATTGGTACAAAGAAAAAAAATATAAAGAAAATAATGTGCCGCGTGTCTAACTATTGGTACAAGCAGTAGACAATAGGTGTAAGGACTGCAACAGATAATCCACACCCAGATAGTTAATACTGAAGATAGAAGGTAATAGGCTACCAAATGACAATTTATTGGATCTTAATTGGATAAATTGTAATGCTTCACCCATAAATTGATTGGGTCTAGACAAGCCCTAGCGGGCTAGGCGTCAGAAGGAAGTTTCTTGCAGTAACTGAACTTTTATGATAGTAATTTTCCCCTGTGAAGTAGATAGTTACTTTTTGAAATAGCTAGGTTTCCTTGGGTAGGTAGTACATTAGACATACCTTCCGTAATTAAGGTCTTATAGCGTCGTAATTTACTTCTCGTGATTGCAATCTCGCCTTGTTGATCGCTTATTGCAATGAGATATTTTCCTTTCGTTAGCACATTGCCTATGTCTTTCGTAATCATGGTCATTCTATAGCTTCTGCATTTATTTTTTTCATGGTAGTACTCATTGCGAGATAGCACAGTACTTTCTAGCAATCATATGATAAAATGAGTAATGTAAGTAGTAACATAACCTAAGAGGGAGTATGTTACCTTATAGGAAGTAATCTACCTTGAATGTACTTCCTTTTGCTTTATGGATTACTAATTTTTGTAGTCATTGGCAAACTGAATTAATGCTATCTCTTGATGATTGTAGTTTCCCTTATTGTTAATAGATTGCAAACGAAATCTAATCGTAATACCACCCA
Source organism: Eucalyptus cloeziana (assembly GCA_014182715.1). NCBI lineage: Eukaryota > Viridiplantae > Streptophyta > Magnoliopsida > Myrtales > Myrtaceae > Eucalyptus > Eucalyptus cloeziana. The sequence goes on from CM024644.1 coordinate 3,176,315, forward strand.
CGAATCTAATTTGTAAATGCAAATATCTCGTAGTTGTAGGCATAAGTGGGTGGCTTTTAGTGAAAACTACAGGAAATCCTTATGAAGATTTGAAGCGGTACACATTCACTTCCGAAATTTGTTTATATATATTATGAAGTATTGAGCACAGCTATGTGATGTTGTCATCCAATGGTCCTTTTAAAATAGCTGACTAGGGAGGCTATATGCATAATGAAATAAAAAATTTAGCTTTTTCTTTGATTGTTTTATATGTAGCTCTTTTGATGAAGTCAACCGTATTATTAGTAATTTTTGTCTTAATCTCTGTTAAGATCATTGCGTTTTTTTCCTCAGTTTTCTTTGTTTATTTTGGGAATTTCCAACTCATTTTAGTGCATTCGGAGGCCAAAGGATGACTTAACTGAAGCAGATACAAAAGAATGGCAACTTTATTGTAAAAAATCATATGTAACATGTAAATGGTAAAATGCCCAAAGGGTTGACATCCGCAATAAAATCGAAGTTGAACGAACTCATGCGATACTTAAAAGGTTAGGAGTAAAGGTGTGCTCCTCTCAAAAGTTCATGAGTGGGTCGGGTAGTTTCCCCGTGATTTTTGTGTTCTTTTGTAGGTAAATGAATGTTATATTTATAAATTAGCATCGTCTAATAATGAGGAAAAATATAAGAGTGTTAAAATTAAATAGTGAAATTATGGAGAAAGGGAGGAGGAGAAAGTGATTAATAATGAGTGGCTTGTTGAGAGAGGAGTTCTAAGATTGTTGTACAGGCAATTTGAAATACATGCAAATCAAGTTCTGATGTTAGTGTTGTTGACAAACTTTATCAAAAGAAATGATAGCAGTTTATTTTTCACAAAATTAAGTATAATTTCAACCTAAATCAAGGGAATGGACATAGATTTGGTCCCTAATAAAGTGGAACCTTGATCATCATAATTAACCGAAAACGTATTCTATGTTAAGTGGTGAAAAATTATGGTCATTTTCCCGCTTTATTTACTCAAAATTTGGGCTTAATTTTATTAATTAATTCTCGTAATTAAGTTTTTTTGTTCATTTCTAAACTAGTTTATGTGCGTCGTTCCTTCATTATGGTCAAATCGTGATCTTAATTGGTGAAAGATTAAAACAAAATTATTTTCAAGTGAATGATTGGTTTGAAGCACATTGCAACATATAGTCGAGGCTCGGGGTATGAAATGGCAATTAATATATAGTAGACTGTACATGCATAATAAGTTTTTTAAAATGATTCTGTATAATAAACATTTATATCCTAGAAATTGAACTTAGAGAATTGTTTGAAGCACTATATAATTGAGAATTTATGAATCTGAAGTTGATAATTTAAATCATCACAACAACAATTAATGGCAGTAAATTGAAATTGAGGCCATTTATGTATGGTTGATTAAATTGATTATTGTTAGTAAGAGAAGTAAACTATGGATAAGCAGTGGTCCAATTAAGGAAAACGCATGGCCGTTTTGTACAACAAAAATTTCTTGAAGCCTTTTAGTTGAATAGACATGATTATCCTATTATAATGATGTAATAAAGATCCGTGGAAATTTAAGTTGCCATAGTAGATTTACAAAGTATAAAACAGAAGTTTTGCGTATGGACATTTGCGGCCTATTGTGCTACGGCACGTATCGATGGCTGATACGTGTCATCATGCTCTTCTCCTTTTTGTGGGCCCCCCTTCTCTCTCTCTCCGTCTGAAAGTTGTTTAGCATTGTGAGAGGGACTGCATCTTTCGTCACTCCTACTCACCCCTCGCTGAAAGGCGGAGAGCCAGATCAGCTTACTGACACCGTGGACACGCTCATTGCGATCCGTCATCTCCCTTGCGGACCGGGCGCAAATTCTATCTCTCTCTCTCTCTCACGAATTCAGTTTGACAAGCAAGCTTGACGCTGCTATGAGCCTTGGTTGTGCTTTTCTGAAGCTGATTTTTCGGTGATGTGAAGAGAGAGAATGAGGATCTGGTAAAATGAAAAAAAAAAAAAAAAGAAAATAAAGAGGAAATAAGGTGCAGTGTGTTTTACTATTGGTGCGAGTCATAGACAATAAGTGTAAGGATCGCAGTAGACTATCCTCACCTGGATAGTTAATATTAAGGATTGAAGGTACTACATTTGTGAGAAGATACATTATAGGATAATTGTCAAAGAGAAAGCTCTCATGTAAATTTTATCGAATCTTACTAAATAAATTATAATATTTCATGAATAAATTGATTAAGCCCAAGTGGGCTTAGGTAGGTGGCCCAGGAAAAAAGAAAAGAAGTTACTTGTAGAGACTAACCTTTTATAATAGTAATTTTCTCTTGTGAAGTAATAAATTACTTTTCAAAATTGCTAAATTTCTTTAGGAAGATAATAAAATAAACCTTTCGTAATTAAGTCTTACAGCATAGTAATTTACTTCTTGTGATTGCAATCTCACTTGTTTGATCACTTATTGCAATGATATATTTTCCTTTGTTAGTAAATTGCTTATGTCTTTCGTAATTACGATCATTCTATAGTTTCTTTATTATTTTTCATCGTAGTAATCTCCATTGTGAGACAGTAGCAATCATCCGACAAAATTAGTAAAATTTTCTTTTACAATTTTTTTTCCCGATGGAAGGGAGCTTTTGCTTTCAGATTAATCGTAACTTTAAAGCCCCGATCCTATCTTAAATGCCAATCTGCGCAATTTAATTTTTGCTATTTGCTCGGCCATTTTTATGGAGGAGGTGGTGATGATATTGTTTTTTTCTTTTTGTGCCCAAGGGGGAAGGGGGAAGGAGGAAGGGGGCGGGTTGGGTTGAGTGCGTGCACTGTGTTGGGATGGTCGACAAGTCAATGTTGTGAATTTAAGGCGACCTTGGGGGGCTTTTGTTCCCCTGCTCTGCGAGCCTATGTGATTGCACCCGTGTGGGTAGAATCTCAGGGATATCCAGGTTACTTGTGAGCCATCGACACAATCTCAGCCGTTGCACCGCGCGCGTCTTAGCATGCTTCAACAGCGCTAATTGACTGCCCTTAAGTGCTTTGGGTTGCACGGGATTGTTACTCACGTGGGGGTGAGGGTGGGGGAGGGGTGGGGGAGGTACACTTTGTGGTGCTGTTTGGAAAGTGTGTACTTGTGGTGGGAGGTCATTGGCAAAGAGGTAGAATGGGAAGTGAGAAAGTTGCTAATAGGGACAAATCAACCACGATTACTTTATTGAAGTAGCCTGATTATCGTAGAGAAACAACACAACCAAACTTGCCAAACTTAAGGCCCACCGCTATTAAGAAATCTTGTCCTTTTTTGTTTTCAAATATTTTTTACTGCCTTATGAACTGTCCTTCGAAAATATGGGGAGACTAATATGTGTCAAAACATAAACATAATAGCTTTGTTTGTTTTATTGTTTTGTGTGGTCTTCCATCCTTTGGTATGACCTTTGCAATATGAGGAAGCGTTCATCTAATAAGATGGCCACAATTGATAGATCAAGATTGATAGGACTACCGCTTCTTCCATGTGTTTCCATGCATCACCTAATTTTTCTTTACCACAATTAAGAAACTCATAATTTGATTTCAAGGTTGAAGCGAGCAGCTACTTTTGTATTGCCACTTTTGATGGATGATTGGTTGCCTTTTTAATCTCAATCTCTTCATCGTTTACTTTCTAATGATGACACTCTTCCTAAAGCAAGCTCTTCTATATGTAATGGAACTTTATGAACTTTTAATCTATCAGAATCACTAATTTCGCGAGCGAATACCGCAGGTTGCATTTCCTAGCTTGGAGATATTAGAAATCATGCACATGGATAATATTGAGATAATATGTTGCATTTATGTGATTTGCTTGGAAAGTTTGGAGGTACATTTATGTGATTTGCTTGAAGTTGTTTTCAAACTTCAACCACTAAATCCTCTCGATGGACATCCTGTTGCTGATTTGCCATTAAAAAGGCTAGAGTTAGATGGATTGCCAGAGCTAAAGTGTGTATGGGATAAGGAACTCCACAGTCAAGTCAAATTCCAATGTCTCCGTTTTGTTACAGTTTATGATTGCAAGAGCCTCACCTCTCTATTTCCAGCCTCAGTAGTAGTACATCTAACCCACCTTGAGGAATTGAAGATTTCTAAATGTGGCATTGTGGAACTTATCGAGAAGGAAGACAAAGGAATTCCTAGGTTTGTGTTCCCAAAGTTAACCCTCCTCAAGCTTGAACAATTAACAGAGTTGAGGTGCATCTACATTGGAAAATATGTGTCACATTGGCCAAAATTGAAGACCCTAGAGATGGATGGCTGTGACAAAGTGGAGATACTTGCATCACACCTTGAGAATGATATGCCATTTGATAAACAACCTCTCTTCTTGGTAGAAAAGGCATGACCCATGATTATTATTATTTTTTTTTGCTTCGATGGTGAATATTGGAAGCCATGATTAATTGTTATGCTAGCCAACTAAATAATTAAAATTAACAAAAAAAAATATTTGTACGAGAGACAAAAAAGAATCGTTGAAGCCCCCTTTTGGTTAAAATTGGTTGCGTTAAGCATAAACACGGCACCATAAAATCTAGATAAGCCAAAGTAGAGTTCCTATTCAAAGTGTGATTTTAAATTGAAATGAAGAATTTAAAGTAGAGTCACTACATATACAAAAGTTGGATAATTAATCTTCAATGAGCTCAATTGTTAACTCTCAAAATTGTGGGCTAACTATATAGTGAAATATGTAGTAATATAATCATTGAACTTTTATTTGATCACCTAAGGCCATAAATTTTCATTTCTTTATAATATATGCACATTGACTAAAAAATCCAAAATTTTTCGGCGAGCTATCAATATGGCAGACACATGGCTAATTTTCTAAATGTGCTACTATTTCCACTTCATTACCGGATCATCACCTCACTGGAAAATCTATTTTAAATGTTTAATAGTCACTAAAAACTTGCAAGAAGATCATTCTCCTTTTCTTGTACTTTCCACTCATCTTGCTTCCAACGAGAATTCCTCTCTCATATTTGATTGCCTTGTTTGAGGCCATGGGTCTAAATGAGTTTTAGCATTGCAATTTAGCAAGGTAACACTTCCTATTATATATTTCTTTCGATGAGTTTGTAATTTTCTCTCAATATTCCAACAATGTTATATTATATATGTTGGGAAAAAGAAAATAATATTTGCGGAGAATGCCCAGATAATTTTTCCCGCTATTATTTATGTGAAAATTAAATAGGATATTCAATGAAAGTAGTAAAGATGAATAGTAAATAACATCAGAATTTTTAACGTGGAAAACCCTCCAAGGTGAAGGGAAAAACCACGGGACCATAGTCCACTTCAAACTTCCACTATGATAAATAATGGGATACAACTTCACCCAAAGGTGGATCTCTTGCTGTCTTCAATTTGTGGATCTGAACCTTTCACAAATTGGATAACTCTCAAAGATAACTCTCTTTCTTGGAAGAAGAAAACTGTTTCTTCCGCTACGCTGCTATGATCTTCCACTACGCTGCTATGATCTTCTTGCTTTTGTGTGTAACCTCTTCTCCGTTGAGGAGGACTCCTATTTATAGGAGCAAATGCAATCCCAATTGGAATTGTATGATATAAAAAAAAAAAATCACGTAGATATATCTCCTAATCTCTCGTGATTTTGTAGATCTGAGAATATCACTTTGATTTCTTTCCCAATCTCCCTTGATTTTCTAGATGTGGAAAATCACATTGATATATCTCCCAATCTCTTTTGATATCTTTTTTTTTTTTTTTTTCTCCTTTTTTTTTTTTATTTTTTTACACACTCACTACTATACATATTCTACTACAAATATACATAATTGCGTTGGCCTCTCCAATTGGGAGTGACCTACTCAACAAATCTCCCCCTCACGAGTAATTTGGAGAAGGTGTCAAACCTGCAAAAGTTCGACAGGCTTGCATCTTCACTGTAGATAGAGATTTTGTCATCATATCTGAGCCGTTGTTGTTAGTGTGTATTTTCTTTAGCTGTAGGGCTTTTTCTTCCAACACATCACGTATCCAATGATATCTTATGTCAATGTGTTTGGATCGGGAGTGGAAAGTTGCATTTTTGTTGAGGTGTATTGCGCTTTGACTATCTGAATACAAGATATACTCCTCTTGGTTGTGGCCCACTTCTTGTAGAAACTTCTTCATCCACAAGAGTTCTTTACATGCTTCTGTTATAGCAATATACTCTGCTTCAGCAATAGATAGGGCAACGCATTTTTGTAGTCGAGATTGCCATGAAACTGCTCCCCCTGCAAAAGTCATTAGGTATCCCGATGTGGACTTTCTTGAGTCCACGTCCCCTGCCATGTCTGAATCTGAAAAACCTTCTAACAAAGTTTTATCATCACCAAAGCATATACAGTTATTAGAAGTACCTCGAAGATACCTGAATATCCATTTGACTGCTGCCCAATGTTCCTTACCAGGATTGGATAGAAATCTGCTTACCACACCAACTGCATAGGCGATATCAGGCCTCGTACATACCATCGCATACATTAGACTGCCAATTGCCAATGCATAAGGAACTTTTTCCATTTCCTTCTTTTCTATCTCACTTTTTGGGCATTGCTCTAAGCTAAGTTTGAAATGATTTGCAAGTGGAGAACAAACTGCTTTGGATTTATTCATATAAAATCTTTCAAGAACTTTATTAACATACCGTTCATGAGATAACCAGAGTTTACGATTCTGCCTGTCTCGCAAGATTTCCATCCCAAGAATTTGTTTTGCGGGTCCCAAATCCTTCATCGCAAAGCACGTGCTTAATTCCTTCTTTAAGTTGTTGATCTTGCTTTTATCCTGGCCAACAATTAGCATGTCATCAATGTAAAGCAAAAGAATGAGGAAATTACCATCAGTAAATTTCTTGACGAAAACGCAGTGATCAGCGGTGGTTTTGTTGAACCCGTTTTCTTCCATGAAGAAATCAAATTTTCTGTACCACTGTCTCGGTGCTTGCTTGAGCCCATAAAGACTCTTCCTCAATCTACACACAAGATTTTCTTTGCCTTTGATTTTAAAACCTTTTGGCTGATCCATGTAGATCTCCTCATTTATATCTCCATGTAAAAACGCAGTCTTCACGTCAAGTTGCTCGATCTCCAAGTTCAAGCTTGTTGCCAAGCCAAGGACAACTCAGATATAGGACATTTTAACTACATGAGAAAATATCTCATCGAAGTCGATATCTTTCTTCTGAGCGAATCCCTTCACAACCAACTTTGCTTTGTATCGTGGCTGTGAGTTACCTTCTTCAGTCATTAATCTGAACACCCACTTGTTTTTGAGAGCTTTTCTTCCTTGTGGCAACTTGACTAAATCATAAGTATGATTTTCATCTAAGGATTTCATCTCTCCTGCATAGCTTTTAACCACTCCTCTTTGTGCTCGTGGAATAAAGCTTCTTGGTAATTCTTTGGTTTTCCCCCGTCAGTGAGCATCACGTACTCATTGGGAGAATATCTACGACTAGATTGTCATTCATGAGTTGATCTCCTCAATTGAGGTTCTGATGGGACTTGTTCAACAATTGGTTCAAGTTCAGTTGAAGTATTTTTACCTTCAATCCTAGATTCAGCTTGCTTGTTAATAGGAGGAGCGCTTGGGCCAAGATCAATTAGGTATTCATCTATTGATGGAGATTTCTCATGCTTCTCGAAGTCCTCGATTGTCTGATCTTCAAGAAATACCACGTCCTTGCTTCTGACTATTTTCCGGTTAACAGGATCCTAGAGTCTGTAACCGAATTCTTCATGTGCGTACCCCAAAAAAATACATTGCTTTGATCTCTCATCCTTTGGAATGTGAACAAATGCTCTATAGTCGAACACCTTCAAGTGGCCATAAGAAATATCCTTACCAGTCCAGACACTTTGTGGCACATCACCATTAAGTGGAGCTGAAGGTGATAGGTTGATTAAATCAACTGCTGTCCTCATTGCCTCACCCCAAAAGTGGTTTGGCAGCTTTGCGTTGGATAGCATACATCTGACTTTTTCACATATGGTTATGTTTATCCACTCTGCGACACCGTTGTGTTGAGGTGTTTTTGGTATGGATTTTTCTAGTTTGATCCCAAGGTTCTTGCAATAATCTTCAAAAGGTCCTTGGTATTCGCCACCGTTGTCTGAGCGTACACACTTCAATCGCTTGCCTGTTTCTCTTTCAACCTTCATATGAAATTGCTTGAAGATTTCCTGCACTTGATCTTTAGTTTTCAAGGCAAATGCCCACACCGTTCTAGAGTGGTCATCGATAAATGTTACAAAATAAAGCGCACCTCCAAGTGTTCTAGTTTGCATTGTGCATACATCAATATGTATCAAATCTAAAATTTCAGCTTTTCTAGATGGTGGGGAATTGTGAAATGCTACTCTATGTTGTTTTCCCATAATGCAGTCGACACAAGTATTCAACGGTGTACCTTTCATTCTGGGTAAAAGTTGCTTTCTAGTGAGAATCTTAAGTCCTTTCTCACTCATGTGTCCAAGTCGCTTATGCCATAACTCGGTGGTGACTCCTTTTCCGGTTACATTCACCTCTCCTCTACACGGCTTGAATTGTGTGATATAGAGAGAGTTAGTCTTTTCTCCTTTGGCTACCACCAAATTACCTTTAGTGAGCTTCCATTTTCCATCACTAAAGAAATTGATGTAGCCTCCGTCATCAAGCTTGCCGGCAGATATAAGATTGAAGCTTATGTCCGGAACATGCCTCACATCTTTGAGTAGTAGCCTACATCCAACATTAGTCTCCAAATAAATATTGCCCATACCAATAATTTTGGACGTACCTTCATTTCCCATCTTTACGAGTCCAAAATCGCCAGTGGTGTAAGATGTGAAAAGATCTTGACGAGCCGTGACATGGTAGGATGCACCAGTATTAACTACCCATGTCGAATCTTGGGATGCAAGATTAATGGAATCATCACTTTGAATAATGATCACCTCATCTGCAATATTTGCAGTGTCATTCGTCTGGTTCTCGTTAGCTTTGTTGATGTTATGACCTTTTGATTTTTCTGCCTTTAGCTTTCTGCATTCTCGGATGAAGTGTCCCAATTTACCACAATGATGGCACTTCTTGTCTCGTCTGAAGTTGGATTGGGACCTTCCTCGTTGCTGATTCCGGAAGTTTCAGCTTTTGCTTCTCCCTCTCTGTTCTTGATTTTCTTGTCGATTAATGACAAGAGCCTCGGACGCAGGGTTGACTCCACTCTCTTTTTGCTAGCATTCTTCATTCAACATTCTATCTTTTACCACGTCCATGGTAAGCTTGTTGTCAGGAGTTGAGTTGCTGACCGACATAACAAGTGCGTCCCAGCTATTTGGCAAAGAGCTAAGCAGCAGTAATGCCTGCAATTCATCATCTAATGTCATCTTCATAAAATTGAGTTGGTCTACTATACCTTGGAACTCGCTCATGTTTTCCAAGACACTGCTCCCGTCTTTGTATTTCAGATTCACGAGCCGCTGCATGTGATTTGCTTTATTTTGCGCCGTTGTTCTTGCGTACATTTTCTCTAATTTTTGCCAAAGAACACCAGCATCATGTTCATTAGCAAAATTTTGAAAAATGCTCTTATCAATCCATTGTCGGATTTGAGCGGCACACTTTCGATTGAGCACCATCCATTCACTATCCGACATTGTCGTTGGTTTGCCACCAGAAGATGATGCCAATTTGGCTTCCACTACAGGATCAGACTCCTCGGACGTTGGTATTGGCACCTCCATCGGTATCACAATTGGCCTCCAAAGATCTTTAATGTATAGAAGATCCTCCATCTTTGGTTTCCATATTGCATAATTGAATGCAGTCGATTTTATCATGTTGCCAAAATTTTCCTCCATTTAATTTTGCATAGAAAAATAATATATAGAGCAACCTTGCTCTGATACCACTTGTTGGGAAAAAGAAAATAATATTTGTGGAGAATGCCCAGATAATTTTTCCCGCTACTATTTCTGTGAAAATTAAATAGGATATTAAATGAAAGTAGTAAAGATGAATAGTAAATAACACCGGAATTTTTAACGTGGAAAACCCTCCAAGGTGAAGGGAAAAACCATAGGACCGTAGTCCACTTCAAACTTCCACTATGATAAATAATGGGATACAACTTCACCCAAAGGTGGATCTCTCGCTGTCTTCAATTTGTGGATCTGAACCTCTCACAAATTGGATAACTCTCAAAGATAACTCTCTTTCTTGGAAGAAGAAAATTGTTTCTTCCGCTGCGCTGCTATGATCTTCTTGCTTTTGTGTGTAACCTCTTCTCCGTTGAGGAGGACTCCTATTTATAGGAGTAAATGCAACACCAATTGGAATTGAACGATAAAAAAAAATCACGTAGATATATCTCCTAATCTCTCGTGATTTTGTAGAGCTGAGAATATCACTTTGATTTCTTTCCCAATCTCCCTTGATTTTCTAGATGTGGAAAATCACGTTGATATCTCTCGATCTCTTTTGATATCTTCTTTTTCTTTTTTTCTTTTTATTTTTTTATTTTTATTTTTACACACTCACTACTATACATATTCTACTACAGATATACATAATTGCGTTGGCCTCTTCAATTGGGAGTGACCTACTCAACAATATATATATGTAAAATCACACTATGTCATATAACATTGACAATTATGAAGTTTTAAATGTTATCAAATCCCTATGTTTTACAACATACGAGTTATGAATTTAGCCTTTTTTCTTCGAAAAAGGTAGATTCATATGAAATGAGAAACAATTTAATTAATTACTTATATTAAAAACATATTCCGATTTTACATAAATGAAAGATTCCACGTCTGCACAAACGTGTGAGAATGCTGCTAATTACCTATTAAATGAAGAAAGAGGAATCATGCAAAGGAGTCTCTCAGCTTCTGCTTATTGGGTAGGCATATAGGTTATTGAGAGAAGTATTATGCTCATTCTGAAGCTTTCACGTTAGCATCTGTGTTCCATTTGTCTTCCAAACGTAACTAAATATAAGTACTTTCTATCAAAATAAAAATAAAAAAATCGATTGGCGGGCAATTTATGTTCATCTGATGACAATATATTTTTGTTAATTTTGCCACAAATTTACGTATATTATAGTTCATATCAATTCATGTCATTTTTTAATTTGTCAAATAATCATTTACGAATATGTTATTTTGTATAGTGAATTGTCGGCCTTTTCAATTCTTATATTTTTTTATATAAAATTCTAATAGTTCTCATGGGCATGTACAAGCTTTTGGGTACTTTGAAACTCAATGGATGTATAAATTTCGTAATAAACACAAATAACATTACTCAAGTGATGAAAGAAGAACATGCTACCATCTTGTTAATATGATAGAAATGTTTGTTACGCTATAAGGTAGATTATACACAGCTCCAATATTCTCTTTTAGAGTCAACACTTTTGGAGACGTTTCAAAAATCAATATATCGTCAAAGCGAGCAAAAAGGAAATTGTAAATATTGGATAGTTTTATCACAACATAAACCTTATTAAGAAGTGGACTATCAGGAAGTAAGCAAAATTGCATAAAGAGAACAAATGAAAGGAACAAAAAGAGAAAAAGAAAAAAGAGAGAGCAGAAATTCGAACCATAAATGCACGCGTATGGAAGGGAAAGTAATAAAAGAAATAAGAAAGAAAGAAAAACATTAGGAGAGAGAAGATCGCAAAAGTTTGACATGTATACATATACATACATATATATCTTCTTTTCTTGTGCAATTTTTTTTCCCGATGGAAGGGAGCTCTTGCTTTTAGATTGATCATACCTCCAAAGCCCCGATTCTATCTTAAATGCCAATATGCACAATTTAGTTTTTGCTAATTGCCCGACCATTTTTATGGGGGAGGTGGTGATGATATTGTTTCCTTTTTTTTTTTTTTTTTTGGTGACGGGTGAGTTGGTTGGGTTTAGTGCGGGCATTGTGTTAGGGTGGTGGACAAGTCTACGTTTGTGAATTTGAGGCGACCCTGGGGGTTTTCGTTCCCCTACTTCAAGGTTGAAGCGAGCAGCTACTTCTTACTGCCACTTTTGATGGATGATTAGTTGCCTTTTTTATCTCAATCTCTTCATTGTTTACTTTCTAATGATGGCACTCTTCCTCAAGCAAGCTCTTCTATATGTAATGGAACTTTATGAACTTTTAATTTATCAAAATAACTAATTTCGCGAGCGAATACCGCAGGTTGCATTTCCTAGCCTGGAGACATTAGAAATCACACGCATGGATAATATTGAGATAATATGGTACAATCAGGTTGCTGCGGATTTTTTCCATAAACTAAAATCGCTTGAGGTGTGGATATGCAATAAGCTATTGAACATTGTTCCTTCTTGCATTCTTGGACAGCTCAAGAGCTTGGAAAGTTTGGAGGTAATATCATGTAATTTGCTAGAAGTTGTTTTCAAACTTCAGCCACTAAATCCTCTAGATGGACATCCTGTTGCTGATTTGCCATTAAAAAGGCTAAAGTTAGATGGATTGCCAGAGCTAAAGTGTGTATGGGATAAGGAACTCCACAATCAAGTCAAATTCCAGTGTCTCCGTTTTGTTACTGTTTCGGGATGCAAGAGCCTCACCTCTCTATTTCCAACCTCAGTAGCAATGCATCTAACCCAACTTGAGGAGTTGGAGATTAGTGAATGTGGCATTGTGGAACTCATCGAGAAGGAAGACAGAGGAGTTCCTAGGTTTGTGTTCCCAAAGTTAACATGCCTCAAGCTTCGATATTTAACACAGTTGAGGTGCATCTACATCGGAAAATATGTGTCACATTGGCCAGCATTGAAGACCCTGGAGATGTGTGGTTGTGACAAAGTGCAGATACTTGCATCACACCTTGAGAATGATATGCCATTTGATAAACAACCTCTCTTCTTGGTAGAAAAGGTATGACTCATGATTATTATTATTATTAGTTGCCTCGATGGTGAATATTGGAAGTCATGATTAATTGTTATGCTAGCCAACTAAATAATTAAAATTATCAACAAAAAAAAAATAGTTGTACTAGAGACAAAGGATAATCGCCGAAGCCCCCCTTTGGTTAAAATTGGTTGGGTTAAGCATAATCATGGCAACATACAATCTAGATAAGTCAAAGTAGTGTTACTATTGAAATTGTGATATTAAATTGAAATGAAAATTTAAAGTAGAGTCACTACATATACAAAAGTTGGATAATTAATCTTCAATGAGCTCAATTGTTAACTCTCAAAATTGTGGGGTAACTATCTAGTGAAATATTTTGTGATATAGTCATTGAACTTTTATTTAATCACCTAAAGCAATATATTTTCATTCTTTATAATATATGCGTCTTAATGAGTTTTAGCATTGCAATTTAGCAAGGTAACACTTCCTATTATATATTTCTTTTGATGAGTTTTGTAATTTTCTGTCAATATTTCAAAATTTTATATATATAGATAAAATCACACTATGTCATATAACATTGACAATTATGAAGTTTTAAATGTTACCAAATCCCTATGTTTTACGGGATACAAGTTATGAATTTAGCCTATTTTCTTCAATAAAGGTATTCATATGAAATGAGATACAATTTCATTACTTGTATTAAAAACATATTCCGATTTTACATAAATGAAAGATTCCATGTCTACACAAAACGCGTGAGAATGCTACTAATTATCTATTAATTGAAGAAAGAGGAATCATGCAAAGGAGTCTCTCACCTTCTGCTTATTGGGTAGTCATAGAGGTTATTGAGAGAAGTATTATGAGCATTTTGAAGCTTTTACATTAGCATCTGTCTTCCTAACGTAACTAAATATAAGTACTTTCTATCGAAATAAAAATAAAAAATTCGACTAGCGGGTAATTCATGTTCATCTGACAACACTATATTTTTGTTAATTTTGCCACAAATTTACGTATATTAAAGTTCATATCAATTCGTGTCATTTTCGAATTTGTCAAATAATCATGTACAAATATGTTAATTTGTACAATAAATTGTCAGCCCTTTCAATTCTCATATTTTTTATATATAAAATTATAATATTCTCATGGGCATGTACAAGCTTTTGGGTACTTTGAAACTCAATGTATGTATAAATTTCGTAATAAACACAAATAACATTACTCAAGTGACTAAAAAAGAACATGCTACCTTCTTGTTAATATGATAGAAATGTTTGTTACGTCATAAGGTAGATTATACACATCTCAATATTGTCTTTTAGAGTCAACACTTTTGGAGTCATTTCAAAAATCAATATATCGTCAAAGCGAACTAAAAAGAAATTGTAAATATTGGACAGTTTTTTCACAATATAAACCTTATTAAGAAGTAGACTATCAGGAAGTAAGCAAAATTGCATTAAGAGAACATATGAAAGGAACAAAAAAAAAAAGAAAAAAAGAGAGGAGAGATTCGAATCGTAAAGGCACGCGTGTGGAAGGGAAAGTAATAAAAGAAATAAGAAAGAAAGAAAAACATGAGGAGAGAGAAGATCGCAAAAGTTTGACATGTACACATACATACATATACATATATATCTTCTTTTCTTTTACAATTTTTTTTCCCGATGGAAGGGAGATCTTGCTTTCAGATTGATCATACCTCCAAAGTCCCGATTCTATCCTAAATGCCAATACACGCAATTTAGTTTTTGCTAATTGCCCGACCATTTTTATGGAGGAGGTGGTGATGATATTGTTTTTTGTTTTTTTGCCGGGGAATTTGTTGGGTTTAGTGCGGGCACTGTGTTAGGGTGGTGGACAAGTCAACGTTTGTGAACTTGAGGCGACCCTGGGGGTTTTTGTTCCCCTGCTCCACGAGCCTACGTGATCGCACCCATTTGGGTCGAATCCGGGGGATATTTGGGTAAGTGGCAAATCATAGACGCAATCTAAGCCATTGCTATGTGCGCGCCCCAGCGCGCTTCGGTAGAGCTAATTGATTGCTCTCGAGTGCTTTGGGTTCCATGGGATTGTCACTCACGTGGGGGTGGGGGAGGGGTGGGGGAGGCACACTTTGTGGTGCTGCTTGGAAAGTGGGGACTTTCCATGATGTGGCGGGAGGCCATTGGCGAAGAGGTAGAATGGGAAGTGGTAAAGTTGCTAATAGGGACAAATCAACCGCGATTACTTTATTGAAGTAGCTTGATTGTCGTAGAGAAAGAACACAACCAAACTTGCCAAAATTAAGGCCCACCGCTATTAAGAAATATTGTTTTTTTGGGTTTTTAAATATTTTATATTGCCCTATGGACCGTCCTTCGAAAATATTGGGGGACTAATATGTGTCAAACATAAATAGAATCGCTTTGTTTGTCTTATTGTTTTGTGTGGTCTTCCATCCTTTGGTATGACCTTTGCAATATGAGGAAGCATTCATCTAATAAGACGGCCACAATTGATAGATCAAGATTGATAGGACTATCGCTTCTTTCATGTGTTTCCATGCTTCACGTAATTTTCCTTTTCCGCAATTAAGAAACTCATAATTTGATTTGAAGGTTGAAGCGAGCAGCTACTTTTGTACTGCCACTTTTGAAGGATGATTGGTTGCTTTTTTAATCCCAATCTCTTCATCGTTTACTTTCTAATGATGGAACTCTTCCTTAAGCAAGCTCTTCCATATGTAATGGAACTTTATGAACATTTAATCTATCAAAATCACTAATTTTGCGAGCGAATACCGTAGGTTGCATTTCCTAGCTTGGAGACATTAGAAATCATGTACATGGATAATATTGAGACAATATGCGACAATCAAGTTGCTGCGGATTCTTTCCACAAACTAAAATCGCTTAAGGTGCGGAGCTGCAATAAGCTATTGAACATTCTTCCTTCTTGCATTCTTGGATGGCTCAAGAGCTTGGAAAGTTTGGAGGTACATTTATGTGATTTGCTACAAGTTGTTTTCAAACTTCAACCACTAAATCCTCTCGATGGACATCCTGTTGCTGATTTGCCATTAAAAAGGCTAGAGTTAGATGGATTGCCAGAGCTAAAGTGTGTATGGGATAAGGAACTCCTCAGTCAAGTAAAATTCCAGTGTCTCCGTTTTGTTACCGTTTCTGGATGCAAGAGTCTGACCTTTGTATTTCCAGCCTTAGTAGCAATACATCTAACCCAACTTGAGGAGTTGGAGATCAGTGAATGTGGCATTGTGGAACTCATCGAGAAGGAAGACAGAGGAGTTCCTAGGTTTGTGTTCCCAAAGTTAACCCTCCTCAAGCTTGAACAATTAACAGAGTTGAGGTGCATCTACATTGGAAAATATGTGTCACATTGGCCAGAATTGAAGACCCTGGAGATGGATGGCTGTGACAAAGTGGAGATACTTGCATCACACCTTGAGAATGATATGCCATTTGATAAACAACCTCTCTTCTCGGTAGAAAAGGTATGACCCATGATTATCATTATTATTTTTTGCTTCGATGGTGAATATTGGAAGTCATGATTAATTGTTATGCTAGCCAACTAAATAATTAAAATTAAAAAAAAAAATAGTTGCACGAGAGAAAGCATAATCGCCAAAGCCCCCCTTTGGTTAAAATTGCTTGCGTTAACATAAACGCGGCACCATAAATCTCTAGATAAGTCAAAGTAGAGTTCCTATTCAAAGTGTGATTTTAAATTGAAATGAAGAATTTAAAGTAGAGTCACTACATATACAAAAGTTGGATAATTAATCTTCAATGAGCTCAATTGTTAACTCTCAAAATTATGGGGTAACTATATAGTAAAATATTTTGTAATATAGTCATTGAACTTTTATTTAATCAACTACGGCAATATATTTTGATTTCTTTATAATATATGCACTTTGACAAAAAAAATCCAAAATTTTCCGGCAAACTATCGATGTGCAAGACAAGTGGCTAATTTTCTAAATGGGCTACTATTTTTACTTCACTACCGGATCATCACCTCACTGGAAAATCTACTATAAATATTTAATAGTCACTAAAAACTTGCAAGATGATCATTCTCCTTTTCTTGTACTTTCCACTCATCTTGCTTCCAACGAGAATTCCTCTCTCATATTTGATTGCCTTGTTTGAGGCCATGGGTCTAAATGAGTTTTAGCATTGCAATTTAGCAAGGTCAAAAGAAATTGTAAATATGTTGGTGGGCAATTTATGTTCATTTGACGACGCTATATTTTTGTTAATTTTGCCACAAATTTATGTATATTATAGTTCATACCAATTCATGTCATTTTTGAATTTGTCAAATAATCATTTACGAATATGTTATTTTGTATAGTGAATTGTCAGCCCTTTCAATTCTTATAGTTTTTATATATAAAATTCAAATAGTTCTCATGGGCATGTACATGCTTTTGGGTACTTTGAAACTCAGTGGATGTATAAATTTCATAATAAACACAAATAACATTACTCAAGTGACGAAAAAAGAACATGCTACCATCTTGTTAATATGATAGAAATGTTTGTTACGCCATAAGGTATATTATACACAGCTTCGATATTCTCTTTTAGAGTCAACACTTTTGGAGTCGTTTCAAAAATCAATATATCGTCAAAGAGAGCTAAAAAGAAATTGTAAATATTGGATAGTTTTATCACAACATAAACCTTATTAAGAAGTGGACTATCAGGAAGTAAGCAAAATTGCATTAAGAGAGCAAATGAAAGGAACAAAAAAGAAAAAGAAAAAAAAAGAGAGGAGAAATTCGAAACATAAATGCATGCGTGTGGAAGGGAAAGTAATAAAAGAAATAAGAAAGAAAGAAAAACATTCAGAGAGAGAAGATCACAAAAGTTTGACATGTATACATATATATATATATATATATATATATATATATATCTTCTTTTCTTGTGCAATTTTTTTTTCCCGATGGAAGGGAGCTCTTGCTTTCAGATTGATCATACCTCCAAAGCCCCGATTCTATCTTAAATGCCACTATGCGCAATTTAGTTTTTGCTAATTGCCCGACCATTTTTATGGGGAGGTGGTGATGATATTGTTTCTTTTTTTTTTTTTTTTTTTTTTTTTTTTTGGTGTCGGGTGAGTTGGTTGGGCTTAGTGCGGGCATTGTGTTAGGGTGCTGGACAAGTCTACGTTTGTGAATTTGAGGTGACCCTGGGGGTTTTCGTTCCCCTGCTTCAAGGTTGAAGCAAGCAGCTACTTCTTACGGCCACTTTTGATGGATGATTAGTTGTCTTTTTAATCTCAATCTTTTCATTGTTTACTTTATAATGATGACACTCTTCCTCAAGCAAGCTCTTCTATATGTAATGGAACTTTATGAACTTTTAATTTGTTAGAATCACTAATTTCGCGAGCGAATACCGCAGGTTGGATTTCCTAGCTTGGAGACATTAGAAATCACATGCATGGATAATATTGAGATAATATGGTACAATCAGGTTGCTGTGGATTTTTTCCGCAAACTAAAATCGCTTGAGGTGTGGATATGTAATAAGCTATTGAACATTGTTCCTTCTTGCATTCTTGGACGGCTCAAGAGCTTGGAAAGTTTGGAGGTAAAATCATGTGATTTGCTTGAAGTTGTTTTCAAACTTCAGCCACTAAATCCTCTAGATGGATATCCTGTTGCTGATTTGCCATTAAAAAGGCTAAAGTTAGATGGATTGCCAGAGCTAAAGTGTGTATGGGAAAAGGAACTCCACACTCAAGTCAAATTCCAGTGTCTTCGTTTTGTTACCGTTTCCGGATGCAAGAGCCTCACCTCTCTATTTCCAGCCTCAGTAGCAATGCATCTAACCCAACTTGAGGAGTTGGAAATCAGTGAATGTGGCATTGTGGAACTCATCGAGAAGGAAGACAGAGGAGTTCCTAGGTTTGTGTTCCCAAAGTTAACCTCCTTCAAGCTTCGATATTTAACACAGTTGAGGTGCATCTACATTGGAAAATATGTGTCACATTGGCCAGCATTGAAGACCTTGGAGATGTGTGGTTGTGACAAAGTGGAGATACTTGCATCACACCTTGGGAATGATATTCCATTTGATAAACAACCTCTCTTCTTGGTAGAAAAGGTATGACTCATGATTATTATTATTATTTTTTGCCTCGATGGTGAATATTGGAAGTATTGATTAATTGTTATGCTAGCCAGCTAAATAATTAGAATTATCAAAACAAAAAAAAATAGTTGTACTAGAGACAAAGGATAATTGCCGAAGCCCCCCTTTGGTTAAAATTGGTTGCGTTAAGCATAATCACGGCACCATAAAATCTAGATAAGTCAAAGTAGAGTTACTATTGAAATTGTGATATTAAATTGAAATGAAGAATTTAAAGTAGAGTCACTACATATACAAAAGTTGGATAATTAATCTTCAATGAGCTCCATTGTTAAATCTCCAAATTGTGGGGTAACTATGTAGTGAAATATTTTGTGATATAGTCATTGAACTTTTGTTTAATCACCTAA
The DNA here is from genome assembly GCA_014182715.1 of Eucalyptus cloeziana. NCBI lineage: Eukaryota > Viridiplantae > Streptophyta > Magnoliopsida > Myrtales > Myrtaceae > Eucalyptus > Eucalyptus cloeziana. Next base: position 3,195,808 of record CM024644.1, read on the forward strand.
GGAAATATATTTTCATTCTTTATAATATATGCACTTCGACAAAAAAATCCGAAATTTTCCGGCGAACTATTGACGTGCAAGACACGTGGCTAATTTTCTAAATGGGCTACTCTTTCCACTTCACTATCGGATCATCATCTCACTGGAAAATCTACTATAAATATTTAATAGTCACTAAAAACTTGCAAGATGATCATTCTCCTTTTCTTGTACTTTCCACTCATCTTGCTTCTAACGACAATTCCTCTTTCTCATATGTGATTGCCTTGTTCGAGGCCATGCGTCTTAATGAGTTTTAGCATTGCAATTTAGCAAGGTGACACTTCCTATTATATATTTCATTTGATGAGTTTAGTAATTTTCTCTCAATATTCCAACAATGTTATATATATATATATATATATATATATATATATATATAAATCACACTATGTCATATAACATTGACAATTATGAAGTTTTAAATGTTACCAAATCCCTATGTTTTACATGATACAAGTTATGAATTTAGCCTATTTTCTTCAATAAAGGTATTCATATGAAATGAGATACAATTTCATTACTTGTATTAAAAACATATTCCGATTTTACATAAATGAAAGATTCCATGTCTACACAAACGCGTGAGAATGCCACTAATTATCTATTAATTGAAGAAAGAGGAATCATGCAAAGGAGTCTCTCAGCTTCTGCTTATTGGGTAGTCATAGAGGTTATTGAGAGAAGTTTTATGAGCATTCTGAAGCTTTTACATTAGCATACGTCTTCCAAACGTAACTAAATATAAGTACTTTCTATCAAAATAAAAATAAAAAATTCGACCAGCGGGCAATTTATGTTCATCTGACAACGTTATATTTTTGTTAATTTTACCACAAATTTATGTATATTAAAGTTCATATCAATTCGTGTCATTTTCGAATTTGTCAAATAATCATGTACAAATATGTTAATTTGTACAGTGAATTGTCAGCCCTTGCAATTCTCATATTTTTTATATATAAAATTCTAATATTCTCATGGGCATTACAAGCTTTTGGGTACTTTGAAACTCAATGTATGTATAAATTTGGTAATAAACACAAATAACATTACTCAAGTGATGAAAAAAGAACATGCTACCATCTTGTTAATATGATAGAAATGTTTGTTACGTCATAAGGTAGATTATACACATCTCCAATATTGTCTTTTAGAGTCAACACTTTTGGAGTAATTTTAAAAATCAATAAATCGTCAAAGCGAGCTAAAAAGAAATTGTAAATATTGGATGGTTTTTTCACAACATAAACCTTATTAAGAAGTAGACTATCAGGAAGTAAGCAAAATTGCATTAAGAGAACATATGAAAGGAACAAAAAAGAAAAAAGAAAAAAAGAGAGGAGAAATTCGAATCCTAAAGGCACACGTGTGGAAGGGAAAGTAATGAAAGAAACAAGAAAGAAAGAAAAACATGAGGAGAGAGAAGATCGCAAAAGTTTGACATGCATACATACATATACATATATATCTTCTTTTCTTTTACAATTTTTTTTTCCCGATGGAAGGGAGATCTTGCTTTCAAATTGATCATACCTCCAAAGTCCCGATTCTATCTTAAATGCCAATACACGCAATTTAGTTTTTGCTAATTGCCCGACCATTTTTATGGAGGAGGTGGTGATGATATTGTTTTTTGTTTTCTTGCCGGGGGAATTTGTTGGGTTTAGTGCGGGCACTGTGTTAGGGTGGTGGACAAGTCAACGTTTGTGAACTTGAGGCGACCCTGGGGGTTTTCGTTCCCCTGCTCCGCGAGCCTATGTGATCGCTCCCATTTGGGTCGAATCCGGGTAATATGTGGCAAATCATAGACGCAATCTAAGCCTTTGCTCTGTGCACGCCCCAGCGCACTTCGACAGAGCTAATTGATTGCTCTTGAGTGCTTTGGGTTGCATGGGATTGTCACTCACGTGGGGGTGGTGGAGGGGTGGGGGAGGCACACTTTGTGGTGCTGTTTGGAAAGTGGGGACTTTCCATGATGTGGCAGGAGGCCATTGGCGAAGAGGTACAATGGGAAGTGGGAAAGTTGCTAATAGGGACAAATCAACCGTGATTACTTTATTGAAGTAGCTTGATTGTTGTAGAGAAAGAACACAACCAAACTTGCCAAAATTAAGGCCCACCGCTATTAAGAAATATTGTTTTTTTGGTTTTCAAATATTTTATATTACCCTATGGACCGTCCTTCGAAAATATGGGGGGACTAATATGTGTCAAACATAAACAAAATCGCTTTGTTCGTCTTATTGTTTTGTGTGGTCTTCCATCCTTTGGTATGACCTTTGCAATATGAGGAAGCGTTCATCTAATAAGACGGCCACAATTGATAGATCAAGATTGATAGGACTATCGCTTCTTCCATGTGTTTCCATGCTTCACGTAATTTTTCTTTTCCGCAATTAAGAAACTCATAATTTGATTTGAAGGTTGAAGCGAGCAGCTACTTTTGTACTGCCACTTTTGATGGATGATTGGTTGCCTTTTTAATCTCAATCTCTTCATTGTTTACTTTCTAATGATGACACTCTTCCTCAAGCAAGCTCTTCTATATGTAATGGAACTTTATGAACTTTTAATCTATCGGAATCACTAATTTCGCGAGCGACTACAGCAGGTTGCATTTCCTAGCTTGGAGACATTAGAAATCATGCACATGGATAATATTGAGATAATATGCGACAATCAAGTTGCTGCGGATTCTTTCCACAAACTAAAATCGCTTAAGGTGCGGAGCTGCAATAAGCTATTGAACATTCTTCGTTCTTGCATTCTGGGATGGCTCAAGAGCTTGGAAAGTTTGGAGGTAATATCATGTGATTTGCTTGAAGTTGTTTTCAAACTTCAGCCACTAAATCCTCTAGATGGACATCCTGTTGCTGATTTGCCATTAAAAAGGCTAAAGTTAGATGGATTACCCAAGCTAAAGTGTGTATGGGATAAGGAACTCCACAATCAAGTGAAATTCCAGTGTCTCTGTTTTGTTACCATTTCTGGATGCAAGAGCCTCACCTCTCTATTTCCAGCCTCAGTAGCAATGCATCTAACCCAACTTGAGGAGTTGGTGATCAGTGAATGTGGCATTGTGGAACTCATCGAGAAGGAAGACAGAGGAGTTCCTAGGTTTGTGTTTCCAAAGTTAACCTCCCTCAAGCTTCGATATTTATTACAGTTGAGGTGCATCTACATCGGAAAATATGTGTCACATTGGCCAGCATTGAAGACCCTAGAGATGTGTGGTTGTGACAAAGTGGAGATACTTGCATCACACCTTGAGAATGATACGCCATTTGATAAACAACCTCTCTTCTTGGTAGAAAAGGTATGACCCATGATTATTATTATTATTTTTTGCCTCGATGGTGAATATTGGAAGTCATGATTAATTGTTATGCTAGCCAACTAAATAATTCAAATTAACAAAAAAAAAAGTTGTACAAGAGACAAAGGATAATAGCCGAAGCCCCCCTTTGGTTAAAAGTGTTGCATTAAGCATAACCACGGCACCATAAAATCTAGATAAGTCAAAGTAGAGTTACTATTGAAATTGTGATATTAAATTGAAATGAAGAATTTAAAGTAGAGTCACTACATATACAAAAGTTGGATAATTAATCTTCAATGAGCTCAATTGTTAACTCTCAAAATTGTGGGGTAACTATATCGTTAAATATTTTGTGATATAGTCATTGAACTTTTACTTAATCGCCTAAGGAAATATATTTTCATTCTTTATAATATATGCACTTCAACAGAAAAATCCGAAATTTTCCAGCGAACTATCGATGTGCAACACACGTGGCTAATTTTCTAAATGGGCTACTATTTCCACTTCACTACCGGATCATCACCTCACTGGAAAATCTACTTTAAATATTTAATAGTCACTAAAAACTTGCAAGATGATCATTCTCCTTTTCTTGTACTTTCCACTCATCTTGCTTCTAACGACAATTCCTCTTTCTCATATGTGATTGCCTTGTTCGAGGCCATGCGTCTTAATGAGTTTTAGCATTGCAATTTAGCAAGGTGACACTTCCTATTATATATTTCATTTGATGAGTTTTGTAATTTTCTCTCAATATTCCAACAATGTTATATATATATATATATATATATATAATCACACTATGTCATATAACATTGACAATTATGAAGTTTTAAATGTTACCAAATCCCTATGTTTTACATGATACAAGTTATGAATTTAGCCTATTTTCTTCAATAAAGGTATTCATATGAAATGAGATACAATTTCATTACTTGTATTAAAAACATATTCCGATTTTACATAAATGAAAGATTCCATGTCTGCACAAACGCGTGGGAATGCTGCTAATTACCTATTAAATGAAGAAAGAGGAATCATGCAAAGGAGTCTCTCAGTTATTGAGAGATGTATTATGAGCATTCTCAAGCTTTCACATTAGCAACTGTCTTCCATTTGTCTTCCAAACGTAACTAAATATAAGTACTTTCTATCAAAATAAAAATAAAAAATTCGATTGGCGGGCAATTTATGTTCATCTGAAAATGCTATATTTTTGTTAATTTTGCCATAAATTTACGTATATTAAAGTCCATATCAATTCGTGTCATTTTCGAATTTGTCAAATAATCATTTATGAATATGTTATTTTATATAGTAAATTGTCAGCCCTTTCAATTCTTATTTTTTTTTATATAAAATTCTAATAGTTCTCATGGGCATGTACAAGCTTTTGGGTACTTTGAAACTCAATGGATGTATAAATTTCGTAATAAACACAAATAACATTACTCAAGTGACGAAAGAAGAACATGCTAACATCTTGTTAATATGATAGAAATGTTTGTTACGTCATAAGGTAGATAATACACATCTCCAATATTGTCTTTTAGTGTCAACACTTTTGGAGTCGTTTCAAAAATCAATATATCGTCAAAGCGAGCTATAAAGAAATTGTAAATATTGGACAGTTTTATCACAACATAAACCTTATTAAGAAGTAGACTATCAGGAAGTAAGCAAAATTGCATTAAGAGAACATATGAAAGGGAAAAAAAAAAAGAGAGAGAGGAGAAATTCGAATCGTAAAGACACGTTTGTGGAAGGGAAAGTAATAAAAGAAATAAAAAAGAAAAACATGAGGAAAGAGAAGATCACAAAAGTTTGACATGTATACATACATATAGATATATATCTTCTTTTCTTTTACTATTTTTTTTCCCGATGGAAGGGAGCTCTTGCTTTCAGATTGATCATACCTCCAAAGTCCCGATTCTATCTTAAATGCCAATATACGCAATTTAGTTTTTGCTAATTGCCCGACCATTTTTATGGAGGAGGTGGTGATGATATTGTTTTTTGGTTTTTTGCCGGGGGAATTTGTTGGGTTTAGTGCGGGCACTATGTTAGGGTGGTGGACAAGTCAACGTTTCTGAATTTGGGGCGACCCTAGGGGTTTTCGTTCCCCTGCTCCACGAGCCTACGTGATCGCGCCCGTTTGGGTCGAATCCGGGGGATATCTGGGTAAGTGGCAAATCATAGACGCAATCTAAGCCGTTGCTCTGCACGCGCCCCAGCGCACTTCGACAAAGCTAATTGATTGCTCTCAGCCGTGATTACTTCATTAAAGTAGCCTGATTATTGTTGAGAAACAACACAACCAAACTTGCCAAAATTAAGACCCACCGCTATTAAGAAATATTGTCCTTTTTTGTTTTCCAATATTTTATATTGCCTTCTGGACCGTCGTTCAAAAATATGGGGTGACTAATATGTGTCAAAACATAAACAAAATCGCTTTGTCCGTCTTATTGTTTTGTGTGGTCTTCCATCCTTTGGTATGACCTTTGCAATATGAGGAAGCGTTCATCTAATAAGACGGCCACAATTGATAGATCAAGATTGATAGGACTATCGCTTCTTCCATGTGTTTCCTTGCATCATGTAATTTTTCTTTTCCACAATTAAGAAACTCATAATTTGATTTCAAGGTTGAAGCGAGCTGCTACTTTTGTACTGCCACTTTTGATGGATGATTGGTTGCCTTTTTAATCTCAATCTCTTCATTGTTTACTTTCTAATGATGACACTCTTCCTCAAGCAAGCTCTTCTATATGTAATGGAACTTTATGAACTTTTAATGTATCAGAATCACTAATTTCACGAGCGAATACGGCAGGTTGCATTTCCTAGCTTGGAGACATTAGAAATCAGGTACATGGATAATATTGAGATAATATGCGACAATCAAGTTGCTGCGGATTCTTTCCACAAACTAAAATCGCTTAAGGTGCAAAGCTGCAATAAGCTATTGACCATTGTTCCTTCTTGCATTCTTGGATGGCTCAAGAGCTTGGAAAGTTTGGAGGTAAAATATTGTGATTTGCTTGAAGTTGTTTTCAAACTTCAGCCACTAAATCCTCTAGATGGACATCTTGTTGCTGATTTGCCTTTAAATAGGTTAGTGTTAGGTCGATTACCAGGGCTAAAGTGTGTTTGGGATAAGGAACTCCACGGTCAAGTCAAATTCCAGTGTCTCCGTTTTGTTACAGTTTATGATTGCAAGAGCCTCACCTCTCTATTTCCCGCCTCAGTGGCAATACATCTAACCCAACTTGAGGAGTTGGAGATTGGTGAATGTGGCATTTTGGAACTTATAGAGAAGGAAGACAGAGGAGTTCCCAAGTTTGTGTTCCCAAAGTTAACCTCCCTGAAGCTTCGATATTTAACACAGTCGAGGTGCATCTACATCGGAAAATATGTGTCACATTGGGCAGCATTGAAGACTCTGGAGATGTGTGGCTGTGACAAAGTGGAGATACTTGCATCACACCTTGAGAATGATATGCCATTTGATAAACAACCTCTCTTCTTGGTAGAAAAGGTATGACCCATGATTATTAGTATTATTTTTTTCTTCTATTGTAAATATTGGAAGTCATGATTAATTGTTATGCTAGCCAACAAAATAATTAAAAGTAACAAAAAAAAAATAGTTGTACGAGAGACAAAGCATAATCGCCGAAGCCCGCCTTTGGTTAAAATTGGTTGCGTTAAGCATAATCACGACACCATAAAATCTAGATAAGTCAAAGTAGAGTTACTATTGAAATTGGGATATTAAATTGAAATGAAGAATTTAAAGTAGAGTCACTACATGTACAAAACTTGGATAATTAATCTTCAATGAGCTCAATTGTTAACTCTCAAAATTATGGGGTAACTATATGGTATATATATTTTTTTATATAGTCATTGAACTTTTATTTAATCACCTAAGGCAATATATTTTCATTCTTTATAATATATGCACTTTGACAAAAAAATCCGAAATTTTCCGGCGAACTATCGATATGCAAGACACGTGGCTAATTTTCTAAATGGGCTACTCTTTCCACTTCACTATCGGATCATCACCTCACTGCAAAATCTACAATCAATATTTAATAGTCACTAAAAACTTGCAAGATGATCATTCTCCTTTTCTTGTACTTTCCACTCATCTTGCTTCCAACGAGAATTCCTCTTTCTCATATGTGAATTCCTTGTTCGAGGCCATGGGTCTTAATGAGTTTTAGCATTGCAATTTAGAAAGGTAACCCTTCCTATTATATATTTCTTTTGATCAGTTTTGTAATTTTCACTCAATATTCCAGCAATGTTATATTATATATATATAATCACACTATGTCATATAACATTGACAATTATGAAGTTTTAAATGTTATCAAATCCCTATGTTTTACATAATATGAGTTATGAATTTAGCCTTTTTTCTTCAAAAAAGGTAGATTCATATGAAATGAGATACAATTTAATTAATTACGTATATTAAAAACATATTCCGATTTTACATAAATGAAAGATTCCACTTCTGCACAAACGCATGAGAATGCTGCTAATTACCTATTAATTGAAGAAAGAGGAATCATGCAAAGGAGTCGCTAAGCTTCTGCTTATTGGGTAGGCATATAGGTTATTGAGAGAAGTATTATGATCATTCTGAAGCTTTCACGTCAGCATCTGTCTTCCATTTGTCTTCCAAACGTAACTAAATATAAGTACTTTCTATCAAAATAAAAATAAAAAATTCGATTGGCGGGCAATTTATGTTCATTGACAATGTTATATTTTTGTTAATTTTGCCTCAAATTTACGTATATTAAAGTTCATATCCATTCGTGTCATTTTTGAATTTGTCAAATAATCATTTACGAAGAAGTTATTTTGTATAATGAATTGTCAGCCCTTTCAATTCTTATATTTTTTATATATATAATTCTAATAGTTCTCATGGGCATGTACAAGCTTTTGGGTACTTTGAAACTCAATGGATGTATAAATTTTGTAATAAACACAAATAACATTATTCAAGTGACGAAAAAAGAACATGCTACCATCTTGTTAATATGATAGAAATGTTTGTTACCTCATAAAGTAGATTATACACATCTCTGATATTTTCTTTTAGAGTCAACACTTTTGGAGTCGTTTCAAAAATCAATATATCGTCAAAGCGAGATAAAAAGAAATTGTAAATATTGGACAGTTTTATCACAACATAAACCTTATTAAGAAGTAGACTATCAGGAAGTAAGCAATATTGGATTCAGAGAACATGTGAAAGGAACAAAAAAAAAAAAAAAAAAAGAGGAGAAATTCAAACCGTAAATGCACGCGTGTGGAAGGGAAAGTAATAAAAGAAATAAGAAAGAAAGAAAAACATTAGGAGAGAGAAGATCGCAAAAGTTTGACATGTATACATATATATATATATATATATATCTTCTTTTCCTGTGCAATTTTTTTTCCCAATGGAGGGGAGCTCTTGCTTTTAGATTGATCATACCTCCAAAGCCCCGATTCTATCTTAAATGCCACTATGCGCAATTTAGTTTTTGCTAATTGCCCGACCATTTTTATGGGGGAGGTGGTGATGATATTGTTTCTTTTTTTTTCTTTTTTTGGTGCCGGGTGAGTTGGTTAGGTTTAGTGCGGGCATTGTGTTAGGGTGGTGGACAAGTCTACGTTTGTGAATTTGAGGCGACCTTTGGGGATTTCGTTCCCCTGCTCCGCGAGCCTATGTGATCGCGCCTGTTTGGGTCGAATCCCGGGGATATCCGAGTAATTCGCAAATCATAGACCAAATCTAAGCCGTTGCGCCGCGCGCACCCTGGCACGCTTCGACAGCACTAATTGATTGCTCTTGAGTGCTTTGGGTTGCACGGGATTGTCACTCACGATGGGGTTGGGGTTGGGGTTGGGGTGGGGAGGCACACTTTGTGGTGCTGTTTGGAAAGTGCGGACTTTCCAAGATGTGGCAGGAGGCCATTGGCGGAGAGGTAGAATGGAAAGTGGGAAAGTTGCTAATAGGGACAAGTCAACCGTGATTACTTTATTGAAGTAGCCTAATTATCGTATTGAAACAACACAACCAAACTTGCCAAAATTAAGGCCCACCGCTATTAAGAAATATTGTCCTTTTTTCTTTTCCAATATTTTACGTTGCCTTTTGGACCGTCCATTGAAAATATGGGGCGACTAGTATGTATCAAAACATAAACAGAATAGCTTTCTTCGTCCTATTGTTTTGTGTGGTCTTCCATCCTTTGGTATGACCTTTGCAATATGAGGAAGTGTTCATCTAATAAGACGGCCACAATTGATAGATCAAGATTGATAGGACTATCGCTTCTTCCATGTGTTTCCTTGCATCACGTAATTTTTCTTTTCTGCAATTAAGAAACTCATAATTTGATTTCAAGGTTGAAGCGTGCGGCTACTTGTACTACCACTTTTGATGGATGAGTAGTTGCCTTTTTAATCTCAATCTCTTCATTATTTACTTTCTAATAATGACATTCTTCCTCAAGCAAGCTCTTCTATATGTAATGGAACTTTATGAACTTTTAATCTATCAGAATCACTAATTTCGCGAGCGAATACTGCAGGTTGCATTTCCTAGCTTGGAGACATTAGAAATCAGGTACATGGATAATATTGAGATAATATGCGACAATGAAGTTGCTGCGGATTCTTTCCACAAACTAAAATCGCTTAAGGTGCGGAGCTGCAATAAGCTATTGAACATTGTTCCTTTTTGCATTCTTGGATGGCTCAAGAGCTTGGAAAGTTTGGAGGTAAAATATTGTTATTTGCTTGAAGTTGTTTTCAAACTTCAGCCACTAAATCCTCTAGATGGACATCTTGTTGCTGATTTGCCTTTAAAAAGCCTAGAGTTAGTTGGATTACCAGCGCTAAAGTGTGTTTGGGGTAAGGAACTCCACAGTCAAGTCAAATTCCAGTGTCTTTGTTCTGTTACAATTTCTACATGCAGGAGTCTCATCTCTCTATTTCCAGCCTCAGTAGTAGTACATCTAACCCAACTTGAGAAATTGGAGATTCATGATTGTGGTATTGTGGAACTTATCGAGAAGGAAGACAGAGGAGTTCCTAGCTTTGTGTTCCCAAAGTTAACCTCCCTAAGCTTCGATATTTAACACAGTTGAGGTGCATCTACATCGGAAAATATGTGTCACATTGGCCTGCATTGAAGACCCTAGAGATGTGTGGCTGTGACAAAGTGGAGATACTTGCATCACACCTTGAGAATGATATGCCATTTGATAAACAACCTCTCTTCTTGGTAGAAAAGGTATGACCCATGATTATTATTATTATTTTTTGCCTCGATGGTGAATATTGGAAGTCATGATTAATTGTTATGCTAGCCAACTAAATAATTCAAATTAACAAAAAAAAAAAATAGTTTACCGGAGACAAAGGATAATCGCCGAAGCCCCCCTTTGGTTAAAATTGGTTGCGTTAAGCATAATCACGGCACCAAAAATCTAGATAAGTCAAAGTAGAGTTACTATTGAAATTGTGATATTAAATTGAAATGAAGGATTTAAAGTAGAGTCACTACATATACAAAAGTTGGATAATTAATCTTCAATGAGCTCAATTGTTAACTCTCAAAATTGTGGGGTAACTATATAGTGAAATATTTTGTGATACAGTCATTGAACTTTTATTTAATCACCTAAGGCAATATATTTTCATTTCTTTATAATATATGCACTTTGACAAAAAAATCTGAAATTTTCCGGCGAACTATCGATGTGCAAGACACGTGGCTAATTTTCTAAATGGGCTACTATTTCCACTTCACTACCGGATCATCACCTCACTGGAAAAACTATTTTAAATGTTTAATAGTCACTAAAAACTTGCAAGAAGATCATTCTCCTTTTCTTGTACTTTCCACTCATCTTGCTTCCAACGAGAATTCCTCTCTGATATGTGATTGCCTTGTTCGAGGCCACGGGTCTTAATGAGTTGTAGCATTGCAATTTAGCAAGGTAACACTTCTTATTATATATTTCTTTTGATTAGTTTGTAATTTTCTCTCAATATTCCAACAATGTTATATTATATATATTTATGTATATAAAATCACACTATGTCATATAACATTGACAATTATGAAGTTTTAAATGTTGTCAAATCCCTAAGTTTTACATAATACGAGTTATGAATTTAGCCTTTTTTCTTCAAAAAAGGTAGATTCATATGAAATGATATACAATTTAATTAATTACTTATATTAAAAACATATTCCGATTTTACATAAATGAAAGATTCCACGTCTGCACAAACGCGTGGGAATGCTGCTAATTACCTATTAAATGAAGAAAGAGGAATCATGCAAAGGAGTCTCTCAGCTTCTACTTATTGGGTAGGCATATAGGTTATTGAGAGAAGTATTATGAGCATTCTCAAGCTTTCACGTCAGCATCTGTCTTCCATTTGTCTTCCAAACGTAACTAAATATAAGTACTTTCTATCAAAATAAAAATAAAAAATTCGATTGGCGGGCAATTTATGTTCATCTGACAACGCTATATTTTTGTTAATCTTGCCACAAATTTACGTATATTAAAGTTCATATCAATTCGTGTCATTTTCGAATTTGTCAAATAATCATTTACAAATATGTTATTTTATATAGTGAATTGTTAGCGCTTTCAATTCTTATATTCTTTATATATAAAATTCTAATAGTTCTCATGGGCATGTACAAGCTTTTGGGTACTTTGAAACTCAATGGATGTATAAATTTCGTAATAAACACAAATAACATTATTCAAGTGACGAAAGAAGAACATGCTACCATCTTGTTAATATGATAGAAATGTTTGTTACGTCATAAGGTAGATTATACACATCTGCAATATTGTCTTTTAGAGTCAACACTTTTGGAGTCGTTTCAAAAATCAATATATCGTCAAAGCGAGCTATAAAGAAATTGTAAATATTGGACAGTTTTATCACAACATAAACCTTATTAAGAAGTAGACTATCAGGAAGTAAGCAAAATTGCATTAAGAGAACATATGAAAGGAACAAAAAAAAAAAGAGAGAGAGAGAGAGGAGAAATTCGAATCATAAAGGCACGTGTGCGGAAGGGAAAGTAATAAAAGAAATAAGAAAGAAAAACTTGAGGAGAGAGAAGGTCACAAAAGTTTGACATGTATACATACATATACATATATATCTTCTTTTCTTTTACAATTTTTTTTCGCGATGGAAGGGAGCTCTTGCTTTCAGATTGAACATACCTCCAAAGTCCCGATTCTATCTTAAATGCCAATGTACGCAATTTAGTTTTGGCTAATTGCCCGACCATTTTTATGGAGGAGGTGGATTGTTTTTTGGTTTTTTGCCGGGGAATTTGTTGGGTTTAGTGCGGGCACTGTGTTAGGGCGGTGGACAAGTCAACGTTTGTGAATTTGAGGCGACCCTCGGGGTTTTCGTTCCCCTGCTCCGTGAGCCTACGTGATCGTGCCCGTTTGGGTCGAATCCGAGGGATATCTGGGTAAGTGGCAAATCATAGACGCAATCTAAGCCGTTGCTCTGCACGCGCCCCAGCGCGCTTCGACAGAGCTAATTGATTGCTCTCGAGTGCTTTGGGTTGCACGGGATTGTCACTCACGTGGGGTGGGAGAGGGGTGGGGGAGGCACACTTTGTGGTGCTATTTGGAAAGTGGACTTTCCATGATGTGGCGGGATGCCATTGGCGGAGAGGTAGAATGGGAAGTGGGAAAGTTGCTAATAGGGACAAATCAACCGCGATTACTTCATTGAAGTAGCCTGATTATTGTAGAGAAACAACACAACCAAACTTGCCAAAATTAAGGCCCACCGCTATTAAGAAATATTGTCCTTTTTTGTTTTCCAATATTTTTTATTGCCTTCTAGACCGTCCTTCGAAAATATGGGGTGACTAATATGTGTCAAAACTTAAACAGAATAGCTTTCTTCATCTTATTGTTTTGTGTGGTGTTCCATCATTTGGTATGACCTTTGCAATATGAGGAAGCGTTCATTTAATAAGACGGCCACAATTGATAGATCAAGATTGATAGGACTATCGCTTCTTCTAGGTGTTTCCATGCATCACGTAATTTTTCTTTTCCGCAATTAAGAAACTCATAATTTGATTTCAAGGTTGAAGCGAGCAGCTACTTCTTACTGCCACTTTTGATGGATGATTAGTTGCCTTTTTAATCTCAATCTCTTCATTGTTTACTTTCTAACGATGACACTCTTCCTCAAGCAAGCTCTTCTATATGTAATGGAACTTTATGAACTTTTAACCTATCAGAATCACTAATTTCGTGAGCGAATACCGCAGGTTGCATTTCCTAGCTTGGAGACATTAGAAATCATGGACATGGATAATATTGAGATAATATGGGACAATCAGGTTGCTGTGGATTCTTTCCACAAACTAAAATCGCTTGAGGTGGAGAGATGCAATAAGCTATTGAACATTGTTCCTTCTTGCATTCTTGGACGGCTCAAGAGCTTGGAAAGTTTGGAGGTACAATCATGTGATTTGCTTGAAGTTGTTTTCAAACTTCAGCCACTAAATCCTCTAGATGGACATCTTGTTACTGATTTGCCATTAAAAAGGCTAAAGTTAAATGGATTGCCAAAGCTAAAGTGTGTATGGGATAAGGAACTCCACACTCAAGTAAAATTCCAGTGTCTCCATTTTGTTACCGTTTCTGGGTGCAAGAGCCTCACCTCTCTATTTCCAGCCTCAGTAGCAATACATCTAACCCAACTTGAGGGTTGGAGATCAGTGAATGTGGCATTGTGGAACTCATCGAGAAGGAAGGACCAGTTCCCAAGGTTGTGTTCCCAAGGTTAACCTCCCTCAAGCTTAAGGATCTAATAGAATTGAAGTGCATCTACACTAGAGTACATGCTTTATGTTGGCCAGGATTGAAGAACTTGGAGGTGCAGGGCTGTAACAAAGTGGAGATACTTGCTTCGCAACCTGAGAATGAGATGCCTCCTCGTAAACAACCCTTGTTCTTGATAGAAAAGGTATGACCCAAGATTATATCTTTTGCTTCAATGGTGAATATTGGAAGTGATGATTAAGGTCGCAACCAAGCATCTCATACAAGTAGCTATACATATTAACATTTAAGCTACATGACTCCTCAAATCAATAGAACTATTACAACCTGGAAACATTGTATGTTCTTCAAATATTGAATGAAAATCCTTGTCAATGTCTGATGTAATGCATAACCGTTAATTTTAAAAAAAATATTTGATTTAATTCCGATGGTTCAGTTCTCTCTTAACTATCATGAAGATTTAAAATACATGACATGGTGTGTGATATTACGGAGTTGTAAGTGTGTTATCTAAATTAGACTATGTAAAGATGGTTGATTTTATGCTAAAAACGGAAAGATGTGATGTTTTTGTTGACATTAATCTCTGAAATTTGTGCAATTATGGTTATAATTGATGGAGAAGTTATTTTCACAAGGTATGTATCTACAAAAATGGGAATATAGGGATTTACTTGAGTTCAAATATGGGTATAAAGTCAAATATAAAATATTAGTGATAATGTTTATTCCATGAACCTACATGTCCTTCCATTAAGTCACATGAGACTCAACATCTTAAGAAGTAGTTTTTGTGCATGATATGTAGGGCATATATCATAATACAT
The DNA here is from genome assembly GCA_014182715.1 of Eucalyptus cloeziana. NCBI lineage: Eukaryota > Viridiplantae > Streptophyta > Magnoliopsida > Myrtales > Myrtaceae > Eucalyptus > Eucalyptus cloeziana. The sequence continues at coordinate 3,210,879 of CM024644.1, forward strand.
GAATACTCTTTTAATTAAGATGGTTTTAGATCATAATTTGACTAATTTCTCAGGGCGCATTCCCAAATCTGCAAGAGTTAAAATTGGATTTATCCGAACAGATGGAGATATGGCATGGGCATTTTCATGATGGAGAATTCTTCAGCAAGCTTAGAGTTCTCGAGCTTCATCATTTCTCAAAGAAACTAGAAATATCCACATGTTGTTTTGTCCAGAGCTTAGCCAACTTGGAAAAACTTGTTGTGCGCGAATCTTACCAAGAAGAGCTGAGAATCAATATAGAAGCCATAGCAGGTCCAAGTCATGAGCTAGAAGTAATATTACCCTTTTCATTTCAACATTTGAAGACCCTAGAAATGTCAAATTGCAACGGATTATCTCCATACATAATATTACCCTTTTCAGGATTTTTTCAACACCTCAAGACTCTAGATATGTCATTTTGTGATGGGTTGTCCAATATATTCACTTTGACAATAGCTAGAAATTTGGTGGAACTCACAAAATTGAGGATAATTAATTGTAAAATGTTGACAGAAGTCATTTGTGACGAGGAAGGTGAGGAGGGGCTTGTGGTGGCTTTCAATCAATTGAAGTATATTGAGCTTGATGGGTTGACAAGGTTGAGATGTTTCAGCTCAATTAAATACACTTTGATGTTCCCTCTCTTGGAAGATGTCATAGTGAGTGGATGTCCCCACATAAACTTCTTCTCTAGGGGACCAATAGAGGCGCCAAAGTTGGAAAGAGTACAAGTATCAACAAGAACAACAAAAACGTGGCTTTGGAAGGAAAACCTCAACATCACCATCCAAAATATGTTTGAATAAATGGTATGCATCGATTACCAAATTCTGTGCAATTCACCAATAGAGTAATTTCTATTTGCTAATTAGAAGTTTACATTAATGATGCTTTTTCTAATAGGAAATGGTTGCTAGAGTGACGTTTATACAATTATCTGAGTTCCTTGAGATGATTGGAAAATGGCATGGCGAACTTAATCCCATCAAGTTATCTTGGCAATTAGAATCATTGATGGTGGATAAATGTCCATCATTTATTAGTGCTATTCCATCCAAATTGATGCTTCTTTTAGTCAATATGACAAGGTTGCAAATTTGTGATTGTGAGTCCCTAGAAGAAATATTCGATTTTGAAGGGCTGGTGGGTTTGGGAAGCACTTGGATGATACCTTCCTCCATGACTTTGGACTTGGTGAATCTACCAAAGTTGAGGCGACTATGGAACAAAGATCTTCAAGGATCGCTGCCTTACGATTTTCTATATTGTATAACCCTTTATAATTGCAGCAACTTAAGACATGCTTTCAATCCATCGATGGCTCAATGTCTTGCCAATCTAAGCTTGGTGGAAATAAAGGAGTGTGATCAAATGGAAGGAGTGATCGAAGAGGAAGAAGGGCAGCGAGGCACACCGGAGAAGATTACATTCCCAAATCTTGAGAGGATGAAGCTAGAATGCTTGCCCAATTTGACTAGCTTCCTTTCGGGGAAGAATCAAATACTGGAATGCCCCAACTTAATAGAGTTGACCATTGCTCATTGCTCCAAGATGAGTAGTTTGACCAAACAATGCTTGCTGGAGATTGACCACCATAGTCCTTCACTTTTCACCCCATAGGTCAGTCCTTTATTCTTAATCCATTGCTTTTAATTTTTAGATTAGTTATCTTGTCGGATGGAAAAATGGAACGTTGGTGCTTTGCCTGAAACAATTTCAGTGCTAGTGCAGTGCAATGTCCGCTTTTTTTCTTTCATTTGTTTTTGCCTCCGAATCATGGACACATGGTATCAATCAAGGATAAAAAGTTGGTTACCCATTACAGGCTTAAAGATATTGTAGTTAAGTGTCAACAATACCCAATAAAACTTAATAACTGTAAACCCATTTACAAATTGGTTAAACTGAAATCTTCTCGATCAATGAAATCACAAATCAAGAATTAGTTCTCTTGAATAAGGTAAAATGAAAACCAATTGCATGTTCAACTTAAAGCAAATAAATCGAAAATTTGTTACCTTATAAATTAATTGCAAGCAACGTTTTGTCTTTTGATATTCATATTGAGGGAACTTTCCAAGAAGTCATCATGGCAACTTCCCAAAAATTAGAGGGAGAAGGCGTTGCTAGTATTTAATGTCAAATAAGCCAATTAAAAGTTAATGTTCACTGTACTATTGATTATAAATTGAATTTAGGAGAGCTTGTCGTCGAAGTAGAATAATAAGGAAATATATGTACACACCACCATCTAATTTTTTGAAGAATAAAAGTCAATTTTCAAATTTATTTTCATTGAATTCAGTGAACACAAGCTAATATCTTTACCAAATTTGTTTTGATTTCCATCATATCTTAAAAAGGCAACGAACATATACCAACTGTTAAGGTTATTTTTTTTTGGTCACTCCTTTTTTATTTCAAATACTTTACAAGTTTTATTCAGGGTCGTGATTTTTCCACCCCCTCATTTAGCTTAAACACTTCCTATCATAATATTTTGACCATATTGTCCCTTATATGGCCTACCTTTTAGCATTATTTGCTTCTCTTTTTTCTTTACTTCTCTTTCTTCACTGGTCCCATTTTCCTCCCCCTTCTTATCTTTCCATCTTTCCATGCCTTTAGTGTTTTGTCGACAATCCCGTTTCTCTCTATTCCCTTTTTTTTTTCCTTTTTTTTTTCTTCAGACATACCTTTGGTGTCTCATTCTCTCCCTTCTTTTCTCAAAAAACATTCAAATGCTTCATGTGAGTCCTCGACAAAAGCTCAAAAGGAAGAGCAAAATATGACAGAAAATGTCAACTGAACTTGTTGGCGTTATTGTATGCTCTTTCACCATTCACAACTTCATTATCAGCTACATTTAAGCAATTTGGAAATAGAGAGGGACACTCTCTGCACAACCCCGCAGCGTCTTCCCAACCCCATCCCCTCCTCCGTGTCTAAGAACATGTGATCATCAACATGACGTCCAACTCTCACCGATTCCCCTCCCTAACTCCTCCGATCCCCACACCACCCCCCTCACCTCCACTTATTCCCCTTAGCCGTTTGCTTCCACGTTTCTCCTCAACCTAGGGAGGATTAGTGCAACATCAGTGAGGACGACACGGTTGGCCCCGAGTCGAGTTGCAGTGAGCCTAGGAACCCAGCCAAGCTCGATGACGTTCTTGTCGGTGAGAGGGAATGGACGGAAGTGAGCTTCGATAGAGAGCCACTTAGAGAGGATGAGGGTGGAGTCCCAGTACTTGGTACTGGTAAGGGGCCAACTCGTGACCGAATCGTAGACGTCCTCGTCTTGTTTGATGACGTGAATCGGTGTCCTATGACTCTGATCTCCCTTGTGGTCATTAAACCCAGTGTTTGCAAGCTGCTTCAATGGGATTCGTTAGTTATTTGTTTATAGGAGCTAGTAAATGATAAATGTTGTATGGTGTTCCTTTTCTTTTTGGTTCTATGAATGCGATTGCCAGATTGAGTTCTATGCATTCACTACTCAGTGCTTGGTCTTTTAATCAAAGTTCTGGGACCTTTGGCTTAATCTCTCTTCCATCAATCCTCCTACTAGAGTCTACACATGGTCAGAAGGCTTGTCTGAAGCGAAAATGGAAAGAGAGGGAATAGCAAGGGAAAGATGAAGAAAAAATTGAAACCCGTGAGGAAAGAAAAGAAAAGGAAAAGAAATAAAAAAGGAGAATAATGCCAAAAGGTGGGCCACATAATGTATAATATAGTCAAAACCCTATAATATTGAGTGTCTAAGCTAAATGAGGAGTGAAAGAAGCGCGTCCTTTAACTATTGTTTTTTTTTTCTCTAATGGAGGAAATGCTTGAGCTTTTTTTTTTTTTTTCTCATTCTAATACCTTTTCCATTTTTTTTATTTATCATTATGTGTGAATAAAACGTTTCACCATAGATAGCATCCACACTTTTTCTTTACTCTTTAATGATAAAAGTTACTACTAGTTATGCATTTACTTCTAATGCCATTAATATGTTGTTTATGAGTTGTCAAATGCCCACATTGTTAGAATACTTCAAAAGGCCATCTTGATACTCATTTTAGAATACTAATAGATAGAGAAGTATGAAACTAGTCGCCTGATTTTTTTATTCTAACAAGTTGCAATAACGTTATTTCATTTATTTGTCAAATGTAAGTTATCCCCCACATTTCTTAAAATTATTTCAAAAACTCGTCATAATCCTTAATTTAGAATATTAATAGATTTAGAGAAGTATGGAAATAGTTATCTTGTTTTGTGGTAGCGATAAGTCGTATTTGCGTTAATTTTATTGAAACCACAAAAAACATGTCAATACCTGCTTCTCAATAGACAAGCCATAGGAGCTCATAACATCCTTGATTTTCTGCAAAGAAACATAATGTGCTCATAGGGATCATTTGACTACGGTGAATATCTTGGTGGACCATTCGATACTTGTATGACAAGTTTGTCTTCTTCCATGGTATGTGAACTTAGGGAACTGCGGAAATATGCATTTGGTAATTGAGATTGTAGAATGTTGTAAATTATTAATTTTGTCATAATGAAATGAAAATTCCATACAAGTTCTTAAATGAAAAATTCATTAGGGGTGTGCAACCGAACCGGATCAACCCGATTCCCAGATCGGCCCACCCGGAAAACAGGGTTCAGGAACTGGTTCCAGTTGAAACCGGTTCGGGAACCGGTTTGAACCGGTCCGAGAACCGGTTCTGAGGGATTACCCACCCGAGAACCGAATCGACCGGACCAGTTTGGGAACCGGTTTGAGAACCGATTTGTAAGCCAACCCAAAAAGACCAAAACCCTAATTTGTTTCTATCTTTACCTCTCAGGCTCTCACACCCGCAAACTTCCCCAAGCTCACGATCTCCGCCGATCCTAGTTCCATCCGAGCGCTAACGTTGCTTCCACTTGCCCACCATCGCCTTCCTCCCGTGACACTCGCAGCCCGTGAGATCCCAACGTTGCCACTCCGCCTCTCCTTGCTCCGCGCCCCCCGAAATCGCCACACCGCCTCTATCAATCCAATTCCTGGCTGCTCGCCAGCCTTGCTCCGAGCTCCCCTCTCGAGCTCCGCCGCCAGATCCAGCTCCCCGTCGCACTGCTTCCTCATCTGCGTTCATCTACTTCCTCATCGCGCCATCGCCAGTCGCGCCATCGCCAGCTCCCCGTCGCGCCATCGTCCGTCGTGCCATCACCAGCTCTCATCGCTCTATTTCATCCATCGCCGGCTTCCTCATCTGTAAGCTCGCAAAGAGATACACTACGTCTAATATGTACAGACGTTGTAGCTTCTATGATAACTATAAGTTTCAAACTGGTGCCTATTCCATACTAGTCAAATGATTTTTCAGACAATTTCATTATTTCACCATCAATGACTTGATTTTTATTATGTTTTCCAAGGAGACTTGGACAAAAAAGTAGGTTGTTTAGAAGTGTCCTACATTGATCAGTGGAAGCATTTTGCATTCAAACCATCAGTCAGTACTTATGTTCACTAGGATTGAAATGAAAGAATTAGATCATGTATTAAATAGAGGAAAAATCTTGGGATCAAGTTTTAACTGTCTATCTGCTCATAGGGGATTTCTAGATCAGAAGATCCATCAACTTGATTGAGAAAACAGTTTATTTAGTGCGAGGATGTTTCTCTATTCTGTTCAATGAAGTGTATTGGTCAATTGATCTGTCTTTCTTCTCTCTGCAGGGGAAGCACGAATCATATGCAGGTGAGTCACTTATCGATTTTTTGTGGTTGAAGTGTTATTAGTTTTCATCAACTAATTGGATACCTCAAGATTATGCTAACAAGCTGTCCCTGCATTATTTTGTGTGAAAGGCCACTAGGGGTGCCTGATGAGAAAGGCTGCATCCTCGATAAGCATGATGGAAACGTTTGCTTTGAGGTTCAGAGTTCTGTATCTATACCTATTGGAGTAATTGACTCTGGAGAGGTATCTATTTAATTATTTGAATGTCATTTTACTTCTTTATGTCGTATAATGTCCAAAATCACGATTCTTTGTGGTCTCTACTCAATCTTGAGCTTCCAAACCCAGTTAGTAGCTGTTGGGAAATCCGAGTGGAAGTGCTAGTTGGAGAAGCAACGCTTGAAAGCTCCATCTTTGATTGACTTGCTAGATGCCAACCGATGTGAAGAGTTAGGAATTCATGAGGTACATGTCTAATTGGGGTTTTGTAAATCGATCTTCAATTCATAGGTGACTACCGAAAGTGTTTCTTGAAGCATCCTATATAACCTTGTTCAAGTATTTTATAGCATTTAGGTGAAATCTGTTGATCTGAAAGGTTTAAGAGCTAAGGAGATTTTCTGCATAATGTTACATATTGTGTTCCTTCTCCTTAGAATAACCGCTGACATGAGAATACTATTGATTTATCTGTCCTCCGTCTATATTACTAGCCTATTCATATTTTCTTTTTTGTCTTTTTGTTTTCAAGCATTACCAGTTCATGCACCCATTGCTGCTAGACGAGACCCTCCAAAGGAAATTGTAGCTGTTGTCCAGCCAGCAAATTTCAGCTACTCCACTACTCCGAAGAACTTGGATCAAAAGTACATTGTCAAAAATAAAATGGAAATGTCAATGGAAGTCAAATTCAGTGGCGATTCTGATAATGGTCGAGAAAGTCATCTTTATTCATCTCGCGTGACACCATCTTGTTATAGAGGATGTCATGGTCTATACATCTTTTCCTTGGAGCACAAGTCTCATGAACTATTTTAGAAATCCGGTGTATATAAATTTCTGTTTCATATGGTAAACAAGCATCTTTAACTGTTTGCTACAACGGTGGATGAGCTTATGCTGATCGAGATTGTAAACGCTTTATCTTACATATGAGTGCTCTACAGCAATTTTTATGCAAAACAGGTTCCAATATAAACAGGGTTAACCCTGTTCCCGGACCGAAAAAACAGGGTGGGTTGGGAACAGGGTCTAATGCAAACAAGGTCGAGTACAAGGTCCAAAAAAAGAGAACCGATTATAACAAGGTCGGGTACAGGGTCCAAGTCTAGACCCTACCCACCCTGGACCCGATCACCCCTACAATTCATAGCAAGTCATACAATGATCTCATTTTTTCCGTATCACAATCTATTTTGGCATTACATGTTTCATTTGTTCATGAACACTAATTGCATTTGCCTAGGAATCCTTGTTTGTGTTAGAAACTTGCTTTAAAATTTCATGTCATGTGAAATTTTTAGGAAATTGCAACAGTATTCATGTGGGATTTGAGGTAGTCATTGCGTTCTTTGGGTCATAACACAATGAAAAATATTTTCCTATCTTTTTTGTGCATGAGTATTAACAAGTGGTACTGATCGTAAAATAGTTTATTTTGTTGCACCTTGTTCCAATGCAATACACTCGGCCTTGGTTGCGTCAACTAACAAGTACAAGAATGTTCTGATTTATGAGAGGAATGGAAGTTTGGAAATTCCTTCTTTTAAGGTCATCACTCAATGTAATCAAATTTATTGTCATTTTTTTCTTATGGCAGGTACAATTTCCTCAGCTTTGGTGGATGGTTCTCTCCCACATGGACAATTTAAGCAAAATATGGACCAACGATCCTCAAGATACTTTCACTTTTGAACATTTAAGGAAAGTTAAGGTTGGAAATTGTAAAAGTCTTGAAAATCTGTTTCCGCATTGGGTGGCTACAAGTCTAACCCAACTTAAGGATCTTCAAGTGAAGTCATGTAGGCTTGGGGAAATAGTTGTGAGTGGAGATGACACTTCACATTCTACTATTGCTCAATTTCTTTTCCCGCAACTAACTTCTCTGGCATTCCATAGTATGCCACAACTCAAGACCTTCTGCCTTAACTTGCCCACTTTGAACTAGCCATTCTTGGAGGAATTGCGAGTGACCCACTGTGACAAATTGAACTTGTCTTTTGTGGCATCCATGAATAAGTGGGCTCAAAAAGGTGATCAACACGACCTTTCTGGCCATGAAGCAGACTTCTGGCTTGAGAGGGTATGATTGCAACTGCTTTTCCTCTCTTTCTTCTTCACTCTTTTATTCACCCAATATATCTTATGTGCACAGCATAATCTTGTCACATTATGATAATATAGTAAACATGAACCCCTTACCTATCAGTTCGTTGACAACATAAGATATTTCTAACATCTTTAAGCACACTTTTCATTTGTGCACACCCAAAATGTTTTTAGTAACACTATGAGCACATCTTGTCACCTGAAATTTCAAGGACCTACATATTTTTGTTGACAGGATAAGATCTTTCTCATAGAAGACTAATTTGGTCAAGGTGATTACCATACTCACCTCTACTTAAAAATTCTCTTAAAAATTTTTAATGCAAATCAAAAATGTGAATTTCCTATGGACTAAATTGAGAATCAGGCATTGACATTTAGCAATTTCTTTTCGAATCGCCGCGAGATGGCCATCTTTCTCTTGATGTTTTATGGGTAAAATGAATTTTCATCAGTTTGTTTGATCATTCATTTGCCAATACATTTCTTTCCCTTTCTATCTAATCATTATAATATGGGCGCGTAGCCAACCTTGGTTGGCGAATGGCTATAGTGGAGCATTTGTTTACAATTTGCATTTTGTAGCTCAACTTTAGAAGCTTGAGACTCATGTGCAGGGCTCTAGAAATTAATGAAATGTAAGAACAAGGCCCCTTTCCATGGGAGTTAACTGACTTAAGCTTGACTCTAAGAACCCCTGACTTATTGTCAAACCTTGTTGAATTTATTTCTCTCATTATATTTGCAATTTTGTAGGGCATTCCCATCTTAGAGAGACTTTTATTAGTCGACAAGGATATTCAGATGATATAGAGCAAAAAATTTTCCGATGACTTCTTCGGCAAGCCAAAAGCACTAACATTGGCATGCTTTCATGATAAAAATGCCGTCTTTCCTACCATATTCCTCCTACAAAGATTTCAAAATCTACAAAGCCTTGAAGTTATCTGTAGTTCTTTTGAAGATATATTCCCTGATGAAGGGCTTGTTGATGAGGGAAAACATCTGGTGCTTGAAAATTTGGAAGAACGTAAGTTAAGCAAGCTACACAACCTAAAGCATGTATGGAGAGAAGGCTATTTGGTGGCGAAAATTCTTCAGAGTATTAGCAAATTTGAGGTTTGGGATTGTCCCAATTTGACAACATTATTTCCTGCTGTGACATCCTTCCAAAATTTGATGAAGTTAGTGGTGAAGAATTCTTTTGGATTGGTACATCTAGTGATAGTTTCAGCAATCACAAATTTGGTGCATCTCACTAACATGACTATACTTGGATGTGAAAGAATGGAAGAAGTAGTGGCAAATGATGAAAATGGAGAAGAAAAAGTGATTTATCTTGGGGAGCTAAGAAGTTTGACCCTCCAACATCTGCCAAGCCTAGAATGCTTCTCCTCCATCACAAGTTGCATATTTGAGTTTCCATCCATGCTTTCAGTAAAAGTGGAAGAGTGCCCGAAAATGAAGATCTTTTGTAAGGGTACGATAAGCACACCAAAACTACGTTGGGCGACACTATTCACATACTTTTGGGATGGGTACTGGGATGATGATCTCAACACAACCATACAAAAGTTAACAGTATAAACAAATGCACATAAAATTAGTAAGATCCAATTGAGGTATTCTCATCCATTTATTTCTCTCTTGCCCCCACTTCTCAAATTGTCCGACATTTGGAGCACCATAAGTTCTAAACTTTTCATGTTGTTAACTTGTCCAGTCACTGATAAAGGGAAGGACATGGCAGATGCCACAAGTGGTACAGAGATCTGGAAGTTACTGAGGTACAGCCAAAAGTTGAGATGACAAATATTTCTATTGAGGTATTGATTCTATTTCCAATTTCTTTCTTTCTCACTAATAGAATTGCAATTTTGCAAAAGAAAAGGAGGTAGCTTGTTGGTGATGGATAAATAGGTAACGACATGATGCTCTCACCATTTGCCACCTCAGCATAACTGCCTAGATCACCCCATCCTTGTTTTCATAACTTAACGAAGCATCCCATTTCCCTTCTTTTTTCATCAACTCTCCCCTCATTCAAACGAATGAACATGTCGATACGTTCTTTTCTTATTTCTTAGAAACTTGCATAAAAAGATCCTCAACATTTTGTTTAATGTACAATTAAGTTCTAAATTTTAAAAAGTGTGATTAAGTGATAAGCGTTTTGAATTAAATGCAGTGAAGTCCTTCGTGGTGTCCCACTCAACCAAATTTGCTGACGTGGCGAGTTGGAATCCGACTTCAATTTTCCAATAGGCATTGCTCTCTAGTGATCAATACACAAGTAGGTTCAGATTAAAGTCTATCAATCACTTACTGAAATAATTAAGGATGAATATTAAAAGCCAGCATTGACATTGAAGGAGGAAGTTCCATAAGAGGACTAGTCGATCACCTTTTCAACTTAGAAAAAAATGAATGAAATCGAACAAAATGATCATGAACTTTACCTAAATATTAGCTGGAAAAACTTATATTTCATCGCCTTAAAAGTACAGGACTCATGGTTAAGGAATTTCAACAAGCTAAAGATCTTCTGTTTGTGTGTAGGTACCCGGTGTTTTACCTTCAATTCTTACTTACAGGAATTGCCAGTGAGACTCTCCCAGCTATAATATAAATTAAATGCTAATCTGGACTGAACAAAGGAAATAAAGATTGACTAGCTTAAACATGATGGATAGAACCAGTATATATATTTGCCCTATTTATGTTTGACCTCACGGCATAGGGCCCGTTTGGTTCGGCTTTTGGGAAATGCATTTGCAAAAATGCAAATACCTTTGGGTGAAGGGGCTTTTCCGAAATACAAATATCGTTTGGTAAAATTTGCATTGAGAAACAACTTTAGCCAAAATACCGTTTGGTAAAATTTACATTTATAAAAGACTTTTATTAAATTAGAAAAACAAAATAACTATTTGTATTTTTATTTTTTTGAAGTCCAGCCACCGGAACGCCGGATCTGGCTATCGGATGGCCGATTCTAGCCCCCAGACGGTTGCCGGGGTCGGGCGACCCTAGGCGGCGGCCGCTGGGTCGCGCGATTCAAGCCATCAGTCGCCTGGGTCACACGACCCAGGCATCGCCTGAGGTCTGGCGACGGTCGTCGGGGTCGGGCGACCCTCAGGCGACGGTCGCTGGCGCGCATGACCCCTTGGCCTGCGGTCGTCAGCCTCCAATCGGCTTCTCCACCGAAGAGATGAACATTGATGAACAGTACCGGAAGTTGCATTCCGAAAATGCAACTTCCCAATGGACCTCTACCCCTCCATTTCCCCAAAGCCCTTTGAAGCCCCTTGGAGATGCAATTGCATCTCCCCAAAGTCCCCAAAAAATTGAACCAAACACCACAGCATTTGGCCAAACCCCTTTAGAGCCCCAAAGAGCATTCCAAATGCTTATCCGAATAGGGGCATAGTCAGCCAAGGTCCGCCAAGCCGCAGGTGTAAATAAGCAGGCCAGCACAAGCTATTTACTGATTTAGCACACAGAGCTAGACCCGCCCAGACCGCATTAGTTTTTTGAGAAAACTTTTTTAGCTATTTTAAATCATCGGGCAAGCCTTTGCAAGAGTTTTTATGCCTAATTCCTATATCATCCCGCTCGTTGGTCAAGCCTTCTAACTAGTGGGCTGAATATCTAATGGCGATGGTCATACTTATTGCATTATCACTTTGTAAATCAATTCTATTCATTTCAGCCTCAGTACCTCTGACATTACTCCTGATACAATTTCGATCAAGTAACATATTATCCATCGTTCATCCATTCAATTCCGTGTTCTTCTTATTGAGCTTCCTTCAGCATTCATCTGTAATTTCAACTTTTCTTCTTAGAAATGAATATCTTCTCCAATTAAGTGCTTCATTTAATTAAGTTGGCTTATATAAAGCCACAAAGCTAGTTTAGGTACAAAACTAGTTTAGGTTCAGACGTCACAACTTACTACACAAATTGTGCTCAGGCTATGACTTCTGGTCGCCAGAGAGAAGATGAAGCGCCGGCAAAGTTCTGCACTGGAGGCACCTCATTGCTCCCAGATCACACTCTCTAAAGGAAAGAGATGTCTATGTCTTCGAGCTTGTTAGAATTGATAATATTGAACTCAAAGTCTCCATGTCAAGACGTAGGCGTAAACTCTTTGGTACGCCTACAGAAAAATCTCTGCTTCTTTTATGTTTTGTTTAGTTAATCAGATCAAAGAAAGCGCAACTTTCTGCTGCAAGCAACTGAATGGTGATGTATTTCCTGATGTTTATTGGAGAGTAGCAAACATTACACCTGGATATTGTATCTGCCAAAATTCCAAGACATTGCATATTGCGTCCTTTGTTCAACAAAGTATAAATCGTACTCGTGCAGAGCAAGGGATCGATAAAATAAAACGTCAATGGCAATTCTTATCTGTTGTCCATATGAAGAGTTGATCCATAACAGAGACTTGTAAGTATATTCTTTCAAGTACTATCTGTCACAATTGAGGTCGTCCCAGAAAAGGAAAGAAAGAATGTCCTGCACCAACTCTGTTTTCAAGAAATATGCAATGGTCTCTAAGATCAATACATATAGATTCAAGGAAAGGTGAGTAAAGGATAAATCTTGTCGTCCATCAATGACACGAAGGGAAGTTCCAATAAGGGGCTAGTCTTCCTCCTTTTCGCCTTACAAAATGGATGAATGACATCAATAGAACAATAATGAGCCTTACAATGATTATAAAACTGAATAGCCATAAAATTTCCATAACTCATGATCAGCCGGTGTCCCAATGCTCTTGACCACAGTACTTTGAAAAATAAAGTAATAGCACCATCCGTCAGTGAACTTGCTTGCATCCCCACGGATAAATCATTAGCAGTAAAAATATCCAGCGGTTTCTAAGAGTCGGACACAGCCAGATCAGAAGAAGCGGCACTGCTTGGCTTGCCATTTGTTCTGATGAGATTGCTGAAGCGCCTGTCAACTTCCACGCCATAGACGTGCCCCATCTTGGAGCGTTTCATCTCCAAGCATCTCTCGTTCTCCTTTGTTATGGGAGTTACTTGAGGGACTTGACGGGCTGTCCATCATCAGCGTCATTGTTCTGACTCCCAGGTCACTCAGCATCTGCAGTATAATTCAATATGTCAAGCACTAATACAAAGGCATCAAATGCTATGAAAAGTTTGATGGAGTGATTCTTCATACTAATTAGATCTCACGTTTTTAAGATTAGGATTTGAAGCTCCGGTTTAGTCGCCTGCTTCCTCTGGCAGTCCTACAAATTATGTACAATATCTGAAATAGTCACTGAAATTCAACTACCTTCAATTTCAGATTAACCATATTAGTTTACATATCCTTCTCGATTCCATAGAGCATAGTGACAATGACTATGAATCAACCTCATTCAGAAGCCAAATTATGCAGGAACTCTCACATCAGTAGAATTATTGACTCGAGGAAGAGGGACCTGAGCACCAATTCCGCACACGTGGACACTGCATCTTCTAAAATTCCGGGTACGTGTGTGCCTCATTCTCAACCTCTTAGCATATTGCGTCTTATTCGACAAAGTATAAATAAAACTCATGTGAAGCATGGGATCGGCAAAATCAAAGGTCAAAGGGAATCTTCATCCATTGCCATTATAAGATCACTACGATCTGGAAGTCACTTCCAACAATGACATAGAAATTAATGGACGAACAATTGAAATGCACTCGATAACGTAATGCAGAAAAGCATACCAACCTTTCCATAGGGGATGTCCCAAATCGCTTCTGGAATAGAATCAGATGCAGCTCTGGGTTGATTCAAGTCAAATTCATCATCTTCAATCGATTTGCGGCAGGCTCTGCATGAAACAAGGCCGCTTAGGGCCCGTTTGTTTTTGTTCTTTTTTTCTGTTTTTGAACAATTTTTCTGTTTTTCTATTCCCTTAACAAAAAAGGAATGTAAACGCGTTTGTGTGCGTTTTTGTTCCAAAATTGTTTTTTTGTTCCCGTAAACACATGTGGAACAAAACAAGAAACAAATTTTTTTGTTTCTTGTTTCTCGAACAAAGAACAAAACACTTCTTTTTTTCTTCTTTTCTTCTTCTTTTTTTTCTTCTTTTTCTTTCTTTTTTTTGGCTTGTCGCCGGCCTCGGCCATGGCCGGTGACCGGCCGACGAGGGCCGGCGGCCTCGCCCGCCACGCTCGCCGCGAGGCTCACCATAGCCCCGAGGCTCGGCGAGGCCAAGGCCTCACCATAGCTCGAGCTCGCCCGGATCCGGGCGAGGCTCGGCCTCGCCTTGGGGCGAGGCCGGGCGAGCTCGGCCTCGCCGGATCTGGCGAGCTCGGCCTCGCCGGAAAAAGAAGAAGAAAAGAGAAGAAGAAAAGAAGTGTTTCGTTCTTTGCGAGCTCGAGCCTCGCGCCGGCCTCACCATAGGCGAGCTCGATCTCGCCCGGATCCGGCGAGCTCGAGCTCGCCCCTAGATCCGGCGAGGCCGAAGGCTCGCGCCCGTCGCCGGGCCACCGCCTGCCTGAGTCGATGCCGACTGGCGGTGGCCCGGCGAGGCCTCGCCTAGCCGGGCGAGCTCGAGCTCGCCCGGATCCGGCGAGGCCGAGCTCGGCCTCGGCCGGCGGCTCGCAAGCCTCGCCGTGGCGGTGGCCCGGGTGAGGCCGCCGAGCCCTCGTCGGCCGCCGTGGTTGGCCATGGCCGCTCCCACGTCGGCCGCCCGACCATGGCCGAGGCCGGCAACCGGCCAAAAGAAGAAAAAAAAAAAAAAAGAAATAAGAAAAAAGGAAAAATAAGAAAGAAAATAGAAAAAATAAAATAAAAATATTAAAAATTAAAAGAAATAAAAAATTATTCAAATTTACCAAACATGTTTCCGTTCATTTTTTATTCTCAGAACAAGTTTACCAAACGTGTCTTTTTGTTCAAAAATTGTTCCCCGGAACAGAAACACTTTTTTCTATTTCTGTTCCCTGGAACAATTTTTAAATAGAAATGTTACCAAACGCACCCTTAGTGTTTTGCCCATGATGATTTCGAGTTGTGATTTGGGGCTTTTTTTTTTTTTTTTTTTTTTCATGGGAAAAAGTCCTAAATTTCGAAACGATCGGGCACTGCAATTGTCAAATTGTGGGGAAATACGAAGAGGCGAGGCTTCCTAACTAAATTTATGCGCGTTGTCAATCTTAATTCATGGAGAGATCACAGGTGTGATTTTGAAATTTCATTTTCTTTAATTTAGGAGCTCATCAGATTATCAACTCAACATCATCCTTTGTTCTTTTTCTTTCTTTTCTTTTAAAAAAAAAAATAATTGGATGTGTATCGAAAGAAGATAACTATTATTTATAAATAAAGAGGTTGTGATCAGGGGTGTCTAATTTAACTGAACCATTTGGGAGTGCAACAAATTCGAACTGAACCGCACCTTGAACCGAGTTCGGTTCCAATCAATTCGGTTTTTCGGTTTTCTTTTTCGAAATATTAAAAACAATTTTAGGGGAAAATGAGAGGGATTGTGTGAATTTTATATTAAGAAGAGATTGTGTGAATTGTTAATCATCTCCGATTCACCCAAACCGAGTAGAAAATATACAAAAATTCAGTTTGGTTCAATTCAGTTTTCGAGTTTAGCTTTGACACCTCTAATCACGATAGAGATGATTAGTGTGTTAGCAACCCATGAAGCATTGTGTACGCTATTGCTATTGTAGAGTCTGAGAGAACAATATTAATGGCATTTAGGCATCAAATTGCTGGGTTGGGATAGAGGACTCCAAATTTTTATGCTAGAAAATACTAGCATAAATGGACATCATGTTTGCCTTTTTCTTTAGGGTTTGCTCGTATTTATTCTTTTCCTCATCATACATTGGTTCGCAGAACTTTCTACTTGGGAGAGTGTCACTTGCGAATTTGTAAAGAGATACATTCAAAAGAACCAAGATACTACGATTTTTATGTATTAGACGGATCGTGGCTAGGGCAGCTCATGACCAACACAGTTGGCCTGTGTTCGCGAGAGAAGCTTGTCTGCATCAAATGTCTGCAAGCGTTGAGTTCACACCAGTACGGACGATCTTGTGTTCAAAGTCTCGATCTTCAGCAATGCTGGTTAAGGACCGATTGAGACGAACATCATTTAGGCCCGATTGAGACGAACATCAGAAGCGTCACTTGAGGCTGTATACCAACCCTAGTGAGGGAGGGTTGCAGACACAAGGTCGGAGGGTTGAAAACGGCAGTAACAACCATAATTTAGGAATCTAATGATTTCCCGTTTAAGTATAAATGCCTCCCTAAAATGTCAGAATCTTATCAAGAAGGAGCAATTCTTTCTTTGGAATATCTTCTCCCTCTAAGCCTCCGGTTCTGGCTCTTTCAGGCTCTCTTATCCTCTTGCATTCCGTTTTAGCATCAATGCACTTCAATTATTAAAGTTGCTTAAATATCAATAAATGAAAATGAGATGTATTGCTACATCTTTTTTTTTTTTTTTTTTTGGTCCTACGCTAATCCTACTCTAACACTCAACTCTAACACTTTTGTCCTGCCTCCTTGTAGCGCGTGGGAGTCAAAACTCACTCCTGAAATGAAAGCATCCCCACCCCAATCCCTCCTAAGAAGGTAGGGATTTGAACCCCCAACCTCATCTTTTCAAGATGGAAGGGTGGCACGATTTTTTCAAACCTCCTCTTTTCAAGATGGAATGGTGGCCACTGGGGCGAACCTCCAATGTTTGTATTGCTATATCTATTAATCATCATTTTGGAAGTTCTCCTTGCGGATGCATCCCTAACTCTGATACACGGGAAACAACAATTTGCATGTAATAATTGTCATTTTGGGACTCAAGGTCGACCCTCCTTTGAAAAGGAGTAGCAGAGAAAACTTCTATGAGCGCGAGAGTGGGAGCAAAATCAGTAGATTGGGCTTTGCTTTTGAGTGGACGAGGCTATGCCAGCAAGTCCGAATTGAAAATTGGTAGACCGATTGGAGTTTCGATTTGGGGCTTCTTCCGTGGACAATTTCCTTAAATTTGAAGCGTTTGGGCCCTACGTTGTTAATTTGTGATGGAAATTCGAAGAGATGAGGAGCAAGAGGAGCATTCGGAGCATGGGATCAATAAAATAAAAGGTCAAAAGCAAATCCTTATCTGTTGCCCATATGGAGAGTTGATCTATAACACAGACTTTTAAGTATACTCCTTCAGGTAATATCTGTCACAATTGAGGTGGTCACAGAAGAGGCAAGAAAGGATGTCCTGCATCGACTCTGTTTTCATGAAATATGGGGAGGTCTCTGGAGATCAATACACATAGATTCACGGAAAGGTGAATTAAGGATAATTCTTGCCATCCATCCATAACACAAAAGAAACTTTCAATTAGAGGGCTAGTCTTTCGCCTTCTTGCTTTACAAAAATGGATGAATGGCGTCGACAGATCAAAGATTGTAAAACTGAATCGCATTAAAATTCCAGAACTCATGGTCAGCAGGTGTCCCAATGTTCTTGACCTTAGGGCTTTAAAAATAAAGTAATAACACCATCCGTAAGTGAACTCGCTTGTCTCCCCTCAAATAAATCATTAGCAGTAGAACTATCCAGCAGCTCCTTTGAGTCAGACACAGCCGGATCAGAAGAAACAGGACTGCTCGCCTTTCCCCTTTTGCTGATGAGATTGCTGAAGCGACCATTGACTTCTTCTCCATAGTGTGCCCCATCTTGAACGTTTTGTCTCCAAGTATCTCTTCTTCTCCTTTGCTATGGGAGTTACTGGGGGGACTCTGTCAGTAATCATCAGGCCATAATCTTTGAGCCCCACGTAGTTCATCAGCTTCATAGTTCTGACTCCCTGGTCACACAACATCCGCAGTATTAGTCAATATGTTAAGCACTAATACAGATGCGATGCGTCAGATGCTGTAAAAAGAAATGATGGAGTGATTTTTTAGAGTTAATTAGATCTCGTCTTTTTAAGACAAGAATTTGAAGTTCTGCTTTAGTGACCAGCTTCCTCTAGTAGTCCTACAAAATGATGTATAATTTCTGAAACCGTTGCCTCTCACATCAGTATAGTTTCTTACTTAAGGAAGAAATACCTGAACACCGATTCCATACTCTTGAGAGTACACAGGCAATCCAAGCTCCACATTTGCTTCCATGGAATCACGCCTACCATCCTGCAGGTTATAGGCAAGTAATATGTGCCTCAAACATATTTCTCTCCTTCGTGCCCTCGGAGGTAGACCAGCATGCCCCTACCAGCCGCTTCTATCTGCTGCATTGCAATTGCGAGCTGGTCGCAGTTGCATCTTGCATATCCAAACGTGTCTCCTGGGATGCAGGATACCCTCACAAGGACAAGGACATCTTGATCACCTCCGACGTTGCTTTGTTCAGATGTTAAACAATATAGTATGAATCACATGATGAGAAATATTGCTGTCTGAAGGGAGGACATAAAATAGGAAAAACTAGAGATACTGCTTTTAATCAAAATTATGGCATTCCTATATCAATTGCAGACACATATAGGTCCCTTATCAATCATTTCATAGACTATAAGAAAGAATTATGTTCCCAGCAGTTCACTAAAATCCGAACAATCATTTCTCCCAGTGTCAATTTTCCTGTCCAGACAAAATTTGTTATCCAACTAAGATAAATTTGGTACTCCAGATTATGATTGACACATGATTAGATATTTTTTTACAAGCTTCCAAAAACATTTAATGGAGTTCCACCCAAAAGATACCATCAATTTTTCAGTGGTGTGATTATTCAACTCTAAAGCTTGACAGTGTTTTAGTAAAATCATTGTCAAACGAAGTCATGGAATGGAAGTAGATAAGATGAAGTGCAAATTGAAGTTGTGCTGAAAAATTGGACTATTACAAACAAGATCTTCTAAGTTTACAATTAATCAATTCAAAACTCTCTGTTCAATAGTTTCTGAATTCTTAAAACAGTTTTAGCAATTAACTCATAATCTATCTCAAATTGACCATTGCAATTTGCTCGATTCCATCTAATATCGACCTATAGCAATGGGCTGTAAAAGGCCCCACATTGTTGGTAATCTTGCAGCAGCAGCACGTTCAACTAATTTATCTCTTTTCCAGGGTACCTGAAAATTTATGCATCTAATGAGCAGTGAATCATTTCTCACTCACACAGTATAAGAAGCTTCTCAATATACAAGTCTGAATACAATCTAGATGTTCTATCCCTATTTCCTGGTGATAATGCCAAGAATGCACCTCAGACTCTGCCTCAGTTGAACTGACATTCAGATATAGGTTTCGAAACAAGGTAAATACAAGAAAATGTACCTAAAAATAACTACAATCACAGGCTCATTAACATAATTTGGCAAGAATCCTGGCCTTTTATAACCATATACTAATCTAACGACATCATACACATAAAAAATTGAGAGAAACAACTCTTCAGAACCCAAAATCATTGATCCGCGTGGTGTCGACGAGCAGAATAACAACCACAAGCTTAAAGCATAAACTAAATTTCAGACATGAATAGACCAAAATAGCTTATGCTTCTCTCCTTTTTGCTAAGTCAAACAACAGCCCAACAGCCACCCATAAGACCCTTTTTCCCACCCCACCTAGGTCTCCAAGGTTTCTACTCTTCATTTATCCACTCCCCAAAAGGGGAGATGCCGCTGAGACAACATCTTGGCCAAAAAAGCCAATACTTAAGAAATGAAAGTTGCAGCTGAAATTTGATTCAATTGGGGCTACATTTCCTTAAAAAGTATTTGCATTGGATTGCTGGGAAGAGAATACATACCTGATTAGATCAGCAATAAATACAAACCTCAAGCTCTCTTGTTGTGCATGTTCGCGAAACTTTATGTAATCTTGCCATGGAGCCATCATCATCCACTAACTCACAAAGAACTGCCACAGGCACCAATCCACAGCTAATACAACAAGGTCGACAAAACCCTCTGTATGCCCAGCTCTTTTCAGGATACCAGCCTCCCTGTACTTCAATGGGAAAACATGTCCCAACCTGTTGAAATTTTCAAGTTTTGGAGTCTCTAGACGTAAGAGCCAAAGCTGTCATTGCCCTGTCACGAGCTGTTATGCCTGTAGTCATCCCATACTCTGCATCCTATAACAACATTGCTTAACTACCATCCATTACAAGGTAAGAGAAGAGATGAATAAAGAAAATAACTAAGCTGATCGAAGGCTATTATGAAATCAAGAATTCGAGATAACAATATTGTTCTATTGAACTATAAAAGTGCGCGTTATCTGTCATTACTTTCGAAAATTGATTATCCCTACCTGAAGGAACCAGTACTAGTCAATCATCTTCAACTAAGTTTTGATTAAAAAAAACTCAAGGATTGAAAAATAGATTTAGGGGAATAAAAGCACATACCGCGATCACGGTGAATGCAATCCGAAGCTTGTCTTCATTCTCCCTCTGATGGGTGCATCAGAGGAAGTTGCAAGCGCTCCAAATCTTCCCTCTTTCATGCTCGCACAAACAATCCCAAAGCGCCATACTTCACAACGAAATGCCATAGCCTAAGGTGCTGCCATTATAAGATCACCCTCAATTCCGCCTGTCCTCATTGCCGACCGCCACTCCAGATCCGTAATCCGAAGCGTCTTGCTCTCCGGAATCACCGCAAAGATCAAACGAAAGACCAATTCGCGAAGAAGGGTCGGCCCGAAGCAGCAGAATTGGAGGATTACGAGTTTTGGCAACCTCGGCATGAAACAAGTCCGCTCGGATCTTCGCCATGAAGGTAAAACACCGACTGGAGTTTGGATTTGGGGCTTTTTCGGCCGTCAACAAAAGCCCTAAATTTGAAACGATCGGGCACTGGCATTGTCAATTTGTGGGGAATCTTTTAGCAGAAATGCAAGTGTTTTACAATCCCAAAGATCAAAGCCGCATGTTTACGCAGCTTAGGGCGCGGATGATAAAATTTCTACTTCTCTATTTCTCTATTTCTTTGTTTCCCGAAATTAGAACAGAAATTCGTTTGGTAACGCAATTTGATTTTTCTATTTCGGAATAGATTTCTATTCCGAAATAGATTTGAAGAAAAGAAATCGGAAAATTAAAATTTTTAACTTCTCGCTTTAAAATAACCGAGAAATCAATTTCTAGCCGAAATCAATTTCTGCTCCAGAAATTTTGTCATGCGCGCATCCTTAGAAGCTGCACAATCCAGGAAAATGGTTTCCCTCAGGGTACATTTTTTTTTTTCTCGAAATAATTCACGATATTATTAAAAGATCCCGTAAAAGTTGGAGAGGACGGCCCGCTCAAGAGGAAGGAGGAGTATTCGAACGTTGGGCCCAGGAGATAAATTGAAATTGGGCCGAAGATAGTTGCGCTTCCTCAATTAAAGCTTGCACCTCCCACCTCGCGTCTTCTTCAGCATTCCCTCGACCCGAGCTCCACCAAATTCTCTCTCCTCGACTGAAAACGTTTCAAATCTCCGAGCAGGGCAATGGCTTCCGTGTGAAACCCCGACAAAGCTGGAACTTTCGTAGCAAGGCCATCCAGTAGAGCTCCCGTCTCGTCGGGAAGAATTTCCGAAATAGCTCCAACTGTTTTACCTTAAAAGACAAAAAAACTCTGTCGACATTGATTTTCAAGGTATGCAGCTTCAGGGGGTTCCGATTCTTTGCCGATTGAGTCTTTTCTATGTAAAGTTTCAAACTTTGGCGATTCCGTTTCCTGAAAAAACTGAGCATTGGCCTCGCCAATTCAATTAGGGTTTTCGGATTTGGTGGTTGTCTTCGGAGCAGGCCATCTCAGCTCCCACGACTAACCTCATCTGCCCTCTCTCTCTCTCTCTCTCTCTCTCTATCACCCTATGTAAAGCATCCCTTTCGAATATGTAGATGGTGGTCCCTTCGCGGCGGAGGAAAGGACGTGGAATAGGTAGATCAAACCAAGAAACTATGCTGACAATAGCTTCCTGAATTGGTTGTTTAACGGTTATATTGTGCATTCCTTAGAAATATCTTTCACTAAATAAAAAATTATTATGACCACGGAAAGAAATGCTTGTTTTCTTCTAAAATTAGTCGGTCTTTAGAGTACCAGAATCGAAATCAGATTCTACATCGGCAGATTCGGCACTACCGAGAAAAAAAAAATTAATGGCCTAAAAAGAATTTTCAATTTGGGGCTCAAGATCGACCATTATTTTTAAGCCACGTTTCCTGAATTTAGAAAAGAGAAAAACAAACGAACTTTAACATGGATTGCAGAGACGCGTGCTCTGTCGGTTGAAACCACCGTTGGAAACTTGCATACATGGCGTGGCGGCTGACGTGTCACTAAATATCTATTCAGCAAGCTGACCAACCAGGCAAAAGAAAAACATGTTGCCTTCTGCATCCTAAAAGCGAGCAGATATCATTAAATAGAAAGAGTAGACGACTTTTAAAAGGAGTACCAGAGGAGGGCGACAGCGGGGAAGCGAAACCAAGGGACGGGGCTTTGCTTTTCAGTGGAGGAGGGGCTGCGAGCAAGTCGAATTTGAAGATTGGCAGCTGTGAGAAGACGCTTTGACCGATTGGAGTTTCGATTTGGGGCTTTTTCTTCTTCTTTTTCCCGTCGACAATGCCCTGAATTCGAAACGGTTCAGGCTCTGCATTGTTAATTTGGTGTTTAGTTTAGTCCTAAACAAAGGTTAAGACGCCGAGCTCCATTAATATTTGGATAGCTTTTGGAAATATTTAGAATGTTTCCTCTGAAGATTAAATGACCAGAGATGATCTTGACAAAATCTAGAAGCTACTGGAAATAAGATGACTAAAGATGGCTGGATAAAGGAACCAAAAAGGCTAGATTTTAATTTGATTCATTTTCTCTTGATGGCTTAGGAAACATCCTAAATATGTCTAACAGTTTGCATCAAATTCCTCTTACTCTCTTGTGGTTTGTGTCTTTATTAAAGTTCTAAATCGTAGGATCTCTGCTATTGAATCTCACCCGTTGATAATAAAAAATTTCAGAAAAAAGTTGCTATGTTTCATAACCAAAATTTAAACATTGTCATGTCAAGGACCAAAATCAAATGAAAATGTAATGCTCGGTTATAAAGACTCATCACATATTTCTCTTTTTCACCCTTGAATAAAAATAACAAAGACATTATTGTAGCCCATTTATTTAAATAAATCTGGAGTTTAACCCTTCAGTAAAGAGTCTTGTTGTTCTGAAAAGAAATCATAATATTGTCCTGCCATTAATTTTCACCAAAGAGGAAAAATGTAAAGATGACTTCAAGTCACTGCTAATTAAAGTGGCATTTGGCACCATGGACCATGTTGTACTACTTATCAACGTGTCTAGCTTCACCTAACTTTGACTCTAAAAAAAATGATACGAGACATTAAAGTTGTCGACGAAAATAAAATTGCACTTTTTATCTTGCAAAAAAACATGCATTGAAGTGATCGACCCTATTATAGCTTAGAATTGCATCGGCTAGTTCTAGGGTTGACTTGAGAATTGGCCTATATCTTTTTTTCCGTTTCATTTTTTTTTAATTGCTTTATCATATTCATTTATTAGATATAAGGGTCTAAGTTAGCCCAGGTCCACTATGTTAATTGGTAGAACATTATCAAAAATTATTCACACACACATCTCATATACATATGGCCATTTTACATTTTATTGAGTGTTTTCTTAATTTTTAATTTATAATTTGGTGGTATTCTAAAATTTAAAGTCAGTAGAGACAGAATTTTTCAATTGATTGTGGCATTAGAAAAAGAATATCAACCAATGTATAATTTATGACATGAATGAAGTTTTCAAACGGTAATTAGGAAATTTACTGGCAAACTTAAGTAGGGAATGATTCGACAAATAATGTTCAGAGCTCTTAGCCTCTACTTTCGCTTTCCATCACATCCACAAGAAAGTTATTATTTCCCAAAAAGCAGCCATGAATTATTATTACCAAAAGCCCAAAATTGAACCATTCATGCAAAAAATGGGGTTCACATGTATTCTCGTCTGAAAGAGTTCTATCATTGGAAAAAGGCAATGCACGCTACTCAGGCCACAGGATGCAATAATTTGACAAGACATCTTTTAATAGTGTCCTCACTCTCTCTATCTATAATTGCCCTTTAGCGTGTGGAGCATCACGCCCAAGATATTTTTGCTACAACGTGGAAATAAACCAATGATTGATGATAAAACAAGTTTCATTTTTGCTGTTGAAATGAAATTCGCTTCTGTTTTGTTGTGTGCCTCTTTCGTGGTGAGATCGTTTTTGTGTACTTCTGTGGTAGGTTTTTGTTCTAAAAGGGTCGTGTTGCTTGCTGGTCTGGTTGCGGCTTTGCTTCTATTCGCTACTTTTTGGCAGATTCAGTTCAGTCACGGATTCTTGATTTTGGACCTTGAGACTCTGCATAGCGTCGCACCCTTTTGTTTAAGTCGAACATTAGAACTAAAGATTTGGTGATTTCGGGCTTTAACTTAGCTGCTCGACCAAGCAAAGTCGGCATTTATATCAACAAAAACAGCATTGTTCCTCAGTCCACGTCACATCTTTATCTTTGCTGTTACATGTAGGATGAGTATTTATTATTGGATTGACGCGTTAGATCAATTAAGTGAAACTTGTTGGGAAAGACTTTATTACAAATTTCTTTGAAGGATTAAGACTAAATTGATTCAATTAAAAAATTTAAGGCTCCATTACATTGTGTATACTAAGTTTTAGACTGATTGTGCAATTTTTCCAGCAATAGTAAAACTCCAGCAGCCTGTACTTTGATGAAAATAGAACATTCTTGTGTATGTCTCCCCATTAATCATGACAGAATCTTAATCTCGTACATTTCTTGATTACACGAGTAAAATGATGATTTGCGCTTGTTAATTTTGATCATCTAATTTTTATGTCCTCCCCTTATTGCAAAACTTTATTTCCACACGTTAAAAACTCCACACTATTAAAATAATTAGATAGAGCGGTATAAGGGTAATATTTAAGTTCAACATGCATCATTTGGGTCTCAAGTGAAAAGGACATAATACAAAGAGTGAGATCATTTCGGTTCATGAGGATTGGGTTCATGCAATTACAAAACCTTTTTGTTTCTTCAAAATCTGGTTCTAAAAAGCAACAAGGAACTTCATTCACTCAAGCTGATGGAGTTTCCTAAGCCATAATTATGGTCAAAGGTGAAGCTCATCTTTTCTATTCTTCTTATTTTTACAACCGGTTGGGTCGAAATAACTCATCTTTTTCAGGTACTCCTATTTTTCAAATTGTAATGCCTTCTTAGCCTGGAGTTTAGAGTACACTTGTGTCTAGCCAAGTACCAATTAAAGTAAAAGTTTATAATTTAATACGCACATATCATTTGAATATTATCAAGCAAGAGATATATAACAACTAAAAGAATTGATTTATAAAATTGATGTGAATAAGCAAACAATCGCATCATTTAGTCAATCATCTCCAAATGCATTATTCTTAGTAGGATTCACTTAGCCAGCACATTTGAATCGGAGCATTTATTTTTCAAAGTAGTGATGTAGCCATCTTTTTTTAGAGATTCATGGATAGATCCCAAGCTCAACATGCCAAATTTGAAAGTTTGCCTTGTATTATAGTTTGCTTTTAGCGTGAGTTTTCACTTTGTTTGCTTTTATCCATTTTACACGTGGCTAAGACTTGAGATTACGTTATGTACCCTGTGTATGGTCTAAGAGCACAAATTTTGATAGGTTAAGATTAATTACTTACATATTATGCACCCTATTGTATAGTTCGGGACATTGATTGTAACTTTCAAAACTAACAACTATTGCCAAGTGCTGTGAATAATTATGCGGGCAGATAGTTCCCTTTGGATTCTTCATGGTATATATTGAGGGAGATAATAATTTCGCAACTTTTATTTATTTAGAAAAGTCGTGGAGGGCCGAGTTAAGGATTCATAGCATCTTGTTAAATATATATAGATGACTAAATTGCTTGTACCTTCTTCTCTCCCAAAATTGCTTGTACCTTCTTCTCTCCCATGCTTGACGTCGTCAACTCATAAGTGAGAGACTAGAATAGGTCCAGAAGATGCAATAATTTGAAAACATATTTGCTATCGGGGTGTCCCACTAATATTCCTCTCGAGTTCCACTTCTAATAAAGATGCTTTTTGAAAAGGCTAAAAAGACCAAAGGATGCAAGTACTCGTGGACAATCAACGTTTGTCCATTGGCAGTGGAGGAAAAAGGATGGAGACCAGAAATTGTCGGTGGTCACTGTTCAAGCAAAGGAATAATAATGCAGAGAACCATCCCTGCACTAAAGAAACCGACTGGTGCTTAGTTTAGGCCTAAACTAAGGTTAAGACGCCAAGCTCCATTTTCTGTATTAGACATATTTATATATTTTCTAGAGATATTTAGAATATTTTTCTGAAAATAAAATGATTAAAGACAGTATTGACAAAATCGAGAAGTTATTGAAAATGAGATAACTGAATATGGCGGCATTAAGGAATAAAAGGTTGGGTCAAATTTGATTCATTTTCTCTTGATTGGTTAAAAAAAAAATCCTAAATATCTCTAATGGTATGTAAACCAATCTCTCTTTCTTTCTCAGGTCCGTGTCTTTGTTAAAGTTCTAAATCATTGGATCTCTACTATTAAATCTCATAATATTTCATAAAAAAGTTGCTATGTTTCTTTCACCAAAATTTAAAGATCGTCATGTCAAGAACCAAAATCGAGCGTAAATGTAATGCTTAGTTATAAAGACTCAGAAAATATTTCTCTTTATCATCCTCGAATTAAAACAACAGAGACATTATTGTAGCACATTTATATAAATAAATTTAGAGTTTGACCCCTCACTAATAATTCTTGCCGTTCTGAAAAGTAGTCATAATATTACCCGGAGGGGAATTCTTTTCGTAATACCATCCTGCCATTAATATTCCCCGGAGAGGAATTGTGTGAAAATAACTTCAACTCGCCACTAATGCAGCTGGCATCTGACACCACGGACTATGTTGTACTACTTATTTGTGGGCCCATCTTCACTTTCCCTGTACCAAACTTTGGCTCGAAAAAAATGATACGAAAAAAGAACTTAAAGCTGTGGGTGAACTTAAAAAAAAAAAAACTTAAAATTGATTTTTTTTTTCTTGCAAGAGTGGCAGCTGTAAAAAACAATACCATATTATATTTCACTTACATTTTTGTCCGCGTCTTATTAGGGGTGATGTTTCGCAATAGATATGTTTCAAAACAACAACTTGGGACTTACTCTGTCATTATCTTCCCATTCATTTTTTTTTCCATAGATCTATATTCATTTTGATCACCTTGTTCAAAATGATTGTCATGAATTAGGAATATGCAAGAGGGATTCTGAAAAGACTCCATACAACATTCCATCATCATTTTTTTTTTTTTTTGACTTCTATAGTTAACTTGCTCTACTTGTTTAAACTTTTTGAGTACCACTTTCTGCGTTTTGCTTTCGCTCAAAAAATTGAAAATGATAATAATTAGGTTTTATAAATTATGAAAAACAAATAACTCTATTTGTCAATAATTGTATAGTTTTGAAGGCTTTGAAAATCAATTTTTTTAAAAATAGATAACTACAATATTTGGATAATAAATGTAAATAAATAATAATAAAAATAGCCTAGAATTAATTTACAAAAAAATATTAAATAATATCATTCATTATTTTAATTTGTTACAATAATACATAAAACTTAGAGGAAAAAAAAGCATTGTTTAAAGAAAAATGTTGAAATGATATTTTTAAATTTATTTATTTATCATATATAGCATTTTTATTACTTCTTTCATAGTAAAAGAGTTTTAAAAAAACTAAAACAATTTTAAAAAAAACAAAACTGAAAAAAAAAAAAAAATTGACCCGTGCGTGTATATTTATAGCAATTTTATTACTTTTTTTTACTTTTTTGTGTATATTTATATTTTGACCCCTCAAATATTAGAAATTTTTAAAATTGACCCCGTGCGTGTCGGAATCGCGTGTCGAAATTCCGGACTCGCGTGTCGGAGAGAGTTGGCCACCCCAACGTCGGATTTTTCGACACTCGTGATCGCGTGTCGGGACGTGTCGGAGTGTCGGGCACGGCAGACGGCGCTTCCTAATGTCCGTCTTCATAGTTGAAGGCTTTGAAAATCAATTTGTGATAACTACAATATTTGGATAATAGATGTTAGAGGTAAAAAAACTCCAAACAAACTCAAGCATTTGTGATAATTAGAATCAGAATGAGAGGCCACGAAGCAATGGTCAGTTGTTGCTCACAATCGTTCCCATATTTATTTTGTCAAGAAGCAAGAACAGAAAAAGTTTAATTTTCTTAAGAATTCCAATCGAGCAATTTTCATTTGAAGTTACGTCTAATATAACAATTACAATTGACATTCTAATACAACAATTTGCTCAATTATAATGTTAATTTTATATTTTAAATATGATTTCATTGATCTGCGCATGGACCGGGTTTAAGACCAGTACCTGATTAGTGTTTGTCCATTAATGGTGGTAGAAAGGATGAAAGGATGGATCGGGACTGGTACATTACCAGTGAAAAAGGATGAAAGGGCCATTTGTGGTGGCAAATGATGAAAGGATGGATACCTACTAAATGTCTGTCCACTAGGGCGAAGGAAAGGATGAAGGCTCCATAGCATGTACTAATCTCCTCTTTTTTTGTCGTGGTTTGAAACTTCGCTAATGTTTTAAATTGATGGATATCTAGTACTAAATCCCAGCCGTCGATAAAATGTTTCAGCAAAAAGTGGTTGTGTTTCTATTATCAAAATCGGGCTAATTCCCAAAAAGAAAATATACAAATTTGACCCAATTTTTTTTTTCCCTAAAAAAACACAAACTTTACATCAAGGGATAAATCAAGCCTAAACTTTTTTTTTCTTATAAAAAAGTATCCACTTTTGATCGAGTGACAATTATAGACCCAATTTTTTTTGTCTCATAAAAAATCACAAATATTCACTTTTATTCAAATTCTAACCCTTACCGTTAACATTGTATTTGAAGTTAACCTTGTTTCAGCAAAAAGTATTTTAGTCGTGGACTTGGTGAATCTCGACCATGGTGTCTCTTAGTGGGCGATGGTCTACAATTCCATACTACGACAAAACAACAAAGTCTGACAAGAGAAATTCAATCAAAAGATTTTTGACTTGTTAGTAAAGTGTAGGAAACGATGAACAGTTTCATCATTATTCTCCAAACTGTGGCTCAAACAAGAGGACGATGGATAGTATTTTAAATCTAGCTAGCAAGTGCATAAATCCAAGAACAATTAATAAATCTAAGTTAAGGGAGGCCAGATTTAGAATTCAAGTGAAAGTTGATGATTTTTTTCGAGACAAAAAAAAGTCAAGGATAAAATTGTTATTCAATCTAAAGTTGCTACCGTTTTACAATACCAAAAAAAGAGTTTGACAAATTTATCTTTCGATCTAAAATTGATGCTTTTTTTTTGGAATTACCCACAAAAGTCTGAAGATTCTCGACTTGTCAAGAGCCAAAATATGACCTGGTGGGAAAAGAAAAAATAATGCTTCGACGTTAAGACCCGTCCATGCATTTATTTTCATCACCCTTTAGTTAAAATGACACGCGTCATTGGAGCTTCTTTATTCCAATGTATCTCGAGCTAGACCCCTCAGTAAAAAGGCTTCATGTTCATAAGAAAAGTCATTGTACTGTCCCGTCATTATTATAAACTGCGGGTGCAGAGGAATAGTGTGAAAAAGGACTTCACGTTACGGATAAGACAACTGCCATCTGAGACCAGAAGGCCATGTTGTACTACACAGCAGTGCGTCCATCTTCACTTACCATTACCAAACTTTAACCGTATGATAAAATAATACAAGTAAAGGAGCAATTACCCTGGTAGCGGGGAAGGTGAGAGAGATTAAAGCTGTCGGTAAAAATGAGATTAACTTTTTATCGCGCAAAAATGGTAACTGTCAAAGAAAATTGTCACTTTCATTTCACTTATATTTCTATCTGCGTCTTCTTATTAGAGGTGATGTTCCAGAAAAAATGTGCTTCGTACCAAGAACGCAGAACTTATCCTATCAAAGCCTTTATCCTTAACTTGAAATCAGGATATGAACTTGTTGATCCTAGAACCAACCTAGAACCGCATCAGTGAGTCCCAAGGTCGACCCATAAAAAGGCCTACCTTTTTTCTTCTATTTCAATTTTTATTAAATTGCTCTTTCATATTCAATATATTTGCAAAATTTCTCAATTGGAACACCATAAAAGACTTACTATTGAATATCAACAATACAATAAATTTATAGTTCCATTTTCATTTTAAAAAATACTACATAATGCAAAATACACATTATTTACAATAAAAATATTATGCTCACCTAACCAAAAAAATTGGTGTAGTTGATTGGGATGCTAGGAATTTCTAGATTATGAACCAAAGGTCACCCCTTTGAGTCCTACAAAATACCTTCGCTAGCCAAAAACCCGATCTCAACTGGTTCATGGGTTTGTGGGATATTTCATGAGTTACTAGGTAGACGAGTTTCCATACTTGTATCATTGGATTATAAAAAAATAGGCTTACTTTATGTGGTGAATTTTTCATATGCATTATTCCTTACAAACTAATTGGTTATTATGCAGAAGGTCTTTATCAACTTAATCACAAATAGAAAGTACCTCATGACTTTAATTAGTTATAACATTTTTTGGTTAGAAATTTATGATATACAAAGCTAGGAGTAACTTCACATTCTAATCTAACAAACGTGGCTGGCAAAATTTTTCTTTAAATGACTTGGTTTTCTTTATGAACTGATTTTTTTTTTTCCTATTTTCACTTATCGGGATATTTTGAGGGTTTTTTTTTTTTTTCTGTCAACAAATCTGTGAAAGTCTGAAAGATTATACTTATTTCAACTAGCAGTTAAAACATTAATTATATAAACGGATCTAAGCTAGCCCAAGTCTATTTTGTCAATAAATAGAAAATTATAAAAAATTACTATTCAATATATAAAACAATAACATGGATATATTATATTTTGAAACTATTTCAATCCGTATATCATTTTGACCTTTAAACTTTCAATTGTTTTCCCTATAGCTTAATCCTAATGTTACTTCTACATTTGTAACATGATTTCATTGACCTGCACAATGAGTGGTTTTAGCACCTGTACCTAATCAATGTTTGTCAATTGACGGCGAAGGAGCATGGAAGGACGGATTAGGACTAGTACATTGGCGGTGGGAAAGTATGGACACCCCCATCAATGTCTATCCATTAGTTGTGCAGGAAAGGATGGAAACATGGACAATGGTAATGGTGACCGGTCCGGTAAAGGAACAATAATGCAGAGAATCATCTATTTCTATAACCAGGTAATTGATTGGTGTTTTATTTAAGGCCTAAACTAAGGCTAGGTTAGCATCTATATCTTGCAGTTATCGAATTATCAATAATATGACAATTTTATGTTAACATTGTCATTTTCTTCGCAAATGATATAGAATGCAAAAGAAATGTACCTACTTTAAGAGAATGATAACTTTACATGGTAATTTGTTTATGCACTTATTCCTCATAGATTGGGTAGTTATTATGCAGAGGATCCTTGTCAACTTAACTAGAAAGAGAACATCCCTCATAATTTTATTTAGTGATAACATTTTCTTTGTTAGGAACTAGTCCTAACCTTTTCAACTAATCATAACAAATAATACGGATTTGGGAGCAATCTAACAATCATGGCTGAGTTTGAGAAAAGGAGTGAGGAAGTTGTGCAGGCTCCCGGGGCTCAGGTGGAGCAAGCCGGCGAAGAAGACGCCAAGTTTTGGGACTGTAAATAGCAGCGAAGATGGTGGAGGAGGAGAAACACGGGCAAGAGATGCAAGTGTTGGTACTTTTGTCAGTTCATAGCCTTTCACTTTTGTCTAATTAGAGAGAGTACTTAAGAAAAACAAAGCGGTAACGCACTAATTAGTAATTAGAGGAGCTGTGTGTATGCCCCTGTATGTATGGATGAG
The DNA here is from genome assembly GCA_014182715.1 of Eucalyptus cloeziana. Taxonomy (NCBI): domain Eukaryota; kingdom Viridiplantae; phylum Streptophyta; class Magnoliopsida; order Myrtales; family Myrtaceae; genus Eucalyptus; species Eucalyptus cloeziana. The sequence goes on from CM024644.1 coordinate 3,243,052, forward strand.
AAGCGGGGAAATTAAGCCTCAAATCGTGTGAATCACCACACCCCACGTTTGAATCACTATTCGGATCAGATTGTTGTATGCAAATCGCGCAATCCCAATATTTCCATAACCAGAACAAAAACATGCATAGTTGAGTAGAAAAATTAGCGCACTTATTTTGGGATTCATTATTCTTGAAGCGAAAACGGAAATACAATTTTTCACGTGCAAGTCATTCTCCTCTATTACCTTCCGTATCACTGGCTCAATGAGGTGGCCTCCTCACGTTTAGCGTTAGGTAAGCATTAGGTAAATGCTCCTTATGTGAAGATATATGTGAGAATTCGAGTGAGAAGACTTGAAAGATTATTTATAGAGTTCCATTAGGCCTCATTCTTGGCCATTCAACCCACCCCACACTAGCCATTTATATTAGACTAATTAAGAAACCTTCTATCTCACCTTAGACCAAACCTGTTTTACGGTAACCGTAAAAATAGTAAATTACAATATCAATTAATGTAGCCTACATTAGGAAAACTCTTACACAGATCTCAAGTAAGAAAGAGGAGCATAATGGGTTTTAACAAAGTCAGGCCAAAGACATAATTTTTGGAACGCAAGAAATGAAAAAGGGTTCAAAAGCAAATTTGACCTTATCATTTTATCAAACTATTTTATGCTAACTTGGATTAAGACGTGATTTTTAGAGAAATTTGCACGTAGTAGTTAGAAGAATGGCTCAGCAAGCTGCACATTAATTATCAAGCCAGCGATTCACGTGGCACAGTGGCACACAACTTAAGATTTCTTTAATTTCCAAATCTCTTTCTAGTCATGTTAATTATCTGCCGCAAGCTGCCACTGCCTCACCAACAAAGCAACCACCACCATCAAAATCAATTCATGCTCGCTACAATCTTGCTCTTGAGAATGTATGTCTCGCTTGCCTTGATTGCATTCGAGAACGCTAGAGGGTACTCTCAATTGAGATTGACGATGGGCGAGACTGCTTGGTTCGATCCTGGCATGCTGCTTGCCGTTGATGCATTGTTGCAAACACATTGAGCACAAAGTGAACTCATCCTTCAAACAAGGAGTGGAAGAGACTCATCCAGTGAAGGCGATGGATGGGAATCAAGGTCCTCGGCATCATTTGGCACGCATGGACGAGCTAGGCCAGCTAAAGCATTACCTTCTAAAATGTGCTAATTTGATGCTTCATCATCATCAGCATCTGTCGGTCACCTTCAACCTCCATTAACGGAACCACTCGAGTGACCTCAGATTTGCATCACGCGACCTCATATGTAATGCACACAACCTCAAGCAAGGTGTTGCACCTCAATCCCAGGACACAAGCTCTGTTAATGTAGGTCGGCCATATGGTGAGGGCGAGAGAGAGAGAGAGAAACCCGATGGTGGCTTTTGTATGATGGTGGTTGTAGTGACGGTGGTTGAGTTTGATCTGGACGATGGTGGTCAAGTTGTTGGTGATAGCAGTGGTGCGTTGTGGCAGCAGTAACGATGGCGGCAATATCTTTAAAAAACAACAAAAAGCTAGGGAGAGGATGAACTGCAAATCAAGAGCTTTTAAAAAAAGATAAGATAATAGAAAAAGAGAAATTTAGCAAAAAAAAAAAAAAAAATAAGCAAAATAATGTCGTTTTAAATAGAATCCTATATTACATCACTGTCTAAATTGGACATTCAACGATTATTGAATAAAACTATATCATAATTGATCGAAAGGATTACAAAAGAACTTTGTATAGAAATTTAAAATTAAATTTGTGAAATTAAATCATTTAAAGTTAAATTTGAATTTGTACAATAGGATTAGGATAAGTTGGATAATCACAATTGAATTTATCATTGGACCAAACAGCATGTCAAGTGGGTGTGACCTGTCCTTCTCCATTTGCACTCACCACACGTGCGAGGATTTAAGTCGAATCGTTTTGTTATTTGACAGCTGGTCATTATTTTTACGATTTTCCGGTAAGTATTCAATTTGGGCATTAGTGGGGAGGCTTAGACGTGATAGTGACCGATCAATTAAAGAAATAATAAAATGCAGAAAATCATCTAATTCTGTTACCTCAACTGTTCATAAGTCCACCATCTTTTTCTTGTCTTGATTGAGGCGACCCGGAACGGTCTTATTTAACTTTTATCTTTTGCCAATTTCCACTTGGAGCAATATGTTATCAAGTTTTCAGCTACCCAAGGAATTAACTAATGTCTAGTTAAGGCCTTGACCATGGTTAAGTTACCGAGCTCTTTTATACTTAAATTGATTGCTCTTCATTCTCCTTCCTCCATCCTTGTTTGCGCTCAAATCTCTCAGCCTTCTTCATCTCTCATCGTTCTTGCTCTGTTTTCCTCTTTCTTCACCTCGGCACAACCGTTCTTCTTCCTTCTCTTCTTCTTCGGTATCTGCTTCTCTTTTCCATCGTCTTCTCTCTCTGTCTCTCTATTTTCTCGCCCTTTCTTTCTCAAAAAAAGAAAAAGAAAAAAGAGAAATGTCGATCGATGCTGCTATTGCTATTGCGTGGGATGTCTTGAAGTGGGTAGTTGTTCCCATCAAGCGTCAATTCGGATACGTGATCTCCTCCAGGAGGCACGCCCAAGATCTTCAGAAGAAAGTCGAGGAGCTTGCGTGCCAGGTTGTTAGGGTCCACAATCTTGTTGAAGAGGCCAGAAACAATCTTCGGAATGTCTACAATCGGGTCACGGAGTGGCATGCAAGTGCTGAGAAGGCCTTGAAGGAGGCGCAAGACCTGTTGGGCGACTTCCAAGGGGCGAGCAAGACTTGCTGCTATGGGACTCTTCCCGACCCCAAGTGTCGCCATCAATTCAGCAGGAAGGCCAAGGACAAGATCGAGGTCATTCAGCAACTCACTCAAGAATGCAGGGAATTCACGGAGTTGAACGACATCTCCTCCAGCAATCCTGCTCCAGGGAATGTTGCTGCTCTGACTCCGGCTAAGGACAATGGTGTCTTCGAATCCAGAGCTTCTATCATTCGGGACATCATGAACGCTCTTGCCGATGACAGCAACAGCGTGGTTGGGGTTCACGGGATGGGCGGGGTCGGCAAGTCCACCCTTTTGGCGGATGTTGAAAGGAGAATAATAGAAAAGAAGTCGTTTGATTGGGTCGCCAAGGCGGACGTGTCGGAAAATCCAGATATCAAGACGATTCAAGGAGAGATTGCGGACGCCTTGGGCCTTACTGAGATAAAGAACAAAGAGACTATCAGCGGGCGAGCGGAGCTTTTGCGCAAGAGGTTGGAAAATGAAGAGAAGGCAAAAAAGAAGGTCCTCATAATACTGGACAACCTGTGGAAGGTGCTGGACTTGAAATCAGTGGGCATTCCTTGCGGAGATGACAGCAAAGTCATAGGATGCAAGTTGTTGCTGACGTCAAGATTTCAAGATGTTTTGCGAAGGGAAATGGGCTGCGACAGGGACTTCCGCCTTGAAGAGCTGAAGGATGAAGAGGCAAAAAGATTGTTTGAAAGCAGGGTGGGAGACAAAGTCCATAATGACCCGTTCAAATCCTTGGTGGATGAAGCAGTCCACAAATGTGCAGGTTTGCCTTTCCTCATAATTGCAATGGCGAATATTTTTAAAGACGCTGATTTTCCCGAATGGAAGGATGTTTTGAGACAAATCGAGAAGTCTACAAATAGAGGAATAAGTGAGAGGATAAATGAGATGCTGCAGTTGAGTTATGATCGTTTCAAAGGGGAGCATGGCAAGGACGTGAAGTTGCTATTACGACTTTGTGTTGTTTATGGTGTCCCTAAACTCTCTCTTGAAAACTTGGTAAGGTATGGTGTGGGTTCAAGGTTATTTGGAGAAGATAATAGCATGGAAGAAGTTAGAGATAGGATGAGCTCACTTGTCCAGACCCTGAAAGCCTCCTCTTTTATGTTAGAAGATGATGAAGATGTTGATGGTTTCAAGATACATGACTTGGTTAGTGGATTTGTTGCCTCGGTCTCTTCAAGAGATGATCCTCTTCTCGTGTTGAAAGATCATGATAGGTCAGTGACGGAGTTGCCAAAGGACAAGCTCAAAAGTTGTACGGCGGTATGCTTTCCCTATGTTAACATGAAGGAGCTTCCTGAAGAGTTAGATTGCCCCGAAATGCAGATCTTTTTGTTGTTCACAAATAATGAATCTCTTAAGGTCCCAGATTCATATTTTAACTCTATGAGAAAACTCATGGTCTTACATCTTTCTCAGGTATGTCTCACTCATTCACCTTCGCCGTTTAAGTTCCTGGATAACTTACACACTTTGTGTCTTCATGGTTGTTTGTTAGACGATGTAGCCATGATTGGCGAGTTAAAAGGGCTACATATTCTCAGCTTTGTGAACTCCAAAATTAAACGATTGCCAAAAGAAATTGGACAATTAGTAGAGCTAAGGTTGTTAGACTTGGACAATTGCTTGCAACTTCGTATAATTGAACCGGGTGTGCTTGGAAGCTTGATAAAATTAGAGGAGTTGTATATGGAGAATAGCTTTGATCAATGGAATGTCGTGGAGCAAACTCCACCAACTAATGCCAAGCTTGTTGAGTTGAATTACCAGAAGAATCTCCGCACTTTGCATGTGTCCATTCCCGATCCGAGGGTGCTCCCAGAGAATCTAAACATTGAGAAATTAACCAAGTATAAAATCCTAATAGGTGATGCGAGGCGTTGGCAAAGTCACAAAGGATTGAGTACATTGGAGCTTAAGTTGGATCCAACAAGTGATATTCTTCAGAAAGGATACATACAAACTTTATTAGGCAAAACTGATGATCTATTTTTAGATGGATTAAATGGAATTGAGCATAGTATTTGCTCACTATCCCAAGAAGGCTTTGAAAAATTAAAGAATCTACAAGTCGAGAATAGTTCCTCCGTCCATTACGTTTTCCAATCACCATATCATACAGATTTTAAGAAGTTAGAGTCATTACGTCTCAAGAATCTCATCAACTTGGAGAAGATATGCAACAACGATATCTCCTCCAAGTCCTTCAGTGCATTAAAGGTATTACAAGTCAACAGTTGCAACAAGATGGAAATTTTGTTTCCTCTTTCATTATTGAGAGAACTTCCACAGCTTAAAGAGATCCGAGCTGTCAAGTGCCACTTAATGCAGGAGATTGTACAAGTTGATGATTGTGGCAAAATTGAGTTGCGTAATTTGCATGTATTGAAATTGAGTGACTTACCAAATATCAAGAACTTTTTCACCACTGGGACGACTCCTTCATGTAGTACATCAAATGACCAAGTTGGCACTCAAGTTGCATTCTTCAACGGGCAACAGGTAACTTTCTAACAAAAGAATATACTATTTATTAATATTTTGTTCATCTGCTAGTTAGATGTAACATAGATTATAACCCTTTTTTCATTTTTCATTTTTTTAATTTTCAGTTCATTTTCTTCCTAGTTACCTTATCCAATCATGCCTTCTCTGTAGCTAGATAAAGCAATCTTCTGTTTCTCTTCGCTGCGTGGAAATCCAACTGATAGAATGAATATAAGTGATAGGATCTGAGTAATTTTCATCTTACATGCTGCAAGTATACCTATATTAATAGGGTTTAGAGAGCAACATCGAAGGGAATTTTGGCATTAGAATAATTCCATAATAACGTGATTTCATAATCTTGTATAATGGATTTTGTGAATTTAGTTGTCTAACTTTGTTATTATCTATAAAATATATTATCCTGGTGGCTCAGGTGAAAAACAATACGAATAATGGGCAAGAAGATTGGGTTTTCGAAAGATAGCAATGGTTCTATCGTGTATTTCAATAAGCACTTAGTTTTTGCATAGGTCCTATAAGTATAAAAGTACACAATTATATGCATGTTCATGCTTCCAAGCATACGGAATTGTATAAAAGATATAGATATATTTGTAAACACTTTTGACATAACAAACATTAATATAATTTTGACCTAAATCAAGGGAATGTACATAGATTTGGTCCCTAATAGAGTAGAACCTTGATTATCATAATTAATTAAAAAATAACTCACGAATTCTATGTTAGGTGGTGAAAAAACATTGTCATTTTCCCTCTTTGTTTACTGAAAATTTGGGCTTAATTTTATTAATTAATTCTCGTAATTAAGTTTTTTTTCTTCATTTTTAAACAACTTGATGTGCTTTGTTCCTTCATTATGGTCAAAATCATGGTCTTAATTGGTGAAAGATTAAAACGAAATGATTTTCAAGCAAATACTTGGTTTGAAGCATAATTCCAAGGTGTAGTCGAGGCTCGAGCGTATGAAATGGTGATTGAGATATGGTAGACCATAAAATTCATAATAGAAATAATTAAATGGTTTTCTATCATAAACCTGTATTGTCTAGAAATCCGACTTAGAAAATGGTCTCAAGCACAATGTAATTGAGAGTTTATGAATATGAAGTTAATAATTTAGATCATCACAACAACAGTTAATGGCATTTAATTGAAATTGAGGCCATTTATGTATAGTTGATTAAATTGGTTACTGTTACTAAGAGAAATAAGTAAAGTAATGACAAGCAGTGGTACAACTAAGGAAAACGCATGGCCGTTTTGTACAACAAAAATTGCTTAGAGCCTTTTAGTTGATTAGACATGATTGCTCTATTATAATTACGTAATAAAGATTCCTGCAAATTTAAGTTGCCCTATTACGAAGTATAAAAGAAAGTGTGAGTATGGATGTTTGCGGCCGACTATGCACCCATTGTCTACGACACGTAGGGCTGGCCGAAACGTGTCATCTTGCTTTTCTTTATGTTTGGGCTCTCTCTCTCTCTCCCCCCAAAAGTTCTGCACCGCGAGAGGGTCTGCATCTTCTCTCGCTCCTTCTCACCACGCGCTGAAGGGCTGATACCAGATGGCCAGATCTGCTTGCCCCCACCGTCGCCACGCTCACCCGCCACCACCATGACTAGCCACAACTCACCTCCGTCAACTTCGCCACCGATAGCTCACGGATTCTACACTTGCGCTCGGTCATCTCCTTTGCGGACCAACCGCAAATTCTATTTCTATCTATTTCTCTCACGAACTCAGCGAGGCCAACAAGCTCGATGCTAGCATGAGCCTTGGTCGTGCTTTCCTGAGGTTGATTCTTTGGTGACGTAAAGAGAGTGAACAAGAATTTGGTAAAATGAAAAAAAAAAAAAAAAAAAGCTGAAGAGAAAATAATGCGTCGTGTGTTTAAGTATTTGTGTCGCAGACAATAGATGTAAGGATTGCATTAGACTATCCACGCCCAATTAGTTAATATCAAGGATAGAAGGTACTGCCATTCGTGAGAAGATATGGGACAACTATGAAAGACAAACTCGTCATGTCATTAGATAAAAATACAATACTTTATTGGATCTTATTATATAAATTATAATACTTCACGCATTAATTGATTGATTCTGAATAAGCCCAAGCAGGCTCAGTACGTGGCGTAGGCATAGGAAGTTATCAGTAACAAGACTATCATGACAGTAAGCCTCCCTTCTGAAGTAGCAAATTACTTTTTGAAGTTGCAAAGTTTTTTTTTTTTTTTTAGCCAGAGATAATTTTCCTTAGGTAGGTAGTAATTAAGGTCTTACAACATAATAATTTATTTCTCATGATTGCAATCTCGCCTTATTGATCAATTGTTGCAATGAGATATTTTCCTTTATAAGTAAATTGCCTATATCTTTCGTAATCACGGTCATTCTATAGTTTCTTTATTCTTGTTTCATTGTAGTAATCTCTGATGTGAGATAGTACAATACTTTCTCGCAATCATCCGATAAAATGAGTCATATATTGTCACAACAGTAACATAACCTAAGAGGGAGTGGTTTATCTTATAGGAAGTAATTTACCTTGAATGTACTTTCTTTTGCCATATGGATCGCGAATTTTCATAGTCATTAGCAAAATGAATGACTGTTATTTCTTGATGACCATAATTTCCTTATTATTAGTAAATTGCAAAGAAAATTAATTATAGTAACATCCATGAGTATATTGTAAATAAAGAATGAAGTTTATTAGTTGTTTGCAAATCAGCTTCCCTATCATAGATATATGTAAATGCAAAAGTTATCTTAAGTTTGTAAATTTCCTTTCGCAACCATTTGTAATACCTGCTATAGCGCGCAAGTTTCTTGGTTGCTCTTTGCTAATGGGTTTATTCGTCAGGTTTTAATCCCATCCTTGGAGTCCTTGACAATGGCTGGACTTCCCAATCTAGAATATTTATGGACTGATGAATCTCCATTGGAGCTTAGCAATCTCCAATTTCTTAAGCTGTCTTCATGCAAATCTCTCTCAAAAGTTATCAACTCCAGGTCACTAATAAAACTACACAAGTTACACACTTTAGAGGTAAAAGATTGCATTTCAATGCAAGAAATTTTTGACCTTGATGGACTAGGCGCCGGTGCAAATGTTGAGACTCTCTCTGAGCTAAACACCATCTATATAAATCAATTACCAAGCTTGAGGCACATATGGAACAAGAACCCTTGTGGAATTGTGAGATTCCATAATTTGAAGAAATTAAAGGTGTGGGAATGTGTGACATCCCAAATTTTCGACCCGTCCCGAATATATGAAATGGGCAACTCGTAGACGCGCTGATGGTCCTTTTTCTCTCGGCGATCCGATCACTCATGAAGCAATTGACCGTCTGTTGGGTGAAGCCGTTAAGGGATATAACCGCAGAAAATCCCTAAAAGCTACTCGATAGGTCGGATCGGACTAAAATCGTGTTCGGTCGATTTTAACTGAAATCGAACTCGATTTCGGGAATCGAATTTTAAGAACTGTCATAATTCTTATTTTTAGTGACTGCCGTCTCATCGTCCGTCAATTTATTGACGAGTCCGAAATTTCAAGAAAGAAATTATCGGAAGGAAAATCGGAGGCATCAAAAAATAAAAAGAAAAAGAAAGAATGGATTGTTTAAAATCCTTTTTCTCTCTCTCCCTTTCTCTTTTTCTTTTTCTTTTCTCTCTCTCTCTCTCTCTCTCCCTCCCCCATCCGTGCGCACACACCCCCTAAAGCCAAGTTCAATTTGATTTCTTCTCTCTCTCTCCCTCCTTTTTGACTAGTCAAACTCCCTTCTCCCTTATCTCTTCTCTCTCTCTCCTCTCTCTTCCTTTCCCCCACCCCCACGTGAACGAAGCCTCCTTTTCTTTTTCTTCTTCTTCTTCTTCGTGAAAGAAAAACCAGCAAAGCAGAAGAAGAAGAGCTCGTCGGACAACCGCGCCGCCGCCCGCGCACCGCCGCCCGTGCGCCCGCAGCTCGCCGTCCGCGCGCGCCGCGCGCGCCCGACCGTCGCCCCGTCCCCGTGCGCGAGCCGCCCTTGCCCAGCTCGGCCGCACACCCCAGCCGCCGCCGCACGCCGCCCAACCGCCGCCCAACCTCCCCGGAGCTCCCCCTCGCCTCCACCGACCCTCCCCTCGCCCCCTTGGCCACCGGAAGCCCTCCGGCCAGCCCCACCACAGAAACCGTGAGTGGGTTTCAGCCCACTTCGGGCTCGATTCGGGCCATTTCGAGCCCCCGACCCGAGATCCGCTTTGGGGTTTGTTGTTCCTCGCGCCGAGCCCGTCGTTTTGGTACCAATTGCGCGCGATTCGGTGGGTAACCACACTAACGCTTGCTTAGTGAGTTAATTATCTTAATTGGTTGTTTAGTGTGTTTAATTAAGCCTAAGTGTTTTGATTAGGGTTTATTAGTTAATTTTGATGTAAATTAGTTAAATTGAATGCATATTTAGCAGTGATATACGTAGTCTACTATTTATCAAGGGTAGAATTTAATTTTCCGACCCTAAATCGAGCTTCAATTTGATATTTCGGGCCTAAGTGGAATTTTTTGTATTTAAATATTATTTTTCGGAATTAAATTAAATAATTATTTATTTTCCGAAAATTCAACTTGGATGGCCGAAAACCTAATATTATGCGATGATCGTGGTGCGGCTCGTTTATTTAATTGAGCTTTATATTGCACTGAATTGAATTTATGGTAATTATATTTAATTCTCGAAATTAATTATTTAATTATTTATTTCCCGAAAATTCAAGTGTGATGGCCAGCGACCAGAATATTACGCTGAGGACAGTGGTGAAGTCCGTTTATTTAATCGGACTGTATTTTGAGCTAAATTGAATTTCTAATATTTATTATTTAATTTTCGAAATTCATTATTTAATTAATTATTTTTCGGAAATTAAGGCTGAGATGGCCGACGACCGAAATCTCGTGCTGATTGTCGTGGCGTAGTCCGTTTATTTATTTGAGCTCTACGTTGTTTAAATTAATTAAATTGTGATATTTTAGGGGTTTGCCCTAAATTGATTGAGATTGAATTGTTGTTTGGATATTGGCCAAGTTTGTTTATTTAGCATTCTTATGCGTTATTGAGTCGTAAAGTATGTGGAATGGTGAGAATGAATCGAAGTACCTTGGGATTGGGTGATCGAGGAACAGTGTATGGACCTACGTGGTTCGGGCGGTGACTAAGGATGTCACTTGGCGAAAACGCGCGCTTAAAAAACGCACGTATCGGTCTAGTACTCACATTGTTATAGACATGCATGGTTCGGTGATGGGGAAGATCACCGCGAAAACGGCGCCTTAAAAGAATGCATGCACTTGTCTATTAAACATATCGTTATAGGCATGTGTATGGTTCGGTGATTAAGGGTATCACCGGCGAAACGGCGCCTTAAAGAACGCATACACTTGTCTATTAAACACTTTATTATAGGCATGTGTGGTTCGGTGATGGAGAAGATCACGGCGAAAAACGGCTCCTTTAACGCACACGCTGTTCCGGTGAGTACTTGGTTGTAGGCATGTGTGGTTCGGTGATGGGGAAGATCACTGGCGAAAACGGCGCCTTAAAGAACGCACGCAGTTGTCTAGTGGATTGATCACCATGGCGAACTTGACGCCCGAGAGCACCGATATGGCTCGTGACCGAGTGCACTATGGGAGATTTTGTGGTGTGGAGTCAATGACCTAAGAATGGTGCATCGACATGTAATCGACTGGTTCGATTGACGGTGATTTGATTGATTGTTCGCTGTGAAACGTTATATATATAACCTTGATTTGCGAGGTTGGATATGAGGCCAAGGTAAGTCCTCGACTCGTGTTTGTCTTAGGGGCAACCGAAAGTAGTGTATTGCTCCCTAATTGAGTCTTAGTGGGGTGGGAACTCGGCCGAGGGCGTAGTCTCATCCCGGTTGTGGGATAACATTTCAGACCCGATGAGGAGCTGAGGAGGAGAAATATGAGAAGGAAAAGGATTTTTGGAAGAAGAAGATAAGATCGAGAGGGATCTTGAGTACGATCCGGATAGATCGAGATCCCATATTCTTTTGTGAACTCTTTTGATGTGAATAGAGCTAGAGTAAAGAGTTGTGAATAGTGGTGAAGTACTATGCTTTGTATTTTGCATAAAAGTTTGGTTATGAGTTTCAATATGAAAGTGTGGCCCTACTTTTCTATCCCATTGTTTTATTGTTCTGGGATTTTCTTTATATACTTCGCTTGCGCATATTAAATGAACAGGGTCGGCGATGCGTCCCCGGGGCGTCGCTATTAATCGACCAGGTGAGGGATTGGCACGCGTTCGAGGATCGGGGCGTGACAGAATGTAACAACCTCCGGTTTCTATTTTTCCCATCTATGGTTGAGTCTCTTGCACAATTGAGAGAACTAGCATGTATGGCATTGCAAGAACATGGAGGCGATCATTATGGAGGAAGAAGAGTTGAGAATAGAAACATCAAAAACTCTAGTATTCCCAATGTTAACCATGTTAAATTTGACAAGGTTGGAAAGCTTGACGTGCTTCTCTCATAGAAAGTGTAAGATTGTTTTTTTTGGTTTCATCATTGAAGATCTTCTTGGATTAATTCATCCTTGCAATGCAAAAGATGACATTCTTTTCATCTGATGGAAAATGGATCACAGGTACACCAAAAGCTCGGGATGAGGATCGCATCAAATCGTGCTCTATTGTCCTCTTCAATCAAGAGGTAAGTGATTAACCTTATGTCAAAATATTAAATATAATAAAAATCTGATGGAGTAAAGGCATCAATTTTATGTGCTATAACATTTTAGAAGTTTACATGATGTGCATTTCAAGTTGCCACATGCCGCTACAAATAATTGGCAAGTTTCAATTCACACCAACAAGAGTTGGATCAATCACATCAAATTGTTAAGAAATTAGAATAAAGATATATGCATATAAATAATTATTATGCCATCCAGCTAATTAATTAAAATTAACCAATAAATAGTTATATTGGAGACTAAGCATAATTGGCAAAGCCCCCTTTGGTTAAAATTGATTGCGTTCCACATAATCACTGCACCATTAAAGCTCAATTGTTAACTCTCAAAATTATGGGGTAACTATATAGTAAAAGATGTTGTAATATAGTCATTGAACTTTTATTTAATCATCTAAGGCAATAAATTTTCATTTCATTATAATTTATGCACGTTGACACAAAATCCAAAATTTTCCAGCGAATTATTGATGTGCAAGACACGTGGCTAATTTTTTAAATGTGTTGTAGTTTCCACTTCATCACCGAATCAGCACTTCACTGGAAAATCTATATAAATATTTAATATAATCACCAAAACTTTTAATTTGCAAGATGATTGTTCTCCTTCTCTTGTACTTTCCACTCATCTTGCTTCCAATAAAAATTCCTCATTCTCATAGGTAGTTTCCTTGTTCGATGCCATTGGTTTTAATGAGTTTTAGCGTTGTAAATTAGCAATGTAAGTCTTCCTATTATATAAATATATATAGATCATTTTTGTAATTTGCTGTGAATATTACAATAATGTTATATTTTTTATATAAAATCACAATATGTCATATAACAATGACAATTAGGAATTTTTAAATATTATCAAATCTCTATGTTTTACATAATACGAGTTAAGAATTTAGCATTTTTTTCTTCAAAATAGGGAGATTCGTATGAAATGAGATACAATTTAATTTACTTGTATTAGAAACATATTCTGATTTTACATAAATGAAAGATTCCACGCCGGTACAAACAAGTGAGAATGCTGCTAATTACCTAGTAATTGAAGAAAGAGGAATCATGCAAAAGGAGTCTCTCAGCTTTTGCTTGATGGGTAGGCGTATAGGTTATTGAGAGAACTACTTTGAACATTCTGAAGCTTCCATGGTGGCGTCTTTCTTCCAAATATAACTAAATATAAGTACTTTCTGTCAAAATAAAAATAAAAAATCGACTAGTTGGCAATTTATGTTCATTGGACAACACTATTTTTTGTTAATTTTGCTACAAATTTACATATATTATGTTTATATCAATTCGTGTCATTTTCGAATTTGTCAGATACTCATTTACAAATATGTTAATTTGTATCACAAATTGTTAGTTCTTTCAATTCTTATATTTTTATGTATAAAATTATAATAGTATCCTCTCTTAGAGTCAACACTTTTGGAATCGTTTCAAAAATCAAGATCTCATCAAAAGCTAGTTAAAAAGAAATTGCAAATATTGGACAGTTTTATTACAACATAGACCTTATTAAGAAGTAGACAATCGGGAAGTAAGGAAAATCGCATTAAGAGAACATATGAAAAGGACCAAAAAAGAATAGATAGAAATTCCAATCATAAATGCACGCGTGTGGGAAGTAATAAAAGAAAAAAAGAAAGAAAAAAAACATGAGGAGAGAGAAGATCACATAAGTTTTTTTTTTTTGCATGAGGAAATCGTCCACCCCAATCCCCCCGAGAAGATCACATAAACGTGCGTGCACCGACATGTGAATTTAAGGCGACCTGGGCATTCCGTTGGTAACTCGTCCGCCATAGACGCAACCTCAGCCGTTCACGTGCCAGCCATTACGCCACGCGGGCCCTGGCGCACTGGACGACGCTAATCGACTGGTCACGAGTGCTCGGGTGCATGGGATTGTTGCTCACATAAAGGGAGGGTGGTACTGTTTTGTAAGTAGGGGGCTTTTTATGACGTGGTGGGAGACCATCGGTGGAAAGGGAGAATGGGCAATGGGCCCCTGGTCAGGGCTTTGCGTTGCATTTGGTTTTTTTCTTATAGGAAGTCTTGCTGCGTAGGATTGTAAGGATGTTTTTCATGCCATGTTGGGGTTAGGTCTTTCTTCTCAATGTGGTGGTCCACGGAGGGGAAAGAGAGGTGCTAGATGGCTCGAACATTGGTTTGAAACTTAGATTGAACTGTTCATTTGTCACCACATAAAATTGACGGTGATGGTGGAGCTTTGTATGAGTTCTAGATGATGATCCATCAGATTCGATTAATCTATGAACTTTGATCCGTGCAAAGTGCCCCTCATTCGAGGTAATGCTTTTGCCCGTATCATTGAGCGGATTGAGCTATCAATAATGAAAGTGAACGATCCGATCCGTTGATAATTTGGAAAGCAAAATAACAATTTTTAATTTCGTCAGATGTTCGTTAAGTTTACTTGATGTAACTATTTTAGTCGATTCATCTAACTTCTTGAGTAGATGGTGGAAGGAAAGTTTCAATGGAAAATGAAATAGAAAAATTTACAGGGGATCCACTTTGACTTAACTAAATGGCCCCTTTAATAGGACTGATATGATGACTTTAATCTTCTTTAATGAGATATTTAGGACTATTTTTTACAATTGGACTTAATTATTGGTATGAACTACAATATTGAGTTCTTTTGAATGTAAAATGATACAAGGAAGATTTGTGAATTTTGACCCAAACAATCCTGTTTTTCATTGTTTTGTTTTAGCCCGACTTCTTAGTTGTTCTAGAGTGATAAAATTTCAAGTAAAAATATATTGACTTTACCCGAAAGTGATGATGTCCTTTGACAAAAAATACGAAATTTTTCGGCAAACTATCAATGTGGGAGACACATGGTAATTACTAAATGTGCTATTGTTTCCACTTCATCGCCGAATCGGCACCTCACTTGAAAATTTATATAAAAATTTAATACAGAGTATTCTTCATTAACATCCATAATGAGCGTCACTTAAACTTTTAATTTGCAAGAAGATTGTTCTCTTTGGAATTGAAACTCTCCTTGTACTTTCCACTCATCTTGCTTCCAACGCGAAGTCCTCGTTCTCATAGGTGGTTGCCTTGTTTGAGACGATTGGTTTTAATGAGTTTTAGCATTGCAAATTAGCAATGTAACTCTTCCTATGTTTCTTTTGATGAGTTTTGTAATTTTCTCTCATTATTACAATGATGTTATATTTTATATAAAAAATCACACTATATCATATAAAGATGACAATTAAGAACTTTTAAATGTTATCAAATCCCTATGTTTTACATGATACAAGTTAAGAATTTAGACTTTTCTTCAAAAAAAGGGAGATTCAGAAGAAATGAGATACAATTTAGTTAATTATTTGTATTAAAACATATTCTGATTTCACAAAAATGAAAAATTCCATGCCCGTGCAAACGCACGAGAATGCTGCTAATTACCTAGTAATTAAAGAAAGATGAATCATGTAAAGGAGTCTATCAACTTCTGCTTGTTGAGTAGGTATATAGGTTATTGAGCGAAGTATTTTGAGCATTCTAAAGCTTCCACGTTAGCATCTTTCTTCCAAACGTAACTAAATATAAGTACTTTCTATCAAAATAAAAAATAAAAAATTGATTGCCTGGCAATTCATGTTCATTGGACAACACCATATTTTTGTTGATTTTGTCACAAACTTATGTATATCATGTTTGTATTAAGTCATGTCATTTTTGAATTTGTCAGATAATCATTTACGAATATATTAATTTGTATTACAAATTGTCAGCCCTTTCAATTCTTATATTTTTTATGTATAAAATTTTAATAGTTCTCATGGGCATGTATAATTACACTCACTTGACTTCATTTACACTTACTTGATCTATTTTTTACAATTTTTTTTTCTTCTGATGGAAGGGAGCTCTTGCTTCCAGATTAACCATACCCCAAAGCCCCGATTCTATCTTAAATGCCAAACTGCGCAATTTAGTTTTTGCTCATCGCTCGACCGTTTTTATGGATGCGGGCGGGGGGGTTGACTGCGGGCACCGTGTTGGGCTCCGATTTGTCGACCTAGTTGGTGGGGGGTGGTCGACACGCCAACATTAGTGAATTTAAGGCGACCCATGGGCTATTGTTCCACTACTCTGCGAGACTATGTGATCCCAGGTAGCTCGCGAGCCACAGACGCAATCTCAGCCGTTGCGTCGTGCAGGCCCTAGTGCGCTTTGACGGCACTAATCGACTGGTGTCAATTGCTTCGCTTTGCGGGATTGTCGCTCACGTAGGGGGGGACTCCTTGAGGTACTGTTTTGAAAGTTGGGGGGTTTTGTGACGTGGCAGGAGGCCATTGGCAGAAAGGTAGAATGGGCGGTGGGCTCCGGTAAGGCTTTGTGTTGCATTTGGTTTTTTCTTATAGAAAGCTTTTGCTGTGTGGCAATGTAAGGATGCTTTTCATGCCATGTCGGGGTTAGGTCTTTCTTCTTGATGTGGTGGTCCACAGAGGGGAAAGAGAGGCGTTAGATGGCTGGTGACATTGGTTTGAAACTTAGGTTAAAACTGTTCATCGGCCACCGCATAAAATTGACGGTGGTGGTAGAGCTTTATTTGAGTTCTAGATGATGATCCGTTAAATTCAATCGATCTATAAACTTTATTCGTTCAAAGCGTCCCTCGTTCAAGGTAACGCTTTTGCCCATATCATCAAACTGATTGAGCTGTCAATAATGAAACCGAGCGATTTGTTGATAATCTGGAAACCATAATAACAATTTTCAATTTCGTCCAACGTTCGTTAAGTTTTTGTGTTATAACTATTTTAGTCAACTCATGTAACTTCTTGAGTGGACGGTGGAAGGATGTTTTAATGGAAAATGAAATAGAGAAGTTTATGGGCTGATCCACTTTGACTTAACTAAATGGGCCCTTCAATAGGATTGATATGATGACTTTAATCTTCTTTAATGAGATATTTAGGACTATTTTCGACAGTTGGACTTAATTATTTGTATGAACTACAATATTGAGTTCTTTCAACAGTAAAATGATATAAGGAAGATTTGTTCATTTGGACCCAAGCAATCCTCTTTTTCATTGTTTTGTTTTAGCCTAACTTTTTAATTGCTTTAGAGTGATATAGTATTTAATAAAAATAATTGATATTGACTTTAACTAGAAGTGACGATGTCCTTGATATATTTCACCGATATTTTAGAGATATTAAAGATTATAAATAGTAATATTATTTTTGCATTACACGTGTTTAATTTTAGCAAATTAGTAAAATCAATAGAAACCTAACGGGCTAATAAAGACAGTATGGGGATTAATACACTAATTTTGAAGCTAGACTTGTCCAAAATGAAATGTGAAACTACTTTTAGTAAAATGAAAAAAGGAAAATTGCTAATATGGACAAATCAACCACGATTACTTTATTGAAGTAGAATAGTTATCATGGAGAAACAACACAACCAACCATGCCAAAATTAAGGCCCACCATGAATAAGGAATATCGTCCTTTTTGTTTTCAAAAATTTCATATTGCCTTTTGAGTTGTCCTTAAAAAAATGGGAAGACTTGTGCAGCCTGTCAAATCTCTCATATGACCTTTGCAAGATGAGGATGCATTCATCTAATAAGACGACTATAATCGATAGACCAAGATTGTTGGGACCATTGATTCTTTCATGTGTTTCCTTGCATCTTGTAATTTTTCTTTACGACAATCAAGAAACTCTTGATTTCAAGGATAGTGCAAGCAGCTACTTCTGTAGTGCACCTTTTGATGAATGATTATTTAATCTCAATCTCTCCATCGTTTCTTTCTAGTGCTAACACTCTTCCTCAAGCGAGCTCTTCTATATGTAACGGAACTTCATGAACTATTAATCTAATAGAATCACTAATTTCATCGGTGAATATTGCAGGTTGCATTTCCTAGCTTGGAGACATTAAAAATCTGGGGCATTAAAAATATTGAGATAATATGGGACAACCAAGTTGCTGCAAATTCTTTCCACAAACTAAAATCACTTGGGGTGTGGTTTTGCGATAAGCTATTCAACATTGTTCCTTCTTGCATTCTTGAACGGCTCAGGAGCTTGGAAAGTTTGAAGGTAGAATCATGTAATTTGCTTGAAGTTGTTTTCAAACTTCAACCATTAAATCCTCTAGATGGACATCCGGTTGCTCATTTGCCATTAAAAAGTCTAGAGTTAGATGGATTATCAAAGCTAAAGTGTGTATGGGATAAAGAACTCCACAGTCAAGTCAAATTTCAATGTCTCCATTTTGTTACCATTTCAAGATGCGAGAGCCTCACTTCCCTATTTCCAGCCTTAGTAGCAATACATCTAACCCAACTTGAGGAGTTGGTGATTAGTGAATGTGGCATTGTGGAACTCATCGAGAAGGAAGACGGACAAGTTCCCAAGTTTGTGTTTCCAAAGTTAACCTCCCTCAAGCTTGAGCATCTAATAGAGTTGAAGTGCATCTACATCGGAAAACATGCTTCACATTGGCTAGCATTGAAGACCCTAGAGGTGCTTGACTGTGACAAAGTGGAGATACTTGCATTGCAACCTGAGAATGAGATGTCACTTGATAAACAACCTCTTTTCATGATAGAAAAGGTATGACTCAACATTATATGTTTTGCTTCAATGGTGAATATTGGAAGTGATGATTAAGTTCACAACCAAACATCTCATGCAAGTAGCTATACATATTAAGATTCAAGCTAAATGACTCTCCTCAAATCAATAGAACTATTACAACATGGAAACATCGTATATTCTTCAAATATTGAATGAAAATTCTTGTCAATGTTTGATGTAATGCACAACCATTAATTAAAAAAAAGGTTTAATTTAATTCTAATTGTTTAGCTCTCTCTTAAGTATCATGAAGATTTAAAATACATGACATGGGGTGTGATATCATAGAGTTGCAAGTGTGTTATCTAAATTGAACTATGTAAAGATGATTGATTTTATGCTAAAAACGGAAAGATATAATGTTTTTGTTGACATTAATCCCTGAAATTTGTGCAATTATGGTTATAATTGATGGAGAAGTTATTTTTGCAAGGTATGTATCTATAGAAAGGGAAATATAGGGATTTATTTGAGTTCAAATATGGTATAAAGTCAAATATAAAAGATTGGTGATGATGTCTATTCCATGAGCCTGCATGTCCTTATGTTGAATCACATGAGACTCAACATCTTAAAAAGCAGGCATTGTTGCATGATATGTGGGGCATTTTTGAATTTTTTTAAGATGGTTTTAGATCATAATTTGACTAATTTCTCAGTGTGCATTCCCAAATTTGCAAGAGTTAAAATTGGATTTATCCAGATGGATGGAGATGTGGCATGGGCATTTTGATGATGGAGAATTCTTCAGCAAGCTTAGAGTTCTTGAGCTTCATTATTTCTCGATGGAACTCGCAATATCTACATGTTTTTTCCGAGCTTAGCCAACTTGAAAAACTTGTTTGTGCAAATCTTACCGAGAAGAGCTGAACATCAATATAGAATCCATAGCAAGTCCAAGTCATGAGCTAGAAGTAATATTACCACATTTGAAGACCCTAGAAGTGTTACATTGTGATGGATTATCTCCATACGAAATATTATCCTTCCCAAAAATTTTCAACACCTCGAGACTCTAAATATGTCATTTTGTGATGGGTTGTCCATTATATTCACTCCGACAATAGCTAGAAATTTGGTGGAACTCACAAAATTGAGAATAAGTAACTGTAAAATGTTGACAGAAGTCATTTGTGATGAGGAAGGTGAAGAGGGGCTTATGGTGGCTTTCAATCAATTGAAGTATATTGAGTTTGATGGGTTGATAAGGTTGAGATGTTTCAGCTCAATTAAATACACTTTAATGTTCCCTCTCTTGGAAGATGTCATAGTGAAAGGATGTCCTAGGATGAAGTTCTTCTCCTGGGGACCAATAGAGGCGCCAAAGTTGGATAGAGTACAAGTATCAACAAAAATGTGGTTTTGGAAGGAAAACCTCAATATCACCATCCAAAATATGTTTGAAGAAATGGTATGCATCAATTACCAAATTATGTGCAATTGGATGGTCTTTATCACCAATAGAGTAATTTTTATTTGCTAACTAGAAGTTTACATTAATGATGCTTTTTCTAACAGGAAATGGTTGCTAGAGTGAAGTTTATACAGCTATCTGAGTTCCCCGAGCTGATTGGAAAATGGCACGGCGAACTTAATCCCATCAAGTTATCTTGGCAATTGGAATCATTGATGGTGGATAAATGTCCATCATTTATTAATGCTATTCCATCTAAATTGATGCTTCTTTTAGTCAATATGAAAAAGGTTGCAAATTTGTGATTGCGAGTCTCTAGAAGAAATATTCGATCTTGAAGGGCTGGTGGGTTTGGGAAGCACTTGGATGATGCCTTCCTCCATGACTTTGGACTTGGTGAATCTACCAAAGTTGAGGCGACTATGGAACAAAGATCTTCAAGGATTGCTGCCCTACAATTTTCTATATTATATAACCTTTTATAATTGCAGCAACTTAAGACATGCTTTCGATCCATTGATGGCTCAGTGTCTTGCCAATCTAAGTAAGGTGGAAATAAATGAGTGTGATCAGATGGAAGGAGTGATCGAAGAGGAAGAAGGGCAGCTAAGCACATTGGAGAAGATTACATTCCCAAATCTTGAGAGGATGAAGTTAGAATGCTTGCCCAATTTGACTAGCTTTCTTTCGGGGAAGAATCAAATACTGAAATGCCCCAACTTAATAGAGTTGACCATTGCCCATTGCCCCAAGATGAGTAGTTTGACCGGACAATCCTTGCTAGAGATTGACCACTGTAGTCCTTCACTTTTCAGCCCACAGGTCAGTCTTTTATTATTAATCCATTGCTTTTGATTTTAAGATTAGTTATCTTGTCAAATGGAAGTACCAATGGAACGCCGATGCTTTGCATGAAACAATTTTAGTTCCAGTGCAGTGCAACATCCGCTTTTTTTCTTTCATTTGTTTTTGCCTCCAAATCCTGGACACACGGTATCAATCAAGGATAAGAAATTAATTACCTATTACAGGCTAAAAGATATTGTAGTTAGGTGTCAACAACACCCACTAAAACTTAATAACTATAAACCCATTCACATATCGGTTAAACTGAAATCTTCCCAATAACTGAAATCACAAATCAAGAATTAGTTTTCTCAAATAAGGCAAACTGAAAACCAATTGTATGTTCAACTTGAAGCAAATAAATCAAAGAATTGTTACTTTGTAAATTAATTGCAAGCAATGTTTTGTCTTTTGGTATTCAAACTGAGGGAACTTTCCAAGAAGTCATCACAGCAACTTTCCAAAAATTAGAGGGAGACCAATATTTAATGTCAAATAAGCCAATAAAAGTCAATGTTCATTGTACTATTGATTATAAATTGAATTTAAGAGAGGTTGTCATCAAGGTAGAATAATAAGGAAATACATGTACACGCCACCATCTAATTTTTGGAACAATAAAAGTCAAATTTCAAATTTATTTCCATTGAATTCAGTGAACACGAGCTAATATCTTTACCAAATTTGTTTTTATTTCCATCATTTCTTAAAAAGGCAATGCACCACCAACACATTAGTTTTTTTTTTTCCATCACTCCTTTTTTGTTACAAATACTTTGCAAGTTTTAATTAGAGTCATGTTTTTTCTACTCCTCATTTGATTTAAACACTCCCTATCACAATATTTTGACCTTATTGTCCCTTATATGGTCTACCTTTTGGCATTATTTGCTTCTCTTTTTTCTATACTTCTCTTTTTTCAAGAATCCCACTTTCCTCCCCCTTCTTATCTTTCCATGCCTTTAGTGTCTTGTCGACAATACCGTTTCTCTCTATTCCCTTGTTTTCCATGCTTTTGCTACTTCAGACACGCCCTTGGTGACTCGTTCTCTCCCATTTTTTTCCTCTAAAAACATTCAAATGCTTCACGTGAGTCCTTGACAAATGCTCAAAAGGAAGAGCAAAATATGATGGAGAATGTCAACTGAACTTGTTGGCGTTATTGTCTGCTCTTCACTATTCACAACTTCATCAACTACATTTAAGCGATTTGGAAATAGAGAGGGACACTCTCTCTGCACAACCCCGCAGCGTCTTCCCAACCCCATCCCCTCTTCCACGTCTAAGAACATGTGCTCATCAACATGACATCCAACTCTCCCCGATTCCCCTCACTAACTCCTCTGATCCCCACACCACCCCCCTCACCTCCACTCATTCCCCTTAGCCTTTGCTTCCACATTTCTCCTCAACCTAGGAGGATTAGCGTGACATTAGTGAGGACAACACGATTGGCCCCGAGCCGAGCCACTGTGAGCTTAAGAGCCCAACCGAGCTCGATGATGTTCTTGCCGGTGAGAGGGAACAGGCGAAAGTGAGCTTCGATAAAGAGCCACTTGGAGAGGATGAGGGTGGAGTCTTAATGCATAGACATCCTCGTCTTGTTCGATGACGTGTAGCGGTGTCCTGTGACTCCGATCTCCCTCATGGTCATTAAACCCAGTGTTTGCTAACTGGTTCAACGGGATTCGTTAGTTATCTGTTTATAGGAGCTAGCAAATGGTAAATGTCGTGTGGTGGTCCTTTTCCTTTTGGTTCTATGAATGCGATTGCCAGCTTGAGTTCTATGCATTCACTACTCAATGCTTTATCTTTTAATCAAAATTCTAGGACTTTTGGCTTAATCTTTCTTCCAGCAATCCTCCTTCTAGAATCCACACATGCTCAGAAGGCTTGTCTAAAGCGAAAAATGGACAAAGAGGGAATAACAAGGGAAAGATAAGAAGAAGAATAGAAAATTGAGACACATGAGGAAAGAAAAGAAAAGGAAAAGGAAAAGAAATAAAAACGAAGGAAAATAATACCAAAGGTGGGCCACATAAGGGATAATATGGTCAAAACATTGTAATATGGAGTATCTAAGCCAAATGAAAAGTGAAAAAAAATGTCGCACTTTAACTATTGCTTTCTTTTCCGATGGAGGAAATGCTTGAGTTTTTCTTATTCTAATACTTTTTCCAATTTTTTATTTATTTATTGTTATGTGTGAGTAAGACGTTGCATCATAATTAGCATTCACACTTTTTTTTTACTCTTCAACTATAGAAGTTATTACTAATTATGCATTTACTTCTAATGCCATTAATATGTCGTTTATGAGTTGTCATATGCCAACATTGTTAGGATACTTCAAAAAGCCATCATAATACTCATTTTAGAATATTAATAGATAAATAAATATGAAACTAGTCACCTGATTTTTGTTAGTGACAAATTGCAATGACGTTATTTCATTTATTTGTCAAATATAAGGTACCCATCACATCTTTTAAATAATTCAAAACTCATCATGATCCTCAACTTAGAATATTAATAGATTTAGGGAAGTATGGAAATAGTCATTCTGTTTTTTGCTAGTAATAAGTTGTAATTGTGTTAATTTTATTGAAACCAAATAAAAAATGTCAATACCCGCTTCTTAGTGGACAAGTTATAAAGTTCATAACATCATTGATTTTCTGCAAACAAACATGATGTGCTCACGGGAATCATTTGAATAAGGCAGATGTCTTGGTGGACCATTTGATACTTGTACGACAAACTTGTCTTTTTCTGTGGTCCATGGACTTAGGGAATTGCGCAAATATGCATTTGGTAATTGAGATTGTAGCATGTTGTAATTTAATTAATTTTATCATAATAAAATGAAAATTCCATACGGGCTATTAAAATGAACAATTCAGAGTAGCTCAACAATCATTTCATTTTTTGTATCACAATCAATTTTGGCATAACATGTCTCATTTGTTC
The DNA here is from genome assembly GCA_014182715.1 of Eucalyptus cloeziana. Classification (NCBI taxonomy): domain Eukaryota; kingdom Viridiplantae; phylum Streptophyta; class Magnoliopsida; order Myrtales; family Myrtaceae; genus Eucalyptus; species Eucalyptus cloeziana. The sequence goes on from CM024644.1 coordinate 3,267,030, forward strand.
ATGAAGATTAATTGCATTTGCCCAGGTATCCTTGTTTTCGTAAGAAACTCACCTTAAAATTTCATGTCATGTGACATGAAATTTTTAGGAAATTGCATAATTATTCAAGTGGTATTTGGGATCATCATTGCATTCTTTGGGTCGTGACACAACAGAAAATGTTTTCCTATCTTTTTTATACATGAGTGTTAATAGGTGGTATGGACCATAATGTAATTTATTTTGTTGCACCCACTTTCATTTTGTTCCAATGCAATAGACTCGGCCTTAGTCATCAATCAATTGAAATGAAAGCATCAAGCAACCCCTCCTTGATTGTGTCATTGACAAGTTCTAGAATGTTATGATTCGTGAGAGGAAGGGAAGTTTGGAAATTCCTTCTTTGAGGTCATCACTTAAATGTAATCAAATTTATTGTCATTTTTCCAACATGGTAGGTACAATTTCCTCAGCTTGCATCAATGGTTCTCTCCCACATGGATAATTTAAGCAAAATATGGACCGACAGTCCTCAAGATATTCTCACTTTTGAACATTTATGGAATGTGAATGTTGAGAATTGTAAGAGCCTTGAAAATCTGTTTCCACATTGGGTGGCTACAAGTCTAACCCACCTTCAAGAACTTCAAGTGGAGTCATGTGGGATCGAGCAAATAGTCATGAGTGGAGATGACATTTCACACTCTACTACTACTCAATTTCTTTTTCCACAACTAACTTCTCTAGTGTTCCATGATATGCCACAAGTCAAGAGCTTTTGCCCTGACTTGCACACTTTGAAATGGCAATTCTTGAAGGAAATGCGAGTGACTCACTGTGACAAACTGAACATGTCGTCCTTTGTGGCATCCATGAACAAGTGGGCTCAAAGAGACAATCAACACGACCTTTCAAACAATGAAGCACACTTCTCATTTGAGAAGGTATGTTTACAACTGTTCTTCCTTTCTTTCTTCTTAATTCTTTTATTCATCGAATATATCTTATGTGTACAGCATGGTCATGTCACATTATGATAATACAGTAAACATGAACCCCTTACCTATCAATTCATGGACAACATAAGATATTTCTAACATCTTTAAGTATGCTTTTCATCAGTGGACACCCAAAATGTTTTTAATAACACCATGAATGCATCTTGTCACCCAAAATTTTAAGGAACTACAATTTTTTTTTTTTTTACTAGATAAGATGTTCCTAAAAGATGAATTTGGTCATGGTGATTACCTTACCAACCTCTACCCTAAAATTCTCTTAAAAATTTTCAATGCGAATCAAAAAGGTGAATTTCCTATGGTCTAAATTAAGAATCAAGCATTGACATTTAGCAATTTCTTTTCAAATTGCAATGGGATGACCATCTTTCTTTTGATATTTTTTGGGTAAAATGAATTCTCATTCGTTTTTGATTTCCTATGTCAATACAGCTCTTTCACTTCTATCTTATCATTATAATGTGGACGTATAGCCTACCTTGGCTGGTGGATGGCCATATTAGAGCATTTGTTTACGATTTGCATTTTGTAGCTCAACTTTAGAAACTTGAGACTTGTATGCATGGCTCTTGAAATTAATGAAATGTAAGAACATGGCCTCCTTTTATAGGAGTTAACCAACTTAAGTTTACCTCTATGAGCCCATGATTTATTGTCAAACCTTGTTGAATTTACTTCTCTCATTGTATTGGCAATTTTGTAGGGCATTCCCACATTAGAGAGACTTTTATTAGTTGACAAGGATATTCAGATGATACAGAATGGAAAATTTTCCGATGGCTTCTTTAGCAAGCTAAAAGAGCTAACATTGGCATGTTTTCATGATGAAAATGTTGTCTTTCCTCCCATATTCCTCCTACAAAGATTTGAGAACCTACAAAGTCTTAAAGTCTTTTGTAGTTCTTTTGAAGATATATTCCCGATGAAGGGCTTGTTGACGAGGGAAAACATCTGGTGCTTGATAATTTGAAAGAACTTAAGTTAAAAAAGCTACACAACCTAAAGCATGTCTGGAGAGAAGGCCATTTGGTGGCAAAAATTCTTCAAGGTATTAGCAAATTTAAGGTTTGCGATTGTCCCAGTTTGACAACATTATTTCCAGTCATGACATCCTTTCAGAATTTGACGGAGTTAGTGGTGAAGAATTCTTCTGGATTGGTATATTTAGTGACAATTTCAGCAATCGCAAATTTGGTGCATCTCACTAACATGACTATAATTGGATGTGAAAGAATGAAGAAATAGTTGCAAATGATGAAAATGGAGAAGGAAAAGTGATTTCTCTTGGGAAGCTAACAATATTGACACTCCAAAATTTGCCAAGCCTAGAATGTTTCTCCACCACAAGTTGCATCTTCAAGTTTCCATCCATGTGTTCAATAGAAGTGGAAGAGTGCCCAAAAATGAAGATATTTTGTGAGGGTGCTCTAAGCACACCAAAACTCTATTTTGTGGAACTATTTAGATACAAGTGGCGAATTGGGAGGGTGATCTCAACACAAGCATACAAAAAATTAACAACATAGATAACACATAAAATTGGTAAGATCCAATTAATGTCATTCTTATCCATTTTTTTCTCTCTTGCCTCTTTGCTTCTCAAATTGTCCAACACCTGAAGCACCACAAGTTCTAAACTTTTCACACTATGAAGGAAAGGGTAGATGCTGCAAGTGGTACAGAGATCTGGAAGTTGCTGAGGCACGGTCAAAAGTTGAGATGACAGAAATTTCTATTAAGGTAGTGATTCTATTTCCAATTTCCCCTCTTTCTCACTAATAAAAATCACAGTTTGCAAAAGAGGTGGTAGCTGTTGGGGATGGATAAATAGGTAATGACATTTTTTCTAACCATTTGCCACGCTAGCATAATTACCTGGATCACACCCTTCTCATTTTTTATAACTAAATGAAGCCTCCCATTTCCTTTCTTTTCCTTCAACTCTCTTCTCATTCATGCAAATGAACATATTGATCCGTTTTTTTCTTCTTCTTTTTTAGGAACTTGCATAAAAAAATCTTAAATGTTTTGTTTAATTAAAGTACAATCAAGTTTTAAACTTTAAAAAAGTACGATTAAATCATAAATGTCTTGAATAAGACGTAGTGAAGCCCTTCCCAATGACCACTCAACCAGTTTTGCTAACGTTGCATGTTGGAATCTGAGTTCAATTTTCTAATAGGTATTGGTCTCTAGTGATCAATACACAAGTAGGTTTGGGTAAAAGTCTATTAATCACTTGCTGAAATAATCAAGGACGAATGTTAAAAGCCAACATTGACAGCAAGAGGATTAGTCTTTCACCCTTTCAACTTATAAATTGAATAAAACTGAACAAAATAAGCATGAAACTTACCTAAATATTAGCTGGAAAAAAGTTGAACTTGATTTCCTTAAAAGTAGAGGACTCACGGCTGGAGGAATTTCTAAAGGCTAAAGATCTTCGGTTTGTAGTAGGCACTAGTGTTTTACCTTCAATTCTTAGCTACAGGAATTGCTAGTCTGACTCTCCCAGCAACAATATAAATTAAATGCTAATCTAGGCTAAAAAATCGAAATAAAGATTGTCATAGCTTAAACGTGATAGATACAACCAATTGAATTTGATTGAATTATCTTTTCTTTTGCCCTAATTATCTCTAACATTTAGAGGAGGTGTTTGGCCTCACGGCATAGTCTACCGAGGTTAGCCAAGCCGCAGGTGCAAATGAAGTGGCCAAGACAGACAATATTCTTCTTTAGCTCGGTGCATAGATTTAGACCCTCTCAGACCATCTCATTACTCAAGCCTTCTAACTAGTGGACTGAATATCTAATGGCGGTGGTTATTACACATAACTTTGGAGATCAATTCTATGGAATTTAGCCTCAGTACCTCTAGCATTATTCTTGATATAATTTTGATCAAATAACAGGTTGTCGATCTTTTCATCCATTCGGTTCCCTATATGTTCTTCTTGTTGAGCTTCCTCCAGCATTCATTTGTTTTTCAAGTTTTCGTCCCAGAAATGAATATCTTCTCTAATTAAATGCTTCATTCTCAAAACTAGTTTAGGTTAAGACGTTACTACTTACTGCACAAATTGTGCTCAAGGGAAGACTAGTTTTCGGAAAGAAGATGAACAGCGGCTGGCAATCTGCACCTGGAAAAAAACTCATTTTTTCAAGACCAAACTCTCTCTAAAGGAAGGAGATGTCTATGTATTCAAGCATGTTAGAATTGATAATACGGAACTCGAAGTCTCCACTTTCAGGAGGAATTTTAAGACTTAGGCGTAGACTTTAGTATGCCTAGAGAAAAATCTCTGCCTTACCATGTTTTGTTTAGTTAATCAGATCAAATAAGAAAAACTTTATGCTCCAAGTAATTGAACGGTGATGCATTTCCTGATTTTTTGGAGAGTAGTGAACATTGCACCTGTACATTGCATCCTTTACTTGACGAACTATAAATCGAACTCATGCGGAGCATGGGATTGATAAAATAAAAGGTCAAAGGCAATCCTTATTTATTGCCCATGGGGAGAGTGATGGGAGAATGGTAATAATTCGAACAAATATCGAATTAACGCAACGGAATAAAATAATCTCCCATCTTGTGTAAATCTAATAGGAATCGATATAGTAGAGTAAAATAAATACCAAGCACGCGAACACATGACGATTTTTTACGTGGAAAATCTCATTGATGTGAGGAGATCAAAAACCACGAAATCAGAGTCCACCTGAAAATCTTCACTATCAACAAAATTGGATGAACAATGTTCTTCTCTAGCAAATACTAGAGGTACATAACAGCAAAGACCTCAAGAACATAATTCTTGGCAATACACATGCATTTCACAAGAAATCAAGGATAAATCTGACAAAAAACGCAGGTTTTGATCAATCCACAAAAAAACCTGATGTAGGCAGCTTCAAACGAAAATCAAACCGTTCATATTCGAGAAGATTGCACCACAAACATACTAACAAAATTTCAGCTCAATCGGACGACGGATTGACCTCCAATGCCAACTTGATGTAAATCAGATATTGCCTCAACCTCCAGATTTTCTGCTTTCTCTTTTTCTCTTGTTACTACGTCTTTTTGCGACTACCACTTTAAAGATAGTGAGAAACCATATTTCTTCATATAACTTATTATATGGGCTCAAACCCTTTTTTGGCTTGCAACTTATTGGGCTTCCTCCACATAGGAGTGAACCCAGCTAACAAATCTCCCCCTCACGACAATGTGGAGGGATTCACCATCCTGCTATCAATTGGCAATGTTCAAGCTTCTCTTTTGATAGAGTATTCGTCATCATATAAGAGCCATTATGATCTGTATGAATTTTCTCAAGTTCCAACAACTTTTCATCTAGAACATCCCTTATCTAATGATATCTAACATCAATATGTTTCGATCTAAAATGAAAAGATGAATTCTTACCAAGATGAATTGCGCTTTGATTATTACAAAATAGCACATACCTCTTTTGCTTGAACCCAAGTTCTTCTAAGAACTTCTTCATCCATAGCATCTCTTTACTAGCTTCAATCGCTGCAATAAATTCAGCTTCGGTTGTAGAAAGTGCAACACACTTCTGCAATCTTGACTTCCATGACACAACTCCACACGCAAAAGAAATCAAATAACCAGAAGTAGATTTACGAGTATCAATATCTCCTGCCAAATCGGAATCTGTGTATCCAATTAACTCAAGTTTCCCGGTCCCAAAACTGAGTTTCAAATTTGAAGTTCCCCGAAGATACCTCATAATCCACTTCACTGCATTCCAGTGCTCTCTACCTGGATTTGACAAATAGCGACTAACAACGTCAACTACGTGCGCCAAGTCTAGGCGTGTACATACCATCGCATACATTAAGCTTCCTATAGCTGAGGCATATGGAACACTTTCCATATCTTTATTCTCTTTATTAGTCGTAGGACTTTACTTCATATTTAACTTAAAGTGGGCAACAAGAGAAGTACTAACCACTTTAGTCTTGTCCATGTAAAATTTCTGAAGGATCTTCTCGATATATTTCTCTTGTGACAAAAACAACCTTTTAGCATCTCTGTCTCGGGTAATTCTAATGCCAAGAATCTGCTTCGTCGAGCCTAAGTCTTTCATGGCAAAAGACTTGCTCAATTGTTTCTTCAATAACTCAATTCTTGAAGCATTCCTGCCAACAATCAGCATATCATCAACATAAAGCAAGAGAATAATAAAGTCATAATCAGAAAATTTTTGGATAAACACACAGTTATCCAAGGAAGTCTTCTTATAGCCCTGTTCTGTCATAACTGACGCAAATTTTTTGTACCACTGCCTCGGTGCTTGTTTTAGGCCATAGAGACTTTTCTTTAATTTGCACACATAATCCTCTTTCCCTTTCACTTTAAAACCCTCAGATTGTTCCATGTATATCTCTTCCTCCAAGTCACCATGTAGGAAGGCCGTTTTAACATCCATTTGCTTAATTTCCAAATCTAGGGTAGCTGCCAAGCCTAGTACCACGCGAATAGAAGACATTTTCACTACCGGAGAAAATATATCATCAAAATCAATACCCTTTCTCTAACCGAATCCCTTAACAACCAATCTAGCTTTGTACCGTGGTTGTGAAGTATGTTCATCTTGCTTCAACCTATATACCCACTTGTTCTTCAAAACTCTTTTACCTTTAGGTAACTTCACCAACTCAAAAGTATGATTATCATAAAGTGACTGCATCTCATCTCGCATAGCATCAAACTAATTGCTTTTGTTCTCATCTTCTATTGCTTCTGCATAGCACTCTGGTTCACCTTCATCGGTCAATAATACATACTCATATTCAGAATACCTGGTGGAAGGTCGTCGGTCTCTAACAGATCTCTGGACTGGAACGTCCAGTGGAACATCTAATTGAGCCTCTAGTTCAGGAATAGTATTATCTGTTTCAACATGTTCATGAACATGTGCATTATTTGGAACTTTGACTTCCTGCTACTCTTCATCAATCTGTGTAGGAATATTTGTAAGAAGAACTGGATTCAAATCAACCAAATTATCATTAACTTGTGATGCTGAAATCATCTCTGCTTTCTCAACATCCTCTATTGTTTGATCTTCCATAAACACAACTTCTCTGCTTCTTACAATTTTCTTTTCAATCGGATCATAAAATTTGTAGCCAAGCATATCATGTCCATAACCAATAAATATGCACTATCGTATTTTCACATCAAGTTTAGACCTCTCATCTTTGGGAATATGCACAAATGCTTTGCACCCAAAGACACGCAAATAATCATAAGAAACATCTTTACCTGTCCAAACTCTATTAGGAACATCAAACTCTAAAGGAACGCATGGAGTAAGATTTAATACGTGCACAGCTGTACTTAAAGCCTCACCCCAAAAGGATCTAGGTAGCTTTGACTGTGAAAGTAAGCATCTTACCCTTTCAACTAATGTTTTGTTCATTCTCTCAGCTAAGCCATTTAACTGAGGCGTCTTGGGAGGTGTCTTTTGATGTCGAATACCTTGTTGTCTGCAATATTTATCAAAATGTCCAATATGCTCTCCCCCGTTATCAATTTTGATGCATTTCAATTTATTTCCAGTCTGTTTCTCAACTAAAGCCTGAAATTGCTTAAAAGCATCTAATACTTGATCTTTAGTTTTCAATGTATGAATCCAAATTTTCCTTGAAAAATCATCTATGAGGGTAACAAAATAAAAAGAGCCACCAAGTGATTTTGTTTTCATAGGACCGCAAACATCAGAATGCACTAAATCCAGTATACCTGACTTTCTTGAAGGAATGGAGCTTTTAAATGCAACTCTATTTTGTTTTCCTGCTAAACAGTGAGCACACTTCTTTAGCGCCGAACTTTTCAATACTGAAAGAAGCTTACACAGCCAATCTGACAAACCCTTCTCACCGATGTGGTGAGCCTCTTATGCCATAACTCAAGCTGCATCTTCGTTGTCTCTGCATTAATTTTGTCTGTGGACAACTTTGCTGCATAATGTACAACGAAGAATATTTTTTACTTCTAGCCACAACAAGAGAACCTTTGGTGAGCTTCCATTGACCATTACTGAAGGTGCTGCAATACCCCTCATTATCCAACTTGCCTGTAGAAATCAAATTCAAGCGGATATCAGGTATATGTTTAAGATGTACCATTGCTGGTTTCTAGGTACACATCATTGACGCCTACAGCTTGAGCTAGCCCATTGTTTCCCATCTTCACAGATCCGAAGTTACCTAACCTGTATGATGTAAAGAAATCCTTACTAGACATAGCATGAACAGATGCACCACTATCAATTACCCAACTGGTCTCATGAGATACAAAATTCACCACATCACCATAAAAAATAATGAGAAAGTCTTATTTAAGTGCAGTAACACGATTGTCATCACTGGCGTTATCAATTTTCTTCTCTTTACCTTTCTCCTTTTGTTTCTCCCTTTTTAACTGGCGACAAAACCTCTAAAAATATGTCCCTTCTGATGACAATAATGGCACTCAACATTAGCAAATTTATTATACTCACCTCTGCTTTTATCTCAACTTTTATCTCTATTTCTCGGACCTCGAGACTCACTTCTTCCCATTTTTCTCAACAACCAAGGCATCAGAATGTGAAGAGGACGATCCTTGTGTCTTCCTTTTCATCTCTTCATTCAAAATACTACTCTTGGCCAAATCCATGGTAATCACACCATCTGGGGCAAAATTAGACAAAGATGTTCGGAACGTCTCTCATGAGTCTGGCAAAGTACCAAGCAACCATAGTGTTTGTATCTCATAATCAAACTTGATTCCCATCACAGCCAACTGATTTATAATTCCTTAAAAAGAATTTAAATGATCAGTCAAGCGAGTACCATCTTGATATCTCAGAGCCATCATCTGTTTTATCAAATTAACTTATTATTCCCAATTTTTCGAGCATATAACTGTTCGAGCTTATCCCATAAACTGCGTGCATGTGTTTCCTCAATAATATGGTTCAAAACATTATCATCCACCCACTACTTGATATAACCACACACTTGATGATGAAATATAGATCATTCAGCATCAGTTTTATTCTCCGGTTTCTCCTCGGCAAATATGGGCAAATAAAAATCTTTCACATATAAAAGGTCTTCAATCTTCCCTTTCCAAATATGATAATTCGAACCATTCAGTGTAACCATTCTACTCGTATTCGTTTCCATTGTTTAACACAAGGCAGAAAAATCAAGCAATAACCAAATGCTCTGATACCACTCTGATGGGAGAACGGTAACAATTCGAGCAATATCGAATTAACGCAGCGGAATAAAATAATCTCCCATCTTGTGTAAACCTAATAGGAATCAATATAGTAGAGTAAAATAAATATTAAGCACGCAAACACAAGATGATTTTTTTACGTGGAAAACCTCCTCAATGTGAGGAGATCAAAACCACGGGACCGGAGTCCACCCGAAAATATTCACTATCAACAAAATTGGGTGAACAATGTTCTTCTCTAGCAAATACTAAAGGTACATAGCAGCAAAGACCTCAAAAACATAATTTTTGGTAATACACATGAATTTCACAAGAGATCAAGGATAAATCTGACCAGAAACGCAGGTTTTGATCATTCCACTAAAAAACCTGATGTAGGCAGCTTCAAATGAAAATCAAACTTTTTCAGATTTGAGAAGATTGCGCCACAAACGTACTAACAAAATTTCAGTTCAATCGGACCATGAATCGACCTCTGATGCCAGCTTGATGTAAATAAGATATTGCCTCAACCCCCAGATTTTCTACTTTCTCTTTTTCTCTTGTTATTACATCTTTTTGCGGCTACCACTTTAAAGATAGTGAGAAACCCTATTTCTCCATATAACTGGAGAGTTGATCTATAACACCATTGAGGCGGTCAAAGAAAGGGAAAGAAAGAATGTCCTGGACCAACTCTATTTTCATGAAATTTGCAGTGGTCTCCAGATTCTAAGGAAGGTTTCATTGAGGATAAATCTTGCAGGCCATCAATAGCATAAAAGGAAGTTTCAATAAGAGGGCTAGTCTTTCACCATTTCACTGCACAAAATGGATGAATGACCTCAAAAAAGTTATAATGAAAATTCAAATAATTATAGAACTGCATAGCCATAAAATTTGCAGAACTCAAGATCAGCAGTTATCCCAATGTTCTTGACCTTGGGGCTTTAAAGATAAAGTAATAACACCATTTGTCAGTGAACTTGCTTGTATGTATCCCCCAAAATAAACCAATAGCAGTCAAACTATCCCAGCGGCTTTTATGAGTCAGACACTGCTAGATCAGAAGAAACAGTACTGCTCGGCTTGCTCTTTTTTTTTTGATGAGATTGCTGGAGCGGCCATTGACTTGCTCCATAGATGTGCCCCATCTTGGAGCGTTTCGTCTCCAAGTATCTCTTGTTGTCCTTTGTTATGGGAATTACTAGAGAGACTCTCCTAGCAACAACCAAGCCATAACCTTTAAGCCCCACATACTTCAATGGGTTGTTCGTCATTAGTTTCATTGTTCTGACTCCCAGGTCACGCTGCATTTGCACTGTAAGTCAATATGTTAAGCACTAATGCGAATGCCTCCAATACTACAAAAATTTTGATTATGCGGTGATTCTTTATACCGATTAGACCTCGCCCACCGAAGATGAGAACTTGAGACTCTGCTATAGTTACCAGTTTCCTCTAGTCCTACATATGATGTACATTCTCTTAAATAGTCACTGAAATTATCTTTAATTTTAGATTAACATATTAGTTTCTTAATCCTTGAAAATGACCATGAATCGAACTCATTCAAAATCTAAATTATGCAGGATCTTCTACATTAGTATAGTTTGACTAAAGGAAGAAATATCGGCGCACCAATTTTGTACTCTCTATGGTCAATCTAAATTATGTAGGATCTTCTACATCAGTATAGTTTGACTTAAGGAAGAAATACCGGTGCACCAATTCTGTACTCTCTCTGGTCAATGGAAATCCAAGCTCCACATTTGATTCCACGGTGTCACATCCATCGTCCTGCAGGTCATAGGCATGTAGCTTGTGCCCCAAACCTATGCCTCTTCCTTCGTGCCCTCAGAGGTACACCAGCATGCCCCTACCAGCTGCTACAGTGCAAAGTGCAACCTGGTTGCGTAACACTGAGAAGCTTTTGTTTAGCATACCAAGCACAAGAATCATCCCTGTTTTGGGTTATTGTTCGTTGTCTTGCTAGTTAATATCACCATCTGTTCAGCCTTAGAACCGTAATTAGATCCATCTCAGAATCTAAAAAGCTGACAATCATTGTTTTATCCCTCCAGCTAACGACAAAATCATGTTCTTAATTGCACTGTCCCACTGAATCGCCGCACAAGATTGAAGAAAAGAGAGCAAAAGGCAAATGCTTCACTTCAAGGCAGCTTGGTCTCCACCCAAGATCGAGTCCATCCATATATCTAATTGCTTTCACCAACTTCTATTCTTCCAAGTATTGGTCCAAGGATGACTCGCCATCGCTGGAAAGAAGATCAACGTCACAGGAGTAGCTTTCTGCAGGAGCCGCTTCATCAAGATCATCCTGTGTGACACACTCCTACACAGGCACAAAGCACTCTTGTTTTTGGCACCTATTGTGGATTTCACTGAACGTTGTTGTTGCCCCAGCGAAACAGATCCTTAAGTATTGTTGTTTCGTTCTTTATCCATAGGGAATGCCAAAAAAGGTTCTTGAGGAAGTATGGGAAGAATCTAGCAAAAAGGGTGCTTCTAAGGGCTCCAGATGGTGGGATTTGGCCAGTGTGGGATTGGAAGTATGGGATGACATGGTTTGGTTACCAAAAGGTTGGAGCAAATTTGTGGAGCATTTCTTCATTTGTGATGGCCATTTTTAGTCTTCAAATATGAAGGCAACTCGTTTTTCATGTACTCATACTTTACGAAGGCACATCCGAGATAGAATATCTGTTGCTGAACGCCAGTGGTGGAAAATCACTCAAAGTTAAAGCTAGTAAATTCATCTTGCCCAAAATGGAAGTTCTTGATGATGATAATGTTTGCACCAGCATACACTTTAAAATACATTATCGTCAAGTCTAATCGGTGCAACCAAGACTATGTTTTGCAATTGTTGCTTTGGATAGACTAGTCTAAGATCATAAGAGCATTTGACATCAAGATATATATCAAAGTCACTGCTATCGAAAGAAACTTGCAAAACCAGTGAATGCTTCCATTTGTTATTGAGTGTTGCATAACTATCTATTGTATTATTTACACACAGTCCGTTGTGTTTTTCCCCCTTTTTGATGGCAATACATCTCAAGTTCAATAATCGATTAATCATTCAATTCTTTTAAAATGGGGCATTTGTTGACATTAGAAAATGAATAATTTTTTATTATTATCAACAAATAACAAACTAATTCGATAAACAGTTTGGTCAAAACAATTGACGACTCTATAATATAATCATCACCACCAAACATCAATTGTCTATGAGACTTTCACTAGTTGACGAAATCATCAATTGTCATTGTAGATTTTACTAGGTGTTGGAACTCAAAGGCATATGATGAATTGACGCTAGAACATAATCCTTGGGTGGTTATTTTATAACTTCTTATAGATAATTGTTGCTTAATCTAGGAGATTGCAGTATAATTTCCTTAACTGTAGATAAGATTTGTTATTAAAATATAATAATCATTGTATGTAAATGTCTGTAGATAGTTATAAATACCATAAATGTAATTATTGTAAACTCCCTCTCAATCAATCATAAAACTCAACGTTTTTTTTTTTTTTTTTTAATCTTTACTTTCCTGCAATTTATATTTCCTTACATTTACATGGCTAAAGTAATTATTCCCTCTATTCTTGTATCTTTAAATTTCTTGTCAATTATTTTTTTATCCAAAATCAATAAAAGGCCTGTCGACACCTAAATGAGTAAATATTAGTTAAATATTTAAGATTAAATTGCATAAAAAATTAGAGACTAATTTGGCTCTAACAAAAAGGATTATCACATCACATGGATACTAATATTGTTTGCATTAATTAATTTTTATTTTATTTTATTTTCCCTTATTTTACTGCATTTCTGATAGATAAAAAATTATATAAAATTAATTAAAAGAAGAAGGAGGAGAAGAAGAGGGGTGCTCGAGGGCTGGGCTTTCGCCCCAGCCCCCTTCTCTTTGCTTCCCCCATCGCGTGGGCCCAGGGCCCATCTCACCCCTGCCCGCTCCCCCTCCGCGGTCCGGCCCTCTCTTCTCCTCCTTCCTTCCTCCCTCCTTCCTCCCTCCTCTGCAACTCACGCACGCGCGAAGGGCAGGAGCAGCGCGGAGACCACCGAGAAACCCGGACGGATGGGACGCGACTTCAATGCGCTGAGGAGCTCGAGGCCGTAGGCCTGGCCAACGTGGAGAGATCTGCGAGCAGAAGACGGGATATGACGCCGGTTCGGCCAAGACGGAGGGAGGCCGGTCGGCGCGCCATGGACCTGCGGCCGAAGCTCTCCGTCGACCGGCCTCCTCGACCTATAAATAGGGGGCCAGGTCAGAGAGAAACTGGGGAGGAGATCCGAGAGAGCGAGATCTGAGAGAGTGAGACTGAGAAGAGAGAGAGAGAGTTTGAGAGTGACGAGTCTCGGCCGGTGCCTTCAGTCTCGCGGCTTCCGTTTCCTCTGGCGCGAAGCCTCCGGTGGGTTTCCGATCTTTGCCTTGGTCTAAGTCTGCCTTTCCCGAGGACCCTAGCTCGACGACACAAATGCGGCTGGTCATGGCCCGGCCCGTTTCGCGCTCGCCTTTCGGTCGCCATCGTCGAGGCGGGTAGGGACCCGCGGCCGACGCTTCTTATAGTAACTTGTTTGCCCTGCCTTCTCCAGTTGCCTTAACGCCCATCTGCCCATCCGTGTTGTTTTGGTTGGTATGTAGCCGGGCTTCAATCAGCCCGGATTTGCTTCCATTTCAGTAGCGTGTGCCAAGGGTTAGACGCGCGTTAATGTCCTTCGTTATGGCTGAGACTTGTTGGTTTTCATGCTCGTACTGATTTCGTTTGCTCAATGTACGCGGATTTTGGTCTGAGTATGAGTCACGGGTATTCCGAACTGACGTGTTTGTGATAATGTCTATAAATAGAACTTGTGTTCTCGTTCGAGGGAAACGTTTTGAATAGAAACACTGAGATAGTCATTTGAGTATATATATATATATATAACATTCGTCTTTGGTTCATTCGGCTGGCGTTCATATTTCTATGATTCGAGTCTCGGCTGTGGACGTGTGTGGGTTATCTTCTTGGCTGTAAACTTGTGTTCTCGTTTGCGTCTTCATTGAATGCAGTTAGAACAAAAGAATCATGAATGTTGCCTATATAGGGCCCGTTTGTTTTAGTTCTTTTTTTCTGTTTTTGAACAATTTTTCTGTTTTTTTGTTCTTTAACAAAAAAGAAATGCAACGCGTTTGTGTGCGTTTTTGTTCCAAAATTGTTTTTTGTTCCCGCAAACACATCTTGAATGCAAAACAAGAAACAAATTTTTTTTGTTTCTTTTTAACAAAGAAATATAAAACACTTCTTCTTTTTCTTCTTTTTTTTTCTTCTTCTTTTTCTTTCTTTTTTTTTTTGGCCGGTCGCCGGCTGGCCATGGCGGGCGATCCGGCCGTCGAGGGCGGCGACCTCGCCGGAGCGTCGCCCCGGCCCCGGCGAGGTCGTCGCCGGCCCCTCGGCCTCGCCTTGGTCGGGCGAGCTCGAGCTCGCCCGGCTCGAGGCAAGGGCGCTCGCCAGTCCCATCCAGCGGCGGAGCTCGCCCGACCATCGACGATGCTCGGCCTCGCCGGGCCACCTCCAGCCGGCGTCGCCCCGGCGGGTGACTCGGCGAGGCCGAGCCTCACCGATGGCCGGCGAGCTCGCCCGGCCAAGGCGAGGCCGCCGGCCCTCGTCGGCCGGTCGCCGACCATGGCCGAGGCCGGCGACCGGCCAAAAGAAGAAAAAAAAAAAAAAAAGAAAAATAAAGAAAATAAAAATTAAAAAATTAAAAATTAAAAGAAATAAAAAAAAAATACAATTTTACCAAATTTGTTTCTGTTCATTTTTTTCGGAATAAGTTTACCAAACCCTTTTTTTTGTTCAAAAATTGTTTGGCTGTAAAACACTTTTTTCTATTTCTGTTCCTGAACAATTTTTAAACAAAAAATGTTACAAACGCACCCATATTAGCTGAAAAAATTAAATATTTTTTTATCAGAAAAAAGAAAATTAAATATAATCGCCATAAAAATGCGGACTCACGGCTAAGGAATTTCCAAAGGCGAAAGTTCTTCAATTTGTAGCAGATACCCAATATCTAATTTCCATTTCTTATTTATAGTAATTACTAATAAGACGTTTCCAGCAATAATATTATTAAATGCCTAGATTAATCTGGACTTAACGCAGGAAATAGTAGGTTGACTACCTAACGCGGAGGATGCCGATCTGACTTTCATTGAATTATCGTTGATTTTTACCCTAATCATTGAGCTGGCGCTCGGCCTCACGGCACAGTCTGCCGAGATCCGCCGAGCCACGGTTTCAACTGAGTGGGCCAAGAAAAGCGATTCCCTTCTTTAGCTCGGCATGCAAAGCTAGACCACTTGGACTCCATCAAGGTTAATTAATTATTTGATCATTAACGAGTCTCGGAAAGAGTTTTTACGCCTAATACCTAAATCAATTCACTCTTTGGTTAAGTTTGGCGTGCTTTCTGGACATAATATTGAACAGTAATTTTGGGCTTGAATTTTAGCTATTTTCGGTAAGTTCTTGGAGCAGTTGAGTTGGAATTATTGTAATACATCAAAAGAGCTTTCTAAGAACTCTAAGCGGCCTTGAAATAGAATTTTATGGAGAAAATTATGGCACGATGAGGCTTAACACGCGAGCCACACCTACCAGTGGACAATAATAGGTTTATGCTAGAGGCAAGCTTTTTGTTGGCATATAGGTATTGTTTCATTGACAATTGACAAACAAGCTTAGTATAGTCGAGTCATTCATTAAAATATCATTTTATTTGATCTTTTCATATTGTTTTTTAGCAATTTATTAGGAATTCGAGAGCGTCAACTTGAGTAATCACCCTAGTTAACTTTCGACTTTTCCCATGATACTATTTCTTCTATGAGTTTGTCAACGCGTGTCTTAAAAGTTATGGAGATTTGATGTATAAAGCATGTATAAACTCTATATCGAGCGTTTACTACAATTTGGTATTTGTGAATGGTTTGCAAGTTATTGCGAAATGTTATATATATTGATTTGTGAACTTGATCTATGAAATGTGTTGTAGAAAGGTATGTGAAATTTATTCTGCTTTAAAAAACAAGTTCTAAAATAATTTGAGAAATACTTTACGAAAATTATTTTTGGTGAATGAGCCGAATCGCAAAAAGATTAAATATTTTGATTTGTGAAACTTAGATTTTGGTTTGGCTTTGTAAATAATGGAGGTTGTTATGGATTGGTGTTGATACTCATGTCGCTATGAACCTATGGGTATGCGCATAGTAGTCTATGATATCCTTATAGGGCAAGCTGTCGGCAAATATTAGATGAAGACCTAACCAATGGGTGAATCTTGATCACTTTGTCACGGGCATTATATGTGATCATGGTTTGATACTTGAGCAAAAGATTGATTGATAGATGGACCATCGACGTGTAGTTTCAAATGAGATGGATCAATGAGGCAAACCATTTTTGTGTAGAATAAAATTAACTGATGGAATGGACTATTGATGTATGTTTTACGAGATTGGTAAATGGAATTGATCATTGACGTGTATTTTTATGAGATTGACCAATGGGTTGGATCATTGATATTTGCTTGTTATTATCTTGAATATTTCTGCTTTGAAGATATTATGTTAAAGTAAGAAATATTGCATTTTTAGACTTGAAGCTTTGTTCAATTCCTTTTCTTCTTCTTCTTCTTCTTCTTCTTCTTGGCTTTGAAGAAATTTGTGTTTTAAAGTATAGTGATTGCTCACTTAGAAGAAATTCATTACTCACTGGACTGTAGCTCATTTCTTTTTCTTATCATGTTTTTCATATGCCTCAGTTAGTGATCGATAGAGCAAGAGTATTATCACAGAAACTAGTGGGAGCTGGATATTTGGATAATAGTGTGAGGCCACGTCCTTTAGGGAAAGGATAATCGTATTACCCCCTCATCCCTATAGCATTAGGGCTGTCACAGCTTGGGTAAGCTCTCTGCCGATTGGGGTGCATTTCAGAGAGGAACTTCTCTAAAGGATGGAGACGTCTATGTGTTCGAGCTCGTTGGAATTGGTAACATTGAATTCAAAGTCTCCATTTTTAGAAGGAATGTCAAGACATGGGCATGATCTTTGGTATGCCTAGAAAAATCTCTGCTTCACGGTGTTTTGTTTAGTTAATCAGATCAAAGAAAGCAAACCTCTCTACTGCTAGTGACCGAATGGCGATGTGTTTCCTGAACATTACACGGGAATTGCATCGTCAAAAATTCCGGGTACATGTGTCTTTCTTCGACAAAGTATAAATCCAACTCATACGTAGCTTGGAGAGTTGATCTAACAGTATTATATTCCTCCAAGTAAATATGTCACCAATGTGGTGGTCACCGAAAAGGAAGGAAAGAATGTCCTGCACTAGCTCTGTCTTCACGAAATATGCAATGGTCTCTAGAGATCAATACAAACAGATTCAAGGAAAGGTGTATAAAGGATAAATCTTGCCATCCAGCAATAACGCAAACGGAAGTTCCAATAAAAGGGCTAGTCTTTCTCCTTTTTGCCTTACAAAATGTATGAACGACATCAATAGAACAACAATGAACCTTATTATAATTATAAATCTGAATTGCCATAAATTTCCAGAATTCATGGTCAGCAGTTGTCCGAATGTTCTTGTCTCACCCAGATAAATCATTAGCAGTCGAACATTCAGCTGCTCCTATTAGTCAGACACAGTCGGATCAGAAGAAACAGTACTGCTCGGCTTGCCGTTTTTTATGAGATTGCTGAAGTGGTCTTTGACTTCCGAACCATAGATGTGCCCCATCTTGGAGCGTTTCGTCTCCAGGTATCTCTTGTTCTCCTTTGTTATTGGAGTTACCAGAGGGACTCTCCCAGAAATAGTCAGGCCATAACCTTGAAGCCCCACAAACTTTGACGGGTTGTTCGTCATCAGCTTCATTGTCCTGACTCCCAAGTCATGCAACATCTGCAGTATTACTCAATATGTTAAGCACCAATACAAAGGCGTCAAATGCTATGAAAAGTTTGATGATAGAGTGACTCCTTCGACTAATCAAATCTCGTCTTTTTAAGATGAGAATTTGAAGCTCTGCTTTAGTCATCAGCTTCCTCTAGTAACCCTACAAATTATGTTCAATTTCTGAAACAGTCACCGATATTCAACTACCTTATATTTCAGATTGATGATATTCGTTTATTAATCTTCTCAATTCCATAAAGCATAATGACAATGACCATGAACAAACTACATTCAGAAGCTAAATTATGCAGTACTTCTCACAATGGTTTCTCACTTAAGTAAGAAGTACCTGAGCACCAATTCCGTACTCTCTAGAGTCAACGGGCAATCCAAGCTCCACATTTGCTTCCACAGTGTCACGCCCATCGTCCTGCAAGTTATAGGCACGTAGTTTGTGCCCCAAACCTATGCCTCTTCCTTCATGCCCTCGGAGGTACGCCACCACGCCCCTACCAGCCGCTTCTATCTTCTGCATCGCAAGTGCAAGCTGGTTGCCACAGTCGCATCTAGCAGATCCAAAAATGTCTCCTGTGAGGCATTCCGAGTGCACCCTCACAAGGACATCTTGACCATCTCCAATGTCACCCTGTTCAGATGATAAACTACAAAGTCTGAATCACATGAGGAGAAATATGGCTGTTTGAAGGGAGGACACAAAACATAAAATAAGAAAAATTAAGGATACTATTTTTAATCAAAATCACGGCATTCCTATATCAAACGCACACACATACAGCCCCATTTTCAATAATTTCATAAACTGTTAGTGAAAAATAAATTATTGTTCTCCTCATTTCAAGAATATCCTAACAATCATTCCTCTTGATGTCAAACATTCCGATCCAAACAACGTTGTTAGCCAACATAAATTTCGTTCTCCACATTATGATTGACACATGATTAGACATTTTTTTAACAAACTTCAATATAAATTTCATGGCGTTCCACCTAAAAGATACCATCAATTTCTCAATACAGCCAGTTTCAGTGAAAATAATGTCAAACAAATCATGCACTGGAAGTAAGCACAAATTGAAGTTATGTTAAAAAAAAAAAAAAAAAAAAAAAAACGCACTGCTATGAACATGATTCTCAAAGTTTACAATTACTTTATTCGAAACTATGCTATTATTGGTTTCTGAATTCTTCGAACTGTTTTAGCAATTAATTCATAATTTATTTCACCTTGACCATTGCAATGTGCTCATTTCCGTCTACCAACGATCTATAGCAATGGGCTGTGAATGACCCCCACATTGTTGGTAATCTTGCAGCAGCAACATGTTCAGCTAATCTATCTCTTTTCCGGCGATACCTGTAAATTTATGCATCTAATGTGAAGTGAAATCATTGCTCACTCATACAATATAAGAAGCTTCTCAATATACAAGTTAGAATTCATCAAACAACTGCTTTTTTGACCATCTAGATGTTTTATCATTATTTCCTAGTGATAATGCCGAGAATGCACTTCAAATTTTGCCTCAATTAACAGTCAATTGACATTTAGATATGGGTTTTCAAACAACGTAAATACAAGAAAATATACATAAAAATAACGGCAATCACAAGCTCATTGACATGACTTTGACAAGAATCCTGGCTACCTATAACCAAATGCTACAGTTAGACATCGGGCAAGAGAGGAACACATAAACTAATCTAACACCAGCATACACATAAAAAATTGAGAGAAACAACTCTTCAGAACCCAAACCATTGATCTGCATGATATTGACGAGGGGAATAACAACCACAAGCTTAAAGCATGAAGTGAACTTGAGACATGAATAGACCAAAACAGCTCATGCTTCTCTCCTTTTTGCTAGGTAAAACGATAGCCCAACAGCCTCCCATAAGACTCTTTTTCCCACCCCACCCAGGGTTCCATGTTTATTTATTTATCCACTCCCAAAAAGGGGAGACGCCGCTTGGAAAACATCTTGGCCAAAACAGCCAATACTCAAGAAGTGGAAGTTGCAGCTAAAATTTGGATTTGACTCCTAAGAAATATTTGCATTTGGATTTCTGGGAAGAGAATACTTACTTGATTAGATCAGCAATAGATACAATTTTCAAATTTTCCTGCTGTGCAAACTCACGAAGCTTAGGTAATCTTGCGATGGAGCCATCATCATTTACTACCTCACAAAGAACTGCCACAGGTTCCATTCCAGCTAACATAGCAAGGTCAACAGAAGCCTCCGGATGACCAGCTCTTTTCAGGACACCACCCTTCCTGTACTTCAATGGGAAAATGTGTCCTGGCCTGTTGAAATCTTCAGGTTTTGAATCTCTAGATGCAAGAGCCAAAACTGTCGTTGCCCTGTCACGTGCTGACACGCCTGTAGCCTTCCCATGCTTTGCATCCTGTAACGACATCTCTTAATTACCATCCATTACAGGGTAAGAGAAAAGCCAATCAGATTTCATGACACAAATAACTAAGCCGATCGAAGGCTTTTAGGATGTCAAGAGTTGAAGAAAACAATAGTGTTCTTCTAAAGTATGAAAGAAAGTGGGAATTATTGATCATTTTTTTATAAAATTCATTTCCAGTAACACTTCACAAATCAAGACCTCTACTGACTGGGGACAAGTAACAATCTAAAGTGTCTTATTCTCCAAAGGGCCGTATCTTAAGTACATAAATCTCTAAGAAACCAAAGTAGAATTGACAATAAATTCATAGGATAAGAAATAGAAAGTTCAAATTTTCCCTACCCGAAGGAACCAGTACCGGTCAATTATCTTCAAATAAGTTTTGAGAAAAATTTCATTAATTGAAAAACAGATGTAGGGGAATATAAGTACATACCACAGTTATAGTGTACGCAGTCCGAGGCTTCTCTTCACTTTCCCTGTCACTCACCATCAAAGGAAGTTGCAAGCGCTCCAAATCTTCCTCTTTCATGCTCACACAAACAATCCCAGTGCCATACTTCACAATAAATGCCATAGCCTCAGGCGTTGCCTTTTCTGCTGCCAGTATAAGATCACCCTCATTCTCTCTGTCCTCATCGTCCACCACCACTACGATCTGGAGTTCAGTTCCAATCATGACATAGACATTTACGGACGAAAAATTAAAATGAATTCGATAATGTAATACAGAAAGCATACTGACCTTTCCTTGGCGAATGTCCTCAATCACTTCTGGAATAGATGCAAAGCCTGCTGTGGGTTGGTCCAAGTCAAATTCATCATCTTCGATGGGGAAAGAAGTGCTTATAGGCGCAGTATCAGCTGCAAGCGCCCCATCCGCTACCGCATCGGGCAGCAATTGAATGCCAACTGATTCCTCACCAATCAGAGTCTCGCTCAAAGCAACATCACCAGGATAAGACAAAGTTTCACCTCCGCCAGGTATCACTGCAGCTTTTGCTGCAACAACACCCCTCCATTGGAGGTTAATTTACTACTCAACAAATCCGCAGTTAGATCAGATGAAAAACCAATTTGCAAAGAGGGGTTTGCCTGAAGCAGCAAATTGGATGAGTTTGAGTTTCTGGAAACTCTGCATCAAATAAGGCCAGTTAGATTTTAACCATGAGAATTAGCTTGGACAAAAGCATCAATCTTGGTACATTAGCAAAAGCTACTTAAACTCAGCGCAGCATCCACTCTCTAGAAGTCGAAACTAACAATGAAGGCACAAAAGATCAATCATTTCAAACGACTAGTTAGCAGCATTCGATACTTGGAGAAGCATCACTTCGAAAAGCACATCATGATTTGATTACTTATGGACAGGAGCCAACATCTCCAATTACGTTCTTTTGAGACAAAGACCAACTCATCCCTTGTTAAGTCAAGCAGAGGAAGAGGACAAAATTAAGTCAAGCTAAGTGGGTTCGATTGTGTATTACTTTCCAGGCTCCCAAGGATGGAGTAAGCACAAAGCTAGCGACAAACACAAAATCTCGTCCACCATTTCCGAGCTGCCTCCGAGTTCTAGTGAATTGAGAAATTGACGAGAGCAATATTTTGATGTGCCCAATTAAGTGAGAACGGCACCAACCCATTGCGATAAAAATTGTTTTGATGCGTACCCTTAAGCATATTAAAATCAAGAAAAAAATGAGAAATAATTCAATTGCGAAAATAATATGTTCATATTAAAATGTAATCGAAGTGGAGATTGAGTTTTGTCCGCCAAATTAAGCTGTCTAAATCTAAGAGATTTCTAATCTTCCGAGTGACACAATCCGTCAATTCCAACTAGAGAGAAGCAAGTTTAGACGTGTAGTTTACATGAAAATAGTCCGAGTCGTTTCAAGTAATAAATGGTCAACCCAAAGCAAAGAAAAGCAGTAAGCGAGGTGACGAAATACAATGCTCTGGCGGCTTTGGCGTGCCAGAAGCATCCGTTTGATTATACGTGAATAAATAAATCGGTACTTTTATGATATGTCGGACCTACGGTTTGATATCACGACGTGCCGTTGTAATCGAATAAAAAAGCATGGTATATACCGTAAAATGATTTCGCGATTTTACTGTGGTTCGTCACGAACAGATACGGAAAAATATTTTAAGAAAAGAAAATACACGGTATAATGTTGTTCGCTTGGAAATTCCAAACGGACATAACTAAGAGAAAAGCCCAAGTCTGTCCTCGAAGCACCCTTTCGCGGACTTTGTACCTTTTTCTTTCCTTTCCTTCAAAAACGTTTTTCATCTACTCAGAAGCAAAATCAGTCACAACGGTCGTGTCCTACGGTGAACTTCAATGATTTTGCCATGCTATGTCATTCACATATTTAATAGCATCATAGATAAGGTGGCACCGCTTTGTCAACCACTGGGTATGCGGTGAAGCGATCGGGGCGAATTTGTATCAGGACGAAACCGGTTAGTCCATAAATTCTTGAAAACTATAGATCCAAGAGACTGCACCAAGTCAATTAGAAAGAAGGGGAAAACTCGGGTTTCCCAATATTTTAAGTTTCTTCCGCATTAAATGGGAGCTACCGATAACAAAAAAGTGGAGAGAAAAATGAAGACCTGAAAAACACTAGAACAACTTCGCTTAACATCTCGAAATGAGGGACATAAAAGACTATGCAACGACATATGTAAATTTTAAGTGTGAAGTATGAGAGTGTTTACTCGGTATCTTGGTGGGAGTCCATATCAGCAAATGCAGCAAGCAAAATTGACTCGATCTACTCTAGAGTTAGACTCTTTAATTGCAAATGGAAGTTTAGGGGGTTTGGTACGACAAAAAGTCCTTCCAATAGGCCTTAAATACAAGAAAATAAAGGCCTTGTTTTGGCAATGAGATGATTTTAAGGGCATCCTGCAAATATTGTTGAAGGGGAAATCTCTTTCGATATGCTTTCCCTTTTCAACATTGTCATTTATGTGATAAGAATCCATAGAAAAGGCAAATACCTTATGACACGCATCCGGCTCCCCTATTGATAAAGTCAATAAAAATTAATAGTTATTTTGCATTTGGAAAGTTGGAGTCAATAGCCTTCTATATATATTGAAAGGGGAAGGATAAGCTTTTGGTCACATATAAGGCAATTAACATATATGGGCCAACAATATCTAGGGTGCTAGTTAATCACTTACTGTAGTTAACTATGGTAGGTCTAGGTTACACGTAAGAAAAAATTATCTTGCACTTGGCAAACTCCATCGTTTCATTCTTCTTTGGAGATTACTTTGAAAGGGATTTTTTTTTGGATTTTTTTTCCAAATTTAGTATAGTCAATTGTATATATATATATATCACGCACTTGAATCTTACGGATTACGTGCAACTACTTCGAGTTAGCACTACCACACAAGCCTAAAAGTTTGCAATTAGCTCGTGACACTTACATGCAAATTACATGCAACTGCTTTAAATTAAGACCACCTACACAAGTATAAAGCTTGTGATTGGTTCATGAGGCTTATAAAGTGCATAAAAAATGTGGGGCAGTGCCTGCGACACTAGAGAGCTTTATAGTTTAAGTTCATACTTTCTTGGTAGTTTGGGTTTGAACTCATGAATAGTTATTGTGGATGGGTGTGCGTGTGTGTAGTCCCTACTTGGATATATATTTTCTTTTTCTTATTTCATTAGTAATTTAAATTTGGGCTCATGAATAGCTACTAGATATATATATATATATATATATATATATATATATATATATTCTTTCTTTTATAATTCAAGGATGCAATAGAGAAGTGCAAGGTGCTAATTATTGTAGAATTCTCGGATGGATGTAGCTCTAGTTTAAGGATAAACTAAGATAAATCATTGTGTCTCAAATTCTTTTTTCTCGCTTTGACTCTTTTTTTTCTTTGTGCTTGTTTAGCGAATCCTAATATCTTATGTCAGAACTTGGTTTGATGTCAAAATTTTCTTGGTGGAGAGAGATCCAAAAATATATATTCGAATTTGGGGAAGATATCATCGTGAGATCAATAATGGATTGTAGTGGAGAAATTCAAAGAAAAGGGTTTCAAGTTATGAAAATTGAAGATGAAAGCTCTGCTCGTGGATAAAGACATGTGGCACATGATCGAAGGTGATAACGCTTGAGGAGAATACCAAGGGAAAGCTGAAGAAGGACGAGTCGAAGGAATCCATGTCCACTGAATCGAAGGAGTGGAACATTAGTGATTGGAGGGCATAAGGCCCAATCTGGCTATGCTTTGCTGATAATGTCCTAGTGAACATGACCTCTGAGAAGATAGCGAAGAATCTCTGGACAAAGTTGGAAAATCTTTATTAGAGTAAGTCGCTTGTGGGGAAAGGTACACCCCAAGTGCCAAAACTTAGTACAGAGAGATACTTAAGTGCCAAAAATTAGGAAAGTGACACTTAAGTGCCACTTTTTTTTAAAAGTGAAATACTTAAGTGTCATCTCCGGCGAATCCTATCAAAAATCCTACGTTGCAATTTTTTATTATTTTTCTTGCCTATGTGGCTCGCCGGAGAGCGACTCAAAAAAGAAATGCAAAAACGACGCCGTTTTGGCGCAAATTCAAATTTTAATATAAAAATTAATTTAATTTAATTATAAAATTAATTAATTAAAAAAAAAAAAAAAAAAAAAAAAAAAAAAGGGAGGGAGGAGGATTGCGGCTGAGGATTGAGCCATTGCCGCCACTACCTCCTTGCCATCACCAGGAAGGGCCGGCAACGATGGGGGAGTGTCGGTTGGGGTCACTGGACCCTTGCCGGGCCGACGACCCCTTGGCCCGGCCAGGGCGAGGGCTCGCGGGCCCTCACCGCTGGTCCATCGGGGTCGCCGGCCCCTAGCCGGGGCCCGATGGCTCGGCTGACGCTCCCCCACCATCGCTGGCCCTTCCCGACGACGGCGAGCTCGGCCCTCGCCGCGTCCCTCCTCCCTCCCCACCTTCTTCTTTTTAAAAAAAAAAAATTAAAATGTTTTAAATAAATTTAGTTTTGAATTTAATTTAATTAACTTTTATATTAATTATTTACCACGTCACAAACAAAACTATGTCATTTTTGCATTTGTTTAGCCACATCAGTGTGCAAAACGATATCGTTTTACACTTACCTCGCCAGAAAATCGCCACATCAGCATTTTGGCCAGATTGACACTTAAGTGATCCACTTTTGCTCCGATTTTAGTACTTAAGTGTCACTTTCCTAATTTTTGGCACTTAAGTGCCCTTTCGTGCCAAGTTTTGGCATTCCAAGTGTCCGGCACTTATCACTTGTGAATAGGTTGTTTTTGCAGAAGCGATTATACAACCTTCGGATAAGCGAAATCAATTCTTTTTATGCACACTTAAACAAGTTCAATACTATTTATGGGCAACTATGTTGCAAATGAGCAATTCCCTTCTTTAGCTCGGCATGCAAAGTTACACCCACTTAAACCCCATCAAAGTTAATTAATTATTTGATCATTGGCCAATCCTTGAAAGAATTTTTATGCCTAATACCTAAATCGACCCAATTGTTGGTCAAGTCTTTGGTGAATATCAAGTGGCAATGGTCATACTGATTACTTATTAATGCAAGCATAATATATAAGAGATACCACACAAACTAGATAGATAAATAAGCATGTCATACTCAAACATTCAAAACAAAATCTTCCATGTCACTTTGTAAATTAGCTCTATTGGTTTTGGTATTTTGTATCTTTAAAGCGACATGAAAGTCTTAGCATCTTGGACATTATTCTTGATATACTTTCGATCAACTAACACATCGCCCTGCTTTTAATGCGTTCGATTCCAAAGGTTTTCTTCTTAACGAACTTCCTAGAGCATTCACTTGTTCATCAACCTTTCTTCCTCGTAATGTAAGCTGAGCTAGCAATTGTCACCCGTTAACATCTATAGAGAAGATGAATAGCTTCCCAAAGCTAGTCGTTATCCCTGAAACGAATGTCTTCTCCAATTAAATGCTTCATTTACTAAAGTTGGCTCCCACAGAACTAGGTCAGATTCAGATGTTACAACCTATTACTCAACTTGTGTTCAAGGGATGACTTCTTGTCGCCGGAGAGAAGACGAAGAGAACTGGCGAAGTTTTGCATTGGAGACACCTCATTTCTTCAAGATCATGCTCTCTCAAACACTTCAAACTGGAAGGCTTTTAAGTTCTTTTCTTAAAAATTCTTTTTGACCTACCAAGGCTCGGAAGGTTGAAGCGTACTACAGACTCGCCGTTTCTTTGTTGTTAATGCTAAATATATCAAGCGCTGCTTGTTTACTGTTTATGATGACTTTATATGTTATGAAACTAGGGTATTCCAAAGAGGTTTGTGAGAAAGTATGGCAAGACTCTTCCCGAAACGTTGCATTTGAGGGTTCCAAACGGTGGAAGTTGGAGGGTGGAGTTGGAAAAATGGGATGATTTGGTTTGGTTATCAATGGGATGGAAGGAATTAATGGAGCATTAATCTATTTGTGAGGGCCACTTTTTAGTCTTGAAATACGTAGAGGACTCTCACTTGCTCATATTTGACAAAAGTGTTCTGGAGATAGGTTATCCGCTAATGAATGTTGATAGCAGGAAATCGAACCTTGACACTGTCGAATTTGTTCCGCCTAAAATGGGGGATGTTGATGATCACTGTAATCTCTCAGTCGGACCTCAAAGTCTAGATGGTTTCTCGTTGAAGAGAAGAGAAGGATGAATTGAATCTGAAACCATATCATCATAAACCTCTCAAGGTGATGAAATCCGATTCCGTTAGTTTTGTCGTAGATGCTACTATTTCCCATGCAATTGGACTCGTATCGGGTTCCAAATCGAAAGGCTTCTGAATTGATCAAGGAGCAAAGTTTCAACAACAAGATTCAGAAGGTGTATGAATCATAGCCTATTAATAATGCATATTGTGACGTCCCGAATTTCACATAGCCATATTATTGACGAGCGGATTTAATTAGTTCACACATTCCTATTAATTATTTAAGGAAACTTAGGGATGGCGACTCTAATCTATGTCATGTGTGAATATTATAAGTACCTAAGATATACAAAATAGGAGACGATTGGAACTTTAATGTGTACGCTTGCATGGCCAGCCACCATAGGTCTATTTTGCATGAAATAAGGTTGATTTTTCTTGATCTTAATCATTGCTTACTGCCCCTTCAACCAATAGAATTGCATGCAAGATGTAAGAAGCTCGTTAAACACACATTAAGTGTGCGTGATGATTTGATATTAGACGCATCGTAGGAATTGAGTGTTTGTTGGATCGATTGGTTTATAAGCTAGTTATTTCCCTTGTTGAGCATGCGCTCACTCCTATTGTTTTTACAGATCATTAGCCATGCCTTCAATCCCAGCGTCCCCATCTCTCGTTACGCTACACCTATAGACTTTACTGGCAATTTATATGAGTTTACGAATCCTAACTTTCCTTTGGTGATGTTTGCGAAGTACATCGCCACACTTATGGTGGATGTAGGATCTCCAGAGGGTCACGTATCATATCGTTTTGTATCAATCTTTGCACTGGTGGATGGACGACTAGTGGGACTGATCCCGTACCTATCGACGGGAACGGTGATGAGGGTGGTGACGACAAGGAGTACTAGCGAGGGGACGGCCTAACATGTCGAGGAAACCATTTTTAATTAACAGAGTCTTTAACTTTTGAGTTAATACCTTAAAAAATCTCAAACTGGTACACTTGTGACAAATTTACCCCAAATTATTTTTTTGACCTCAAAAAATCCCAAATTGGTATACCTTTGACAAATTTACCCCAAACTGGTATACTTGTGACAAATTTACCCTCTGTTAGTTTTTGTTAAATTTTACAGTTAAATTATTAAATTAGCGGAGGGTATATTTGTCACAAATTAACTAGTTTGAGATTTTTTGAGGTCAAATAAATTAGTTTGGGGGTAAATTTGTCATAAATGTACAAGTTTATGATTTTTTATGATTAGTCGAGGTAAATTTGTTATAGGTATACCAGTTTGGGATTTTTCATTGTCAAAAAAATAGTTTGGGATAAATTTATCACATGTGTACCAGTCTAAGGTTTTTTAGGGTATTAATCCTTAACTTTTTGGCTTGGACTATAAATTTGGGTGGCGATGGATGGTGGCAGCCGTGTGGTGTACGTATAGTGGCGGTTAGGGAGTGGAGCATCTTTTTGATTCTCCCAGAATAGGTTTCTTTTGCAGCTATGGTCGTCCACCCGATATACGTAAGTACTTTTAAATGAAATGGATGTATGGTTTCCCTTTTCCTTTTAGTTAGTAACAATGTGTTCATTTATACAAATTCATGTTACAAATGTTTAAGATGACTAATATCTTCCGCTTGCACGATAATATAAAAGAGACTAAGTTGATCCTAGGAAGTGGCATACTAAGGCACCACACGTGCACTCTGTATCATTTTTCTTAAAGTCACTGCTATTGAAATAAACTCGCAAAACCAATGAATACTTACTGATTTAATAATGAGCATCACATAACTCTATTGTATCATTTACACACACTTGATTGTCTTTTTCTTCTTTTTGATGATAATACATCTCAAATTGATTGATCGATGAATCATTCAATTCTTTTAAAAGGGGCATACATTGACAATAAAAAATGACCAATTTTTTATTATTATCAATAAATGAAAAACCAAGTTGATAAACAGTTTGGTCAAAACAATCGACAACTCTCTAATATAGTCATCAACAGTAAACATCAGTTATCCATGAGAACCTTCACCTATTAAAGAAATCATCAACAGCCATTTTAGATTTTACTTAGTGTTAGAACTCAAAGGCAGTAATGATGAATTGAAGCTAGAACATAACCACTGAATGGTTATTTTTTAACATCTTATAGATAAGAGATCACTGTATAATTTTTTGTAACCGCGTATAGGATTAGGAAATTATTTATTTATTCAAATTTAGTAACCATTGTTGTAATGGCCGTATGTAACTGTCTATAGGTAGTTATAAATATCACGGGTGTATTCATTGTAAACCCCCTCAATCAATCAAAGTCAATGTTTTTTTCTTTTTATATTTGCTTTCTTACAATTTATCCTTCCCTGCATTGACATAACTGGCCACAATTGCCTCTCGTACCTTTGAATTTCTTGTCATTTACTTTCCTTTCCAAAATCAATAAAAGACCTTTGTAACATTTGTCGATTCATATTAATTCATTTATATTCTCAGAGGATATTTTATCATTTTTTCGTGAAACAACGATGCTTTCTAGTGATCAATACACAAGAAGATTCGGATTAAAGTCTGGCAATCACTTAACTGAATTAATAAGCATGAATTTTAAAAGCCGGCATTGACATTGAAGGAGGACGTTCCATGAGAGGACAAGACTTTCACCTTTTCAACTTACACAACAATGAACGAAATTGAACAAAGGAATCATGAATGTTAGACTCACGGCCAAGGAATGCCCAAAGGCTAAAGTTCTTCGGTTTGCAGCGAGGAAAGTACACCGAGAGTACCAAAACTTGGCACGAGTTTGCCGGAAATCTAACGTGGCATAATTTTTAATAATAAAACTAGTCAATATGATTCACCACAATCTCCACTCAACAATCATTGTCTAAAACGACGTTGTCTTCCAATTTCACTTAAGTGACGGTCATGGTTAAAAAATGATTACTTAAGTATCAAGTTATGGTATAAGTAATCATTTAAGTGTCACTCGTGATTAAAAATGACACTTAAGTGAAAGTGATCACTTAAGTGTCAAAAATGAAATCATTTAGCGTATTCTTTGTGTCTATGTGAATGATTTTTTTCGTCAATAAAAAATCTTGCCCGGAAAAACACGGTGTTCGCACCCCGTTTGCAGCAAGTAGCCAATGTCTAATTTCCATTTCTTAGTCATAGGAATTACTAGTAAGACCTTCCTAGCAATAATATTGTTCAATGCCTAGATTAATTCAGAGGAAATAATAAGTTGACTTCCTCAAACGTAATGAATGCCGATCTGAGTTTCAGTGAATTTTCTCTGCTTTTACCCGAATCATCTCTAACGCCTAGAGGTTATGTTTGGTCTCACGGCATAGTCTGCCGAGATCCGCCAAGCCACGGGTGCAAAAGAGCAGGCCAAGACAAGCAAATCCCTTCTATAGCTCAGCACGCAAAGCTAATTAATTACTTAGACCCCATCAAAGTTAATTAATTATTTGATCATGGGCAAGTCTCTGCAAAAGTTTTTATGCCTAATGCCCTCATCGACCCACTCGTTGGTCAAGTCTTTGGGCTGAACATCAAGTGGCAATGGTCATACTAATTACTTATTAATGCAAGCATAATATATCAGAGATACCACAGGGACTCGATACATAAAAAATGTGTCATACTAAAAAATTCAATAAAAATCTTACACGTCACTCTGTAAATTAATTCCATTGATATCGGTCTTTGTAACTCTGAAGCGGCGCACAAATGTTAGCATCTGTGACATTATTCTGGGCATAATTTCCATCGACTAATGCATGATCCTGCTTTTAATGCGTTTGATTCCCAAGGAGTTCTTCTTAAAGAGCTTCCCAGAGCATTCACTTGTTCATCAACCTTTCTTCATTGTACTGTATGCTAAGCTAGCAGTTCGTCACCCGTTGACTTCTATAGAGAAGATGAACAGCTGCCTAAAGCTATCTGTTATCCCAGAAAGGAATGTCTTCTCCAATTAAATGCTTCATCAATAAAACTGGCTCCCATAGAACTAGGTTAGATTCATACGTTACAACTCAGTACTCAACTTGTGTTCGAGGAATGACTTCTTGTCGCTCGAGAGAAGATGAAGAAAACCGGCAAAGTTTTGCGCCGGAGACACCTCATTTCATCAAGATCATACCATCTCACACACTTAATTTTGGAAGGCTTGTAAATTCTTTTCTTAAAAATTCTTTTCGACCTACCAAGGCTTGGAAGGTTGAAGCGTACTACAAACTTAATGTTAGAATATATCAGGCACTGCTTGTTTATTGTTTGTGACGACTTTAAATATTATGAAACTAGGGCATTCCAAAGTGGTTTGTGAGAAAGTATGGCAAGAATCTTCCCAGAACGGTGTGTTTGAGGGTTCCAAACGGTGGAAGTCGGAGGGTGGAGTTGGAAAAATGGGATGATATGGTTATTTATCAAAGGGATGGAAGGAATTTTGGAGCACTACTCTACTTGTGAGGGCCACTTTTTAGTCTTCAAATACGTAGAGGACTCAGATTTTCACTTACTCATATTTGACAATAGCGCTTCGGTGATAGATTATCTGCCAATGAACGTTGACAGCTAGAATGGGAGACGCTGATGATCAGTGTAATCTCTCAATCGGACTTCAAAATCTAGATGGTTTCTCACTGAAGAGAAAAGAGAAAAATGAATTGCATCTAAAACCATATCATCACAAGCCTTGCAAGGTGATGAAATCTGATCCCTTAGTTATGTCGATGATGCTACTACTTCCCATGCAATTGGACTAGCATCAGGTTCCAAATCGAAAGGCTTTCGAACTGATCAAAGAGCAAAGCTTTTGCAACATGATTCAGAAGGTGTGCGAATCTTACCTATTAGTAATGCATGTGCTTGGTGTCATTTTTTCTTATGCTCTCTGCCTAACCAATTCAAATAGGATTGAAAATTCAAAATGCAAGGTGAGCCTTGCCATGCCGGCTTTCCCATAGTTCTAAACGTTTGCGGGTAATTACAGCTCTTGAAGCAGCCAACAAGGACGAGCTGCAATATCCTTCCTTCACAGTAGTTATCCAATACATAATCTATTGAAGCAAAATGTGGTAGGAAAAGATAGAGATAATAGTTCCTATGTGCAAAACTTGAAAAGGAATGAAATCGACTACCTTCTCGTAAGGTACCACTGTATTCCTACATGATTTTGGTTTGCCTATTAGATTATACATGTGTTCTGGTTAACGTTACTTGTGTTAGTCATCAGACCTTTTATGTTCTTACTCATTGATCATTTGCTGATCAAAAATCAACTCTGTGGACTGTCCCAGGCAGGGTTTTAAAGGGATGCATCAATGGAAGAATGAAAACTGCAACTCTTAAATATTCAAATGGATCATGGCCAGTGAAGCTACTGTACCACCCACAGCATGGCTCAGGAAAGCTCTCCACCGGTTGGGGCACATTTCAGAGAGGAACTTCTCGAGAGGAAGGAGATGTCTGTGTGTTTGAGCTTGTTAGAACTTATAAGATTGAAAGGGGCGCATTTCAGAGAGGAACTTCTGTAGAGGAAGGAGATGTCTGTGTGTTCGAGCTCGTTAGAATTGGTAAGATTGAAATGGTAAGATTGAAAGGGGGTGCATTTCAGAGAGGAACTTCTCTAGAGGAAGGAGATGTCTGTGTTCGAGCTTGTTAGAATTGATAAGATTGAACTCAAAGTCTCCCTTTTCAGGAGGAATATCAAGATATAGGCGTAAACTTTGGCATGTCTACAGAAAAATCTCTGCTTCCCTATGTTTTGATTAGTTAATCAGATCAAGAAAGTAAACATTTCTGCTGCAAGTAATTATATGGTGATGTATTTCCTGATGTTTTTTTGGAGACTAGTGAACATTACAAAGGGAAACTGCATCTTCCAAAATTCCAGGTACACAAGTCTTTATACGTAGCATGGAGAGTTGATCTAACAGGGACTTTAGTATATTCCTTTAAGTGATAAATGTCACCAATGAGATGGTCACAGAAAAGGAAAGAACGTCCTCCACCAGCTCTGCTTTCATGATATATGCAATGGTCTCTATAGATCAATGCAGACAGATTCAAGGAAAGTAGAATTAAAGGATAAATCTTGCCAGCCATCAATAACAAAAAAGGAAGTTCCAATAAGAGGCTGGTCTTCCACCTTCTCGCCGTACAAAATGGATGAATTGACATCAATAGAACAACAATGAACCTTACAATAATTATGAAACTGAAATCACCATAAAATTTCCAGAACTCATGGTCAGCCGGCATCTGAATGTTCTTGACCTTAGGGCTTAAAAAATAAAGTAATAACACTATCCGTCAGTGAATTTGCTTGTATCCCCCCAAATAAACCATTAGCAGTCGAATGATCCAGCAGTTGCTATGAGTCAGACACAACCGGATCAGAAGAAACAGTACTGCTTGGCTTGCTGTTTTTGCTTATGAGATTGCTAAAGCGGCCTTTGACTTCCGCACCATAGATGTGCCCCATCTTGGACCGTTTCGTTTCCAAGTATCTCTTGTTCTCGTTTGTTATTGGAGTTACTAGAGGGACTCTCCCAGCAACAGTCAAGCCATAACCTTTAAGCCCCACGTACTTTGATGGGTTGTTCGTCATCAGCTTCATCGTCCTGACTCCCAGGTCACGCAACATCTGCAGTTAGTCAATATGTCAAGCATCAACACAAAGGCGTCAAGTGATGAAGAGTTTGATGGTGGCGTGATTCTTTGTATTAATCAAATCTCATCTTTCTGAGATGAGAATTTGAAGCTCTGCTTTAGTCACCAGCTTCCTCTAGTCAGTCCTACATATGATGTACATACAATATTTGAAACAGTCACTAAAATTCAACTACCTTTAATGTCAGATTAACGATATTAATTTATTAATCTTCTTGATTCCATGAAGCATAATGACAATGACCATGAACCAACCTCATTCAGAAGCTAAATTATGCAGGACCTTTCACAATAGTTTCTCACTTAAGTAAGAAGTACCTGAGCACCAATTCCGTACTCTCTAGAGTCAACGGGCAATCCGAGCTCCACATTTGCTTCCACAGTGTCACGCCCATCGTCCTGCAGGTTATAGGCACGTAGTTTGTGCCCCAAACCTATGCCTCTTCCTTCATGCCCTCGGAGGTACACCAGCACACCCCTACCAGCCGCTTCTATCTGCCGCATCGCAAGTGCAAGCTGGTTGCCACAGTCGCATCTAGCAGATCCAAAAATGTCTCCTGTGAGGCATTCCGAGTGTACCCTCACGAGGACATCTTGACCATCTCCAATTTCACCCTGCTTAGACGATAAACTACAAAGTATAAATCACATGAAGGGACATATGGCTGTCTGAAGGAAGGACATAAAACATAAAATCAGAAAAACTAAGGACACTATCTTTAATCAAAATTTTGGCATTCCTATATCAATTGCAGACATATACAGCCCCCATTCTATCATTTTATAAACTGTAAAAAGAAATTACTGTTCCCATCAGTTCACTAATATCCTAACAATCATTTCTCCAGTTGTCAAACATTCCTATCCAGACAACATCATTAGCCAAGATAAATTTGGTACTCCAAATAATGATTGTCACATGATTAGACTTTTTTCCTTTTTTTTTTTCACAAACTTCATTATAAATTTAATGGCGTTCCACCTAAAAGACACTATCAATTTCTCAGGACAGCCA
Organism: Eucalyptus cloeziana; assembly: GCA_014182715.1. NCBI lineage: Eukaryota > Viridiplantae > Streptophyta > Magnoliopsida > Myrtales > Myrtaceae > Eucalyptus > Eucalyptus cloeziana. The sequence goes on from CM024644.1 coordinate 3,302,196, forward strand.
GTTCCAGTAAAAATTCTGTCAAACAAAATCATGCACTGGAAGTACATAAGATGAAGCACAAATTGAAGTTATGTTGAAAAATGCACTGCTACAAACAAGATTCTCAAAGTTTACAATTAATCCATTCAAAACTCATGTTCCTTGGTTTCTGAATTCTTTGAACAGTTTTAGCAATTAATTCATAATTTATCTCACCTTGACCATTGCAATGTGCTCATTTCCATCTAATATCGATCTATAGCAATGGGCTATGAATGGCCCCCACATTGTTGGTAATCTTGCAGCAGCAGCATGTTCAACTAATTTATCTCTTTTCCGGCGGTACCTGTAAAATTATGCATCTAATGAGCGGTGACATCATTTCTCATGCACATGGTATAAGAAGCTTCTCAATATACAAGTCAGAATACAAGAGACAAGTACTTTTTTGACAATCTAGATGTTCTATCCTTATTTACTGGTGATAATGCTGAGAATGCCACCTCAAACTCTGCCCCAGTTAACAGTCAACTGACATTCAGACATGGGTTTTGAAACGAGGTAAATACAAGAAAATGTTTATAAAAATAACGGCAGTCACAGGCTCATTGACATGACTTTGACAAGAATCCTGGCTGGTTATAACCAAATGCTATAGGTAGACATCGGGCAAGAGAGGAACCCATATACTAATCCAACACTGCCATACACATAAAAATTTGAGAGAAACAACTGTTCAGAACCCAAAACCATTGATCTGCATGGTGTCAATGAGTGTAACAACAAACACAAGCTTAAAGCATAAAGTAAACTTGAGACATGAATAGACCAAAATAGCTCAAGCTTCTCTTCTTTTTGCTATGTAAAACGACAGCCCAAAAGCCTCCCATAAGAGACTCTTTTTCCCACCCCACCCAGGTTTCCAAGATTTCAACTCTTAATTCATCCACTCCCAAAAAGGGGAGATGCCGCTTGGACAACTTTAGAAGTGAAAGTTGCATCTGAAATTTGGATTCAACTCCTAAGACATATTTGCATTCACATGGCCGGGAAGAGAATAATTACCTGATTAGATCAGCAATAGATACAATTTTCAAGTTCTCCCGCTGTGCAAACTCACGAAGCTTAGGTAATCTTGCCATGGAGCCATCATCATCCACTACCTCACAAAGAACTGCCACAGGTTCCATTCCAGCTAACATAGCAAGGTCAACAGAAGCCTCTGTATGCCCAGCTCTTTTCAGGACACCACCCTCCCTGTACTTCAATGGGAAAATGTGTCCTGGCCTGTTGAAATCTCCAGGTTTTGAATCTTTAGATGCAAGAGCCAAAACTGTCGTTGCTCGGTCACGTGCTGATACGCCGGTAGTTGTCCCATGCTTTGCATCCTATAAAAATATCTCTTAATTACCATCCATTACAAGATAGGAGAAGAGCCAATCAGATGTCCTGACACAGATAACTAAGCTGATTGAAGGCTCTTAGGACATCAAGAGTTTAAGAAAACAATATTGTTCCACCAATGTGTGAAAGAAAGTGCAAATTATTCATCACTTTTTTATAATATTCATTGCCAAGAATATTTCACAAATCAAGACCTCTACTGATTGGGGACAAGTAACAATCTGAAGTGTCTTATTCTCCAAAGAGCCATTTCTTAAGTACATAAACCTCTAAGAAACCAAAGCAGAATAACAACAAATACATGTGACAAGAAACAGAAAATTCAAATTATTCCTACCTGAAGGAACCAGTACCAGTCAATTATCTTCAAATAAGTTTTGAGAAAAGATTCATGGATTGAAAAATAGATAAAAGCACGTACCACAGTCACAGTGTACGCAGTCCGAAGCTTCTCTTCATTCTCCCTGTCATTCACCATCAAAGGAAGTTGCAAGCGCTCCAAATCTTCCTCCTTCATGCTCACACAAACAATCCCAGTGCCATACTTCACAATAAATGCCATAGCCTCAGGTGTTGCCATTTCTGCTGCCATTATAAGATCACCCTCATTCTCTCTGTCCTCATCGTCTACCACCACCACCATCTGGAATTCAGTTCCAACCATGACATAGATATTTATGGATGAAAAATTAAAATGAACTTGATAATGTAATACAGAAAGCATACCAACCTTTCCTTGGCGGATGTCCTCAATCGCTTCTGGAATAGATGCAAAGCCTGCTGTGGGTCGGTCCAAGTCAAATTCATCATCTTCAGTGGGGAAAGAAGCACTTATAGGCGCTGTATCAGCTGCAAGCGCCCCAAAGGCTATTGCATCTGGCTGAAATTGAATGCCAACTGATTCCTCACCAATCAGAGTCTCGCTCAAAGCAACATCACCAGGATAAGACAAAGTTTCACCTCCGCCAGGTATCACTGCAGCTTTTGCTGCAACGACACCCCTTCCATTGGCGGATAATTTACTACCCAACAAATCCACGGTTAGATCAGATGAAAAACCAATTTGCAAAGAATGGTTTGCCTGAAGCAGCAAATTGGATGATTTTGAGTTTCTGGAAACTCTGCATGAAATAAGGCCAGTTAGATTTTAACCATGAGGATTAGCTTGGACAAAAGCATCAATCTCAGTACATTCACAAAAGCTAGTTAAACTCAGTGCAGCATCCACTCTATAGAAGTCAAAACTAACAATTTAGGAACCAAAGATCAATCATTTCAAACAACTAGTTAGGAGCATTCCATTCCAGGAGAAGCACCCCATATAGATGCCTACCAGAGATCGTCTTGTTCTCTTCCCAACTTCCTATATGACTGCTGATGTATCCATCAGTCGTAGGAATTAACAAGGAAAAAGGCAGGTTGACTTTGCAGAGTGAACACATGCCATCAACTTCACCGATCACTTCAAAAAGCACATCACGATTTGTTTCCTTATGGACAAGAGCCAACATCTCCAATAACGTTCTTTTTAGACAAAGACCAACTCATTCCTTGTTAAAAAAAAAAGAGGGCTTTTTTATCAAGTCAAGCAGACCAAGATGACAAAATGAAGTCAAGCTAAATGGGTTCGATTGTGTATTTACTTTCCAAACTCCCAAGGATGGACCAACCACAAAGCTAGTGACAAAACAGAAAATCACGTCCACCATTTCCCGAGCTGCCTCCGAATTCTAAATGATTGAGGAATTGACAAGAAAAAAAAATTCGATGTGCCCAATTAAGCGAGAACGTCACCAACCCATTACCCAAAAACCTTCAAAGCAACGCACCGACACAGGTTCGAAGCAAAGCAAACACCAAAAGCTCCAGAGACACTCTGGCCACCATCAACCACGAAAGCTACAACAACCGACGGAACACAAAGATCACAGAACTACAGGCAACGACAGAGAAGCATTGGACCAAACAGAGCCGCCCATTATCATCAAGATCACGATGCCCAGGAACCCAGGAGGGACGAGAACGTACTGCGACCGAGCGAGCGCCGTGGGGAGGGAGACAACGTTGACGGAAGCCATTGCCAAAGACGAATTCCGACCCTCCGACCGACCCAATTCGCGAGGCGGGTCTTTCTTGAATGGGTCTCTGCGGGGGTAGAGGAGGGGCTGCTGCTTTATATACCGTCAAGATTCGACGGAATATTCAAAATTGGGGGAGGAGGAAGTCGAATCAAATGCAAATTTGTCAACTGGGAAGCTCGAAGGAAGAAGAGAGAGAGAGAGAGGAGAGAGAAGGATCGGCAGAAAAGACGTGGAAGGAACCAGAGGAGCAGGCAAGCCCCACGCGCGGGTGGAAATTTCTGTGGGCCGGCTAACGCAAAGGCGCTTTTTCGGTTCATTTTCTTGTAATTGCAAAACGGACTTTGATAATAATTTCAGACGGAAATGCAGAAGGTTAAGGTTGAGGTCGGATTTATTAATAAAGCGTTTTTGCAAAAGCTGACCGCTTTTATGACAATACCTATGTTTATTTTTTCTTAATTATTCGATAGAAAGCTTTTCTGGGTATTGAAAATTTAATCGAGGGTGAAGTATGACGCTATCATAAATTCCATTCCAATCTTGATTGATTTTCGCATTCCTATAGAAGGTAGGGAGGAGTCACTTCTGCAATGTTGAGTGATGATATGTTTTCTTTAAGACGATGAAAGAATGTGGTTTTGATTATTCAAGCGGAAAGTTTCTAGCAATTAGCGGGAAAAGAAATGGATATGAAAAGAGAATAAGATGATTGTTTTATAGGTACATCGAAATTCATTTGGAGAAGATCTTGTCATCAAATATTAATGATGGAGTTCCATGCAGAATTGCCGGAATTTGTAAAAAGAAAAACATAAAAAAAAAAACATTTGAAATGAAAATTGCTACCATACATACCCTTAAGTATATTAAAATAGAGAAACATATGAGAAAATATTCAATCACAAAATGAACATATTCATACTAAAATGTAACCGAAGTTGAGATTAAGTTTGGTTGACCAAATTAAGTTGTCTATATCTAAGAGATTTATAGTATTCCTAATGACATGATCCATATTTTCCCATTTGAGAGATAGAAAAGTAGGATTAAAGGTGTACCCTATATGAGAATAGTCCTGAGTCATTTCAAGTAATGAATGGTTAATTCAAAGCAAAGAAAAGTAGATAGCAGCCTTGCAAAAACCAATGCCTTTGGCGTGCTAAAAGTGTCCGTTTGATTGTCATGCCAAAGATTGCACTTTAGTCGGTGCATCCGAGTTTGGTATTGACCCATCAAATCTCATTTTATTCCCTATGTTATTGGTGTGATTACCAAACACAAGATAAGATCAATTAATCTATAATAAGTGAGAGAGAAAAGGAATGGGATTAAAAGAAGTGACAAAATTAAGGGTAGAGATTTTTCATTTGCAAAATCATTTTTAGTGAAGAAAATGAGGTAATGTTTGAAATCACTATAAGCATATACATTTAGGAAAAGGGTGTATAACTATTGTAATTAAAAAGGCAGTTACAATGTACATACGGTGACCGAGGTCACTAAAGGAGATGCCTTTTATTATTTATATACAATAAAAATTCATTTTCTAAACTCGATACTTAGGGGGTTCATGACAAAATTTCTATTTCAAAAATAGTTTTTGAAACAGAAATAGATTTTTCTATTTCTATTTCTAAAAGAGTTTTTAAGCAAAAATAACCGTTTGATAACAACACAAAATTTCTACTCTAAAAATAGAAATTTTGAGAAGGGTGACAAAGGCAATGTCCTCACATGTGAAGAAATATTTAAATCAGTGATAATCGAATAAGAAAGGATTATAAAATACGTAAAATGATTTTTTGTGATTTTATGGCAGCACATCATAAATAAATATGGAAAATAATTCAAGAAAAGAAAAGCCACGGTGTATTGTCGGACGCTTGGAAATTGCAAATGGATAAAGAAGATGGAGGGACAGCATTGATTGGCCACCTCAGCACCCACCAACTCCCACTGAAAAGGACGTAACCAAGAGTAAAAGCCCAAGTTTGTCCTTGGAGCACCCTCTCGCTAACTTAGTAGAACCTCGAAAGCGTTTTTCATGGTAGTCAGAACCAAAATCAGTCACAACGGTCGTGTCCTACGATAGATTTTAATGATTTTCGCCATGCTATGTCATGTCATATGTTCAATAGCATCATAGACAAATGTTGCATCACTTTACCAACCACTAGGTATGTGGCGAAACGATCAAGGCGGAATTGTATCTGGATGAAATGAATTAGTCCATAAATTATTGAAAACTATAGATTTGAGAGGCTACATTGACTCAATTAAAAGGGGAAGGAGGGGGAGAGGGGACATTAGAGCTACCGAGGAGATTTGAAGAAATATTAAAACGACTCCGCTTAACATCTCAAAATGATTATCATAAAAGACCGTGCATCCTAGATAAGATTACATCTCTTTATCAATCACTAGGTATGCGGCAAAGCAGTTCTGGGGGGATTTGTATTGGGATGAAGTCCATCAGTCCATATATTTTTGAAAACTATAGATCCGAGACATTATACCAAATCAATCAAAAAAAAAAAAAGGGAGGAAAAATTCGCGTTTCTCAATAATTTAACTTTCTTTATGGACGAAATGGGAGCTACCAATAACTAAAAATAGAGAGAAAAATGAAGATCTGAAAAACACTAAAACAACTTCGCTTAACATTTGGAAATGATGGAGATAAAAAGACTATGCAATTTAAGTAAAATTTAAGTGTGAAGTATGAGAGTGGTTACTCGGTATATTGGTGGGAGTCCATATCAGCAAATGCAGCCAACAAAATTGACTTGGTCTGGTCTATAGTTAGGCTCTTTCACTTGCAAAAGGACGGTTTAGGGTTTGGTAAGGCAAAAAGTCCTTCCAACAGGGCCTTGAATACAAGAAAACAGGGGTCTTGTTTTGGCAATGAGATGATTTCAAGGGCACATTTGCAAATATGGTAATCTCTCTTTCGATTCTATGTGTTCCTTTTTCAACATTGCCATATACATGATAAGAATCCATAGAAAAGGAGACTCCCTTCATGATAAAGTTAGAAATTAATCTTGTCATTTACTAATTTGGAGTCAATAGCCTTCTATAAATTGAAAAGGGAAGGATAAGCTTTTGGTCACATAAAGGCTATTAACAAATATGGGGCAACAATACCTGGGATGCTAATTAATCACTTGCTATAGTTAACTATGGTAGGTCTAGGTTGCACGAGAAGGGTGATTCTACTGTGGGGAAAAAACTATCTTGCACTTAGCAAACTTTGTCGTTTCATTCTTCTTTTGAGATTACTTTAAAGGAGATGTTTGGTTTTTTTTTTCCAAATTTAGCAGACTTAATTACTAGGTAAAGTAATACAATAAGAGAAAAAAATATAAAAAATATCATCCACTTGAATTTCACATATCGCGTGCAACTGCTTTGAGTCAGACCTACACAAATATAAAGTCTGCAATTGGTTCATGGAAAAATATCACCCACTTGAATCTTACAAATTATGTGCAATTGCTTTGAGTTAGGTTTGTGATAAAAAAAAAAAAGATAAGATAAGTAATAAAATTCTTAAAGCTTACAATAAAAATACAATCGAATCTTAAAAATTTCAAAAAAATAGAATGAAGTCCAAAATTTTTCAAATTTGTGCAATCATGTTCCATTGTTAACTCCATCTGATTTAATTAATCAAAAGTGCTGACATAGATTTTGTTTTATTAATTTCTCTCTTCTACGCGGCGGTTAACATTGACTAAACTGTGCCCAAAGCAACACCCTTTTTCCCCAGATCACAACCTTGTTTGAATTATCCTTCTCTTTCGCCTTCTTCTCCTTGGCGTTAGCATTGGCGAGAGCTTGGATGAGACGCATGGAGGGTGAACTACAGCTTGAGCGCAGTATACTGTAGAGTGTAGTCTATCCAAGGGATGAAAGCTGCTGGCCCGGGTCGAAAACGCAGTTGTAGTGCAGGATGGAGTTGGGCTTGGGCTTGGGCTTTGGGCTTGGGTGTAGCAAAGGAAATCTGGGGCCCACGGGCATAGCAGCTGGAGCTTCTTCAAGCTTGCGGCCATGGCAGCTCTAACCCATGGAGCGAAAGAGATTTGGAGGTTATAGCCATGGCCCTCAAGCTTCGTTGAGCCCAGCCATGGCTGCTTGAGCTCATGACCATGGCAGCTCGAGCTCAGTTGTGGCAGCTGGAGCTCATGGCCAAGGTTGCTTGAGCTTGGTCGAGCTTGGCCATTTGACCATGGCAGTTGGAGCTTCTTTGAGCTCATTGCCATGACCACTCAAGTTTCGTCGAGCTCAATAAATCTAAAATCGAATGCATCGATTTCTTCAAATTCTCTTTCTTGCACTGTTGGAGCCCGAAAGTACTCATCAAATTCTGCTGAAAATCACAATCGAATCGGCCGATATCTCTCTATAGATGAAATTGTAGTCAAGCTTAGTAATTGCAAGAGCTCCAAACACAGCGCCTTCCTCGGTCAAATGCGACATGCCAAATCACCCACGTCACGTGCAAGTGAACCTCTGGAGAACCTAATCCGCAGACCGATGACCAACAAGGTCTTGTCTTATTTACAATATTTGCAAATTTCCAATAGAATTTGATGGAACTTTAGCACATTATTTTGCTAGAGTATACCCTCATTGACATTCCGTCCTCTTCTGTTGGCGATGAGGACCTAAATACACAAGAATAGTTAACAAAATGGACATGTTGGGCCTTGTACATAAGCAAAAGCCCACCTGAGCCCAATCCTCGGTCTTTTGGGCCTGCAAGAAACCTGGGTTTTGATCAGTCGTCCAAGCCCGATCTGATTAGAAAAGCCCGGCTCGTTGGACCTTGTCCGTACAATAATTTCTCCAATCGAGTAAAGAAGCGCACACACGTCTCGTTAATCGTTATCGATCAATGAATGCTTCGTGCGCGGAATGAAGTCATCGAATGTGACGGCATTTCGAGAGAAATTGATGAATGCTTCGTGCACGGAATGAAGTCATCGAATGTGACGGCAATTCGAGAGGTTTTCGGGAGGAATTTCTCTCGAATCGCCGTCTTCCGGAGAAGGAAGGAGTAGGAAATCAATCGTGGCACGGCTGATGACTTGGACATCAGGAGGATAGAGGATGGTTGTGTCGAGTTACCGATCACAACTTAGACTGAAGATCGCAGTCACGCGGCCTTGGACTGATGCACCATATCTATTGCAACATAAATTTCAGACAAGAAACGTAATCGTTAGGATTCAACACACAATCACACGAAAAATAGAGAATAGTAAAACAAGAAAGAGAATTTGAGACGTAAGATTTTATCTTGATTCACCCTCAAACTAATATTATGTCTAGCAGAGGATTTCACTATAATTAGCACTTGGTACCTATATATATTACATCCCTCATTTACAAGAGAAAGATGATGTATATCTAGTAATTATTCAAAGGCCAAAACCCAAATACAAATAAAATATAAACTCAAACTATTGAAGTCATTTGACAGCTCGGGAGCACTATCCCCGCGACCCTCAACAAGGCAACCCCCAATCCCTTGCCCGCTCATAGGGGAGTGAGGCCCTTTTGCCATCTGGTTAATGAGGAACACAAACCACACTCTAATTATAATTACTTATTTCTACTTATGATTCGTGACGGAAGCACATATAGAATTCGAGTTCATGATATTACGAGTTCACCGTGTGCCTCCCCTGGTCTCGGATGAACTCCATGAGCACGTCCGGGACCAGCTCCGTGGATTCACGAACACGGTCGGTACGCGATCTCCTATCCCGTTTTGCACCCATGGGCAAAGTTTGGTCACGGAAATAGACTATGTTTACGTGCCACTCAACTTGAGAGCCTTGTGTTTTTTGCATAGAAAAAGGTGGGAAATGGAAGTGGTGCGAATGTCGAGGCGAGTATCTATTTTAATATTTGCACTCCCAACGACCAAGGTGGCAAGCATGAGGAATGTCTATTGGGAATGCCGGGAACGACTTTAAGACGAATTGGGATTTTATAATTTCCTCAAATCCCATCATTAATTCGGACTCGAACTCGAATAACAATTATTTTATCCAATTAGTTGTTTGATAGTGTGGGGTCGATCCATCATGCCACTTGGAAAATATTATTCGAAGTCCAACAATTTGACCATTACAATTCAGGGTGATTGGTTCTCGATCCTTAGTGAGAGTCAGTCCCCGTTGAGGAATTGGGAATTGAACTAGTAGGACTGATTCCTATTTCTATTACAGGAACTATATTGATTGGTCATGGGACCAAACCAAACCAATCGGTTTGGTTTTGAGCGGTCCAATGAAACTAGCAAAAGATGATGGTTATGTGTTGGTGTCTGCTCCTTTGAAATTAAGCATTTGCTCTTTATTCATAAAAAGATCGAAATGCTTCAAAATTGCATGAACATCACACTTCACAAATAATACATGTAATCTTAACCAAAAGGCCAAGAAAGGCATGCTCTAGTAGGCGCGTGACTTGACTTCAATTGTGTCATATCGGACGACAGAAGTCTATGTCAACGATCTGCAGTTATTATTATCCAAACGACTATGTTAGTAAAATATAAAAATATTGAGGACTGAATTGACATAATTAGAAAGTTTATAATTAAATTACTATAAGTGAAATAGGTTTTAAATTTTTTTGTGGCTTATGGGGTCAATTGCAAAGTGTGGGCGGACAGCTAACCCAAACCGAAGACAACTACAAAACAAGCGAACATAGCAGTCTCATCGACTCCTAACTACTCAAAAGAAAATAAAGAAAGACACGAAAGAAGAAAAACGTGCACAACATGCACGCATTACATGTTATTACCTATATGCACTTTAGGCTTTTCTTTTTCCCCTCGAAAAAGTGTACTTCTCACCAACCAGGAAACGATCGCGGGTACAAGTCCCGTGGGCCCTTCTCGATTAGAAAAGCTAGTTTAACCGTGTCGAATGTTTGAGTGATTTACAATCCGTTTCTCTTCTTTTTGGGGTGTATAAGTCCTCTATCATCGATTAGGGATGAGCAATTTTAAATTTCATACAGATTTCAACTGAAATTCTGAACCTACCTATCGAAATAAATTCCTAATTTTTTAGAATTTAAAATCTATCTTACATATCCTTAAACTTGGAACCTATCATATTACACGGATTTAAAGTCCATCCAAAATTTATTTATATTATTAATTAAATAATTGCAGCGAATCATTAACTACATGAATAACAGTCTATTGACAACAGTTTATATTTAGACACGTGAATAATATGAAACGTTAATAAAATAAAAGTCTATAGAAATTTAGATTAATGATTCCGAATTATAAAATTACTATGAATACTATAGGAACGCACGGATACATAGACCATGCTAGATTCCAGGTTCTAAGTTCTATTGAATTAGAATTACCGGTCAAAATAGATTTTTTAATTTTTTAAACTTAAAACTTACCTACATATTTTAAGATTTGGAATTGAATAGATTTCCGTTGATTTAGTTCTTCAGGTTCTATTTTAGAACCATACTCACTCTTACTGTCAACCCTCTTTCGTCGATCGGGTCTCTCCTCGCGATAAATTCGCTTCGGTCCGTGCTCTTCACTTTTGCAAATAAATACTCATAATTAAAAAAACTCAACAATCATTATTTTATAGCCAAGGGGGGAAATAATAATTCATGATGCGAAAAAACACCAGCCAGCACAAAAACCCAGCTCTCTCGTCACACAAAAAATAGAATATTCAACTTTATTCCCCAGCCTCAAACAAAAAAACACAAAAAAAAAAATATATATATATATATATAATTTTACTTATTATCATAATAATTAAAAAAAAAAGACACATGCACATCCGTTGTCCCTCCTCCACGTCACACCCCCACGCCTCTCTCTCTCTCTCTCTCTCTTTCTCTCTCTCTGACTTTGGAAAATCCGTTGGCCCTCCTTCCCCGCACGAACATCGGATACAAAGCACAGACAGAAACCCACACTTCTCTTCACAGATTCCATCTCTCTCTCTCTCTACAATGGAGAGCCTCTTCGCCCTCCACTCTCTCTCCTCCACCGCCGCCGCCGCCACCCGCACCTCCTCCGCCTCCCTCTTCCACCGGCCCCGGCCGTTCCCGAGATCGCCGCCGCCCATTCCCCCTCCCCTCCCTCCGATCAAAGCCTCAAAGATCACTCCTTTCTCTCCACCCCCACCACCACTTCGCCTTCCATCCCAGACCCAAGACCCACTCCCCAATCCGCGCCTCCTCCTCCGGCGCCTCCCCTCCGCCGCCGCCGCCGCCGCCGCCGCCGCCTCTTTTCCAGGGCGCCAAGCCCCTGCCCCTCGTTATCTCCGTCGCCGTCGGCCTCGCCGTCCGCTTCCTCGTCCCGAGGCCCGTCGAGGTGTCCCCGGAGGCCTGGCAGCTCCTCGCCATCTTCGTCTCCACCATCGCCGGCCTCGTCCTCAGCCCGCTCCCCGTCGGCGCCTGGGCCTTCCTCGGCCTCACCGCCTCCATCGTCACCCGCACGCTCTCGTTCGCCGCGGCCTTCTCCGCGTTCACCAACGAGGTGATCTGGCTGATCGTGATCTCCTTCTTCTTCGCCCGCGGGTTCGTGAAGACCGGCCTCGGGGACCGGATCGCGACCTACTTCGTGAAGTGGCTGGGGAGGAGCACCCTTGGGCTGTCGTACGGGCTGACGCTCAGCGAGGCCCTCATCGCGCCCGCCATGCCGAGCACCACCGCGAGGGCTGGTGGGGTGTTCTTGCCGATCATCAAGTCGCTGTCGCTCTCTGCGGGGAGCCAGCCCGGCGACCCCTCCGCCAGGAAGCTCGGGTCTTATCTCGTCCAGTCTCAATTTCAGGTTGGCTACTTGAATTGATAGCACACTACTAAGTCGACTAAGTTCTTGTCCAATGAATTGGTTGTGTTTTGAGTATGGTCCTTGCTGTCTCGACGAAGGGTTTCTTGACTTCGGGGCTAATCATTTTCGAGCCTCAATGAACTCTGCAAACCTTGTGTATGCCAATTGATTAGTAGAACTGCATCTTGTCGTGAAGGTTACTGATGGAACTAACTTATGTGGAATGTGAATTTAAGATTATCAAATAGTATTGTAGTATAGCAACCTGAAATCCATGTAATGTTTTCACTGTACCGAAAATTTCAAAACTTGTGACTGATTTTCTGTAGTTGTTGGTGTTTAGCCCCTTAATCATCGCATTTCTTGATATGTTGCACTCCTGTTATTAATAGCTGTGTACCAAAAAGAAATGGGACCAAAGGTCGATGCAGCTTATGGAAATGGGATTAGTCTCTATAAATTAGTTGCAAGGAAAGTTTCTTTTTTGATTTGAATTGCTGTAGGATGTATTGACATTGATCACTAGTAATCCTTTCATAAATCAAGTGATAATCTATCTTTATCTTTAAATGGTGAAAGAAATTTTCTTTTACTTACACTTACTATCAAAAATGTTTCTGTACTTGTATGTCCTTGTGTATGTATTCTAGCACTTTTTCGCCTCATGCTTGTATATCCTTAAAAGTTCAGTAATGAGGAATGAAAAGCTCATGTACTGTTATCTATTGTCTTTATTTCATTTTCCGGAAGCATATTTGCTGCAGTTCTTGGATTTTTGTACTTACATTGTTCCAGTATCATTATTCTTGCTTGAAGATTTAGCCAATTATTATTATACAAAGGACATTTTTCTTCTCTTTTTATTTTAAAATGATGGAAACTGCAATTGATTTGATATATATATATATATATATATATATATATTTTGCTTCAATGGGTTCCAGAATACTGGAAAGTTTCAGTATGGCCAATCAAAACCTTTGTATGTCTTCATACTTAGCATAACTAGAGTACCGTACTTTATGTTTAATCCATCATAATTAAGTTATGGAACAGTGTAGTGGCTGATTTGCATGATTTTAGAGGAGTCAATAAATAATTTGATAGATTCTGGTACATTAAATTGTTTGTAGAGAATTCCAATAGGTCCGGATTGTTTAGGCACTCAGTTGAATTGAATCAGTTGAATTAATTTCATTAGAAATTCTACATTTTTAATGCTTTCTGATGATCTTTGGTTTGGTTATTTGGCTGTAGGTGGTTGTTATTTGTGGAAAATAGAGGAAATGTGTTATAGTTTTACATGCTTATTTAATGACCTTCTCTTAGTTAATCATTGGACACAGGAGCAGCATAATAAATGTGGCCTTACAATTTCTTTCGATTTTGGTTTCATGTGAATCCTATATGACTTATGGATGTTTTTGTGTGATGCCTGACAGTCTGCTGGTAACTCTAGTGCTCTTTTCCTAACTGCTGCAGCTCAAAACCTCCTTTGCCTCAAACTGGCGGAAGCACTAGGAGTTATCATAAGTAATCCTTGGGTTTCTTGGTTCAAGGCTGCTAGTTTACCGGCCATTGTCTCTCTTCTAGCTACCCCACTGATATTGTACAAGCTATATCCTCCTGAAATCAAAGACACCCCAGATGCCCCTGCTATGGCTGCCAAAAAGCTGGAGAATATGGGTCCTGTCACGAGGAATGAGTGGACCATGGTTGGCACAATGCTACTTGCAGTGTCACTTTGGGTGACTGGGTGAGTTACTTTCACTTCCTTCTCATCAAGTATAATGAGACATTCAAAATCGCTGAGGCAATTGCATGAATGGATTATCTTCAAACTTCAAAGACTCTTTATGGGTGAAAGAAAGATGTTTAAATGTTACCGTATTCCCCAACGCAACAACTCTTGTATATGGGTTTATAAGGTTCCAATTGCATGACATGTTCTCCTTTGTTTTCATACAATCATCATTAGTATATTTGAATATTTTTTTCAATGGCATCATGACATGCAACAAGATTATAAACTCATGCTAGTATTAAGGGAATTACATGATTTAGGACTCTCAAATTTGCTGTCCGAGTAAATGTGTGATCTTTTGGTTGAAAAAATCACTCTGAAGTAACATATTCAAGGATGGTTATCTGCCTTATAGAGCAGATAGGATATGTTTGCTGAGTCTCAGAACTTACATAATTCACCATGAGGTAATGTGGGAAGACAGATCATAGTGGAATTAATGGCGCATTAGTGCTTCTCTTGTTGTCTAGCGTTCTTCTTAGTTGTCTGCCTTGTTTTATTAATGAATAATGCACTGAATGACATAGAGGCATTCTGATAGTAGCAAGTGTAATGTGCTTTTCCAAACTCAGCGTAAAGAGACCTGACGGAGAAGAGATTTTGAAAGAGATATGCCTGATTCTTGTTTGCCTATGCCAAAAGTTGCGATTTCTTCAATTAATGCTGTGTTGCATTTATATGTATGCATATTGTTGGGTATGCATTTTGAACAGTGTTTGTGCTTTGCAGAGACGCGAATTGGGATACCTAGTGTTGTAGCTGCTATGATTGGCTTATCAATACTCTTGTTATTGGGAGTCCTTGACTGGGACGACTGCTTGAGTGAAAAATCAGCGTGGGACACATTAACTTGGTTCGCCGTTTTAGTTGGTATGGCAGGGCAATTGACAAATCTCGGCATCGTGACGTGGATGTCTGGTTGCGTGGCTAAGTCCCTGCAATCCTTCTCCTTGAGCTGGCCCGCCGCATTCATTGTTCTGCAGGCTTCTTATTTCTTGATCCACTACCTCTTTGCTAGCCAAACGGGTCATGTGGGCGCTTTATACTCTGCATTTCTTGCCATGCACTTAGCAGCTGGAGTGCCTGGCGTGTTGGCAGCACTAGCATTAGCCTATAATACCAACCTATTTGGCGCTTTGACACATTATAGCAGCGGTCAAGCTGCTGTCTACTATGGAGGTATGTGCGACTCTGTCCCCTGCAATATACATGGACTTATGCTTGGTTTGATTGCTTCCCATAAGAAAGTAATGTTGTTTTCACTTCTTTTGATCAATCCTATCGAGTTCTCTCTGACATTTTCCATTTGCATTGTTGCAGCTGGTTATATAGATCTTCCCGATGTGTTCAAAATGGGATTTGTGATGGCCCTTATCAACGCCCTCATCTGGGGGTAGTCGGAACCTTTTGGTGGAAATTCTTGGGTCTCTACTGACAAACTATACGAGACACCGGCACTTGATTTTTATTTATAATCCCATCATGTCCTTACCATCGAGCTTACTTCCCGTCCTCAGGAAGTTCCAATTTTTGGGAGCTTTAGATGGGATTGTCTGAATAATTTACTGCTATTTTTTGGTGCAAGCCTCAAATTCAGAAATTGAGTTATATCTATCGATTATTGATACAGCGATGAACTTATATTTTCTTTGATGGTATGACCTGTTCAAACGTTTGTCGGAAAGTAAGATTGGAGTTGCCCCTAAAGAACTTTGTTGAAATTGACTGCTTTTTGGCTACAGTTTAAATGAGTTTTGATTCTTGTCTGTGTCAATTGGATATTGGGTTTAAGCGGGTGGTCAAGAAAAGAGCCGAACTTCAATGAGTTTCTGAAGGTCCATTCTGCAACTTTGGGAAAGATAGAAAGGGCACTGGACAGATGTAAAGGAAGTAAAGCGTACATTGCAAGGAAAAGAAAGATAAAGCATAAAGCGTTTCATCTACTTTTGAGGGGAGGCCTGGTTACATCCTAATCCATAGAGAAATCCTAAAGGAAATTGGTTACATTCATATGAAGAGCATTCGAGTTGAAAATCAAGCGTGTTACAAACACCCTGTCCTGCATATTGTGGGTAATTCTTTCACTGCATCTGCCCCAGCCATGTTGCGATATCAGCAGCTCGTAGCCAACCAGAAATCCAATTCTGTCGATGGCAGGGTGGCTGAGCATTTGGACGGCACTTCATCGGTACTACTTCAATCACTGTCTAATCGATGGCTATAACTACCTTGACGACAATGGCGACTAGAACTACTTTGTCAATGTCTGTAACCACTTTGTCGATGCCAAACGTCAACTATCATTCTCATTCACTCACTTCATCGATTCAACTTCAGATCGGGATGTGTTAGCTCTCAACACAAGTACTTCAAAGGAATCATCCTGATCAAGCTCGATTCCGAGTTTCCGCAGTTCATGCATAGTGCTTCTGTTTGCATCCGTGGCATGGGGTTCGAACATGATGCTCGATGACTCGAGTGCACTAACTTGACTTCTAGCGCTAGACCTACTATATGACCTTTTCAGAACAGAATCATCCTTTCGCCTTCTCGCCCATGCAAAGCCATTAGACGCACTGATCTGTGTTGGACCTGATAAAATACTCGGTCCTTGAGACGTGTCCGCCGCTTCAGAAATTGCCGAGGCATCGCAAGATGACTTCAGAGGCTCTCTACATGGAACATCAATTTCTCCCTTCAGGTTACTTCTCGCATGATTTCTCCGAGCAAACTGAGCCTGGCCTTGCAACTCCTGGCAATCAACATTGAAATTGTTGGATTACAAGAGCATTCGACTATAAAACCGAGACATCCTAATGGTGAAGAAGCAAGGTGCTTGTGAGCATCTCTATCAAGGAAGAGGTTTGAATCCAAGCTCTCAGCTATAGCTTCTCTTCTTACAGAAACGAAGACAAGGTTAAGTGGAGGGGGTCAGTGGTTATACTGATTGAACTGATGTCAAGTACACTCTTAAGTTTGGGATTGAACACGGGTCTAAATGAGCTAGTCAGACAGCATAAGCTCAGGTTTTGGTTCCCACCAGGTTGAACCAGGTAAAGCAGTCTAAGCCTGAAAACAACATATCCATCGCATGCAAGCAGGAAGTAAAAATGGTGAATTGAGAGGACCAACCTCTTTTGGAGCTATCTTACTGGAAAACCCCTGCTCTTGTGAAGCTCTATGGATTCTTGTTGGCCTTTTCCCTACTTCGAGTTCTCGTAAAACTCTAGAACGAGCCTTTTTCCTGGAAGCCAAATTGTCAGTACATGCATGAATCTGCCGGAAACAGATTGCAAGTCACCCATCTTGTTCTCAGCATGCTTCGCACATACTTTAATCCCTATTACAGTGCATTTAAGTTTGCAAGCATGGAGAACTCAAACAAGAATAAAATGCTTTCAAATGGAAAACTAGAATAAGGAAATTCATTCACAGATGTTTTCAGCCTTATAAGTGTTCTTTCTAGGATCAGAGGGAGTAGTTGAAAGACGATGTTCAGCCTTATAAGTAAATAAGGATTTGAAGCTTCTCTAAACAAGCTGATAAATGATGGAATTTCCATCTTGATAACCCCATGTTTCTTTGAGCGTGGAAAGAAACTCACCTCCGTGCCTCTTCTCGATGTTTAGCATCAATTTCTTTGTTAGGAGGATACTTGGGCAAGCTTGATGGATCACATGCATATGGTACTGTTTTGAAATACTGCACCAGAAAACAAAAAGAAATTAGGAAGTCAACTGAATTGTATCTCTGTTGCGATGCATCGTCTCATATAAATCAAAACTCAGGAGACTGAAAATGTGGTGAGGCAGAAGGGAAGAAAAAGGAAATTCATTTTAACTCATATTAAAATCGTCTCGATTTGTAGAATCAAATACTTCAAGCTGACTTGATTCCAGTAATGTTACCTCAGATATGAGCGCACTTGAAGCAGTTCCACGCTTGTGCGGTTCTATGGAAAGAAAAGTCTCCATCAGGTTCACTGCACTGGTCGCATACCTTTGCATCTCTCTCGCAGAGTGCATTCATAAGCATGGCGGGGTCTAAACATGGTGGCCTGGGGTACCTTACACATTTTCCAGTAGCCATCCGGCGGGGAACCGCAGAGTTTAAAAATCTTGTGCAATTGCTCGACCTGCAATGTCGATCGATGTGAGAGTGAAATAGTGCAGAAGCAGAGAAACATAACACAGTCGGCTTCTTGGACAAGAAGTTCAGCTTTTGCAGCTCCTCTCTTTTTCAAATTTGGACAAAATAAGATTTCGACTTTCCTCTTTAGTATTCAAGCAGGTACGAGGAATCATATCAACTATAGCTTCATGAGTCCTGGGACTAGACTTGCTTTCTCATGTCATTTCTCTCCTCTTGATTAACGAATACCGAGAATCTATCTAAGTCGGACTTCCTTGTTATTATAAAGGGAAAAGAGAATCATCAAATGGGAGGCTGATTACCTCTGTTCTCCCTCTGAGAATCGGCTTTCGAAACAGAAGTTCTGCAAAAACACAGCCAACGCTCCACAGATCCACAGTCACGCCGTAGCTTGTGGAACCCATGAGAAGCTCAGGAGGACGGTACCATAAGGTAACGACATGACTGGTGAGTTGTTGCCTGTCCTTTGGATTAAGAATGTTAGCCAGTCCGAAATCTCCTATTCTAAGAATCCCCTCATTGTTCACCAGAATGTTCGAAGCCTTTACGTCTCGATGAATCACTCCGTGCTGGTGGCAGTGCTCTATTCCTGACAGAAGCTGCTTCATATAGCATTTGACCTGCAGGAGAAGAGCTCAAGTTCCGAATTAACAGACACGAGAGAGGTTACTGCAAGGATAAAGCAACACAGTACATGTATCCATCTCAGACAAGGTCGGTTCCTTTCCTTTCCTTTTCTCTTCGATGGCTGTTTAATGCGTCCCCTCGAAAAGAAGTCGATGAGAAGAAAGCCTTCATACCTGGGCATCGCTGAACTTGACCTGAGGAGAAGATATTAGCCCGTAAAGGTCATGCTCCATGTACTCGAACACAAGATAAATGCTGTTCGACATTCGAGAAGTGATTATGCCCTCCAGTTTCATGATGTTCGGATGATCGAGCCTGCGGAGGATCGATATCTCTCGTGCCATAAATTGAATGCTCTCAGGTTGAAAGTTGTCGAACCGGACTTTCTTAAGAGCAACCATCCTTCCATTTGCCAACTCCTTTGCTCGGAAAACACTGCTGTATGTGCCTTGTCCTATCTAATGCAAATTAGAAATATTAACGAGGTAGCTTTTCTGCAGGTGCTCAGTTATAAGGCCTTCCATGTCAAACACATCCATGCAGATTCTTATCAGCAAGAAATGCTTCGAACATATATACACACAAGAAACATGGCCTAATCAAATCAGCAAAGCTCAGAGATTTTGAACTCGATTGATTCGAAACCATACCTTCTCCAATTTCTCGAAAGAATCTGCTTTAAGAGGAACCAATCCCTGAATTGCGTCGCCAGCAACGGCAGTGAGCCAAGAGGGCCATCCCGCGGCCGCTTGTTCGGCTTCCACATACCGATGCGAAAATCCCAACTCCGACCTCAATCTCTTGCTCAACGAACCCTTCTCCTCCGACTTCCTCAATACCCCGCTATGACCCTTGTGTTCCTTCGCACTGCTCTTCTCGAATTCAAACAGACCGGACGGGATCTTCGACGACCTGGTACCGGTACCACTACTGGTACCTGCTCCAGTCAAGATCCCTGAACCAGGCGACGCTGGTCCCCGGTCCGCCTGCTTCGCGCATATGCAGCCCATCAGCCGCGATGCACCGACCGCATTGGATCGAATTACATGAAACGGTGATTGACCCGCATCAGGAAACGATCATATACGGGGGGGAGGATACGCCCCACCTTCTTGCAGGAAGGAACGTGCATTACATCTGTGAATAAGTGAGGAAACCCTCTCCCCCCCGGACAAAAGTCTTTCTTCCTTTCTCTCTCTCTCCTTTTTCTTTTCTCCTCGTCGAGTCTATGTCTTTGCCTATCTGCTGGGGCTGCGAGATATGCGGGATTGAGAAATTTGTAAACGAAATGGACCGTGGAGAGAGGGAGAAACAGACGGAGAGAGATAGAGAGAGAGAGAAAGATGGGGCCAATCCGAAGAAGTGGGCGCTTTCATCGTTCCTTGCGAATGCAACAAGGGAGGGCAAGGTGAGACGTAGCCGTTCGGAGGATCCTGTTGTTGTCATGTCCCAAAGTCGGTTGCTTTCATTTGAAGACACAGAGAGAGAGAGAAAGAGAGAGTGGAGTTTGTACGGTTGGTTGTCCCAGGCCAACTGCCCAACCAACTTCACCATGAACTGAGGAGTTCAACGTTTTTTGGACAATTGCTCTGGGTATACCTAACTGATTTTGCACTAATTTTACTGGAGGATGTGCAGAATTGTGACCCTTGTCTGTATTCGGTAGTTTCAGACAAGTGATCTTTAATCTGTACTCAAACATTAAACTAATTTCTTCGATAATATCATGTGTTTGTTGCATGGTTCACTTAGTCGACTTGACCCCTTTTTATTTGTATAGTCTCAATCGAGCTTGATATGATTAGAATAGGAAGGAGGGATACTCTTTTCGTACGGAAAAGGCACATCAAGTTCGGGAGGCAAGTTTGCTACACAAGCTGCTCTTCTTTGGATCACAAGAGAACAATTGTGTTTATGTCATGGGAAAAAAAAAATCTCAGGGTATGGTTGCAATTCAATCTAGAGATCCGTTTATTTGAAGGAAAACTATTTTAAGGAAATTGTTTTCCAACTTTTCGATGTTTGGAGGAAGGAAAACTAGTTGATTTGCAAAAATGTTTTTCATGAATTGAAAACAACAAGCTTCGATGGAGAGTAATTAAATTTCCCTTCTTGCAACAGAGAAAATCACTTTATTTAAACCACCAAACAAATAAAAACTAATCATTTTTATCGTAGAACTTATTTTCTTTCATTACGAAATTCTCAATGAAATATTGAAATAGACATGATTTACTTATTATACTCATTATTCTTGCTTTGTTGCTTTAACTTTACATCCTTTCCTACAGTTTCCTCATTTGAGGTTGATTCAATTCCTATGTTATGATAGTTTTACTTTTGATCTTTTGAATATCTGTCGGATAATGCCCTCTTTATTGACTGCTCGAAGATCTCATGTTCTTTAACATGTGAACTGAATGCTAACCAGTTTTCAAAGGCAACAGGCAACGAAGAATATGCTGTCCGCGTTTTCACTGTATTCCCTCGATTCTCCGGCGTACTCGGGATGAGAATCAGGGAACGGTTCACATCCGTCCGCGAAGCCGCCTGCATCGATCGACATGGTAAATTCTTCGAAAGAACTACATCGAGCTGCGAAATTCTTGACCATGACTCCAATTCAAGATAGTTGCAAAGGCATCATAAGTTGAATCTGCTGAAGTCCTAGCCACGTATCCCGAACTGGATCGGATGCATCATCTCGTTATCCCCACGGAGTTTTCTCATCGAGAGCAAAGATCGAAATGGACCACCACAGATAAATCATCAAGTTCGCGGAAAGAAGCAAAGGAGGAACATTCTTTGTTTTCCTTTCACGACTCGAAATCCATCAGAAACCATATGATTATGTGGACCACAAATGGTACCTGTCATTGTCCGATGGTACTAAAATGACTAGAAAAGTCGCGCTTTCCTTTTGCCATAGTCGCGCCTCATCTAAGCTCATATGGCTCTTCAACTAGTAAGCCTCTCTTGTAAGAGTTTTCTTAATGTGGCCTACATTAATTGATATTGTAATTTACCATTTTACGGTTATTATAAAACGGGATTGGTTTAAAGTGAGATAGAAGGTTTCTTAATTAATCTAATATGACGGCCATTTGTTAGTGTTAGTAGCCGAGTTGAGCCTAGTCATACAATGGGGGTTTGGTTGGAAACTCTATAAATAGTGTTCAAGTCTCTTCTCTAACCCTAATTCTCACATGTATTCTCACATAAGGAGCGTTAATCTAATGCTAAAGGGTGATGGGCCGTTTCATTGAGCCAGTGATACGGAGGGCAATAAAGGAAAATGATTTGCGCGTGAAACATCGGTTTTCCCCTTCCGCTTCAAGAACGATGGATCCCATCCCAAAACAGGTGCGTTAATTTTTCTACTATGTTCTTGTTCTGATTATGGAAATCTTGGGCTTGCAAGTGATTTGCGTCCAACATCTCATTCAGTAATGCTGGGGAAGAGAGATAGAGCTGCTGGGGCGAGGCTACCTCTCAAGCTACCAGAAAGTCGTGATTCTTAAACCAGGAGTCTAAAACCGCATCAGAAAATTGCCGCCATTCGAATGAAGCATCGTTCGCTTGCAAATGAAGGCAGCAATGGCGTCGCCACGGCCTGAAAGCAGAACAGCAGTTTCTGTCACGACACCTAGAAGGCCCAACACGTCCGTGTACAAACAAGTTTACGCGGTCGCCATGCAGAACAAGGTGGAAAGCAAACATCAGCACAAACTCAAAGCACTCACGAGTAAACAATTGCAGATGACGCGACCGTGCAAAAGTAGAGACGATACAGCATAAACTATGCATGGCATCACAACATTGCACGTTATGAATTACCGCAGCATGCATCGGTTTTGTCGCTTTCGAGATTTGAATGCCTCGTTACATACTCCGATCTCGGCGAAGGTATCTGGACTTGTCCGTACTGGCGGAATAAAATCTTTCAAAGAATTCACCGGATCATTGGAAGAGTCATCGCACCATGCATTGAATTTCTCAGTGTTATATATAGCCGATACACGAAGGAAGTCCTGCTCATCCTCGCACTTTCCGAACCCTGAAGTTCTCCATCCGGCGTAACATCATCTTCCTTAGCAAACCTCCAGTGATCTCCACAGATCTGCCATGAATACCGGTCTTGCAAAGCTGAACATAACTTCTAGTTCCAAAGTTGGATATTTCAATCAGTTTTGAAATATTTATTTGAAATTATAACTGTCATATGAAAATCATCATTTTTATAATGGTTTTTCAACGGTTGTATAATTGCTTTCTAATGACCATACAAGGTCATCTAATGGCTTGATAACTTTTGAATCATTATGCCATAAACTCTTATTATTTTATAATGGTCATCATTTTAATTACTAATTGATTTATGACGATTTCCGAATGGCTCTCTCTTTCTCTTGTTTAAATATAAATTAAACTTCAAACCATAATTATTTTTTTTATCCAATATGTTCTCATATCTTTCCTTTTCTTTTATGCTGGGTTATATATAAAAATTGTTATGTTTCCTTCTAATATTCAGTGTGGAGTATAAAAATTTTGTTATATCTTGAAAGGATAACTGCTAAAACTCACGCACCAAGTTTTGTACTCCGAGGGGCAAAATTATTCTCAAGGATAGTGTTTGCATGTCTCAAACATTTGTTTTTATTTTCTAATCATTTGTAATGTATTTCTAGTAGTTGTTATTATTCTACGTATTTTAATATTTTTCCAACACCAGATGCTTCACAAACCACTGAGTCAGCACAGATTACTTCCACCGGCGGCGCTCAAAGATTGGCTCGCCTTCACCATGGCACACCCGAAGCTTATGATCAGCAGGGGTCCGTGAGCAAGCAGACGCTTTCGGACAGTGCCATTTTCCGAGTTCTTGCAGCTGTGCGCACGGGCAAGCAACGTTTTCCTCCTTCCAGCTTGCTCATATCCATTGCCCGATCTGGAGGTGCTGCGGATCCAGCTCTTGTCCAGCACAACTTCCATGAGGGCCCCGTGAAAGGAGATGGCATAGCTTTGTTACCAATCAACGCCGCAAATGTCAAAAGAAAAAGATGCAGGGGACCCGGATGATAAGGAGATTGATCAGATCTAATGGGCTTTGCATTATGTCAATTCAGCTTGAAATATGGAGAGATCAAATCCAGCGGTGGCCGATTCGGTTGACCCATCGTGTCTCAATTTGTATCATTATGGGAGGGATTTTTATATATAAATTCGAGAATTTTCCAATTAAAGCACTTACTGTATTGGATTTAATTTCATAAATAAAAATCTTAGAATTCAATTGCATTTGGAGAATAATTTTTAAGACTCTTGTTGTGATTATTATTATTTTTTTGCCTACAACCCCTTCCATTGGTTACCATGGTTTGCTGAAATGATCAAATTTCTCCGGATTAGAGTAATGACCAGTCATTTTATTTGATAAATTTAGGCATATATTTCAGTTAAAATCTAGACAAAATTGGGAAAGTCTGGCTTGAGCTTGAGTATCTCGCCTCATAAGACCAGATTAGTAAATACATTACCAAGATTAGAAAACGACAAATACCAAAATTGCCTGCAAAGTTGACTTTCACGGGGAGGGACTAGGGTTTGAAGTGGCTCTTGAACTAGTCAAGGAAACTTTTCGCCCAAAATTTTAAGCTTACATACAAAATGCAATTAAATTAAATACCTTTGAATTGACAATGATGGGTTTTTTATTTGATAGGCCAAGTCAAAGCATGTCTGCTCATGTTGGGTCAAAATTCGACCCGTAAGTGAATAGCTTATAAAAGAGAGTGCAGTTACTATTGTATAAATAAAAAAAAAAATGTTGAATATAAAAACAATGTGAAAAACACATAACGCATTTTTTTCCCTCTCCTTGAACAACATTATTTTCTCTCTTGACGAATAGAATTGAAGAACCTCGATTAATTCTTGTAAGACTGTAATGGTACTTAATTTGTGGCAAACAATGTATATCCGTCTTCGTGATATATCTTTCGATTGGTGTTACGTGTTTCCCGAGCACGTTTTGCCGTTCGTTTTCGGTATTCGATCGTTCGAGTATCAGTTCGTTTTTCAGAAACCTGTTTCCGACAGACAACTTCAATAAAATTCAAATAGTGATCCATCCATTGAGAGGTCGATACTAGAAATTAATTACATATGGCCTTACAGATGGTCAAGTACAAGAACTTAAGGGAATCGCGAGTGCAAAGGCGAAAATCGGGATCGCCAATTTACCCCACCCCATCACGTCCTATTTGCCAGTCTCTCAGCATGCACGGCGCCGCGAGTGGTGGCTGCAAATCTTCGGGGACGGATGGGGTGATGGATCGGTTGGCAAGTGATACGACGGCCGGCCGGTCGCAAGGAGAAAGAGGAAAAGCCCATAAAGGAAGGGGAAGTTTAGGGGACTTTTTTTGGTCATAAAGTAACGACTTTCGTTAACAAAAGGTTCCAAAGTCAAGACACAAAATTCACCATAAAGAATAAGGCGGATTAACAATCCAATTTGATGAGAGGGTACTTAGGGTGTGTTTGTTTGTGTTTATGTTCAAAAATTGTTTCGGGAACAGAAATAGAAAAAAATTATTTCATTTGGAGAACAATTTTTACCAAAAAACGCGTTTGGCAAACTTGTTTTAATAAAAATAGAATAGAAACACGTTTAGTAAATTTGTGTTTTTTTTTTTTTTAATTTTTTAATATTTTTATTTTATTTTTCCTATTTTTTTTTATTTTTTCCTTTTGGCCGGTCATTGGCCTTGGCCATGGCAGGCGATCGGGCGACGAGGGCTAGCGACCTTGCCTAGCCATGGCGAGGCTCGCCGGCCCTCGGTGAGGTCAAGCCTCGTCGTGGTTGGGCGAGGCTCGGCCTCGCCAGGGGCTGGCGACGCTCCGGCGAGGTCGTCAGCCCTCGATGGCCGGTCGTGGGCCATGGCTGAGGCCGGCGATCGGCCAAAGAAAAAAGAAGAAGAAAAGAAATAAAAGAAAAAAAAATAGGAGAGAAATGTTTCTTGAATTGTTGGAAACAAAAAACAAAAACAACAGTTTTCTTTTTTTTTGCTTTACATTCCCAATTTTGTTTCCTAACAAAAAAACAAATTTGGAACAAAAACAAATAAACGCGTTTCTGTTTTTTTTTTGCTTTAGGTAACAAAAACCGAATTTTTTGCTCAAAAATAAAAAAAAGAATACAAACAAACACACCCGTATTCGATGGGCCTTGGCAAGCTAATCTGCAACTTGATTTGTATCTCTGGGCTCATACTTCAAATAAACGCCTCCTAGTTGGGCCAATAATGAATGTCAATCCTGTGTAATGGACCGAGAAGCCCATGGAGTCTTCGTGTGGCCTAAAATGCAGTTCACCACTGAGGAGCTGACTGAAGATAAGTCAACGCACAGATCAGTTCTCTTCTTCAGCTTGTGTTTCATGCTTCTGCTTCAGCCATAACAGAGCTTCTCTAACTGCTAGGGTTTCAGCAGCAAATGCAGAAGGGGCGCAGATCTGTCTTTGCAAAACCGTCTATGAGAATTCCTGCGTTATTTCTCCAAATTCCCGCAACCGATCCTTCCATAAAGGAGCAACACCAAGAACTGTCCACGTTGATCTTCGCTGATATGCACGAACATTTTAAGGGTACTAATTTCGTCTCGCACATTAAATATTATGCTTTTATTTTTTACAATAAGAAAAATTTCCATAGAATAATAAAAAGAAAATAGAATTAATAAAAAAATATACAAAAAACCAGAAAATGGTTAAACAACTCAACAAACCTCGACTAGCAATAAAAAGACGAAGAACGGAGAGAGTCGAAGGACGACAAAAACATCGAATTGGTACATGTGTGATAAATTAACCCAAAACTAATTTTTTTACCATAAAAGCCATGATCGGTATACTTATAACAAATTTATCTTAAATTAATTTTTTGATCACCAAAAATCTCGAACTAATATACTTATCATAAATTTAGCCTCCATTAATTTTCGCTAAATTGGATTGATATCACGAAAAATCATAAAACTAGTACTCCTATGAGAAATGAATAGTAAAATACCAATTTGATATATACTGTCACCTATTAATAGAAATTAATGGAAGGTAAATTTATTATAAATGTGTTAGTTTAGAGTTTTTTGTCGTAAAAAAATTAGTTTGGACTAACTTATCATGGGTGTATTAATTTGAGTTTTTTTTTTCATTGTATTAAACCTTCGAATTTTAACTCCCACGATAAATACTATATTTTTATTTTTTTGGGAAATAATTTGAAAAAGAAAATGAAGGTCTTATATGCTTTTAATTTTTTTTTTTTTTACATTTCACCCAAAAATATAGGCTATTTTTTATTAAAAAAACTCCAGGCAACATTTTCTTAGTTTGTCGTGTAAATTTCCCAATGTCATAACTTAATAATTCTATGGGATAAGTTCACTAAAGGTTTTAAAACTTATTACGAAAATATAGTTAAGTCATAACAATTTTAAATAATGCAATCAAATCTTAAAACTTATTAAATTGGTATAATCAATCTTTCCATTAACATTATCAACTTAATTAATGAACATATTGGCGTATTATTTTTAAATTATTTTCTCTCTCACACATGGCATTATTATTATTTTATTCAAATATCATTTAAATAAGTTTTAAAAACTTAAGAAGAAATGCTAAATTTTTTAATTTTTTTAAAAATTGAAAATAAAGAAAAGGAGGGATAAGTTCATCGGTGGGGCTTGCCGCTACCATTGTCATTGTTGGAGGGGCTAGTGGAGGTCATTGGCCTTAGGCGAGGGTGGCTAGCCCTCATTGGCCTTAAGAGAGGGCCAACCTAGCTAGACTCGAGCGGGGAAACCCAGATCTGGGTGATGTTGGCCCTCCCTTGGGACTAGTGACCCTCACTAGGCTTGTGCGAGGCTTTATTGGCCCTTGCTCGGGATTGGCGAGGCTAGTCTTCACCTAAGGCCAGTGACCCTCATTGGCTTGTGCAAGCGCCAACAAGGCCTCATCCAAAGTGAGCGATGGTCACTAGCCTTAGGTGAGAGCCAATAGTGCCCAAATCTAGGCACCCTCCCTTGAGCTTAGTGTGTGATCTCTATCATTTCCTTTGGTGATGGACAGTGGTGACGGTGGCGACGGTGGCAGTGTCCCATTAGCAAACAGTGGTGTGACCTCTTTCGTCTTCTTTATTTTCAGTTTTTTTCATATAACAAAATGAAGGTCCTGTACGATTTAAATCAAATTCAATTTTTACATTCCACCGAAAATACAAGCTAACATTTTTTTTTTTCCAAAAAAACAAAGAAAAAAAGAAACTCGAGGCCAACATTTCCTTAGTTTGTCGTGTACTTCATTTCCCCAAATGTCACAGACGCAATAACAATTCCGCAACTCCTCGTCACCGTCGGCGAGTCAATCCATCGTCCCTCCTCCCTCCTTCCCATGTGAGTGATTTTAACTTCAATCCCACTCCTCCTCTCTCTTTCTCTCTCTATCTCTACACCTCCCTCGCTCAAGATCTAGAATTCCCCAATGCCGCCGATCCTCTGACCGTCTCGTTTCGGCCGCGATTCAGCCCCCATGAGGGTCCAGCAGCCGCCGTCCTCCGCCTCCACCGCCGGCGGCGGCGGCGGGGGGAGGGGCGGCCACCAGGACGCCGAGTCCCTGTTCCGGGCGAAGCCCATCGCGGAGATCCGCAATGTGGAGGCCGCGACCCGGCGGCAGATCGAGGACAAGAAGGAGGAGCTCCGGCAGCTGGTCGGCAACCGCTACCGCGACCTCATCGACTCCGCCGACTCCATCGTCCTCATGAAGTCCTCCTGCGAGGCCATCTCCCGCAACGTCTCCTCCGTCCAGTCCTCCATCCTCTCCCTCTCCGACTCCCCCCGATCCCCCAGCCCCACCTCCGGCCGGCGCCGCCACCACCCCGCCCGGTTCGACGTCTACGGCGTCGCCTGCCGCGTCAAGTACCTCGTCGACACGCCGGAGAACATCTGGGGCTGCCTCGACGAGTCCATGTTCCTCGAGGCCGCCGCGCGGTACCTCCGCGCGAAGCACGTGCAGCACGGGCTGGCGCGCGACGGCGGGGGCGGGGACCCCAAGATCCTGGCCAACTTCCCCCTCCTGCAGCACCAGTGGCAGATCGTCGAGAGCTTCAAGGCCCAGATCTCGCAGCGGAGTCGCGAGCGGCTGCTCGACGGCGGCGGGCTCAAGATCGGGGCTTACGCGGACGCGCTCGCCGCGGTGGCGGTCATCGACGATCTGGAGCCGAGGCAGGTGCTGGGGTTGTTCCTCGACAGCAGGAAGTCGTGGGTTCTGCAGAAATTGGCGACTTCGTTTGTCAATCCGGCTTGTTCGGATGTCGTGACCATGTTCTGCGAAGTGCTCAAGGCGATTCAGGTCACCATGGGCCAAGTGGGTGAGTTGTTCTTGCAAGTGCTGAACGACATGCCCCTCTTTTACAAAGTCACGTTGAGTTCTCCGCCCGCGTCCCAGCTGTTCGGTGGGATTCCGAACCCTGATGAGGAGGTGAGGTTGTGGAAATCATTTCGGGATAGGCTGGAGTCGGCGATGACGCTGCTTGAGAAGCCGTATATTGCCAGTACTTGCTTGAATTGGCTTAAGGAATGTGGAAGGGAAATCGTGAGTAAAATGAGTGGCAGGTACCTGACGGATGCCATCAGTACTGGCAAGGAGATAGCCTTGGCGGAGAAATTGATTAGGGAGACCATGGATAGTAAGGAGGTGCTGGAAGGCAGTTTGGATTGGCTAAAGAGTGTTTTCGGGTCGGAGATTGAATTGCCTTGGAGCAGAATCCGAGAACTTGTTTTGGAAGCTGATCTGGATCTCTGGGATGAGATATTTGAAGATGCTTTTGTTCAGAGGATGAAATCAATCATTGACTCGGGATTTGGGAATTTGACTAGGGATGTAATTATAGCGGAATCCATTCGTGCCATTGAGGGGATGCCAGGTGAAAAGATAGATTTTCGTGCATATCTGAGCAGACCTTCTACTGGTGGTGGAGTTTGGTTCATAGAGCCTAATGATCGGAAGACTGTTAACCTTCCTTCCTCAAAAGCGCAGGCAGAAGAGAGTAGCTTCCAGACCTG
The DNA here is from genome assembly GCA_014182715.1 of Eucalyptus cloeziana. NCBI lineage: Eukaryota > Viridiplantae > Streptophyta > Magnoliopsida > Myrtales > Myrtaceae > Eucalyptus > Eucalyptus cloeziana. Next base: position 3,332,218 of record CM024644.1, read on the forward strand.
TCTTAGTGCATATTTTGGTCCTGAAGTTTATCGGATAAGGGATGCAGTGGACAATTACTGTCAGCGAGTTCTTGAGGACCTTCTGCACTTCTTGGAATCTCCCAAAGCAGCAATACGGCTGAAGACTCTGGCAAAATATCTGCAAGATAGGTGCTATGAGTATTTGTCTAGCATATTAATGCAACTTAAGGGTGAAGTTGACAGCCTCTGCACTGCACTTGAGAATGAGAAGAGAGAGAGCCATACACCATCTGCTGCCATAATTGTGGAAAAATCTCTCTTCATTGGGCGACTGTTGTTTGCGCTCCAGAATCACTGTAGACACATCCCAAGAATTTTGGGATCACCAAGGTTCTGGGTAAATGAATCAATTTCAGCAGTTTTTGACAGATTACCAGGTCTTTTAGGGCAATCCCGTGGAGTAACTGATTCTCCTGTCAGTGACAGCCCCATTCGGCAATCACCCATGGGCTCTAGAAGACATACCTCATTGGCGACAGCTGCAATACTTGGAGCTGATGATATACCGAGCCCGAAATTCAAGGATTTTTCTATTACTACACGGGATTTATGTGTAAGAGCCCATAGCTTGTGGATAACATGGTTATCAATGGAGTTGTCAACAATCCTATCTCGGGATCTTGCGCAGGATGATGGATTATCGTCGATGACTCCTTTGAGGGTGAGTGTTGCTTTTGTCACAATTTATTCTTGTTTTTAAAGCCTGCATCATACAAGAATGTCTCTGCTTTCCTTTATTCTGTCTCAACTTCCTCCTGTTGCAACTGCTGGTAGTATTGAGCTTAGAATCTTGAGGAATAAAGAGAAGTGCATTTGCAAGTTACAACTGCTGCAACTTCCACCTTAAATTGCCATAGAATTATGAGTTGGGAAAATGAACGGAAACTCTAAGGCTAACCTCTGAGGATCCAGGACGTGATTATTATTAGGGGAAACTGATAGATTCCTTATATTGGGTTGTTAGGACTTTAAAAACTGACATTCCTCACTAGATTTTGGGTGAGTACCAATGGAAGAGGTGTATATCCTTTGCAAACTTGATTATTTAGTTAAAGGATTTATTATTGTTAAATTGATGATGATGCTTACGATGGCCACTTGAAGAATGCACTATATCACTTTCATTGGCAGTTTAGATACCCTCTTGATTCGTTTTCCCCGACTTATTTTGGATGACATGCATAAAGAGCTTTCCACTGGGAGGCATGAGATCACTATTAGCCCATGAAAAAGTCAACGGTTCTAGCTGCAGTAAAATCTTAACCTGGTTAATACCACAAAACTTACTCTATCTTGGTTAGTTTTAATTTGCTAACTGATCTTTGACTTCTTAAGTTTTTTCTTCTTAATTTTCTTGAAGAATATATTTTAGTTCTCAGTCCCTCTTTGTCCATCAAGTAGGGTTGGGAAGACACTGTAATCAAGCAGGAGCAGTCTGATGATGGCCAGTCTGAGTTGAGAATGTCGCTCCCCTTCATGCCTTCTCTCTATGTCATCTCCTTTTTATTTCGAGCATGTGAAGAAATTCATAGAATTGGAGGTCATGTGCTTGACAAGTTAATTCTGCAAAAGTTTGCCCTGCAGCTTCTGGAAAAGGTATTTACTTATACTGCCACAGCATTTGGATTTTCATAATTTTGAATCTATTACATATGAAGGTGGACCTTTTATTTTATTATGAAATTAGTAGTTTCCTATTACTGTTTTGCTTCTGCTACTATTGGTTCTTCGTCTTTATCCTTTTCAATGCCTTGCTATTAGCTTCTTCAATCCAATCTTGAGCATGCTTACAAGCAAACAATGTGTGTGAGCACATTTTGAATGCTTGGGTGGCTCAATAATATTCATTTGGCCATTACTTTTGATAAATTGGCCATGGCAAATAACAAGCAATGAATTCATAGTCAACAACTATCCTGGCACTAAATGGTGTATGAATGTGTGGCTTGGTCAGATGCATGCTTCCAGTCTCTGCTTCTGATGATTTTATCCTTTGGTACTTCAAGTCACTTAATTAGTAGAGGCTAAAATCATTTGATACTAATGTGAAAGTCAAGAGTTCTCCCTGGAGTCGCATTCTTGTTTGGGAGGCTCTCAAAACAAGTTTCTTTGATTGTAACAACTTGTTGAGGGGAGGGAAAGTGATGTTCATTGGATGTGTCTGCCAAAGTCATCAATGAATCACTTGTTGTGACATTACAATGGGGTTTGACTAACTTTTTTGGTTGGAAGCTTTTTCTGGTCAAAATGCTCTCTTGGGAAGTCGGTCCTAGGTTCGCAGTGCTTCAGGCTTTCTATAATGAGGATGAGTTGAAAGCTTCAGATGTTATTCCTATTTGTTTGTAAAGAAAGGTGAAAATTTGATTTTACTATCCCTCTTGAAAATTTTTGATGACTTGGAGGAGGAGAATTAGGAGAATATTTGATGCAAAGGAAATTGTAAATTTGTCGCTCTTGGTTTTTTTGAAACTTTTTATTTAGATATGACAGTTCTTAGACCCATATAATGTCTACAGCTGCTGGAATCCCTCTCTTGTAATAACCACCCTTCATGCTCTCTCAATGAAATTCTGTTTCCTAATCCTCCAGATTGATAGCTAGGAACTTTGAACTGCTTAACAATGTATAAAGAAAAGGATGCTTGCATATCTTTTAGATGGGGTGGAAGGAGGGAAAAAAAAAAATTCATATGAGGAGTCTGAATAACCATCTGCAATGTTTTTGTTTGATATATGTTTTCCTTCTCTGCTAGACACTCTGTTATAGACATGTGCATGAACTTTTTATCTGATAGTCTGTTATATTAGCTTTGATATGAAATTGCGATTCTTTTTATTCCTCCAATGACAGCTGTATTTTTCATTGCAGTGTTTCCATCAGAATTTCATGATTACTATTGTTTTGTGAAGCTGTAAAGAGCCTTTTCAGATTTGTAGTGGTTCACGTCCTACGATATCATAAATTACTCTTACTTTCCCATAATGGTGACTGTCTTACAAGCTGTGCTTTTAGCTTTTGTCATTTACATAGCTCTGGGGACAGTCCTAATGTGGTTTTTGTGATTGCTTCATGTCTAAGCTTATTTCAATCGGGTGTTTGTTTACTGACTGTTTTTGCTTATATAGGTGACTGATATATATGGAAACTACCTTTCTACTGAAGAAGCTAATGGATCTAAAGTGTCAGATAAAGGAGCTTTGCAAGTTATGTTAGATTTGAAATTTGTATACGATATTCTTTCTGGAGGTGATTCTACTTTAGATGAGGAGTTGTCTAGAAGTTCAAAGCCAAAGTATTCCTTTAGGCAAAAGGATCAAAGACAGAAAAAGTCTGCCATCAGAACACGTATAGATGGATTGGTACATCGTCTTTCGCAGAGATTGGATCCCATAGACTGGCTCACGTAAGTTACCGGATCTGTTTTTGCGACATATATTCTACAAGCAGACAGTACTCTAAATTTCTTTTTGCAAAATCCAATCTCGATCTTCATGAAGATTTGCATGCAAGAGTTCTATACCTTGATTCTGTTTTTCATTTGAAACTGTTTGCAGGAATATGTTTTAAGCTAAGCAAAGGAAGATTAATGATCCATGTTTAGTTTAGAGGGTAGATGACAATAGCAGGAGTAGAAAGAATTTTCTTTCATGGTCAAGTGGTTGCCATTGCATTTGAGATTATTCTGATACCTGGACAGCTCTTTCACACGTGAATGATGCTTAGATGATGATGCTCAATTTTGTGCATTTGGTACTAGTTTTGTTTGACTCGTAGACATATTGTCCACAGATGATTCTGTACAAAATGCCCCCGCCGAGGCGGGGGAAGGTGGGACAAAAAGGATTGTCAGTGATGAATTCAAATGAATTCGCCAAACATAGTTACAATCTTTATCTTCTTTTGGAGGTCTACTCACCATGATAACTTGTAAGAAGATATAGTGAATTGACGCCCTTGGACCATATATCTAGTATCACCTGAGTTATGTTTACGTCCCAGTAGATGGTTACTGTGAATTCAACTCTTCATTTTGTTGCAATTACTGAATAGTGTTTTCTTGTTCATTCATTAGGTTCGAGCCATATCTATGGGAGAATGAGAGACAGTCATATTTACGGCATGCTGTTCTCTTCGGGTTCTTTGTACAACTTAATCGGTTGTATGTGGATACAGTGCAGAAACTGCCCACTAATTCAGAATCAAATATTATGAGATGCTCCACAGTTCCCCGGTTTAAGTACCTTCCAATCAGGTTAAATATACCTTCCCATGTGTTTGTGTTTGCAGGATAAATATTTGAGCTTTTGTGACCAGATTATCTCAGAAAAAAAGTGTCTCTTATTATTGAATTTTGTCTGCAGTGTACCTGCATTGTCTTCAAGGAGGACATCTAAAGCAACTACTGGTGTTTCTATGGATGGTTTCTCATCGAAGAGTCCGAAGTCTTACAGTAATGGAGAAATTTCTCGAACAATTGATTTGGATGACAGATCGTCTTCTGGAGTAGCAGCTCCACTGCTGAAGTCTTTTATGCAGGTGAGCGTGCTTTCTTTCTTTTGCTTCTTTTTCATTACCTTGTTATATATTATTTGATCATGTCCCTGGCTAGTCATCTACCAGCTTTACAGAGCTGTGTTGTGAACATCTGTATTGGAGAGATAATATGTCTCACTTCCTAAGCTTTATTTGGACTTAATCTTTCAGCTTTGATATTTTGTTGTTTGTAGCAACTCATAATTTTAAATTTGATTATTTCTTTGGTTGTTGTGGCATTCATTGGTGGGTTTTCTGTTTCATTGCGTGCATTACTGTTGAAGGTAACCGAGTCGTTTGTGACATGGAATGTAATAAGTACCCAAAGTCTGGGACACAGTGCTAGAGAACTCAGTGGTGTAACTGTCTGGTGGCAATAGAAGTTTATAACTCGGGCCTTCCTTTTCTGAGCTTGTTTGCCATAGTTGTGCACTGAGATAGTTCTGTGTACTTCATGTTGTTTTGGTACATTGGAAGTGGTCATTGGCTTTTCGCTGAACATCATTATTGTGAGATGATTTTAATTTGAAATGTTGGACATTTGGCTTAGTTTTTTTGGAAAGAGTCTTTTTCCATGTTCTGTGACATGCATCTGATAATTTTCTCTATCACAATTGGCCAGGCTGGCAGCAGATTTGGAGAGAGCACATTGAAACTGGGATCCATCTTGACTGATGGTCAAGTGGGCATATTCAAGGACAGGTCAGCTGCCGCTTTATCAACGTTCAGTGATGTTTTACCTGTGCAGGCTGCGGGTCTTCTTTCATCCTTCACCGCAACCCGACCAGATGCTTGAATGAAAATGCCTTACGCTATGCCAATTGATACTTACATCGGAAGCCACGACAGGTAAAAGATAACACCTTTTCAAGCTTTGGCTTCTGGCTTTCTTAAGTTTCACCTGAGACTCTGGGGTACTTCCGGATTAGTGGTGCGGATAACGGAATATAAAAGGGAATATCTTTTGGATTGGGTGTGAGAGGGCAAGAGCTTGTATTGGTGAAGCGAGATCGAGAAAGGCTTCATATTCACTGTGGTGTGCCTGAAGGAATAAGTGAGCTGGTTCAGCATTTTTGATTACATACCTTTATTAGGCGCAGACATTTGTAAAGCATAAATTGGTTGTTATACTATGGATAGGAGATGTCGACAGTGTCAAGGGAAGTTCGTTTTGTAAAAAGAAGACTCCCAAGTGAGGCATATGCTTGGACAGAAAGCTATGAGATGCCCCATCATGTGCAGATCCGCTTGTTATTAGCATTCAAATTTTGGTTCTCTCATGCATTATTTCATTTCATAGACAAAATTAAGTTACAACAATGTATAATTTTGGCTCCCTTGGATGGCTGGATCTGTGCTCTTTCTTCTTTTTCTGTAGCTTAATGCATTTTCGCTACATTGTAATAGCTCGATGTAACTTCTCCTGAACTCAACCTAAGCCATCCATTGCTGTATATTCAGTACCGGACTTCCCATTGAATCATCTCCCTCCCTCCCTCCTCCTTCTCTCCCTCTCTGCTTTAGTTGTGAAAACAGCTCTGTGCACGCCTGTTTCGAATGACTTTCAGCACCTGCTGACGGCATCATCCCCCTAAAATCGGAAAAGTGTTCGAATCAACACGGTGTGGATGGTGAGTTTCAAGAAGACAGGTGAGTTCTAAGGAGGATGGGGAGCATGGCTCGGCCAAAGAATCAGGATTAGGATACCGCTGTTTGACGAGTCTCCTTTCCCAGCTCAGTCCTGTTCCCATTCGAAAAGCACGTTCGATGTCGACTCGATTCTCTGATTTCAGCTCACTATAATAGAGAGTTATCGCACGAGGTGTGCGCCATCTATCAATATCCAAAGAGAGAATACGGACGTTTTGTGAGTCGAAAGAGGGAGGATTACGTGCCGTGCTTCGTCAGATGCGATGATCAATTCCCGATGGATGGATTTAATGGGGCTTAAATTGAAAAGATTGAAATAACACATGATATTACTGCTTGCGGGGTTGTACCTTTTAGGGATGTTTATCGGTTCTGGTCCAATTTGAGGTTAGATCGGACTGAGTCGGCTAGTTCTAGGTATTTTCTTGGGGGATTGGTCCAATACGGATCACCCAAGATTTCTAATTTTTTTTTTATTTTTTTTTTAAATTTTGAAGTGAAACCTAATAAATAAGTACCAAAATAGTCATAAACCTTTCGCATTGGTACCAATTAAGTTCTAAACTTTTTAATTAGACCATTTTAGTCTTAAATCTTTTTATATTGATACCAATTCAGTTAATCCGGCTAATTTAAGCCAGAAATTACTGACATGGTTGCCGGCGGTCTTATGTGCTACAATGTGAACAAATTTTATAATTTTTAAAGTTATTTTATTTATTTTTTCTCTTTTCTCTTTTCTTTTTATTTTTCTTATTTCCTTATCCCTTGGCCGGCCGACCATCGCTAGCCACATGTTGGTTGGGGCGAGGGGCCCCGCGCCCTCGCTGGCCACTGGTGAGGGCCGTAGCGCCCTCGCCTGTGGCCGACGAGGGCCGAAACTGTCATGCCCTGAACTCCGAGAGCGTGAACAACCCGCCATGGTCATGAAAATGTGACATTCCTAGGTAGTGTCGCCGACCCCATTCATTTTATATGTGCATGTGGAATGTAATATAAAACCCTTGACAAGACTTACGAGATAGGAAAGCAGGAAACCAACTCAGTCACAACCAAACATACTTTCATAGATAATCACACTAGAGTTTATATATACCAAAAATGGTCAGCCTACAAAAAGATCAGTCCACCAAAAAGAAGGAATTGTCCTATGACCACTAGTTGGATTGGTTAGTCGATCTCACTTCTGACTGATCAACCTCCGGAGACGACTGGTCATCCACCCCACCATCGGGAGGGTCAGCTACACCCTCACCTAGGATGGCTTCCACCACAGCAGGTGGAATGTCAAAACCACTAAGAGGACCAACCTTGAAACCATTGACTCCAAAGCGGAACCACGCCCTATATCAATGAGGCACCCTGACAAACATGGCCTCCTCGATCCAGACTGTGGTCCTGACAAGCTCATAGATCCAATGATTTCTAGGATCGGGAAAACTATGCACTTGCTCGATAATCTGCACGGGAATACCATATCGTTCCAAGGGTATTCTACGGTCCTGAAAATATTTGGCCCACAACGGGGTGAGACATTGTCTCAGTAAGTTTACCCCCTAAACCCTTATTAGAAAGAAAATACGCCTAAGGGTGGCCTAGCCACACTACACAAAAGACTTACCTCACCTTATTTCTTTCCGCAGGTTAATACAGTTCAAATCACTCAATCACATGTAGTAATAAAGCTTAAACAACTGGAACGCAATCACTTTAACATAATCAACAACCACATGGGTTTTGATTATAAGACCAAATCATTATGCCACGTCCCATACCATAGCACACAATTCCGTCCCATAATCCGGCACGTCAGCAACACTTAGCATGCGTTTCAATTTTCAATCACTACCACACATGAACATAGCCTACTCGCAGTTTAGCTATCTACTAGCATTTAGCCAGGCATCGCCTCCCCACCTTGGAGTACGGCTTCGTCATTACATCGACGGCGTTCCCGAAGGAGCATGGGCCCAGAATCTACTATGACCCGCATATGTTGTATGGGGCATCCCATATAGGGGTAAGTCCAGCTCAACAGCTCAGGACAATTTTCTCTTAATTAACACACAATAAATTCATACTCGGCCTAGGACACTTTGTTTTTCACTCAATGCTTCCAATTAAAATAGTGATCCCGGTCTCTTTTCTTCATATTAAAAATGTTCAAGAAATTATTCACGTGTGTGGGGGCACATTAATTTCGAACCAGAAAACTAATATCTTACTTTTTCAAACCCCATCATTTAATATAATCCTTAAAATCCAATTTTGGTTTCAAAACCCGACACCTAGGATTTTCTGAATAAAGTCCATATTTTTCACAATCAACACTCAATTTGCAATATCCACTCATCAAATTCATAATCTGAATACATAGCAGCGATTAGCGCAAAATTCTGACAATTTAAGATCCCGAAATAATTTTTGGAAATAATAAATAATTAAATTTATTCCGAAAATTAATTAAATAATACTATTTAAATAATTTTATATAATGTAAAATATTATTAAATAATTAAATAATTTCGAAATACTTATTTAATAAAAATAATCAATTAAGGTCAAATCAAGATTATACTAATCTAAACATCTACTTAGCCTTAATTAATCATACACTAAACTAATCACACCCCTTAATCTAATCCACACATAACTAAACTAATCTAACCACCTAATTTTACTTAACTTAAACTAAACCTCCCTAAGGCATAATTAATCCACTAATCAAAGTTTAGGGGCTAAACTCACCGGAATCGCTTTTCGATGAGTCCCCGGTGAAGACAACGGCGAGGCGGTCGATAAACCTCAACGGGGCGACACCAAGCGAGGACCGGAAGGCACCCAAAACAGGCCTTGAAGTTCCGAACTTGGTTGGAACTCCGGCGCCAGTCACGGTTGGACGAAGGTGCGCCGGTTGCTGGTTGGGTGCAAAAACGGTAGGATGGATGGTGTCAGCTTAGGCGGATTGAAGCGGTGGCTTCGGCGGGACTTTCGAGGACCTTGGCGACGGTGAGCAGTTGCTGGTGACGCTGGACGATGGTGCTGGAGGGTCGGGGCCGCACGAGCAGCGGTAGAGCGGTGAGCTGGAGTGCGGAGCGGCGCGCGCGCGAACGGCGGTGGCGAGGACCTTGGCGGGCGTGCGGGCGGCCAGTCGAGTGGGAGGAGAGGCAGCCGAAGCTTGCTAGTTTCCGCACAGCTTTTCCCTCCTCAGGTCCCAAGGAAAGCCTCGAATCAAGGAAGAAGATGAAGTTGATGTGAGGGCCTCTTTTGGTGAGCCAATGGGCTTCTTCCACTTGTCAAAACCCTCTCTAACTTGGCCCCACCATGACCTCACATGACATCACCATCCACTCACCTCAAAACTTCCTGCTCAGATCTAGGCGAGGGCTGCCACACCCTTGCCCGCCATGAGCGAGGCTCGCTGCGCCCTTGCTAGCCAATGGGCGAGGGTTTCGGCCCTCGCCTAGATCTGGGCAGGGGTTGACGCCCTCACTTGTGGCCGGCGAGGGCGTGGGGCCCCTTGCCTCAACTAGCGTGTGGCTGGTGATGGTCGGCCGGCTGGTGACCTCGCCGGCCAAGGGATAAGGAAATAAGAAAAAAAGAAAAAAGAAAAGAGAAAAAAAGAAAAAAAAGAGAAAAATAATTTAAAAAATCTGAAAAAAAAAATATAAAAATTTGTCCATGTGGCACCACATAAGACCGCCACGGCCACGTCGCAATTTCCGGCTTAAATTCTCCGGATGGATTGAATTGGTACCAATGTAAAAAAGTTTAGGACTAAATTGGCCCCATTGAAAAGTTTATGACTGAATTGAAGAGAATAGAAGAAACAAGAAAAGAAGAAGAAATCATTGGTTTCGGATCAACCCTAGGACTAGACCATGCGGTCTGATTCGATCCGATTATAGGACCACATAGGTTTGTTTTGGTTTCACAGATTAAGAAATTGATCCTACTCGTTCCATTTCAATTTTTAGGGTGGAAATGGATCTATTTTGAGTTAATTATCCTTACTGTTTTCTCTTCTTGACATTTAGTTTTAACTTGAAGTTGAGGGATTGAAATCGGACTTCTACTTTAATATTGAGCACCTCAAAACTATAGATACTTATACATAACTAATTTTAAGTCGCTTTAACTTTCATCGTTATTTGAAATTCTAAATGAAGTAAAACATTAATTTTGGCACAAAAATATAGAGAGGACATTTCCTTTCTAAGCTTAAGAGCGGAATCAAACACATCCTTGAAATACTAAAGTGTATTTCAATTAAGATTAATACCACTAAAAACTATACACTATACCCACCATGACATCGGTATCCCAAACTTTTAATTCGTCCAAAAATCCAAAACAATAGTTAAGATGATTTATAAATACTTCAAATTGTTTGTTTGTTTTTTTGTCACCAGAACTTTCCAAACTTGTAAAGGTGTTTAGAGTACTGTTTACACAGCAAAAAAATTGGGTATGATGTCATAATGAGGAACAGATAGTTTAGATTATTTTTTGTAGTATTTTCCCTTTTAATAAATAATTCTTAGGAGTTCATTCATATTCGTCTGCTTATTTGCAATTATAGTTGTAGCTATAATTTTATGCAAGCCCTAATAACGTAAATAGAAGTTTTCCGGAGTTCACTCCTCTCTAATCTATCTCCCTTGTCGGTAGTGGCAAGACAATTGATGTAATTCTAATATAAAAAGTGAATACCATACTACTGTACTAGTAAAAGATTATTACAATCTTATAAACTACAACGACTATAGAAATTAGAGTAATCATAATTAGGGATGTTATGAATCAATACTGCTATAGCCAATATAAGCTTTTACTTTAGTATAAAATCAATAGTTATTGGAATTCATAACACAGACAATAACATTATCACATGACAAGAATATTATAATCAGAAAATAACTACAATTTGATGGATTAGAATAGTCACAACCAATTTTGTTATGAAATGATATTACTATGCTTTCATTTAGTTATACAATCAATATAGCTATTAGAATTCGTAATATAAATATAATAAAAAAAATAATTACATTTTTATTAGTGCAATATAACTTATATATGCAATCTCAGTAAAGAGAGAATGTAGGAGATTTGGATGTTTTATCTCTATTCTCAACATCAAATCAGAGAAAATAATTACCCTATCAGCTAAATCAAGGATCATAGTAGTTCAAAGTCTTATTTTATTGTACTTACCTATTATGTTGCAGTCTTCACCGTTGATCACATGATCAAATTTGTCAATAATGTCAAATTTGAACTTTGAAAGAATTATATCCACATCCATTGTATATATATAGGTAATGCACTTGCTTAACCCTGCAGATTTTAACCTCTGCAATCCAGTCCAAATTCCTAGTCATGAAGTCGGCCTCATCATCTAAGAGGGTTCCCGCTCGTGGCAAGAAGATGCACCGCACCATCGTGCGAAAGCAGTCGGAAAGAGACCAGAGGATGCAAAGGATACATGACGATCTCGAATTAGCTATCGAGGATGAGAACGTTGATGTCGTGCCGCAGCCGAAGAAGGCGATGCCGTCGGTCTTGCGACAGCAGGTCACGAAGGCCGATCACGTGTCTTTGCGGAAGCAGTCGGAAGGAGACCAGAGGATGCAAAGGACACATGCCGATCACAAATTAGCTGTCAAGGACGTGGACATTGATGTCGTGCCGCCGTCGAACACGGCGATGCCATCGGTGTTGCCACGGCAGGTTACGAAGGCCAATCACGTGCCTTGCGAAGAGTGCGAGAGAGAAAAGGCAAAGGGTGATGGATTAGGGTTTCACTTTTGCCCAAACGATGAGGTGGTAGTCGGATTCAGGACCAAGGCGGGTCCGATTGGCTCCCCATTAGCAAGAAAGTCCGGCCTGGATCCGGGCGCAGTGAAAAGAGCTGGTTGAACTCCGTGGTATTGGCAGGGCGGCGATGCAACTATGCACATATATAGTTCTTGTCATGAAAACTCAAAACTCGATCCTTTCCATGTTTTTGAGTTCATCCCGTTCCGATTCGAGTTTATTGAAGGGATACTTTTTCTCTTTCACATTCATATCATGTTCTAATGAAGATTCAATGAGTATTTCTCAAGATAACTGTATTTATTTATGAGTTTATGTGAAGATAGATATATTGAAGAAATCTCTTTCGAAGATCTTGTTTACTTCATTAAATTGCTCATATTCTTATGCATAATCGTATCATATGTGTAAATCGTCAAATTCGGAGTGACAAAATCTCTAGGATCCCGGCTTCATGATATCAGAAAGTCAATTTTTTTTTTTTAGTTAGAAAATTAGTCGGCATTTGATTTGCTAATTTTATGTGTTATTGATATAACAATTCAAAGACGGACTATCAAGAGTGCATTGGTAGAAGATATTGCCAGTTGCCTCGGCTACAATTCACAACCTAGCTTTTGTTTAATTTGGAAGATGGATATCTCTTTTTTTGAATTGTTGTTATTTTGGAAATCCAAATAATTTAACTATTATTCTTTTTTCTTAAATATTATTTTTGGTTGGATGGATTGTATTACTCGATCGAGCATGAATGATTTGATTGGGAACACAATGTGAAAGTGGGTAATGTTATTTAGCATTCAGCAAAATAAAAATAAAATAAAATAAAATCATAAATCGATTTGCTTGGCTTCCGTTTGGGTCAGTCCAATTTATTTCCTTTTTTAATTCGACTTGGTTTGGTTAGACTTGAATCTTCGTACCGTTTGTCGTGATCACCCCATAAAGCTGTGTAAAAAAGGTCAGTAAGTGATTTCTTGGTCATAAAAAATTCAAACAGAAGAAACAAAAAAGTAAGTCAAGTTCCACAATACCAATAAGTGCAGAATAGGAAAGATTTGCTTCGATATATTTGTTTCGCACGGGATTTTGACTTTTGAGTGATCAAATTCATATTTTCTCTCCTAGATAAGAATCAAGACTCCACATTGAATATTTCCTATGTAAACTCAAGATTGGTTTGAATCGCAATCCAATATAGGTACATAGAGTGAGTGGACCGTTCTTTCTTCTCTCAAACTCTATCCCATCAAAACACGGAATAACATAACTCTCACTCAATTCTTTGCATCTATTATTCAGCCATCAAATTGCAATTGTCATCGGCAAGGTGGATTTCACTACGGCAATGGAGAATGTGACAGCAAACCATGCCGTGTGTTGAGACAACCGCAAGGAGAGTTGACTATGCCAAAGGGTCATGAGTCTCACGATGGATTCAACGTGGCCGGGAAGGCCATTGATGCGAAGAGTAGCTACATTGTTTGCGAAGAGTGTGCAGAGGAGAGGGAAAGGAGCGAGGGACGAACAGCCTTTCACTGTTGCCCATGCGATCCGGTGGTGGTTGGGTTCAGAACCAAGGCGGGCCCGATCTCCCGCCCATTGGGGTCTCACCTTGGTCCATCTGATCAAGTGATGGTCGGGTTGAGGACTAAGGTAGGTTTGATTTCCCACCAAATCATACTACATTATACATTAACATTATTTCATCAATAGCGTCAAATTTGAACTTTGAAAGAATTATTTCCACAGCCACTTCAAAATACTACATTATCCATTGATATAAGTACGGTAATAATGCCCTCACTTAACCCTGCGAATTTTTCCTTGTGCAATCCAGTCCAAATTTTCAGTCATCAAGTCAGCCTCGCCATCTAATAGGGTTTCCACTCGTGGCAAGATGATGTACCGTGCCATTGTGCGAAAGCAGTCAGAAAGAGATCAAAGGATGCGAAGGATGCATGACGATTTTGAACTAGCTATCGAGGATGAGAACGTTGACATCATGATGCCGCCAAAGAAGGCGATGCCATTGGTGTTGCAACAGCAGGTTACGAAGGCTGGTCATGTGCCTTGCGAACAGTGCAAAAGAGACAAGGCAAGGGGTGATCCATTAGGGTTTCACTTTTGCCCGAACGATGAGGTGGTAGTCGGATTCAGGACCAAGGCTGGTCCGATTGCCCGCCCATCAGCAAGAACGTCCGGCTCGGATCCAGGCGCAGCGGCAAGAACTGGTTAAACCCCGTGGTATTGGTGGGATAGCGGGCAGTGATGTCCGCTCAATGTTCTTGTCGGAAAATTCAAAACTTGATCTGTTTTGGGGTTCATTCCATTCCAATTCGAGTTTGTGATTCTTCTTCTCTTTTACATTTGCATCTTTTTCAATTTTTTTTTTTTTTGGTTTCATTGAATTGATATAGCAATGTACACATTCAAAGACGAATTATCGGTAGTCAATTCGTAGAAGATATTGCCAAGTGCCTGGGCTACAATTCACAGCCTAACTTTTGTTGTTGATTGCGGAAATCCAAATAATTTAGATATTATTCTATTGTTTATTTTTTTTTGGGTGAACGAATTTTATTACTTGGTTGAGCATGACTGATTTAATTAGAAACAAAATGTGAAAGTGCGTAATGTTATTTAGCATTCAGTATAAACAACAACAACAAAAAAAGAAAAGATAAGATTTGCTTCGGTTTGGCTCAGTCCAATTCATTTCCTCTTTAGTATGATGTCCTGCGGTTAGACTTGATTATATAAATAGCACCCTCGTGTAAAAAGCTGTGTAGAAAGGTCAGTGAGTTTTTTATCATATAAAATTCAAACAGAAGAAATAACTAGAGGAATTGAAGTTCCGCAATGCCAGTAAGTGCAAAATAGGAAAGATTTCCTTCTTCGATATATTTAATTCACATTGACTTTTGAGTGATCAAATTCATGTTTTCTTTCCTAAATAAGAATCAGGACTCGACATCAAATATTTCCTATGCAGTCTCAATATCGATCTGAATCCCAATCATATATATGTACGCGCAGTCAGTGGACATTGCTCTCAGCACTCGAACCCTATCCCGTCAATACTCAGTCATCAAGTCGTGAGATCGCCGGCAAAGATGGGTCTTGCAACCACGAATCGTGAAGAGATGGTGCCCCGCGCTGTCATGCTGAAGCAATCGCGAAGAGATCCAAGAACACGAAGGGGCCGCGGCGATGGTTTCGAGGGCGTCGAGAAGGGAATGAACGCGAAGAAGGAGAGGGTGCTGGGCTGGCGAAGGGTGGGTTCCGTGCTTAGCAAAGAGCGCGAGGCTGAGAGGGAAAGAGATGATGGATTAGGTTTCCACAGTTGCGCTCGCAACGATCCGGTGATAGTCGGATTCAGGACCAAGGCGGGCCCGATCGCCTGCCCGCTTGAGAAAGCTCCCGGCCAGGATTCTGGAGTAGCGGAAGGAACGGGTTGGACGCCGTGGAGTTGGCCGTGGCCATGCGTCCATTCTCGGCTCGGGAATTCGTGTCGCTGCTGAAATATAGCTCGGGTTCGAACTTAGACAGTAGAAATATGAAGCTCGTAGGATTGAGTTTGTGTAGTTCGTCGGATTCGAGTTGCTCAAACAATTTTTCTTCGATTAGTGCTTTGCTGGAGTCAATTTCTAAGTGCATATCACATCAGTGAAGGAATCTTGTTTCTACGTGCTGTTGTATTTTGAATTTGGATGATGCACGGCTGCATCAAATCTAAGTATTTTTTTGGTCATATAAATCTAAGTATTGTCTCGTTGCTTTACATGTAAAAGGGGATATAAATCTATCTATAGTTGAGTTGTATTAAGACCTCTCTAAACTGAAGGTGTTATGATTATCATTAATAGCTAAGTTTTAATTAATTGACAAAAGTAAGGAGTAATTATCAAATCTCGTGACTATAAATTAAAAAACAAAAAATACCCAGATCTACGTAATATGTAAATAAGAAGGGGATGTATTCAACAACTATACTTTCCATAAACGTAACCAACGACAAGATTATTTGAGAGAGGAGGGGACGGGGGAGAGATAATTAAAAGATAATAAATTTCTCAAAATTTGAAAATTTGTTTGTCAATTCATAAACTAAAGTTCATATTGATAAAAAAAATATTGTTATTTAAAATTTAATGCCATGCTTATCCTTCCCATCAAACACTAAAACAAGTGTTTGACAAAAAAAAGAAAAAAAAAACATTAATGTAAATGCATAATAGGAAAATTTCTTTCTTTCTAGATTTTAAAAGAAAAGGACAATGATTGTCTGTCTTTGTTCAACTCAGATTTTTGACCGTGGAGTCCATGCGTACGAGGAGTTCCCAATTGTACAAAAGATTACCCTCAGCTTATTGCGCCTGTTTCAACTTCAGAAAAGTAAATAAAACTTCAAAAGATTATTAATTCATGTTCTTTCATATTTCCTACCAAAATTGGAATTTGACTCGTAGTTGAACATCTAAAGAGATTGAACATCAAGTATCCGTACAGATTCGAAATTACATAAATTACAATAGTATATATATATATAGATACACAGAAAATCATAGCTTCACTTTACTCTTTGCATCCGTTATTCATTCATCGAATTGCAATTACCCATGACAAAATGAATTTCGCCATGATGACAAAGAACGTAACAGCAAATCGTGCCGTAGTGCTGAGGCAACTGCAAAGAGTCCTGAGAATTTAGTGTCATCGGGAACGCCATTAGCGCGAAGAGTAGCTACCTTGTGTGCGAAGAGTGTGCAGAGGACAGGGAAAGGGTTGAGGGACCGTTGGTCATGCCCTTGTGTCCATGCTCGTCTTGGTATGCCAACCCGTGGTTGCTACAATAGGACGAGAAATAGTGTCATGAGTATCAAGAAACATTACTAAAAGTCTCTAACAAGACCACGTGGCAGTCTTTTATTAGGTGTTGAAATAGATGCGACCCGTGCATTGGATGATCAACACATGATAAAAGACTGTCACGTTACACCATCGGAGGATTAGCAAGATTTCCTATGATTTTCTGCGTTTCTCGTAGTTGGAGATATATCTTACGTATAGGTTATGAATATGATTTTTGTAGGACATGTTGCGAATTTTTATTTGTCGGATTTGAGTTTCTCAACTAATTTTTATGTTTTTCCTATTTTTATTTTTTATTTTTTTGCATATATTCATATATCATGTCTATATCATGTTTTTTTTTTTTTTGTTGGAAACATTATGGGAATTAAATTAAATATGTAGGCCCCTCCTCGTGCGTAGCTTTTGGTTCTAGTTAGGTGGCAAAGCAATTTAATTTTTATGTTTTGAACCCGTGCGTTTAGTTTTGTGAACTCTCGTTCTCTAGGAAAATACAAAAAAGGTCATTAATCTATTATATTGATACCAACTCAGTTATAAATATTTCAATTGAGTCTATTTAGTTATAAACATTTTCATTATTTGCCAATTGGGTTAATCCAACTAATATTGACAAGAAATCGTTGATATGTTGCCGGCCACCCTACACAACATGGCTGATGTATAAGCTAGTGCTGATGTGGACATTTTTTTTAAAAATATTTTGAGTTTTTTTATATAATTTTTTTTTCTTATTTATTATTTTTATTATTTTTTCTTTCCTTTTTTTTTCCCTTCATTTTGGCTAGCAAGGGCCACCTTGCGTAGAATCGGTAGGCTTGTGAAGGTTTTTTCCTAGATCTAGTGAGGATCCTCGCCCGTGGATGATGACCCTCGCCCGTTAAAACGAAAGGAAAAATAAAAAAAAATATTAAGAAAAATCATTTTTTAGAAAAAAATTGTCTACATTAATATTTGTTGTGATCGCGTCCGCGATTTCTGATTAAAATTGGCCAAATAAATTCAATTGGTAAATTGTAAAATGGTTTATAATTAAATTGGCCTAATTAAAATTTTTAAGACTAGATTGATACCAACACGTATAGGATTATGAAACTCTTTTGATAATTTTCTCCTCCTTCTCTTTATACGCGTTACTCTTTTCAAATCATCAAATTAGCGATTGTCACGCTACTGTACTAGTAAAAGATAACTACAATTTTATAAACTACAATGACTATAGAAATTGGAGTAATCATGACTTCGGCTGATATAAATTGATAGTGCTATAGCTAATATATTCTTTTATTTTATTATATAATCAACCGAATTCATAACACAAACAATAACGTTAACACATGAGAAGAATATCATATTGGGAAAGATAGTTACAATTTGATAGATCAAAATAGTCACAACCAGTTCTCTTATTAATTGATATTGCTATGCTTTTGTTTACTTATCCAATTAATACAGCTATTAGAATCCAGAAAAAGAATATAAAAAAATTATTACATCACTATCGGTATCATATTTAAATATGCAATCTTACTGGAGAGAGAATGTAGGAGTTTGGATGTTTTATCTCTATTTTCAAAGTCAAATCTGATAGCATAGTTATCCTATCACTTAAATCAAGGATTATAGTAGTATTTACAGTCCTATTTCATCATACTTATCTATTATGTTGCGGTCCTATACAACTACTTTTTCACGGTCATGCTGACCAAACTCATCTCCACCGTTGATTACATGCCTCACTGTGAAACCCACATAATTAATGATCAGGATGGTATTAGTTTACATGGTTTATAAGCTACGCAATAAATTTGTCAATAGTGCCAACTCTGAACTCGGAAAGAATTATATCCAAATTTACATTTTTTTTTTTCAAAATCATAACAAGATTCGATGCGTAACACCCAAACAAATATAAATAAGTACAGTCCCTTGCTCAACACTGAATTTTAGGCCAATCCAAATTCTCAATCATGAATTCAGCATCCCCATCTAAGAGGGTTTCAAATCGCGGCAAGAAGATGCATCGCGCAATCGCGCGAAAACAGTCGGAAAAAGATCAAATGAGGCAGAGGATTCATGATGATGTCAAACTAGCTATTGAGGACGAGGACGTTGATGCCGTGGAGACACCGCCAGAGAAGGAGATGTCGTCGGGCTTGCGACAGTACGTTATGAAGGCCGGTCGCATGCCTTGCAAAGAGTGCAAGAGAGAGAAGCAAAGGGGCGATGGATTAGGGTTTCACTTTTGCCCAAACGACGAGGTGGTAGTCGGATTCAAGGCCAACGTGGATCCGATCGCCTGCCCATCAGCAAGAAAGTCCGACCTGGATTCAGGTGCATCGAAACAAACTGGTTAAACCTGGATATTGACGAGTGGCGATGCATCCATGCACATTTATAGTTCTTGTCAAAAAACTCAAAAACTTGATCCTTGCAATGTTTTTGGGTACTCCAACCCAAAAAGAGAAAAAGAAAATGAAAAAAGAAATGTTTTTGGGTTCATTCCATCTCGCTTCGAGTTCATCAGAGCTGCTACTTCTCCTTCATGTTCATGTGATGCTCTAATGAAGATTCAATGAGAGATTATCATGATAATCATACTTGTTCATGAGTTCATGTGGAGATAGATTTGTTGAACCAAATCTTTTTCAGAGATCTTGTTTGCTTCATTGGATTGCTCGTATTCTTCCAATGCACAATCATTATCATATATGTAAATCGTCAAATTCCGCAAGACAAAAACTCTTCATGAAATCAGGTAGTGATCTGATATACTAATTTTGTGCATTATTAATATAGCGATGTACTCATTCAAAGATGGATTATCAATAATGCATCGGTAGAACATACCGCCAAGTGTATGGGCTACAATTCACAGCCTAGCTTTATGCTTTAATTTGGACTTTCGTCGCTGTTCAGAAGATGGATATTTCTTTTCCAAACCATCAGAAGATGGATATTTCTTTTCCAAACCAGCGTAGATCGTAAAAATCCAATTAATTGAGATATTATTCTATTTTATTTATTATTTTTGGGTGGATGAATTTTATTACTTGATTGAGCGTAGTTCATTTGATCAGGAACAAATGTGAAAGTGGGTAATATCATTTAGAATCCAACATAAAGGTTAGCATCATTTCGGTTTTGATCATTCGAATTTATTTTCTTTTTTTCAGTGATTTTGTTCGATTAGGCTCGAATCTGAACCGAATTATAATATCGGTTATGGTGACCCCGTAAGGGGTGATTACGTTAACAGCACCTTCATGCAAAACGCTGCATTGAAGGGTTTTTTTTTTTTTTTTTTTTTTTTTGTGGGGGGATCAAATAATGCTGTATCAAAAGGTTAGTGAGTGAGTTTTTGATCATAGGAAAGCAAGCAAGGATATAAAACAGTAAGTTTTGAGTGATCACATTCATATTTTCTTTCCTAGATAAGAATCAAGACTCGACATCAAATATTTCCTCTTGGGTCTAAAGAACTCGCCGGGATTTGTGCTTCACCACCGATGGAGAGCCGAGATGGACAGGAGCAACACTAGAACTGCAGCCATGGCAACCATGGAAGCCCACCGGCAATCCTCACCGCGAGACCGTCTTCCCATAGCGGATCAACAGCAGTGAAACGAAAGCAGATGCGAAGGCGAGCACGATGGACAAAGCTAACGCCCTGAAGGTTGACGAGTCTCGCCTGAGGATCGACCTCGGGACAAGGGTGAGGGCGTTGCCGATTAGGAAGCTGGCCGTCACGATGAATCTACTCACGATGGAGGAGGCATGATGATGATGATGATGGGGATCTTTTTGGGATGAACTGGGATGAAGCAGCGGGTTCACATCCATGGGAAGAGTGAAAGCTGCTGATTTCGAGGGCTCCGGATCTTCGGGTTAATGAGTTTTCACGAGGCCGGGTCTATCCAACAACTACTAGTACGGAAATTTTTTTTTAAAGAAGATTTTATGAGCTTTTAGAACTCAATTCGACCCATATCAAGAAGACTTATAAAAAAAATTGATAAATGGAAAATAAAAGATGATGACAGACTTAGTTTAAATAATTCCAAAGCCTGAGAAAACATGCCATGTTTGACAATTAAAAGCCATGTCATGTTTGACTTTTGGATTAGGGATGACCAGTTCCTGATCTAGTTTGGTTTGGCTCTCAAGTGGGTTTAGTGAAACCAATCATTGGGCGAAAGGGAAAGAATAAAAGAGGAGAGGATGTGTGTGTCACGGTCTTTCCCGTGACCAAAGGACCGTGTTTGATCAAAATGGACCATCCAAAGTAGCCTAGGGTTTCCGGAACATTCTCAAGGGCGGGCGATACGATAATTGCATCGAGTTCTAGAGCATTCTTGATTTAAATGTCGGTAGATAGTAGATAGAGAGATGCGATCTTCACCGCTAGATAAAATATGAGTCAATGGTTATAATGAAATGGTCTCTAGCATAAAAAGGGATGTCCATCCAAACATTTTAATGTACAGTATTATTCTCTCTTAGAGCTCCTCTCTCTAAATCTTTCTTTCAGCTTGTCTTGGAAAAGAGGAAGCTAAGTCACCACGGTTTGATCCCAAACAACCAATCCGTGACACGTGACACATGGGTGAGACATTTAAAAAATAACAAATTAATCAGTTCGCTTCTTTGTTCAATCTGTCCGTATTGCTCACCCCTAGTTTGGCTCTACTCAAATGAGACTTACGAGAAAATAGGGAATGTCGAGACGGGGATGACTAAGCAGAAAACTCCATCAACTCTCATCTTCCATATCCCATCCATTTCCTCACTTAGGACGATTAGCCATGGCGCATTGTTATAAATTGATAATGCTAGCATGCTTTCATTTATTATACAAGCAACAATTATTAGAATTCATAACATATTACATGGCGAGAATATCATACTAGGAAAATTACCTAGAATTTGGTAGATTGGATCAAATTAGTTAGAACTATGAATTGATATTAAACTTTTATTTAGTTATACAATCAATATAGGTATTAAAGTTCGCAATATAAAAAAAAAAGTATTACAATACTATTAGTATAATATAACTTGTACGTTCTATCTTGTTGGAGGGAATATAGGAGTTTTGGATGTTTTGTCTTTATTTTCAATGTCAAGTCCGATAGGATAGTTATCTTACCGATTAAATCAAGAATTATAGTAGTTTCGCAGCCCTATTTCATTATACGTGCCTGTTGCAGTTCTATGCAATTACTTTATGACGGTCTATAGACTATGCATACCGATTCATCTCCACTATTGATCATAGGGCCCCACTGTAAAATTCATATAATTAATCTATAATTAATGATCAAAATGCTTTTGGTCTACATGATTTGTAAGCTATACAATAAATTCGTCAATAGCGCTAGATTTGAACAGAATTATCTCCACATCCATTCTTTTTTTAAATCAGAGTAAGACTGGATGTTTAACCCTAAACAAGCTGGACTGCATACGTTAATATTAAATATAGCGATAATGCTCCCACTCAACTCTACGAATTTTAACATCTACAATCCATTCCAAATTCTCAATCATAAGTAGGCCTCAGCATCGAAGACGGTTTCAACTTGCAAAAAGAAGATGCATCGCATCATCTTGTGGAAGCGGTCGGAATTAGATTAGAGGATGCAGAGTATACATGACAATCTCAAACTAGCTATCGAGGACGAGGTAGTTGATGTCGTGGAGGCGCTGCTGAAGAGGTGATGTTGTTAGGCTTGCGACACGAAAACCAGTCAGGTGCCCTGCGAAGAGCGCAAGAAAGAGAAGGCAAGATGATGGATTAAGGTTTCACTCTTACCCAAACGACGAGGTGATGGTTGGATTTAGGACCAAGGTCGGTCCGATCGCCCACCCATCAGCCAGAAAGTTCGGCCCAGATCCACGCGCAGGAAGAACTGGTTAAACCCGATGTTTTTGGCAGGCGGTGGTGCATCCATGCGCATATATAGTTCTTGTCAAAAAATTCAAAACTTGATCCTTTCAATGTTTTTGGGTTCATTCCATTTCGATTTGAGTTTATGGATGCTGATACCTTTTTTTTTATTCATGTCATGATCTAATAAATATTCATTGAGCGAAGATTAATTTGTTGAACGCAATCTTTTTCAGAAATCTTGTTTACTTCATTGGATTGCCCATATTTTGAATGTAAAATCATATCATATATGTAAATCGTCAAATTTCGCATGACGTAATCTCTTGAATTGATGCTTAATGAAATCGGGTAGTTTGGTTTACCAATTGTCGCGACCTACCCTCGGGGGGAGGGAAGAGGTTTAGGGGTATTGCCTAAAGGACGGACCTAAGGTCCATAATTAAGCTCGGGCCCTCCCAAGCCCATACCCCGCGTGATATTGGGATATTTTTTTAAAAAAAATTGCACAAAAGGAGTCGCCACTAGCCTATTGGGGTCGGCTAGAAACCAAGTGAGGCATGAGAGCGTGTCTCGCTTCCTACGCAACCGTAGAGTCTAGGATCGGGGACTTGATTACACTAATTAATCAATTAGTGCCATTTCGATACCTAATCTTGTTCAGTTTAACAAAAATGATTTTTGTTGGGCAATTTGGATTAATTTTATACCTATCCACTAACATGCGAGGTGATTATGCGGGTGCGTAATCATTAAAATAACATTCATAGTTACCAAGATCCTAATCGCAGTAAAAATGAACACGTGCAATTAAACATTCACAAACGTAATCAAATATGCGAATTAAACACGTGATATAATCAATGTGCAAGCAAATAAATGTCTAATTATACTAAGAAGGAAAAACATAGCAATTCCTAACTAAACTCTACAATTTTTTGGATTTTCGAAAATTTTTAATTAATTTTTTTAATTAATTTTTTTATAAAATAAAAATAAAAACTAATTTTTTTATTTAAGGTCGAAATTTTTTTATGCTTTCTGAGTTTTTTTTTTTTTTTTGAATTTTCGGGAGACTTTTTGAATTTTTATCATTTTTCGAATTTTTTTAAAAGAAAATTTTAATTATTATTATTTTTTGAAATTTTTTTTATATTATAAAAATTCGAGAGGGCGGGCTCGAACCGGATGAACCCGAATCCAAAACTTTTGGATTCTTTTTTTTTAAAAACGTTTTCATTTGTTTTTTTTTTTTTTAAAGAATAAAAATAATTTTTTATTGGTTTGTCTTTTCCCACTACACCCCTTTTACCTGCACGCTCTGCTTCTGCGAATCCTCTTTCCCGAAGCACTTTTGCTTTCTTTTTTATGTTTTGTTTTTACTTTTCATTTTTTCTATGCTTTTCTTCTTTTCTTTTGTTCCTTTATTTATTTATTTTTTTTTATCTTTTGGTCTTCTTCTCTACGTGCTTTCCCCTACACGCCTGAAACTTTCTGCACGCCCGAAACCTTCTCATTCCTAAAACATAACCTCATTGAAATTGCTTCCTCGCCGAAACTCATTCGAACAATAATAAAAAAAAATCGATGAACCCAGCGTCCCTTCCAACACCAAACACCACGACTAGCCCGAATCACTGCCGGCCATCTAGCTCCGGCGACGGTTGAACCAGTTTCGGATGCGGACAACCCCGACTTAAACATACATGATTACTTCGCGAGAATCGCATGAAATCGTAACAAAAACATAAAATAAAGGCACGGTCCCACATATATATGACTAAGTACGAACCCGAACGAGTTTGAACGCAAGTTGTTTCTCAGTTTTCTTTGAGACATTTTGTCGAACATTAGGTGTGCAGCAAACTAAAAAGGGCACGCGAGCTCACCCGAGGCTCGGAATCAGGTAAAAACCAACACAACATGAACAAAAAAACTTCAAAATCCGTCAAGATACATATTAATCGCAGTCAGAACAAATATGAACGAAGAACAATTATCTCCGGGCTTCAAAAAAAAAAAAAAACTTGCAGAACTTAGATGTCTTTTAGGCATTTTCACAAGCACTTGGTGTGCATTGCTGACACAGGGGATTTTCAACTTGATACAGACACGAGCACCAATCTAAACCCCTAATGACGCATCTAGAACACCTATCAGCTATCAAGGAGGACCGACTCGGACCGAAACTCGCGCGAACTAGTCGGCACGAGCTCCGGCCCGACGCTTCCCAAAAAAGAACACACGGTCAAGACAAAAACCTACCGGGGTTCGAGTGGAGGTGCTGTGATGAACGGCGGCCTTCAGGCGGACGACGACGATGGCGAACCTTTCCTTCGAGGTCTCTCTTTCTCTCCGACTCACGCTCTTCTTGATTCCTCCTCTTCTTGATTCCTCCTCCTCCCTTTTCTCTTTTTGGTTCCATCCTGGCTTTTTAAGCTTGACCGGCAAGCGCACATGGCTTCGGCAGCTGCCAACTTGCCGGTTGGACTGCATCCCCGACCCGTGGATCACGCCGCCGCCTACCACCGATCTCCCCGCTTCACCTGTTGCTGCTCGCTTCTTGTTCCTTTTTTTTGCGGGTCTTGCAGGCGAAGACCAGTTGGGGAAGACGACGAGTTGCTCGCGGGCTGGGCTAGAGGAGGAGGTGGGTTGGGCCCAAAGCACAGGGGAAAAGAAAAGGAAAGGAAAGGGGGCGGGTCGGGCCAAGGCTAGATTCGGCCCGACCCGATCGATTTCATTTTTTTAAAAATAATAAAAAAAATAAAATAAAAAGTATACATTAATTAATTTTTTTTTTCTTCGATTGATTTTTTTAAAAAAATAGGTGTCAACACCAATTTTGTGAATTATTGATACAGCAATGTGCACATTCAAAGATTGATTATCAATAATGCATTGATAGAAGATGTCACCAAGTATTTAGGCTACAATTCACAGCCCAGCTTTTAGCTTAATTCGGACTTTTGTCCCGTATTTGGAAGATGGACATTTCTTTTCCGGACTATTGTTGGTCGTGAAATACAAATAGTTTAGATATTATTTTATTTTGTTTATTATTTTTGGGTGGATGAATTTTGTTACTTAATTGAGCGTGATTTATTTGAGTGGGAACAAAATGTGAAAGTGGGTAATGTTATTTAGAATCTTGCATAAACAACAAAATAAGAAAAGCATCACGTAGCGGTTTGCTTCATTTCGATTTTGATCATTGTATTTATTGGATTACTACCACAAAAAATAAAAAACTAGTAATTAATTTTTTGACCAAAAAAATCCCAACCAGTAGACATGTAACAATTTTATTCAAACTAATTTATTGATCATGAAAAATCTAAAACTGATATATTTGTTAAAATTTTGTCCTCCGTTAGATTTCATTAAATTAGATTACTACCATGAAAAACTATAAAGGGTAAACCTCAAATCGGTACACCTGTCAACTATCATGTATCATCTAACTCAACAATTTAACAGTAAAATTTAACGGAAATTAATAAAGGGTAAATTCATCATAGGTGTACTGGTTTGTAGTTCTTAGTGGATTTTATGTAAATTTGTCACAAATACACTAATTTGGAATTTTTCGTTATATTAACCTTAATTTATTTCCTTATTTAATGCGATTTGGTTCACTTAGGCTCGAATCTGAACCAAACCGTACCATTTAAGGGCATCGAGAAGGGAATGAAGGCGAAGGAGACAGTTTGGTTCGGATTGTGAATTAAAAAATTAAGAATAGCCAGATGCACGTAATAAACGTAAATAAGAAGGGATTTATTCAATGACTATATTTTTCCTGTACCTAAAAAAATAAAAGGTAAGTCTACAAGATTATTCGGAGAGAGAGAGAGAGAGAGAGCGACAGAATTGACTAAAAGATAATAAGTTTCTTAAAATTTGATATGTTAGTTAATTCATAAACTATATAATTCATATTGATGAAACTTCACAGTTATACACAAATCATGAATATTTTATTGTGCCTATTTCAAATTAAAAATAAATAAATATTTATTCAGGCTCTTTCGTGTTTCTACCAAAACTAGAATTGGACTTGTAGTCGAATACCTAAAGGAACTCTATATAAAAAACCTAAGCAAACTTGACATTGCTCTAAATTACAATAGTATATATAGATGCACTGAATACTATATTTCTCATTCAAATCTTTGCATCTATTATTCAGTCATCAAATTGCAATTATCCACAACAAGATGGATTTCACAACGACGAAGGAGAACGCTGCAGCAAACCGTGTCGTAGTGTTGAGGCAATCGCAAGCAAATCCGACTATGCCAAAGGGTCATGAGTCTCGTGATAGATCCAACGTCGTCGAGAAGGCCAGTAGCACAAAGAGTAGCTACATTATTTGCGAAGAGTGTGCAGAGTAGAGGGAAAGGGGCGAGGGACCATCAGCCTTTCATTGCTACCCATGCGATTCGGTGGTGGTCTGGTTCAGGACCAAGGCAGGTCCAATCTCTTGCCCGTTAGAGTCTCAATGTGGCACATCCAATCCGGTGAAGGTCAGTGAATTGAGGACCAAGACGGGTCCAATCTCCCGCCCGTCAAAGTCTCAATGTGGCACATCCGATCGGGTGAAGGTCGTTGAATTGAAGACCAAGGCGAGTCCAATCTCCTGCCGTTAGAGTCTTAATGTGGCACATCAGATCAGGTGAAGGTCATTGCATTGAGGACCAAGGCAGGTTCGATTTTCCGCCCGTCACCGAAAAAGCCAAATCCGAGTCCGAGTTCAACGGAAAGAATTGGTTGTATCCCGTGGGATTGGTTATGTGTCACGGGCTGATCGATTGGGATCGTGACTGCGCGGCAACTCAGGCACTTTTGGATCGCCTAAGCCAAGCCTTGCTTGATCGCACACTCACTCGCTCACCTAGTAGAGAGAGAAAGCTCTAGAGAGAGGAGCTCTGAAAAAAAAAAAAGGAGCTTTGATATTACTGAAAGGATTGGATGGATACAAATGAGGGGAGGGCACCCTTCTTATACTAGAGGTCCTTAGATTACATCCATTGATTGACTTTTCATCCTGGCGAACGAGATCGCACCGCCATATCTACCGACACTAATGACAACTACCAACTACCAACATTAATGGCTAGAGACTTCTAGAACTTGGCATAATGACCATTTCACCCGCCCTTGGAACGTTCTGGAAGTCCTCTTGTTGGGAATCCGAGCGAGCACAGGAGGTACTCCTCGAGAAGGCACGGCCCTTTAGGGTGCGCATGACAAAATTTCTGTTTCTAGATTTCTCTGTTCCTCTGTTCCCCGGAATATGTTTGGAATAGAAATCCGTTTGGTAACGCAATTTGATTTTTCTATTTCTGAAACAGATTTCTATTCCAGAAATAGAGAAATTGAAGAAATCAGAAGCTGAAATTTTTAACTTCTCAGTTTCTGAAATAGAAATCAGAAGCTGAAATCAAACCATATAAAATAACCTTGCACTTTCTTGTTAACTTAATTCACTTATAACCACAACTTTACAAATTATTGTTAATTTTCCTTTTCTTATTTTGCTTGTGTTTTTTTTTTCATTTTTTTTTTTATAACTTCCTCTTTAGGATGAAAGGCAATCGAATGGGTCCCCAATTTTAAAAAACGACCAAATTTTTCAAATGCTTACTGAAAAACAATGGGGCTCTTTCCTCCTAGAAAAGGCACGTGCATGGTCAGTTGAAGAAAAAATTCTTACGTAATAGATGAATAAAAAACATGCCTATAAATTTAACCTCGTTTCTTTACGGATTCAAAATTCTTGTAAAATCAAAATAATTAAATTGTTACATAATCTTGAATTTTAATTCGAAGGCAAGAGATTCAAGAGAATCTCTCTCTGTGCTATGCAATGGCCATTAAAGGTTAATTGAGCAACAATAAAGAAATTAGAGATGAGCAACTAGACTGATTTAATTCAAGAATCAAAATAAACTGACCTTCTCCCGATTGACTCCTAACCATAAACATTACTTCAAGGTAGAATTCTCATATATTCATTTACACCATCAATTTTATAATACTAGTATTTGATAAAATGATAAGGCTGTATAGGCACCATTGATGACACTCATATTCATGCTTCCGTAGTACTTGTCTCGAACCTATATAAGATGAGCTTGCAAATGATACATTGACCAAGGAGGAAATCAAATAAATACGCTTAGAAAAACCATTGCCAATAAAATGGCAAGGAATAATAATATGCCGGAAATTCCATGAAATTGTATTTTTAACTTTTGTAATGTATTAGTATTATTTCGACTATTATTTTGTATTTGAGGATTTCCTATGTTGTTTTAGTATTATTTCGACTATTATTTTGTATTTGAGGATTTCTTATGTTGTTATCTAATCAATTTCTATTCCTAGAAATATAAATTTTATTCTGTTATCAAACGGATTTTTGTTTCAGAAATAGAAATTTTGAGTCGTTGTCAAATGGGTTTCTTTTTGCTCAGAAACTTGTCCTGGAAATAGAATTGAGAAATTGATTTCCGTCGTAAATCAATTTCCTCGTTTCAAATTTTGTCGTGCGCAGCCTTGTAGTTAAAACCTCTTGGCCGTGACATGTGCCTATGTGTCCATGCTCGTCTGGGTATGCCAACAGGGTATGCCAACATGTGGCTGCTACAATTGCCCGAGAAAGTGTCATAAGCACCAGGAAACCTTACTAAAACTCTCTTACTAGACGATGTGGCGGTCTTATAACCCATGCATTGAATAATCAACGCCCGATAAAAGACCGTCATGTTACTTCATTGAAGGATTTCCCAAGATGTCTAGCATTCCTCATAGTTCGTGATATATATGATGTATAGGTTAGGAATATTGATTTCTGTAGGAGGCACGTGGTCCTTTTTATTTGTGAGTTTTTATTGGTCAGACTTGAGTTTTTCCGATTAATTTCTATGTTCTCCTTTTATTTATTTTTTTGGCATATATTTCTAGATCATGCTTTTTGTGTTTGGAAACGTTATGGGAATTTAATCAAATCCATAAAGAAAAAGAAAAAGCAAAATTATGTCGTGTTATTAGAATGTCAATTTATTTAAACTCTGAAATATGAATGAAATTTGATCTTGTCAAAAGTTCTGTTTAGACCTAACGAAATTTTAAAAATTTCCCTCTCTATGTAGGTAGCTTTTGGTTTTGATTAGCTCTGTAAACTCTCATTCTCTCTGTACGCTTTACAAGCTGGTAAGCTACAAGTGTATTCAAACCACTATAAAAGAAAAAACAAAGAAATAGGAGGAAAGGTGTTGCTAATGATTATACAAGGAAATATATAGTTCCCCGAAACACGCACAAGAAGGAAAATTGCTCCAACCGTAAACTCTCTCTAATTTGATAAGAAAATATCACAAAAAATTATAAACTATAACCACTGTGACATCAATTCCCCAAAACCTTTTTTGCATCACAAAAAGTCCTAAATATGTACCACTGGCACAAAATTATCCTCCAGTATAGTTTCATCCAAAACAAAACAAATTTGAGGTATTGGTGATACCATAAATAATTAAGATATTAGTGTTACACTAGACAAAACTTAAGTTTTTTGGTTAATTTTTTCAGATCCACATAAACTCCATTTGTCCGTCAGTGTCCATGAAAGCCATCAGTCAAATTGTTAATGGCATTATGAATGAAATTGTGACTAAAGGTGTTTTTGAATCCTTGGTACAATTTTGGAGATTTCCGTGAATGGAAAAAAGTTTAGGGTGTTAGTATCACGGTGGATATAATTAAGGGTTTTTAGTGGTGCTCTCTCTATTTGGTAACTTATAGGCACTGAACACTAATTCCCTGACAAAACCCATCTCGCAATTTGTAACATCGAAGCCTGTCAAGCTTAATCAACAGTGACAATATGGCCACAGAGTTATATTCTCTGGGTTGTCCTTACCGGTTTAGGCAATGGATTTCGCGAGTACATAATCCATTCATGTCAGCCAACGAATGCTGCAATTAGCATGGAGGTAAGTTTATTCACCTCCTTTGTCTGTATATTTGATTTCATGTATTTAATGAAAAATCTAGACTTAGCCTAGAGGTCTTAGAACATGGACTCGATAGATAGTATATCCATCAAGCATTCATCCTCGGGACAACATTTTCCAAATTGCACAACACCTCTCTCCTTCCTACCAAACCAAGCATGATGTACCCAATGACACAACATCATGTGATCAGCAGATAGTACATCCATCGCAGTTTAGAAGCTGCAGGTTAGCAGGTCCAATATGTTTTAAAGGCAAACATGTACATTCGACCATTTTTTTGACTGTTAATGCAACACATAATCCAGAATCAGGAAAAAAAAAAAATAAGAAAACAGTGCAAACAACAACGGATTTAGAACAATTAGAACTCGTAATCACTCGCCTAAGTTGAATCGAAGCTCCATTTGGATAAATCTAGGTCAACAATCGTGGATTTGGTGAGGAACCAAGACAGATATAACCGCGTACAGATAATCCTAAGATTCTGTCCATTTCGATTTCATCAACCAAGAAGGAGAGCAAAGCGGCACCATTGTGGTCCACGTAAGAAACGAAAGGACCCTTTTTTTTTTTTAATCACTTAAGTCACGTCGATGCCGTATCAACTCTATTTTCAATCTGTCATCCACAATGACAATAAGTGCAGAACAGGAAAGATTTTGAGTCCACGTGCTTGGGTGAGACATCGAATTCATCCCTAACTAGGAATCAAGCCTCGACGTCAAATACTTCCTATGCAGGCTCAAGATCGGTCTAAATCTCCATCCCATCAGTACTCAGTCATCGAGTCGCAAAATCACTGGCAAAGATGTGTCTCCCAACCATGACATGCGAAAAAGACGGTGGCCCGCACTGTCATGCAGCAGCAATCGGCTAAGAGATCCAGGAACACGAAGGAGCCGCGACGGTTAAAGGGCATCGAGAAGGGAATGAAGGCGAAGGAGACGGTGCTGCGTTGGGGAAAGGCAGGTTACATGCTCTGCAAAGAGCGCGAGGCTGGGAGGGAAAGAGATGATGGATTGAGTTGCGCTTGCAACGATCCAGGCAGGGACAGTTTGGTTCGGATTGTGAATTAAAAATTAAAAATACGCAGATACACGTAATAAACGTAAATAAGAAGGGATTTATTCAATGACTATATTTTCCCTGTACCTAAAAAAATAAAAGGTAAGTCTACAAGATTATTTGGGGAGAGAGAGAGCGATAGAGTTGACTAGAAGATAATAAGTTTCTCAAAATTGATATGTTAGTTAATTCACTATATGATTCATATTGATGAAACTTCACAGTTATTCACAAATTATGAATATTTTATTATGCCTATTTCAAATTAAAAATAAATAAATATTTATTCACGCTCTTTTGTGTTTCCTACCAAAATTAGAATTGGACTTGTAGTCGAATACCTAAAGAAACTCTATATCAAAAACCTAAGCAAAGTTGACATTGCTCTGAATTACAATAGTATATATAGATGCATTGAATACTATATTTCTCATTCAACTCTTTGCATCTATTATTCAGTCATCAAATTGCAATTACCCACAACAAGATGGATTTCACAACGACGAAGGAGAACGCTGCAGCAAACCGTGCCGTAGTGTTGAGGCGACCACAACCAGATCCGACTATGCCAAAGGGTCACGAGTCTCGCGACAGATCCAACGTCGTCAGGAAGGCCAGTAGCACAAAGAGCAGCTACATTGTTTGCGAAGAGTGTGCAGAGGAGAGGGAAAGGGGCGAGGGACCATCGGCCTTTCACTGCTGCCCATGCGATCCGGTGGTGGTCGGGTTCAGGACCAAGGTGGGCCCGATCTCTCGCCCATCGGGGTCTCACTTTGGCCTATCTGATCAAGTGATGGTCGAGTTAAGGAGTGAGGTAGGTTTGATTTTCCACCAAATCATACTACATTGTACATTAATATTATTTCATCAATAGCGTCAAATTCAAACTTTGAAAGAATTGTTTCCACATCCACTTCAAAGTACTACATTGTACATTGACAAAAGGACGGTGATAATGCCCTAACTTAACCATGCAAATTTTTCCCTGTGCAATCCAGTCCAAATTTTCAGTTGTGAAGTCAGCCCCACCATCTGATAGGGTTACCACTCGTGGCAAGAAGATATATCGTGCCATTGTGCGAAAGCAGGCGGAAATAGATCAGAAGTTGGTGCGAAAGAAGGCGGAAATAGATCAGAAGATGCGAAGGATGCATGACGACTTTGAACAAGTTATCGAGGACGGGGACGTTGACATCATGATGCCGCCAAAGAAGGTGATCCCATCGGTGTTGCGACAGCGGGTTACGAAGGCTGATCACGTGCCTTGCGAAGAGTGCAAAAGAGAGAAGGCAAGGGGTGATGGATTAGGGTTTCACTTTTGCCCAAACGATGAGGTGGTCGGATTCAGGACCAAGGCTGGTCCGATCGCCCGCCCATCAGCAAGAACGTCCGGCTCGGATCCAGGCGCAGCGGAAAGAACTGGTTAAACCCAGTGGTATTGGTGGGGTTAGCGGGTAGTGATGTCCGCTCAATGTTCTCGTCGGAAAATTCAAAACTTGATATGTTTTAGGGTTCATTCCATTCCAATTCGAGTTCGTTATACTTCTTCTCTTTTACATTTGCATCTTTTTCAGAAATTTTGTTCGTTTCATTGAATTGATATAACAATGTACACATTCAAACACATTCATAGGCAAATTATGAATAGTGCATTCGTAGAAGATATCGCCAAGTGCCAAGGCTACAATTGACAGCCCAACCTTTGTTGTTGATCGTGAAAATCCAAATAATTTGGATATTATTCTATTGTTAATTATTTTTTGGGTGAATGAATTCTATTACTTGGTTGAGCATGATTGATTTATAAGAAACAAAATGTGAAAGTGCGCATTGTTATTAAGCATTCAATATATATATAAAAAAAAAAGCATCATAAAGCGATTTGCTTCGGTTTGGATCAGTCCAATTTATTTCCTCTTTAGTACGATGTGGTGCGGTCAGACTTGATTATAAAAAGAGCACCCTCATGTAAAGAACTGTGTAAAAAGGTCAGTGAGTTTTTGATCATATAAAATTCAAACGGAAGAAATAAAAAGAGTGAGTCAAGTTCCGCAATACCAGTAAGTGCAAAATAGGAAAGATTTCCTCCTTCAACGTACTTGTTTCACATGGACTTTTGAGTGATCAAATTTATGTTTTCTTTCCTAAATGAGAATCGAGACTCGACATTAAATATTTCCTATGCAGTCTCAAGATCGATCCAAGTCCTAATCATATATATGCACGTGCAGTCATTGGACAGTGCTCTCAGCACTAGAACTCTATCCCGTCAATACTCAGTCATCAAGTCGTGAGATCGCCGGCAAAGATGGGTCTTGCAACCACGAATCGTGAAAAGATGGTGCTCCGCGCTGTCATGCTGAAGCAATCGCGAAGAGATCCAGGAACACGAAGGGGCCGCGGCGATGGTTTCGAGGGCGTCGAGAAGGGAATGAACGCGAAGAAGGAGAGGGTGCTGGGCTGGCGAAGGGTGGGTTCCGTGCTCAGCAAAGAGCGCGATGCTGAGAGGGAAAGAGATGATGGATTAGGTTTCCGCAGTCGCACTCGCAACGATCCGGTGATAGTCGGATTCAGGACCAAGGCGGGCTCGATCGCCTGCCCGCTTGAGAAAGCTCCCGGCCAGGATTCTGGAGTAGCGGAAGGAACGCGTTGGACGCCGTGGAGTTGGTCGTGGCCATGCGTCCATGCTTGGCTCGGGAATTCGTGTTGCTGCTGAAATATAGCTCGGGTTCGAACTTAGTACAAATATGATGCTCGTAGGATTGAGTTTGTGTAGTTCGTCGGATTCGATTTGCTCTGTAGGAATTCTTGTCGGCGGAAGACGACTTACCTGATTTCAATGCGCAAACAGCAAATAGCCCCAGAACAAACGTTGAATTGCGAATCAATCACGAACAACACTGCCTCACGTTGGTCTGGATGCAATCACAAGGAAAACACCTGATTTCCACGGCGTAAATGCAAACTGTTCTTGCAGATTGAAATGGAACACCTTCTTCCTTTGATGATGGAAATGGAGAGAGATTTTGGTACAAATGATCTGACAACTCTTTCCAATGGTTGTGTTCGGGAGGCTTATATGCGTCTCCCTTGGTACCCCTCCATTAGTGCCTTTCCATCGTATCGTTTCAACTTGAAACGGTGCGTCCAATTGCACCCTATCATGGACGTACCAGTTAAAGTACAACATCTCTCACTCGGACATGATGGGCTTGATAGCGCTCTATCAAGAATATAAGGCAATGCGTTCAACATTTATCAACTTTACAGAACAATTCATATTGGCAAGTAAGCCGTGCGACCAGTGAGTACACCTACACTTGGGAGCTCAAATTATGCACCTGTTAGGGATAACATAATGGCTACAACTCCGGAAAAGAAATAAACAACTGATATCTCACAGTGCCCTAGACATATTTTGTTACATCAATTCGAGTATACATATCACTTAAAGGCTATACTTGATTATCCTCAAAACACCATGTATTTACAATTATATCCTCAACCACATAAGGCGATATAATTGGTCGACCAGTAAATACATGTGACAGATGTAAAACAACAATAGTCTTCCTTTGCACTCATGTCTCTCTCAATTTTAGAACAACTGCTTTCCTAGACACGTTCCATAGGCCAAATCTATTCATGACCGCCTGTAACATGCTAGAGTAGCAACATCGATCTTTCATTTCGAGAACATAGTCAGAAGTAACATAGGGCACAAGTTGAGGTAAATTATAAATTAACTCAAGGGCTCACACAATGAGTAAATAGGGATAATTTTACTCACCTTCCCTTGTCGGTCGAACAATGCACATGTGGTATAAATTACATGCTATAATGGATTTCTCTTTCTATAAGAGCGTATGTCATTTCTTAAATATATCCACTATACGGATCTTAGTCTAAACATAGTCACGTGCTTCTCACATACTCATGTTTAACTCGAGTGCTATATTGCTCGCTTTCTATAGCGCTTAATTAAGTACTCGCATCCGACATCTTACGTGCATACATGATTGTGGGACTATCATGTTGTCTTATTATAAACAAATCACAGATCTCATCTTGACTCCAATCAATGCGACATATTTTATGTACCAGACTTGCTCTTCAACATTTATTTGTACATAACGTCTCATGTCAACGTGCTAACTATAGCACTTGAGGCGATTGTTCATGTGAGTGAGCCAATCATTACCTGTTGACATACTTTCCAATAATATATGTGTGCTTGTGCTAGTCTTATAATGGATTTGTACTTTTTGATAAAACATCAACTCATTAATAAACAAACAAGTACAATACATATGTCCATAAATACATGAAACAATGATTCTCTACAATAACACATATCACATTCTACACAAAACTAGTGACATTCTATGGGTCAAGAATATGTCTCTAGGAATAGCCTTCATAAATGGATCAGCAACCATTCTATTGGTTGAAATGTATTGTAGAATCACTTCTTTTTGCGCTATAATATCTCTGATGAAGTTATTCTTTATGTCAATGTGCTTCGTTCTTCCATGATACTTGGGATCTTTCATATAGGCAATGGCTGCTTGACTATCGCAATAAACTGTCACCGGTCTTGGAATCTCAGTGACAGTGGCTAAATTTTCAAAGAAACGTTCTAGCCATACTGCTTCTTGCACTGCGGCAGAACACGCAATAAATTCAGCCTCCATAGTAGACAAGGCTGTGCATGTCTGTTTCTTGCTATTCCAAGAAATTGCACCTCCATTGAGCAAGAACACATATCCAGAAGTCGATTTACGCTCATCCATGTCTCCACCCCAATCAGCATCTGAATAACCTAATAGGCATAAATCATTCCCTTGGTAACAAAGTCGATAGCCCATGGTACCCTTCAAGTATCTCAGGATCCTCTTTACTGCTTTCCAGTGTGCTTGATCGGGATTTGATTGAAATCGGCTCACCAATCCCACGGCATAACATATGTCGGGTCGAGTACACATCATAGCATACATTAAACTTCCGATCGCACTAGCGTAAGGAACGATTTCCATTATTTTAATTTTTTCTAGAGTCTTAGGACATATCTCAATACTTAGGCCTTCACCTTGCATGACAGGGGTATTAATGGGATTACAGTGCTGCATATTGAAACGATCAAGAATCTTCATAATATAAGTCTCTTGTGATAAAGTAAGGAGTTTCCTTGATCGATCTCTTTCGATCTTAACTCCTAATATATAAGCAGCTTCTCCCATGTCCTTCATTTCAAAATTGGAGGACAACCATTCTTTTATGGTGATTACCATAACCTTGTCATTTCCAGCCAATAGAATATCGTCCACATAAAGTGATAAAATCACAAATTTATCTTCAGACCGCTTGACATATACACAGCGATCTTCTTCGATCATCGTAAAACCAAAAATTGTTATGGCTAAATGAAAACAAATATACCACTGTCTAGATGATTGCTTAAGGCCATATATTGAGCGATGAAGTTTACAAACTTCATGCTCTTGACTTTTAGCTATGAAACCTATTGGTTATTTCATATAAATTTCTTCATCTAGTTCTTCATTGAGAAATGCCGTATTTATATCCATTTGATGTAATTCAAGGTCCAAATATGCAACGATGGCTAGAATAAGGCGTATTGAGGCAAACCTTACAACTGGTGAAAAGGTTTCCTCGTAGTCTATACCCTCTTGTTGAGTATAACCTTTCGCCACAAGACGAGCCTTATACTTTTCAATGGATTCATCCGCCCTTTGCTTAATCTTAAAGACCCATTTGTTTCCAATGGCCTTACGATTGGGTGGTAGATCAACTAAGTCCCAGACATGATTTGTCATTATTAACTCCATCTCGTCTTCCAAAACTTTTCTCTATTTTTCCTTATCAGAGGATGAGAGAGCATTTTGAGCAGTCTTAGGCTTGGCATCATCTTTATGAGCAATCATAAATGCTTCCCCTTCAATCTTAAAATGGCAACGAGGAATACTTTTACGATTACTTTTACGCAACTGAATTTCTCTTAAATTTAATTCGCCGGATGATGCAACACTCCCACTAGGTCTTTCATGTTGAGGTAAATCTTCATTTCTCTCCACAACATTAGTGGGTGTATCATTCGGATCTTCCATCTCATATAATTGGAAATCCTTATCAATCTCACCTCTACTAGGATAATCGTTCTCTAAGAACGTGATATCTCGTGACTCCTTTTCGGTCACACTCCTATCAGCTTGTTCACCTATGAACACATACCCTTTGGAGTGTTCAGAATATCTTATAAAGATACATTTCTTCCCTCTAGGGCCTGATTTGCCATATTTATGGGAAGATTCATGAACATAAGCTGCACATCCCCATGGACGTAGACTACTTAAGTCTGATTTTCTACTAGTCCATAATTCATAAGGGGTGGAAGTGACCGATTTTGAGGGTACTCGATTAAGTACATATGCAGCAGTCAATAAATCATCTCCCCAAAAGGATATAGGTAAATTTGCTTGCGCCATCATAGACCTAACAATTTCCAATAGAGTTCTATTCCTTCTCTCAGCTACCCTATTTTGTTGTGGAGTATTAGGAACAGTCAATTGTCGTACAATTCCCTTTTCATCACAAAGAGCCTTGAATTGCTCCGATAGATACTCACGTCTGCGATTGGGTCTCAATGCCTTTATTGTTTTGTTCAACTGATTCTCTACCATCGTTATATATCCTCTAAAGCATTCTAATGCTTCGGACTTATGGGAGATCAGAAATACATAACCGAAACGCGTGAAGTCATCTATGAAAGTAATGAAATATGAGGCTCCATGCCTCGCCCTCACATTCAAAGGACCACAAATGTCAGAATGTATGAGTTGCAATGGAAATTCAGCTCTAGTCCCTTTACCGAATGGTTTTCTAGTTACTTTTCCCGCTAGACAATGTTCACATATGGATAGATCAATATTAGTCAGTGACCCTAAAAGGCATTCTCTAGCTAATCTTTGCATTCTCTGCAACCCAATGTGACCTAATCTAGCATGCCAAGTACTTGCATCAATCTCAATATTACTAGAAGATGCAATTAAAGAAAAACAACCATTAACATTAACATTGTACTGATCATAGTCAATGTCTAACACCATAAAACCATTCAATACATGACTTGAATCATAATAAACTGTTCCATACAAAATGTCAACACAATCACCATGAAAATTTAAAACATAACCTAGGCTAAGAAGAACAACTACAGAGACCAAGTTTCGTCGAATATCCGGAGCATAGAGGACATCATTCATGAATAGGCTTCGACCACCATATAAAAGTAATTTACATGTGCCGATACCCTTCACTTCAACTCTTGAGTTATTCCCAACATATATCCATCTTCTTCCAGGCTGTATTCGACGATACTCCACAAATACTTCTCGGTCTCTAGCTACGTGGTCTGTTGCTCCTGATTCTATAGTCCACATTGGATGAGATTCAGCAAGCATTACAGTACTAGAAATAAAAGCATTACTTAAAGTAATGGAGTAATAGGGTACCTCTTTCAGCTTAGTGCATTCACGAGCAAAGTGACCCATCTTGCCACAATTGTTTCACTTCATCTTGGCCTTATCCTTATTCCCACCACGCTTCTTGCATTGGAGGGTCTTAGCCCTTTTAGGTGCCTGTCCAATCTTCTTCCTTTTGTTGTTGAATTGAGAATTCCTTTTGCGCTTAAAGCCCGAAACTTTACGCGAACTCGATTCAGCAACATAAGCATGAGTAGAGGATCTTGCAGCCTCTAGGCGCTCATCCTCTAATTCCAAATGACGCGCTATATCATCAAAAGTGACAATATTCTCATTATGCGTCATATTGATCTTCATATGCTCCAAATTGTCAGGAAGAGACCTTATAATAGCATGAACCTGCTATTCATCAATAAGGGAGTGACCTGCCGACTTAAGCTCACGAATCATATTTGACATCTCCCGAAGATGTGTCAAACTTCGGGAGATGTACCCCCAAACTTATCTTTCAAGGCAACTCACATTATATGAGCTTTATCATAACTTTCAAACTCACACATGAGATCATCCTGCATACAAAATCAGCAACGTGATGCGAGCAATGCTATTCTTCTTTTTCCAAGCTTGATAAGCTTCTAGATCTCTCCTGTGTTGAGCTGAAGTTCCATGCTCAGGTTCATCCATGGTGTGGTTGAGAGTTTCCAAAACCTCTTACTCCTCAAGGATGTACTGAACCTTTTGGTGCCAAATATCATAATTGTCACCGTTCAATTTCTCACCCTTATTGAGGTCAGCCACAATGGTCTTGGATGTCGATGCCATAATCAATTACTATAACACATTGACATAATAGACGCGGAATCAATACTAGCACATTTTTCTTTAGAGTAACACACATATTTAATTTGCAGCAAAAACAAACTAAAATAATGATAATTCAACAAAAGACACAGAAATAAAAGTTCACTATGTTCCCAATCAATTTCTATGTACGATACCACCCATCGTGGTGGCGTTGCTGGCTTCGGGCCTTCTCCCCCTCACGAAGGGGAGGGGTTCGAATCCCTAGTGCGTCATTTGGTGATTTACCTGGTGGCACGTGCGTGGTGGTCGTGCGTGTCGCCCCCAGGGTTTACCTGCCGGCTGCCGGCTGTACGGGGTTCCCTGGGTACCAAAAAAAAAAAAAAAAAAATTTCTATGTACGATTATTCTATTATCATTAATTAATTTAATTTGCACAAATTTTGAGTTCTAGGTGAGTACTTTTTCGAATTCTACCAACCTACGAACTCCCACTAGGAAAAATAATTACATGACCTCATGTAATGTCTACATTTTTCCATTAACACAAAAACATAGCATGATATAAAATAATTTACAAATAACAATCATGCAGCAACTCTAGTCAAAACCACAATTCAACATGTAATGGATTTCCTACCATTGTTCGAATTTTCTAGCAACTTGAAAATTGCAAGTATATTAAACTATATACATGATATCATCGAACCAAGTTCTACACAGCATATATGACATCATTTGCACACAAGCTAGCTACTGTATTTCCTAAACCACAAGAAAATACAAGTTACAAATGAATAAACTATGCATTTAACCCCAAAAAATACGCGTACATAGGGTTCCCTACACATTTTCATACATTTATAAAATCCAAAAAGAAAAATAATTATACCACAATGTAGGGGACATCCATACAAACCCAACGCGTGTGTGGCGCACGGGCCAGCGAGCCAAAAGGCTCCTGGCCGGTCCGACCATCGACCGGTTCGATCGTTGACCGGTCCGACCGTCAACGGGTTGGGTCAATGGTCAACGGGTTGGGTCGG
This sequence comes from Eucalyptus cloeziana, assembly GCA_014182715.1. NCBI lineage: Eukaryota > Viridiplantae > Streptophyta > Magnoliopsida > Myrtales > Myrtaceae > Eucalyptus > Eucalyptus cloeziana. Next base: position 3,373,445 of record CM024644.1, read on the forward strand.
GTCGGGTCAACGTGTCAGGTCGGTGGTCGGGTCGGGTCAACGGGTCGAGTCGAGTTGCCGGCCGGCCAACTACCGCCGGCGGTGACGTCATTGATTACGTCATCCCAACGGTTACCGACCGTTGGATGACGTCACAGTGATGACGTGGACCGGCACGTGTGGCGCACGCGCTGGCCAAGCCAGCGCTTCAGGCGCGTGGTGCCCACGCACAGCGGCTTCTGGCTGCGCGTGTGGGCGCGTGGTGCCCACGCACAGCGGCTTCTGGCCGCGCGTGTGGGCGCGTGCGGCGTCGTACGGCGGCGCTCGACCCACCGTTGGACTCGTCTCGACGAGATCTTTCACCCTATATATTCAAAAATTAATTTTGGCCAAAAAAATATATCGAAAAATGACCAAAACCGTACGGGTGTACGCGACCCCGAGTCCGTTCTTCGCTTCAGTTGAATTTCGAGTTTTTCAGATGGCAATTCCGACCATTAGACATCCAAACAGTGTAGATTTGATACTCTTGATCTCAATATCAAAAGTTAAACGAGAAAATTCAATGAAAAACAAGGCAGAAATCACAATTGGGCTCTGATACCAATGTGGGAATTCTTGTCGGCGGAAGACGACTTACCTGATTCCAATGCGCAAACAACAAATAGCCCCGGAACAAATGTTGAATTGCGAATCAATCACGAACAACACTGCCTCACGTTGGTCTGGATGCAATCACAAGGAAAACACCCAATTTCCACGGCGTAAATTCAAACTGTTCTTGCAGATTGAAATGGAACACCTTCTTCCTTTGATGATGGAAATGGAGAGAGATTTTGGTACAAATGATCTGACAACTTTTTCCAATGGTTGTGTTCGAGAGGCTTATATACATCTCCCTTGGTACCCCTCCATTAGTGCCTTTCCATCGTATCGTTTCAACTTGAAACGGTGCGTCCAATTGCACCCCATCATGGACGTACCAGCTAAAGTACAACATCAAACAATTTTTCTTCGATTAGTGCTTTGCTGGAGTCAATTTCTAAGTGCATATCACATCAATGAATGAATCTTGCTTCTACGTGATGTTGTATTATGAATTTGGATGATGCACGGCTGCATTAAATCTAAGTATTTTTTTTTTGTTTGATCATATAAATCTAAGTGTTGACTCGTTGCTTTACACGTAAAAGGGGATTCAAATCTATCTATAATCGTATTGTGTTAAGACCTCCGTGTTGTGATTATCATCAATAGGTAAGTTTCGATCACTTGACAAAAGTAAGGAGTAAATATCAAATCTCGTGACTGTAAATTAAAAACAAAAAATGCCCAGATGTACGTAATATGTAAATAAGAAGGGGATGTATTCAACAACTATACTTTCCATAAACGTAACCAACTACAAGATTATTTGAGAGAGAAGGGGACGGGGGAGAGATAATTAAAAGATAATAAATTTCTCAAAATTTGAGATATATCTTACGTATAGGTTAGGAAAATGATTTTTGTAGGGCATGTCTGGTCCGTTTTAGTTGCAAATTTTTATTTGTCGGATTTGAGTTTCTCAATTTTTTATTTTTTTGCATATATTCATATATCATGTCTATGTCATGATATTTCTTTTTTAATGTTGGAAACATTATGGGAATTAAATTAAATATGTAGGCCACTCCTCGTGCTAGCTTTTGGTTCTAGTGAGGTGGCAAAGCAATTTAATTTTTATGTTTTGAACCGGTGTGTCCAACTCTATGAACTCTCATTCTCTAGGAAAGTACAAAAAAAAGGGTCATAAATCTACTATATTGATACCAATTCACTTATAAACATTTCAATTGGGTCAATTTAGTTCTAAATATTTTCATAATTTGCCAATTGGGTTAATCCAATTAATATTGACAAAAAATCGCTGATATGATGGCCACCCTACACAACATGGCCGGTGCATAAGCCTGAACATTTTTTTTTTTTAATATTTTGAGTTTTTTATAATTTTTTGTTTTGTTTTTTGTTTTCTTATTTATTATATTATTATCATTATTTTTTCAATCCTCTTTTTTTCCTTTCATTTTGGCTAACAAGGGCCTCCTCGCATAGAGTAAATAGGGCCGTGAAGGATCTTGCCCATATTTAGTGAGAGCCTTTGTGCGTGCCCTCGCCCGAGGCCGGTGACCCTCGCCCACCAAAATGAAAGGAAAAAAAATAAGACAAATATTTTTTTTAGAAAAAATTGTGTATGTTGACATTGGCCATGATTGGCTTCCACATCAATGATTTAAGATTAAAATTGGCCGAATGAATATATTTGATAAATTGTAAAAAAAATTATAATTAAATTGGCCTAATTGAAATGTTTATAGCTAAAATGCATATAGGACTAGGACTCTTTTGATAATTTTCCCCTCCATTCTCTTTATACACATTACTCTTTTCGTTTTGTCAAATTAGTGATTATCATGCTACTATAGTAGTAAAAGGATAACAATTTTATAACTACAATGACCATAGAAATTAGAATAATTATGACTTCGGCTGATATAAATTGATAGTGCTATAGCCAATATATGCTTTTATTTTATTATATAATCAACTGTAATTATAATTCAAAACACAAACAATGACATTAACACATGAGAAGAATATCATATTGGGAAAGATAGGTACAATTTGATAGATCATAATAGTCACAACTAGTTCTTTTATTAATTGATATTGCTATGCTTTTGTTTACTTATCCAATTAATATAGTTATTAGAGTTTGGGAAAAGCATATAATAAAATTATTATATCACTATTAGTATAATATAATTTATTTACGCAATCTTATTGGAGAGAGAATGTAGGAGTTTTGGATTTTTTTATCTCTATTTTCAAAGTCATATATGATAGAATAGTTACACTATCAGTTAAATCAAGGATTATAGTGGTTTTGCAATCCTATTTTATCATATTTATCTATTGTGTTGCAATCCTATATAACTACTTTATCACGGTCTATAGATCATGCTGACCAAACTCATCTCTACGGTTGATTACATGGCCTTAGTGTAGAACCTACATAATTAATGGTTAGGATGGTATTGCTTTACGTGGTCTAAGCTACGCAATAAATTTGTCAATAGCGTCAACTCTGAATGTGGAAAGAGTTATATCCAAATTTGCTTCTTCTTTTTTTCAAAATCATAATAAGATTCAATGCGTAACCCCAAGCAAATATAAATAAGTACAGTGATAATTCCCTCGCTCAACACTGAATTTTAGTCCAGTCCAAATTCTCAATCATGAAGTTGGCGTCCCCATCTAAGAGGGTTTCGACTCGCGGCAAGAAGATGCATCGCGCCATCGTGCGGAAACAGTCGGAAGAAGATCAGATGAGGCAGAGGATTCATGATGATGTCGAACTAGCCATTGAGGGTGAGGACGTTGACGCCGTGGAGACGCCGCCAGAGAAGGCGATGTCGTCGGGATTGCGAGAGTATGTTATGAAGGCCGGTCGCATCCCTTGCAAAGAGTGCAAGAGAGAGAAGCAAAGGGACGATGGATTAGGGTTTCACTTGTGCCCAAACGACGAGGTGGTAGTCGGATTCAAGGCCAACGTGGATCCGATCGCCCGCCCATCAGCAAGAAAGTCCGACCTGGATTCAGGTGCATCGGAACAAACTGGTTAAACCTGGATATTGGCGAGTGGCGATGCATCCATGCACATATATAGTTCTTGTCAAAAACTCAAAAACTTGATCCTTGCAATGTTTTTGGGTACTCCAACCCAAAAAGAGAAAAAGAAAATGAAAAAAGAAAGGTTTTTGGGTTCATTCCATCTCGCTTCGAGTTCATCAGAGCTGCTACTTCTCCTTCATGTTCATGTGATGCTCCAATGAAGATTCAATGAGAGCTTATTATGATAATAATACTTGTTCATGAGTTCATGTGGAGATAGATTTGTTGAACCAAATCTTTTTCAGAGATCTTGTTTGCTTCATTGGATTGCTCATATTCTTCCAATGCACAATCATTATCATATATGTAAATCGTCAAATTCTGCATGACGAAAACAGGAAATCAGGTAGTCATCTGATATACTAATTTTGTGCATTATTAATATAGCGATGTACTCATTCAAAGATGGATTATCAATAATGCATCGGTAGAACATATCGCCAAGTGTATGGGCTACAATTCACAGCCTAGCTTTATGCTTTAATTTGGACTTTCGTCTGACATTCAGAAGATGGATATTTCTTTTCCGAACCATCTTAGATTGTAAAAATCCAATTAATTTAGATATTATTCTATTTTATTTATTATTTTTGGGTGGATGAATTTTATTACTTGATTGAGCGTAGTTGATTTGATCGGGAACAAAATGTGAAAGTGGGTAATATCATTTAAAATCCAACATAAAGGTTAGCATCATTTCGGTTTTGATCATTCGAATTTATTTTCTTTTTTTCAGGGATTTTGTTCGATTAGGCTCGAATCTGAACCGAATTATAATATCGGTTATGGTGACCCCATAAGGGGTGATTACGTTAACAGCACCTTCATGCAAAACGCTGCATTGAAGGGTTTTTTTTTTTTTTGGTGTGGGGGGATCAAATAATGCTGTATCAAAAGGTTAGTGAGTGAGTTTTTGATCATAGGAAAGCAAGCAAGGATATAAAACAGTAAGTTTTGAGTGATCACATTCATATTTTCTTTCCTAGATAAGAATCAAGACTCGACATCAAATATTTCCTCTTGGGTCTTAAGAACTCGCCGGGATTTGTGCTTCACCACTGATGGAGAGCCGAGATGGACAGGAGCAACACTAGAACTGCAGCCATGGCAACCATGGAAGCCCACCGGCAAATCCTCACCGCGAGACCCGTCTTCCCATAGCGGATCAACAGCAGTGAAACGAAAGCAGATGCGAAGGCGAGCACGATGGACAAAACTAACGCCCTGAAGGTTGACGAGTCTTGCTTGAGGATCGACCTCAGGACAAGGGTGAGGGCGTTGCCGAAAGGAAGCTGGCCGTCACGATGAATCTACTCACGATGGAGGAGGCATGATGATGATGATGATGATGATGATGATGATGATGGGGATCTTTTTGGGATGAACTGGGATGAAGCAGCGGGTTCACAGCTGCTGATCTCGAGGGCTGTGGATCTTCTGGTTAATGAGAGAGAGTTTTCACGAGGCCGGGTCTATCCAACAACTACTAATACGGAAAAAAATAATTTTAAAGAAGATTTTATGAGCTTTTAGAACTCAATTCGACCCATATTAAGAAGACTTACGAAAAAAAATTGATAAATAGAAAATAAAAGATGATGACTGACTTACTTTAAATAATTCCAAAGCCTGAGAAAGCACGCCATGTTTGATGATTAAAAGCCATGCCATGTTTGACTTTTGGATTAGGGATGACGAGTTCCTAGTCTAATTTGTCTAGCTCTCGGGTGGGTTCAGTGAAACTAGTCATGGGGCAAGAGGGAAAGAACAAAAGAGGAGAGGATGCGTGTGTCATGGTCTTTCCTATGACCAAAGAACCGTGTTTGATCAAAATGGACCATCCAAAGTAGCCTAGAGTTTCCTAACCACTGGGGGTTCACCCCAGTGGCCACCCTTTCAACATGAAAGGGGGAGGTGAGGTTCAAATCCCCACATTCTCAAGGGTGGGGACGCGTAAGTTTCAAGAGTGGGTTTTGACTCACCACGCCCGCAAGAGGCAAAAAAGTCTGAGAGAGTGTAGAATAGAAATAGAGTAGGACCGACAAAAAAAAAAAAAAAAAAAGTAGCCTAGAGTTTCCCGAACATTCTCAAGGGTGGGCGATACGATAATTACATCGAGTTCTAGAGCATTCTCCACTTAAATGTCGGTAGATAGTAGATTGAGAGATGCGATCTTTGCCGCTAGATTGAATATGAATCAATGGTTGTAATGAGATGGTCTCTAGTATAAAAATGATGCTCATCCAAACATTTCACTGTAGATTTCCATGCTCTCTTAGAGTTCCTCTCTCTAAATCTTTCTTTTAGCTTGTCTTGGAAAAGAGGAAGCTAAGTCACCATGGTTTGATCCCAAATAATCGACCCGTGACATGTGACACGTGCGTGAGACATTTAAAAAATAACATATTAATTGGTTTGCTTCTCGGTTCACTCTATCCGTTTTGTTCACCCCTACTTTGGATCTACTCAAACTAGACTTATGGGCAAATAGGGAAGGCCGAGACAAGGATGATTGGGCAGAAAACTTTATCAACTCTCATCTTCCATATCCCATCCATTTTTTCACTCAGAGCGATTAGCCATGGCGCATTGTGATAAATTGATAGTGCTAACATGCTTTCATTTTATTATACAAGCAATAGTTATTGGAATTCATAACACAGACAATAACATTATTACATGACGAGAATATCATACTAGGAAAATTAACTACAATTTGGTAGATCGGATCAGAATAGTCAGAATTATGAATTGATAGTGTACTTTTATTTGGTTATACAATCAATACAGCTATTAAAATTCGCAATATAAAAAAAAATTATTACAATATTATTAGTATAATATAACTTGTACGTCTGATCTTGTTGGGAGGAAATATAGGAGTTTTGGATGTTTTATCTATATTTTCAATGTCAAGTCCGATAGAATAGTTATCTTACTGATTAAATCAAGAATTATAGTAGTTTCGCAGCCCTATTTCATTATACGTACCTATCACGTTGCAGTTTTATGCAATTGCTTTATGATGGTCTATAGACAGTGCGTACCAATTCATCTCCACTATTGATCATAGGGACCCCACTGTAAAATTCATATAATTAATCTATAATTAATGATCAAAATGCTATTGGTCTACATGATTTGTAAGCTATACAATAAATTCATCAATAGCGCCAGATTTGAACAGAATTATCTCCACATCCTTCTCTTTCTTTCTTTTTTTTTTTTTTTTTAAATCAGAGTAAGACTGGATGTTTAACCCTAAACAAGCTGGACATCAAAGTATTGCATACGTTAATATTAAATATAGTGATAATGTCCCCGCTTAACTCTACGAATTTTACCATCTACAATCCATTCCAAATTCTCAATCATAAGTAGGCCTCACCATCGAAAACGGTTTCAACTTGCAGCAAGAAGATGCACCGCATCATCTTGTAGAAGCGGTCGGAATTAGATTAGAGGATGCAGAGGATACATGACAATCTCAAACTAGCTATCGAGGACGAGGTAGTTGATGTCGTGGAGGCGCTGCTGAAGAAGGTGATGTCGTCGGGCTTGCGACACGAAAGCCGGTCAGGTGCCGTGCAAAGAGGGCAAGAAAGAGAAGGCAAGGGATGATGGATTAAGGTTTCACTCTTGCCCAAACGACGAGGTGATGGTTAGATTTAGGACCAAGGTCGGTCCGATCGCCCACCCATCAGCCAGAAAGTTCGGCCCAGATCCACGCGCAGGAAGAACTGGTTAAACCCCATGTTTTTGGCAGGCGGTGGTGCATCCATGCGCATATATGGTTCTTGTCAATAAATTCAAAACTTGATCCTTTCAATGTTTTTGGGTTCATTCCGTTTCGATTTGAGTTTATGGAAGCTGACACTTTTTTTTTTTTTTGTATTCATGTCATGATCTGATGAAAATTCAATGAGCAAAGATTAATTTGTCGAACGCAATCTTTTTCAAAAATCTTGTTTACTTCTTTGGATTGCCCATATTTTTTTAATGTAAAATCATATCATATATATGTAAATTGTCAAATTTGGCATGACGTAATCTCTTGAACTGATGCTTAATGAAATTAGGTAGTCATTTGGTTTACCAATTTTGCGAATTATTGATACAGCAATGTGCACATTCAAAGACTGATTATCAATAATGCATTAGTAGAAGATTTAGGCTACAATTCACAGCCCAGCTTTTAGCTTAATTCGGACTTTGGTCCCGTATATGGAAGATGGTCATTTCTTTTCCGGACTATTGTTGCTCGTGAAAATACAGATAGTTTAGATATTATTTTATTTTGTTTATTATTTTTGGGTGGATGAATTTTGATACTTAATTGAGCGCGATTTATTTGAGTGGGAACAAAATGTGAAAGTGGGTAATGTTATTTAGAATCTTGCATAAACAACAAAATAAGAAAAGCATCACGTAGCGGTTCGCTTCATTTTGATTTCGATCATTGTATTTATTGGATTAATACTACAAAAAATCCCAAACTATTAATTAATTTTTTGACCAAAAAAATCCAAACCGATATACATGTAACAATTTTATTCAAACTAATTTATTGATAATGAAAAACCTAAAACTGATATATTTGTGAAAATTTTATCCACCGTTAGTTTTCATTAAATTGGATTACTGCCACAAAAAACTATAAAGGGTAAAACCTCATATCGGTACACCTATCAACTATCATATGTCATCCAACTCAGCAATTTAACTAGTAAAATTGAACAAAAATTAACAAAGAGTAAATTCATCATAGGTGTATTGATTTGAAGTTCTTAGTGGATTTTATGTAAATTTGTCACATATACAATAATTTGGAATTTTTGTTATATTAATCTTAATTTATTTCCTTATTTAATGTGATTTGGTTCGGTTAGGCTCGAATGTGAACCAAACCGTACTGTTCGTCATGGTCATGCCACAAAGGAGTGATTACTTTAAAAGCACCCTAATGTAAAACGCTGTGTAAAAAAGTCAGTAAGTGAGATCTTGATCATAAAAAATCAAAGAGAAATAAAAAATAAGTCAAGTTCCATAATGTCAATGAGTGAAGAACAGGAAAGATTTTGAGTCCATGTGCTTGGGTGAGACATCGAATTCATTCCTAAGTAAGAATCAAGCCTCGACATCAAATACTTCTCATGCAGGCTCAAGATCGGTCTAAATCTCCATCCCATCAGTACTCAGTCATCGAGTCGCAAAATCAATGGCAAAGATGGGTCTCCCAACCCTGACCCACGAAAAAGACGGTGGCCCGTACCGTCATGCAGCAGCAATCGGCTAAGAGATCCAGGAACACGAAGGAGCCGCGACGGTTTAAGGGCATCAAGAAGGGAATGAAGGCGAAGGAGACGGTGCTGCGTTGGGGAAAGGCAGGTTACATGCTCTGCAAAGAGCGCGAGGCTGGGAGGGAAAGAGATGATGGATTAGGTTGCGCTTGCAACGATCCAGGCTGGGACAGTTTGGTTCGGATTGTGAATTAAAAATAAAAAATACACAGATGCACGTAATAAACGTAAATAAGAAGGGATTTATTCAATGGCTATATTTTTCCTGTACCTAAAAAAAAAAAAAAAAAGGTAAGTCTACAAGATTATTTGGAGAGAGAGAGCGTGATAGAGTTGACTAAAAGATAATAAGTTTCTCAAAATTTGATATGTTAGTTAATTCATAAACTATATAGTTCATATTGATGAAACTTCACAGTTATACATAAATTATGAATATTTTATTGCGCCTATTTCAAATTAAAAATAAATAAATATTTATTCAGGCTCTTTCGTGATTCCTACCAAAACTAGAATTGGACTTGTAGTCGAAAACCTAAAGAAACTCTATGTCAAAAACCTAAGCAAAGTTGATGTTGCTATGAATTACAATAGTATATATAATGCACTGAATACTATATTTCTCATTTAATTCTTTGGATCTATTATTCAGTCATCAAATTGCAATTACTCACAACAAGATGGATTTCACAACGACGAAGGAGAGCACGAAGAGCAGCTACATTGTTTGCGAAGAGTGTGCAGAGGAGAAGGAAAGGGGCGAGGGACCATCAGCCTTTCACTGCTGCCCATGCGATCCGGTGGTGGTCGGGTTTAGGACCAAGGCGGGTCCAATCTCCCGCCCGTCAGAGTCTCAATGTGGCACATCCGATCAGGTGAAGGCCGTTAAATTGAGGACCAAGGTGGGTCCGATCTCCCGCCCGTCAAAGTCTCAATGTGGCACATCCAATCAGGTGAAGGTAGTTGCATTGAGGACCGAGGCAGGTCCGATCTCTCGCCCGTCGCCGAAAAAGCCCGATCCGAGTCCGAGTGCAGCAGAAAGAACTGGTTGGACCCCGTGGGATTGGTCATGCCTGTGTGTCCATGCTCGTCTGGGTATGCCAACTTGTGGCTGCTACAATCGCCCGAGAAACAGTGTCATGAGCACCAGGAAACCTTACTAAAACTCTCTTACTAGACGATGTGGCGGTCTTATATTGGATGTTGAAACGAGTGCGACCCATGCATTGAATAATCAACACCCGATAAAAGACCATCATGTTACTTCGTTCGACGATTTCCCAAGTGTCTAGCATTCCTCATAGTTCGAGATACATATGACGTATAGGTTAGGAATATTGATTTCTATAGGAGGCACGCGGTCTTTTTTATTTGTGAGTTTTTATTGGTCAGACTTGAGTTTTTCTGATTAATTTCTATGTTCTCCTTTTATTTTTTTGGCATTTATTTAATATATATATATATATATATATTTATATCATGCTTTTTGTGGTTGGAAACGTTATGGGAATATAATCAAGTCCATGATCATGAAAAAAGAAAAAGCAAAACTATGTCGTGTTATTAGAATGTCAATCAATTTAAGTTATGAGATATGAATGACATCCGATCTTGTCAAAAGTTCTATATAAGCCTAACGAAAATTTTAAAAATTTCCATCTTTATGTAGGTTGCTTTTGGTTTTATTAGCTCTGTAAACTGTCATTCTCTCTGTACGCTTTACAAGCTAGTAAGCTGCAAGTGTATTCAAATCCCTATAAAAGAAAAAACAAAGAAATAGGAAGAAAGGTGTTGCTAATGATTATACAAGGAAAGATATAGTTCTCCGAAACACGCACAAGAAAAAAAATTGCTCCAACCGTAAACTCTCTCTAATTTGATAAAGAAAATATCACAAAAAAATTATAAACTATAACCATTGGGACATCAATTCCCCAAACCTTTTTTGCATCACAAAAAGTCCTATATATGTACCACTGGCACAAAATTATCCTCCAGTATACTTTCATCCAAAACAAAAACAAATTTGAGGTATTGGTGATACCAAAAAAAAAAAAAAAAAGATATTAGTTCACACTAGACAAAACTTAAGTTTTTTGGTTGAATTTTTCAGATCCACATAAACTCCATTTGTCTATCGGTGTCCATGAAAGCCGTCGGTCAAATTGTTAATGGCATTTTGAATGAAACTGTGACTAAAGGTGTTGAGTCCTTGGTACAATTTTGGAGATTTTTGTTACATGGAAAAAAGTTTAGGGTGTTAGTATCACGGTGGATATAATTAAGGGTTTTTAGTGGTAATCTCTCTATTTGGTAACTTAAAGGCGCTGAACACTAATTCCTTGACAAAACCCATCTCGCAATTTGTAATATCAAAGCCTGTCAAGCTTAATCAACATTGACAATATGGCCACAGAGTTATATTCTCTGGGTTGTCCTTACCGGTTTAGGCAATGGATTTTGCGAGTACATAATTCATTCATGTCTGCTAACAAACGCTGGAGGTAAGTTTATTCACCTCCTTTCTCTGTACATTTGATTTCATGTATTTAATGAAAAATCTAGACTTAGCCTAGAGGTCTTAGAACATGGACTCGATAGATAGTATATCCATCAAGCATTCATCCTCGGGACAACATTTTACAAATTGCACAACACCTCTCTCCTTCCTACGAGATCAAGCATGATGTACCCAATGACACATCATGTGTTCGGCAGATGGTACATCCATCGCAGTTTAGAAGCTGCAGGTTAGCAGGTCCAATATGTTCTAAAGGCAAAGATGTACATTCGACCTTTTCTTTGGCTGTTAATGCAAAATATAATTCAGAACCAAAAAAAAAAAAAAAAAGAGCGCAAACAACAACGGATTTAGAACAATTAGAATTCGTAATCACTCTCCTAAATTGAATCGAAGCTCCATTTGGATAAACCTGGGTCGACAATCGTGGTTGGTGAGGAACCAAGACAGATATAACCGCGTACAAATAACCCTAAAATTTTGTCCATTTCGATTTCATCAACCAGGAAGGAGAGCAAAGCGGCACCATTGTGGTCCACGTAAGAAACGAGAGGACCTTTTTTTTTTTTTATCACTTAAGTCACGTCGATGTCGCATCAACTCTATTTTCATTCCTTTTGTCCACATTAGTGATCATGTAGGACTTTTAACGGTGTTTTCTGACGGAATCATAACAAAAGAATAAATGGTAACACATATAAGTTCAAACCATTTTTTACGCCTTCAAAAAAATATTGGAATAATTGTAAGGGCTGAACGATTTTAAGTTCTGTACATATTTCATATGAAATCTAAAACCTATTCGTTGAAATATATTCATTATTTTTTGGAATTTGAAACCTACTCTATATACCTTAGAACCCGATAACCTATCCTATTATAAGTTCCATGCACCTCACAAGGAATTGATTCCTTGGATGATATGATCTGCACTTGTGACATTTTATACCCAAAACAAGTGCGCTACCACGCTGCACTTCATCCCTTTCAATCGGTCTAAGTTTCATTTTATATAATCCATGTCTTGTTTTCAAAATCCTTATTTTCTCCATTTGTATATCCAAGTTATTTTGCCATTTTTTTTTCAATTCTCATGTAACATTGATTCCTTTGAAAGCACCCTCATGTAAAACCCCGTGTAAAACGGTTAGTTAGTGAGTTTTTAATCATAAATAAGCAATCAAGAGATATAAAAAGTAAGTCAAGTTCCACAATAGTGCAAAATAGGAAAGATTTCCCTATTCGATATATCTGTTTCGCTCGGGGTTTTGAGATTTCTATCCGAAACAAGAATTAAGACGGGACATCAAACAGTTCCTATGCAGGCTCAATATCGGCCTCAACCACAATCGCATATGTATACATGCAGTGAGTGGACAGTGCTCTCATTGCTCGAAATCTATCCCATCAATTCTCAGTCGTCAAGTCGCAAGATCGTCGGCAAAGATGGCCCTCGCCATGATGATTCTCGAACAGATGGTGCGTCACGCCGTCATGCTGAAGCAAACAGGAAGGAGCCGCGACGGTTTGGCGGGCATCAAGAAGGGAATCGACTTGAAGAAGAAGAGGGTGCTGGGCTGGCGGAAGGCAGGTTACGTGCTTCTTCACAATGAGCACGAGGCCGAGAGGGAAAGAGATGATGGATTAGGGTTCCATAGTTGCGCTTGCGACAATCCAGCGACAGTCGGGTTCAGGACCAAGGCAGGCCCGATCGCCTGCCGGCCGGAGGAAACGCCCTACCGGGATTCTGCAGTAGAAGAAAGAACGGATTGGACTCCGTGGAGTCAGCAATGACCATGTGTCCATGCGTCCATGCACGGCTCTGGATTTTCTATCATTGCTGAAATATAGCATGGGGTTCGGACGTGGAAATATGATTCTCGTAGCAATGAGTCTGTATAGTTCGTCGGATTTGAGTTTCCTCATACAAATTTTCTTCGGTCACTGCTTTATTGTCGTTAATTTCTACGTGCATATCACATCAATGTATGAATCTACTACTATTTTAACGTGCTGTTGTATTTACAATTTGAATGATGCAAGTATTAGTATTAAATCCAAGACATGACACTTCCACTACATGTTAAAGGGAATATAAATCAATTTGCAATCGTATTGTGATAAGATCTCTATTAAAATATGTCTCGAATTTAAATTCATTATACAATCCAACGCAAAATGAATTGCATATTAGCCTGGTACCTTTTAAGTTCAAAAACTGAATCTCAGAGTACGAAAATCTTCCGTGGTGAAGTCGTGATTGAGGACGTAAGTTGTTCCATGTTGAAGTCGGATGGGTGTGGTGTCTGCACGGTGTGGTATTAAAATGTGTTGGACTTCGACCAGGAAAGCAAAGTGTACTGTCAGAGAAAGAAGAAATTAAAAGATATGGAGATCTTTTGATTTTGTTAGATTTCGTCACATGGGCTTAGTATGAATATTATAACTTGGGGTTTTCCTGTCGTGGTGTGAACGGGCGATTTCCCCGTAAGTGCCGTGTGGGTGTTCAATTCCTAAGAGATGTCCATAGGTGCAGGATTCTTGGCCATGGGTTCGTTCACCTTTCTTTGTGGAATTACATACAGGAATTTAAGTGTTTTAAACCGATTAAATCTTCTGATAAAGTTTATTAATTCTTCCATGAGATTGAGGGATTACTTTGTTAGAAATTGTGGGTCTAAACACTGTGTAAATTATTGGATGTAATCGAGACTTGAGAAATACTAAAAGTGTTTGAGTGAATTATTAGATGTAATTCGGGCTTAAGAAATATTGAAAGTATTTGAGTAACTCAAGTCTAGTATGTTTGTAATATTTATTTTATCACTTGATCTATAGTTGAATTCGTTCCTACTCTCTCCCGTGGACATAAATCACTATTATCGAATGAATAACGTGAATTTAATATCCGATCTATATTATTATTTTATCTATTTAATTATTTGATCGCGTGCTTTCGCATTAACCTCCCCAAATTATCGTCAATAACTAAGTTTTAAATCAATTGGAAAAAAAAAAAGTATGGAGCAACCATCAAATCATGTGATTGTAAATTGAAAAAATAAGAATACCCGGAGGTACGTGACACGTCATACGTAGGGACGTCAAGAACATGCAAACCGACATGGAAATTTCGCGTCTATTTCCGATTAGGGTTTTGCGAGAACCAATCCGGCATCTCAATGGTTGGATTCGATATTCCCCCCGACGATCGTCCACCATAAATAGCCTCCTTCCTCGCCCTTCACTCTCCCCACCATTCCCTTCCTCTCCCTCTCCTCCCTTCCCTCGGCTCAGCCTTCTGCTCAGTCCACGCATCATCCCCTTCCTCTCCCTCTCCTCGCTTCCCCAGCTCAGCGATTCAGCAATTGCTGGATACGCATCTTCGACTTTGCGCCGATTCAGCATTTGAAGTTCTGCTGGATAGCGAGTTCGTATCTTCGACTTCGCGCTTTGAGGCGAGTTCTTTGATCCAGATAACAAGAATCTGCGAAACACCTTTAAACACCTCAGCCAGTTCTTTGGTCCCCGAAACGTCGATCCAGATCTCAAGATCTATGAGCAAGATCTCAAGATCTATGAAACACCTTGAAACATTGATCCAGATCTCAAGATCTGTGAACAAGATCCATCTTTGAACAAGATCTCAAGATTTATAAAACACCTTGAAACTTTTAACCCAGATCTCGTCGTAAGATCTGTGAACGAGATCTCAAGATGTATGAAACACCTTGAAACTTTGATCCAGATCGCAAGATCTGCGAACGAGATCTCATCGCAAGATCTGTAAACAAGATCTCAAGATGTATCGAACACCTTGAAACTTTGATCCAGATCTCATCGTAAGATCTGTGAAACACTTTAGCGAGAGTTCTTTGATCCAGATTGCAAGATCTGCGAACAAGATCTCAACATCTGTGAAACACCTTCAAACACCTTAGCGAGTTCTTTGATCCAGAATTCAAGATCTGTGAAACACCTCAAACTCCAGATCTCAAGATCTGTGAAACTCCTTGGCGAGTTTCTTGATTCGGATCTCGGGTTGGTGAAGCTCCGAACTCCCGATCCAGATCTCGAATCGGTGAAACTCGAGATCTGTGAAACACCTTAGCGAGTTTTTTTATTCAGATGAAGAAAATAAATACGTTGGAAAAACTGTAAATATCATGGGAAGGGAGTGAAACAGTAAATATAATTTTTTATTCCTTCCCATCAAACACAAGCAGTATTTACTTAGATTTTTTTTTTTTTAAAGAAAAGAATAATGATATGAATTATTCATGTTCTATATGGTTTTCTACCAAAAATAGAGTTAAACTCGTAATCAAACACCTAAAAAGATTACATCGAATACCTATGGACTCGAGATCACCCTAAATATAATGGTATATATAAATCCATTGAATACTATAGCTCTCACTCAACTCTTTGTAATTACTATTCGGTCATCAAATAGCAAAAACCTTTTCTGACCAAAAATAATTTTTTTTTTTTGAATGCCTACAGCAAGATGGATTTTGCAACCACGACCACGGACAACGAGGCGGAAAATCGTGTCATAGTGCAAAGGCAACCGCAAGAAGATCCGAATATGCCAGAGAGCCGCGAGTCTCGTGGCGGATCCAGCGTCGATGGGAAGGACGCCAGCGCAGAGAGCAGCTACATTGTTTGCGAAGAGTGTGCTGAGGAGAAGAGCAAAGAGGCCAGGGCCCATCGGCCTTTCACTGTTGCCCGTGCGATTCGGAGGTGGTCGAGTTCAGGACCGCGGCTGGCCCAGTCTCCCGCCCGTCGCCGAAAAGGTCCAACTAGAGTTTCACAGATTGGTCATGCCATGGTGCATATGCTCGTCCTGGTAGGCCAACATGTAATTTGCAATTGAGAAACCTTACTGAAACTCTCTGCATAGACCACGTGGCTGTCTTTTATTGGATGTTGAAACAAGTGTACATCATGCATTGAATAATCAAAACCCGATAGAAGATCGTCATGTGATTTCGTTGGAGGATTAGTATAATTTCCTCAAATGTCTAGTATTTCTCATAGTTTGAGATGTATCTGATGTACAGTCAAGAAGCGCGGTCCCTTCTGGTTGAAAGTTTTTATTGGTCAGATTTGAGTTTCTCAATTAATTTCTATGGTATTCTCTTATTTTTTTGCATGTATCACGCCAAGATTGTGCTTTTTGTGACTAGAAACGTTATGTGAATGTAATTAAGTCCATTATAGTGAAAACGAAAAACAAAACCATCCCATGTTATTTGAATGTCAATCTATTGATTTTAAAGTTTAGAGACATGAATGACACGATCTTGTCAATGGTTCTTTTTAGACCTAAGAAAAATTTTCAAATTTTCCTCTTTCCGTAGGTAGCTTTTGGCTCTAAAAAAGCTTAGCAAACTCTCTGAGTTGTCCTTATTCCTTGACAAAACCCAATTTGCAATTTGTAACACGAAACCTGTCCAGCTTAATCAGCATTGACAATACGGACAGAGTTAAACTCTCTGGGTTGTCCTTAGTTGTTTAGGCAATGAATTTCGTGAGTGCATAATTTAGTTACAATAGTACATGCACAGCTGAATAGACCTGTTGAAAAGAACATCATTTGAATGGTCCGAGTTCCCTTCGAATTCATTTTAATGCAAGAGTGATCTGAAAGAGGGGATTATTGAATTATCCATTTCCAATTCCCATATGTACAGACATCACGTGTGCCGAAGGTCCAGACATTGTTTTGATAAAGTCAACCCTGAATATACAGAGTATTATGAATCGAGAACTTAATAGGACTTCTTATGCAGCAAGGGATCAGATATGACCTGGGGTTCAAAGTCCGGCTTCAAGTACTGAGCGAGCATATCAGCATAGAGCTCGTACCGAGCAGTCATTCTGAACCCCCACTTGTCTTTCAGCTGCCTGCAGAGGTTGAGATCCATGTCTGAGACCAGCAATCCATCTCTGTGACGGGACAGTGATGGCGTGCACGAAGCATCTGGAGCTGAAAAGTGACTGGATCCATAGAAGTGCCCAAAATCTGCGTGCTGTGGCTTCCCATCGCCTGATGTGAACGGATTGGGAAATGTTTCTGTTCCTACGCGGTTAATTGATCCAACAAAATAACTGTTGGCAATGGCAGCATTTCGTGCCTGTAAATTGAATTTAAATGAACAAAGTTAGGTTAACTGAGGCGACAATTTATCAAGAAAGCACGATGACCAATATAATTCATAACACAGGTTCAATAAATCAAGCATAAGTAGGGATTTGCAAGTACCTCAATCGGCCACATGGGTTCACTAAGTTCACCGACAGTTGCAGAAGGGTTGAACACAATCTCGGCACCATTCAAGCCAAACGCTAACCAATTCAAAGGATGGTGCCTCCCATAACATATGTTGACAGCGATCTTTCCATAAGCAGTCTCAAACACAGGGTGGCCAGTATTCCCTTCCATATAGTAGGTGCTTTCATTGAAATCTCCAACTCTGGGGATGTGGTTCTGCCAAATGCACCATTATCAAGATTTTCAATATGACAAGTCAAAATGGGATAAATCAAACACAGGGGCCTGCAACATTTACTCTTACCTTTCGATGCTTGCCTATAATATTGCCATGATTGCCTATAATAACAGCAGTATTCCAGATCGTCTCCCCATGATTTATATCCCTCTCAAGGATAGGATTAACAATGACCATGTTATATTTTTTTGCTAGATCCTGAAGAAACCTTGTTGATTCCCCATCAACAGGCTCTGCAAATTCACACCACCTCTTCTCTCTTGTACAAAAGGCAAATGGCATCGTCCATGCTTCCTAAATTAAAATTATTTAGTTCAGTAGCTGAACTTCAGTCTTTCAAGTCCAAAAGGAGAAACCAAAAGTGTATAGCCCAAGCTTTGTGGTGTGACTAACCTGCAAGCATAATATGTTCACTCCTGAAGCACCTGCAGCATCTATCATTGTTTTTACTTTCTGATGAATAGCCCTTTTTTGATCCAGAAAGGGAGCAGTTGTGGGAAGAACTATAGAATTTTGAATAAGCCCAACTTTGACAACTCGCGGTTCTCTTAATAACTCCTTGTCTGCTGTAAAACGAAATGCCTGAAAGAAATTCAGAATAAATTGATAAAAAGGACTTCACAAAACTGTTCAGAATGAATGAAAATCAAAGGATCCTGCCAAGAAATGCAGGAAGCAAGGTAATGGTTTTCAATAAAAGTTAGCAACTACCAAATAGCGACTGCCACAGAGAATATGTAAGAGTACTTCTTAGCTTCCATGATAGCAATTTTAATTAACTAAAATAATTTGACTACCTCAAACTTTGCACATTTCTCTATTCTGTTGGTTCACAACTCCATAGAATCCCAACATGGTACAAGACTATTCTCATGTCTTCCATCTCATGGAAAAACTCAGAACCAAGAATCCATGCTAAAACAGATCACAGAAGTGCTCATTTCCAGGACAATGCTCTTCAAGACCTCCCTAGTGACAAGGTCTCGATATCACTAAAGGGCATCTGGACTAGACATTTGCAGTTCATTGCTTTTAAACAAATATTTCCAGTTAGGACCATATATATAAATCCCAGACATGATATTATTCGGTCCGTACTCTTTTATCTATCACATATGTGAAGGACTACTGAGTAATAAATAGAAACTTCCTATGCACCTTTGCAAAGAGAACAAGAAGCAAACATTGGAAGATCTTTGCTCATGTTCCTCAGAAAACTTCCAAACATTTGTTGGCCTAAACTCCCATTTGCAGACCCAAGAAATGCTGAAGGAACTTGCCTCATAGGCTATTGTGGTGAACTTGGATTTAGGCAATCATAAATTGAGTGTTTGTCGAGTGGAGTTAACCAACTTTGTCTTCCATGGTTGCGAAAAAGACAAAGGCATTTGAAACTGATTGCGCTAGATACTTTGAGTTTTCAGATGACCTGACTTATTTCTTTCCATCTTCTTTTTCTATGCTAGCTCATGGAGTAGATAAGTTCACCAAAGAGCATTTTCAGTCCTTTCAGGGTGTTCAGGCATCTCACCCATGACAAGCAAGTCTTTTATTTTTCCAGTAAATAATTGCCCCTATGCACACACTCTCCATATACTCCAAGTCTGCTGAGAAGACAAGTTTCATACTATCTAGAAAACTGCTTTACATAAGGAACCCATTTGATTTTTAGCGATTCCTTATCAAATTCCAACTAAATGGTATAGAAAACACATGAAACAGTGCAGCCTAGTGTGATCAGGACTCTTAGCAACAGCATTTAAATTGCCACTACCAATAAGCAGCACAAAAACATCAAACACTGTTCACCTGTATGTCGAAATTACATTCAGATGAGAGAGCTTTGCAGAATCTGCCAGTGGAACAGCTTCAAGAGTCCTTCCGCAATTTAGTCCTATAAGTAAACGACTGACTTCCTGAAATCAATATCATAATGGTTTAGCAATAAAGTCAGATTGTATCACAATTAAATGACATGCTTTGCGCTTTTGACATTTTAGGAAGAAGAAAAGCATCAATAGAACTCCTGGTGATTTTTTATATAATTCCATTTCTCAGTGAAGACAGAGATGATATATAAAGAAACGTCAAAGATAACATTCTCCTGTCAACAGAATTGGTCAAGATCATCACTATTGTCCACTCCAACCCCCAAAACAATGTCGCTTCAGACTTCCTCTTCAACAAGCTCAGGCATGTAGTGAACAAAGTCTACAACACACTGGCAAGAAAGCCTTTCTCAAATGGCATACATAAAAATAGCAACCACGGATTGTGGAACATCAGTTATGAATTCCTTTGGTCTCTAGCTAAAAGTAAATTCTCATTATGAAAAAAACTAAGGGCTGCAAACCATTCACGAGTCACTTAAGCTGTCTCAACAAATATTTTCATGGCCAGTTGATCCATGTCAATCTAAAATCCATTTGGATGTGAAATTATTGGATCTGCTCCAACTTCCTGTAATAAGAATTTTTAGCCGTTTATTCTTACTCTTTCTAACTTTTTTTTTTGCTTAAAAGGGGGACGGTTGAAGAATTCAGGAGACCACAACCATTACAGTCTTGAAAAGTAATGAGAAAACACCGCTACAATCCCAAAGATCCACCTTTCCGACAGAAGTCCAACTCCTATTTGGCTTGAATAGTAAATCGTACGTCTACATATGCAGGCCCAACATTCTTCCAGATCAACTAAGGACATCAATATTCATCTAAGGTCCTTTAAGCACGGCAAAAAGCCGATCCAGTTCGTGCAACACAGGCTTGATTGGAAAGAGCCAGTAAAGACATAAAGTAAACAGAGCAGAACAGAATATTTACTATCCAACAAAATCTTTGCGCGATTCATTTGAACAAAACTATAATAATCCTTCTCCATGCACCACTTGCTTTCCTGATTAGCATCATCAAGCTTACAGAAGGGTACTAGCGTCAGAATATCTTCCCAAAAAACGGAACTTCGTCGAGTTTAACTCTGCGGATTCAACGGAATCGACTTCAATTCCGCAATCACTCGGGTCAAAAATCCAATCTAAGAAAGGCGGTAACAATCGGATCACCGGCGAGCGAGGATCCAACCGACCCGAGATATCTCGGGTCGAATGGCACCGACCCTCGTCTCCCCCGCTCAACATGTTAAACCAGGTTATGAAATCGCAGTTTCAGATGAGGAGACAAGATTGCAAACGAGAAAACAGGGAACCTGAAAGACTTCGGGGCGGAGATTGTCGCGGAGGAGGCGGTCGAGCGACTCGTATCCGCAAACCGAGCCGTCGCGCACGGCGGCGGCGGCGGCGGCCTCCTCTTTAGCTTGTCCGTTATGGGTCGTGTCCATGGCTGTGGAGCTCGCCGGTCAAGCTTGGGCAGATAGAGAGAGAGAGAGATTACTGAGGCGTGCGGGGGTGGGATTTGAAAAGAGAGAGCGAGAGAGCGCGTGCGTCATTAGTCAAAACGGTGATTCCAGGAATCATTTCGGAGCGTCGCGACGAAAAGATTTCCAGCGAAGATGACGAGGTGCTCGGCAGTTGCGCACGTGGACTCCATCTCATGAAATAAAACAGCTTTTTTTTATTTTTTTATTTTTCCCTCTCTCTCTCTCTCTCTCTCTCTTTTAGATCAATACTAAAATAAATTCCCAAAACTGTTACATGTATAACAAATTTACCGATTCGTTAGTTTTTATTATATATTTTCATTAAATTGTTGAATGTGATAATACATAATAATTGATAGATGTACTATTTTGAGATTTTACTTTTTATTTCTTACATGCGTATCGATTTGTAGTCATTCGTATTATAAATCTAATTTAACAAAAATTAATGGAGGGTGAGACTAATTTGGAGGTTTTGATGGTTAAAAAATTAATTTTGACTAAATTTGTTATAGGTATGTAGGTTTGGGGTTTTTAGTGTTTAAAAAATTAATTTGGATTAAATTTGTCACAAATTTATCTAGTTTAGGATTTTTCGTTTTATTAATTCAGGAGAAAAAGGAGGAGGAAAGGGTGGCCTGATCAGTTGGCTTGTGTCAACCGTGTTTTTAATAAGTGATGTAAATTATAATTTGGCAAAATTATCGGCTTGCGTTCAGTGAATTCAATCAAAATAAAATCGAAGATTGATTTTTATCCTTCGAGATCTTAGACGATGTTGTGCACGCGTATATTCCTTATTATTCTACTTTAATGGCAGTCTCTCCTAAGTTCTGTCGAATGGGTAATACAATAATTGAATTTTAAAATGGTATTTTGTTTGAATTTAACGCCTTTTCCTCTAAATTTTGGACTATCAGGTTTGCCGCTCACAAAGAAAACGCCTTTTCCTCCAATTAAAAAAAAAAAAAAGAAAGTGGGCCTTGACACTCAACTACAATCTCTTACAGCCTGAAAGAAGATATTTGGAAGTGCATTGGCAGGTTACATTTTATGGAACGATTCTATGTTTAGTACTTTTTTTTTTTTTTTGGGGTCGGACTATGTTTAAGGTAAATGTTTTTATATGGTTATTGTGACAACTTTTTCCAAAAACCTTGCGAATCACTTCAATATACTGAGCATGATATGATTTTATGAGTTGACACATAAGTAACACTTCGGAAAAAAAGATGTGCAAATTATAGTTACACTTATTGAAGATTAGAAATTTTTTAAATCTTTGTACTATATATTAAAAGATTCTATGCATAAACCCGCACAAAATAGGAGAATTTTACTGGTTATTAGAAATTTACTTATAATTAGATGGTTTTGAATCTGTACATATCTATGGATATCTGAATTGATTTGCATAAAAGATCCACAGATGTGATCATGGACTATTGTGGGTAGGTAAATATTCTATTTGTCTTTGTTTTGGCATGAAACACGAGTCCCTATGAGATTTGAGCAAAGCATTGATGATTGATATTACAAATATTTATAACTAGCACTTTCATATGCACATGGCACATACTGTGCATTGTCCAATACTAGAACAATATGTCACAAATGAACATCACCAACACAACTAGCATTATCTTTAATTTGGAATTTTCTTTCTTTAGATTTGCCTAATCTTGTTTCAAATGTTTGGATTGTGCTTTGATTGCAGTGTCTATCAAACAACCATCATCCTCATTATGGGTCAATGTTAGTTCTTGTTCGACATTTCTCTGATGATTACTTTTGTCTTCCCTCTTTGTTGATTAACTAGTTTCCGCATAAACCCAAACGAAAAAAAAAAAAAAATTATTTGTGGGAAATTTGATTCTAAAGAAAAATATGTCCATTTAAAAAGAAACTTATTAATGAAATTATTTGACAACTCGAATATAAGAAGAAATTGTCACAACAGATGGCAACTTATTATCACCTTTTTGTTGGACCTAAAAATTGGTTAGAAATCCATTTTATTTAATTAGATGACACATATCATTAAATGAAAAGGATTCTCCTCTACACACCTTTCTAGTGATTAACTCATTCAACAACATGAATGAATCTTTGAGTATATAAAGGTGTTGCACTAAGGTCATTGGCGAGCTAGATTTGATGTCGGCAGACGTTGTCCAAAGTCATGCGACACTAGCATTGCTACCCAAGCGGGTGGCCAAAATAATGTTAAGGCAAAGGTAAGTAAGATTCCTCCCTTTCTTCTAAGAAAGTAGATCATATTGTTAAGGCCAGTAGGTGCTCACCCGTCAAGCCGTGGGTAGTTTGCAATGTCTTTTGTTTGATCTTATTTGTTATGGAACATGGCCATGTGCTTGAGTCATATATGTTCATAATGGAATTGAGGCTCATTCGGATTGATTTCATCACAAGACAAGTCGCCCAAGTCATAAAGCCTTGGTTTCGGCATAAATAGGATGTTGGGTCTAAGCCTCGCTTGGTGTAGGAATCACTTAAGGCCTCAAGGTCCTAAATCGACATTGAGGCATGTCGATCTTATGCCTTGATCGGTTAGGGATCGCCTAAATTCACAAAGTCTTGGTAAGACATCAAGCATGGCGATTTCTATAGCCCAATGGATGTGGGGACTTTGTGCTTGGAGTTGAATGAAATTGTGAGCTGAGAGTCATTCTCGATACATGTGTATTCACATTGGGTTGGAGCCGAGATCATTGTCACTAAAACGAGGTGTACCCAAGCCTCAAGGTCTTGGATCGGCATTGAGGTGTGTCGTTTTCGAGCCTTGTTCACTGCAGGGATTGGTGCTAAGTGGTTGATTCAAGTTACGGACCGAGGATCATTCTTGGCATGTTTATTAGATTAGTGCAAGAACTCATGGCACACACGACTGAATGAGCACGCCTTCGGGCCATGCATATGTTAGCTAAAAGAAAAGATAAGAATCAACTTGTGTGATACACTTGTGTGTGTGCACTTAAAGAGGAAAAAACGTCCATCGTCACATAGCTTTGGCGGCGACACCTCGTTCATTAAACGGGATGCCTTGGTTGAGCTAGGAAGCCCCAGAAAGTATGTGATGCCCAGCTTGATGGTTGGATACTAGGTCGTCGCATACGTAACCCATGCCGCTTAGGACCTTGGAGATAGAATCGGGGTCGTTACACTTAATCATAAAATGGAAGCTTGGACTAGTGGTTCCAAATTATACACTCGTTGTCGAACGCCATTGAATACTACAGGATCACTTGAAGATTTGTGACATCCCGAATTTTTCAATTTTATTTTTAGTAAATTGAGACGGGCATTTCATCTGCACGCATATAGTTCATTTCCTTGAGTTGGCCACTCATGTGAAAACCAGTCTATCAGGTGAAGCCAGTAAGAGATTCTAATGCATCAGACTCGAGAATTTGACCATGAAACGACCTTTCGACTGGGCTAATCTGCAATGGTCATTATGGCACATTTAAAAATCGATTAGAAGCCGGAGATAGGTCGGCTCGACAGAGGCATGTGATCGGGTGTGGGTGATTCCACCCATCACACTATTCTTGTCACCGGCAAGACCGAATCAACTTTTCCGTCGATTGGGTCCCCCGTGTTCGTATTTGAAACCTTGAGATTTTCACGACAACCGAGGGTCGCCAATGTGTCAAAGATGTACATTGTGGCTTGAGATTTATCAACCACAAGTCCAGTGCATAAAAATTTCTAAAAGCTAACCGGTAAGTCAGAACGCGCTAATATCGTGCCAGAATGAAATTAACCGTGAAATTGTGACTGAATTAAGAAATTGGAAGTCTTGGGGTGTCACATACCTTATGAGGATCATGTATTAATTTTATGGATTTTAATTGGGCTCAATTGGACAAGAATTGATTGGATTTGAGAAATTCAAGGTACGAGATTTTAGGCGCAGGCGGAAAATGAAATTTGACCCATTAGACTAAGGTTGTGGAGAGTTAGTGGGGCATGACATCATGATGATGTCATGGTGAGGTGATTTTGTGGATTAAAGAAAGGACAAAAAGAAAAGAAAAGAAACCCCCCTTCTCTCTCCTCCCTCTTTCTTCTTCTTCTTCTTCTTCTTCTTCTTCTTCTTCTTCTTCTTCCCCGTAGCTTTCTTCCTCCATGCTTGTTCTGCAATTTTCTTCAAAAACCAGCAGCCAAGAGAAGCTTGGAAAGGGGAGGGGGAAGTAGCCGCCGCCGGACCGCCGCCGCCCGCCCTTCGCCGCGCGCTCGTGCCGCAAGCGCTGTCGGCGTCGTCCGGCCCCCTTTCGCCGTCGCCAAGTCGCCGTCGGAGCTCGCCGCGCCTCCTCCGGCTCCTCCGCGCTCGAGCCGCCCCTCTTCCCCCCTCCGTTCGGCCATGAACGGAGCCGAAATTCTAGCTTAGATCTGGAATTTCGGGGCCCTCTTTGGCCGCCTTCCCGGCCCCGGTTGCTCGGCCCGCCTTGAGGAAAGTCGATCCTCGCGTTGGCCTAGTCGTTTTGGCGTGCTCGGCTCACTAATCCGGTGAATTTAACTCACTAAATCTTGATTAGACGGTTAATGATGCCCTAAGTGTGCTTAGTCTAAGTTAAGTGAGTTTAGGTAGGTTGATTAGTTTATTTGATTGCAGATTAGATTAGTGTGTTTAATTAAGTTAAATGGTGTTTAGTTTAAAGTTAAGTAGGTTTATTTTTAATATAAGCCTTGATGTGACATAATGGGTTTTATTTTTGATTTATTTAATTGTTTCGAAATTCTGGAATTAAATAATATATTATATTCCGAAAATCATTAAAATATTATTTATTAAAAAAAAACTCGAAAAATTATTTTTGACTCAAATTGCTTAGAATTTCGGGCGATCATCGCTGTGCTCTTAGAATTTGAATTTGATTAACGGAAGTGGAAAAATTGAGTGTCGGCTATTATTACTATTATTTAAAAAAAAAAAACTCGAAAAATTATTTTTGGTCTCAATTGCTTAGAATTTTGTGCTGATCGATGCCGTGCATTTAGAATTTGAATTTGATGAATGGATGTGGCAAATTGAATGTTGATTGTTATTAATAGGGCTTTAGCCATAAAATTTAAGTGTTGGATTTTGATGCAGAAATTTGATTGTTATGGTTTACTATTGAAATTGAAGTGTGTGGATGAAATGTGGAATGTCCGGAAGTCAATAATGATTTGTCGTGTGCTGATTGATAGACCCGGTCGCAGTAGTGGCTAAGCCGACTAGACTTGTATTCTTTGTGAATTTGCCACCTGATAAAGGTCGCGCCCGGTGGGGCCGTAATTTGCCACCTGATAAAGGTCGCGCCAGGTGGGGCCGTAATTCACCACCTGATAAAGGTCGCGCCTAGTGGGGCCGTAATTCACCACCTTTTAAAGGTCGTGCCGAGTGGGGCCGTGATGCCACTGATTCTAATTGTGCTAAGTGGGACCGTGATTGCCACTAGTCGTTAAACCTTCCTATAGGGTTGTGATTGGAAGTAGTGATTGATTTGCTAGAATGACATGTAATCAGCCAAGTCGATTGATCGCTGAGACGATCTAAGTGATTAAATTGTCCTGATAATGTGATTGTGCCACAGTTGTTTAGTTATCAGAATTGCGAGTGGTTGAATTATATAAACTGTGCTAACCTGCAGGAAATGAATTAAGACGAGATAAGTCTTCTGTGTGAGGTGGCTAGGCCACCCTGGGTGTATTTGCTTTCTAATAGGGGTTTAGGGGGTTGAACTTGCTGAGACATTGTCTCATCCCGGTTTGGGGACAACAATTTCAGGTCCCTAATGGATGGAGCGGCTAGATAGCTTTGGTTGGCTCTGAGGAGTTGCAGAGGTGAAGTCATAAGGATTGGAGAACGTGTTCGACTAGTAGGTCGTAGGACAATTCCTTTTTAAGAGCCGGTCTTTTGTAGACTTTTGGCTGTAGGCCTTTGTTTGTAATTCTGTTGAATTATGAAAGTGTTATGTTGGGATTTTGCTTCCTGCTTTTCTATCCCGTATTTCATTGTTAGGGTTTTTATATTACGTTTCGCTTGCGCAATAACGAATCAATGGGGTCGGCGACACTACCTGGGAATGTCGCATTTGCATGACCATGGTGGGATGTTGGCGCGCTCGAGATTCGGGGCGTGACAAGATTAGACCAAGAAAAATTACAAAAACTTGTTCTAGGTTCTAAGTTCCAAATTCCAAGTTCTAAGTTCTATAAATGTAGAACCTAGAATCTACTTGTTGAAATAGATTTCCACTGGTTAGGGGTGAGCATGGTCCGGGTTGGGCTGGCCCACCTAACCCTAGAACTAACCCACATAGTGCCGATCTTCAATTTTTGGGACCGAGGACCGACCCTAGTAAGCTTAGGACCGAGGATTGGACCCACCTAGTGGGTTCGGTCCAGCCTAGGGTTAACCCGGGACCAACCGATAGTTTATTTATTTCATTTTTTGTACTCTTTGTAAAGGCAGCCGAGGTTTGGACTGACCCAATGAGTTTGGTCTGGTTTCAGGGTCAACTCAAGACCAACCGATAATTTTTTGTTTCATTTTTTGTACTCCCTGAAAAGGTGAGCGAGGACCGGACCGACCCTATGGGTTCAGTGACAAGCGAGGTTAGCTAAGAAAGGCGAGCGATGAGTGTCGAGTGGGGTGAGCGTTGAGCATCGAGCAGGGAGCAACAAGCCCTAGCGAGCGGTATGAGTGACTCAAAGCGAGTGAGGTGAGTGTTGAGTGGCAAGCGGAGAAGATGTTTCTTTCGATTTTGACAAATTAAAGACTAAGAAGACAAATAAGACAAAAGAGAACGAGTACTAAAGAAGGATGCCGTGAGGAGCTATTTATACCCTTTTGAACGCCGTGAGGACTCATCACAAAAACATTTTCATCCTTTGTAAATTATGGCTATTGACGCCATCAAAGATATTAAAAGATCTAAGTTATTAAAAAATAGTGTAAAATTACTTGAACCCCTCACTAAGGAGCTATTTAATATTGTTGACGCCATTTATTTTAGGATTTTCTATATAAAAATATTATAAATAATATATTGGATATATAATATATATAGAATCATGGTTGATTCGGATTGGACCAACTCTAAACTCTTAGGACCGAGAACCAACCCGCAAAGTGTTGGTCTAGGAATCCCAAAACCAAGGACCGACCCGGTCTCCTTGGGAACCGGACCAGGATCGATAAGGTTGGGCCGGTCCAGGGTTGGTCCAAGGTTGACCCTAGACTGATGCTCACCCCTACCGCTGGTTCAATTCTTAGGTTCAAGGTTCTACCCTAGAACTATGCTCAACATTGTCGCGACCAAATTTTCGGGTGCACCACCTAAAATTAGGCTAATGGATTGCTAAGCTTAGACTTAACTCGGGCTCTCCCAAGCCCATACCAACTCGCGATTTAAATTCAAATATCTTGCATACAAAAGGGAGTCGCCACTAATCAATTTGTGGTAGGTTGATTAGACACCTAAGTATAAAATAAAAAAATAATAAAAAAATAATAAAAAAAAACCACTGGGGGTCCAGGTGGCCATCCTTCCATCTTGGAAGGGAGAGGTTGGGGGTTCAAATCCCCACATTCTTAGGGGGATTGGGGTGGGGACGATTTCATTTCAGGAGTGGGTTTCGACTCCCACGCCCTGCAAGGAGGCAGGACAAAAGTCTAAGAGTGAGTGTTAGAGTAGGATTAGCGTAGGACCGACCAAAAATAAAAAATAAAAAAAACAAACCTAATCCTAATTCAAACTTTTTTTGGATTTTTTCTTTTTACGAAAATTTGTAATAAATAAATCTCCTATTCTAGATATGCAAAATAAACCTAAGACAATAAACCTAATCTAACTCAATTTTGTTACGAAAACAAAATCGACTCAAACGACACTACATCAAATCAAACAAGATAAGATTGATATTCGAAAATTGGCAAACCATATCTCGCGCATGAGATTGGGTTGTCCAATTTCAAAATTAAATTGTGAATCGAATCTTGGGCATGAGATCGGATTGTCGATTTTTGCAAGAGATTATGAGTCGGATTTTGGGCGCGAAAATCGGACTGATAATCCCTATTTTGAGGGACCATCATGTTGGAATTTCAATCATGCATTGGAAAATATTCAAACAAAGAGATAAGATATCAAAAACTAAAATAAGATAAAATAAATCTACTAAATAAACCTACCTAATAAAATAAAATATATCTCTACCTAAATTCGAATTTTTTTCAAAAATTCGAATGGTGAGGTGGATCAACGATGGAGACTTGGGGTAGCTCGAGGATGGGGAACCGTGGCGGTGGCTCGGCGTGGCTCAACAAGGCCACAACAAGTTCGATGGGCTATCGTACGGGACACCAAGAAACCTGAAAAACTATTGAAAGCTTAGGTAATTCATTGGGAGGCTTGTTGGGCAGAGAAATATTGAAGCTACGTAGTGAAGCTCTGCGCCGCTGGTGGTTGGTTGCTTGCGATGACTCAGGGCCAAGAAACTCCGGGATTCGCTTGGAACGTTGAATCGTAATAGTGGGCAAAGTGGCAACGCGTGGCAGCAAAACCCAACATGAACAAGGGCGTGCGTGCGTGCAAGGCATGAATTTTAATGGATGCCTAAAGCTTCGAGAGATGGGGTTGGTTCAGGAAGACTCCTGGACTCCAAACTGACGTGGTGCTTTTGACCAAGTCCACGTGTTCTTCCTTTGCCAAGAATTCTTCAATTTGTTGCCGTAAAAATGTGAATTTCGTGGCTTGTGGCATGGTGATCGACGGGTGTGGGGTTGCTCACGAACATGAAAGGGTCTTGATGCAAGGAGCTCTCAGTAACCACCGGGTGATCATCATCGAGAGCTCACAATGAAGAGGCAACAGCAACAATGATGGGAAATTCGGCAAGGGTATCAGCAAGTTGGACTTCGCTTGGAGGAGTATCTCGATTGCGTCAGCATTGGACTACCCTCGGGTGAATTGCACTCGCTGGACAACTGACGGAACAGCACTTTGAAGAGGCAATAATGTGATTCAACCAGCGATGGATCAACTCCTACTAATCCGTAAACACAGAATCAATTTGGCTAAAGTATGCATCCATCGGATAAGCTGCGAATTTGGAACTGCTTGAAGTTCTCGGCGTGAGGTGCCACAGGACCAGGAACTAAAGGCTTCGTCCGAGACAAAATAGAGTCACTGGTGTTTCGGGACAGCAAGCAAAAGAGACGACACTTTGAGGCCAGCAAGCAGCCATCTCGATGGGATTTGGAGCTCGTCTAGAACTAGTGGATTTGAAGCTCTCTCAATGTGCCATTTCTCAATTGTGGATCATGGCCGATCCCCTCACGATTTCTTCTCTCTCTATGCTCTCAATTGTGGCCGTGTATTCAATAATTGTGGCCCCCGAACCCTACGCGTTCCTCACCTATTTATAGGCTATCAATTAGTTTTTTTTTTTTTTTTTTTAAATTTTTCCGAATCGATATCCGCAATATTTGTTTTGTTGAACGCAATATCACTTGCCCTGTCCGAAAACAATTCATCATATCTCAAACAAAAAATTCGAATTTCTAATATTTCACGAGATAATCTTTTAATCATTAAAAAATAGGCTTGGCCAACTAATTTGAATCCATCCGCCACCGGTCCAATAAAATGCAAAAAATGCAAATAACAAAATAAATGCAACCTAAATCTATATGCTATGCAATTAATATTTTTTCAGGGATAAAGTTAACTCCTAATTTTCTATGCAATAAATAAATAATCGGATCACCAAAATTTAGGTGTCAACAAACATTTATTTTAAAAGAAACTTATTGATGAGATAAATTTGACAACTACCCCAATATAAGAAGAGATTGTCACAAACAATAGATGGCAATTATTGCCACCTTTTTACTAGACCTAAAATTGGTTAGAAATCCATATCATTTAACTAGATGCTATATATCATAAAATGCAATTATTCACCTTTTTACTGGACCTAAAAATTGGTAAGAAATCCATATCATTCAACTAGATGATATATATCATTAAATGAAAAGGATAATCTTTCTCCTTTGCATACCTTTCTAGTCACCAACTCATTCAACAAATTGAATAAATCTATAAAGGTGATGCATTCGTTCATCTCAACACGTCACTATACTAGGTCCCAAAGCTATCAAGATTCACTGAGAGAGAGAGAGAGAGGCTAAAAGTAGTTTAGGTGGGAATAGCCATGGTGGTAATTGCATCCAATAGAATGAGGTCGACGATACTCGTGGTGGCTCTAATACTCTGGTCATCCATCGGTGCCAATGCTGACGCTGATGCGCGCATACTTATGTCAGAGAAGTGGAAGTGTATATTACAATGTTTCTTTCTTACTAACCCATTTGGATGCTATCGCTCTTGCCGTGGGCATTATCTAGGAGAGTCCTCGACGGTCATGCCATTAGAGCATTGCAACGTTGGTTGTGTATTGTCTACTTGTCTTGGCCACCATCTAGGTAATAATCTTCACATCGAGATAAAAAAATATAACATAACTTCTTATTAGATCCTTAAAATCAAGAAATTCATTGTATAATCTTGTTTTGTTTATCAGTGTTTCATTGATGTATTTTAATTATGAAAGAAGTGCTGCATACTAAATCATTTCATTTCCTTATACTTCAATATATATGCCCTTGTTGAAAACAAATTCAATTTCAATTTTGATGTAACTTTTATAATCTCCTGTTTTATATTTGACCTCATGTAGAAACCAATAAAGTTAGAGTGGATGAGAACAAGGTTGGAGCTTGTGCGGATTCATGCTCTCAGAGTTGCCAGAAGACTTATTCTTTGCACTAAAGTCATTAAACTTATGTAATGCCTTCGTGGTTTTATTGCTCAACTAATAAAAGTGCCTTTTTAATTTTCTGCGTGACCATGAGTGAAGAACATCTTTTTAATTTTCAATTGTGGTAACATGAGTCCACTCTCTATTATCCGGAAATAGATTTTGAGATATAAATACAAAAAAAGAAAGTAAACTTTACAAGATATTGAATTTGGCTTTGCCATGCCTCTTCGGATTAGTGTCAAATGTCTTCATGCAATCAATGTTTTACGATGTGCATAAGACTGTCAATTTTTGGCAGGACATAACATGAGAGCATGACTTAGTGGTATTGCCAACTAGACGAATGAAATGATATGTATGAACATGTGTTAAGCCAGGAAAAAAAGAATTATATATGTATCAATCACCGAAAATTCTCTTTGTGAAATACGTTTGGATGACAAGTTCAAATAAGATAGGACATTAAATATTTTGCGGTCACCCATTTAAATTCAGTCTAAAATCAGAGAAAAAAGTCTTTCCTCATAAAGCTGATGTTCTCTATCCTATTAAACAGAGGATGCACTTTCGCCACCTCTTTGACTAGTCACAACATTCTGTTGTTTTCTTTGTAGCTAACTCACCATTTAATTTTCGACCAAAAAAAAAAAAAACCATTTAATGACATTAAAAACAACTATAAATATTTGACTCTGCAAGCACGTAAACTACATATGATTCTACCCTACTTTGAAAACACTCACTGAAACACAAGATTAATAAGACTATACAGAGAGAAGTGAGCAATCACATGAAGATCAAAGCATTGAAGAGAGGGGGGCGATAATGTTAACTGCGGGGCTAATATGTAGTGCATTCCTCATTAATGCATCGGGGGAACGTAATAAAATATGTGCTCCTGATTGCGCAATTACCATTTTGCCGTGGATTTTTGACGGCCTACGTGTGCGAGGTTGTCATAACGCCAATTATTTGTCCCGACAGTGCTCAAGCAATGCAATCTTGGTTGTGTGGCGTCTGAGTGCTTTGGTCGCAATTTAGGTATAATTTCTACCACATCGTTACATCTAAATTTTCGCTTGAAGTTAACACACATAACACTTAATTTTCAATTTGTGATATTCTGGGTTTAACTCATTCAAAGTGTTATTCGCTCTGGCCATCTCATACTAAGTCTCATGGTTTGGTAGTTTGGCCTACAAGAAGACACTTTCTCAGGAGTTAGCTATCTTGGTAGTGCTCCCATTTGAGTACACTTAACTTTGGAGTTCCTAAGCTAAGCATAATGATACAACTAAAGGTGTATTCGTGAGTTAATTACAATTTTTACACACACACACACATCCTGAACATGCTCTCCCCCTATTTGGTGTGCAATTCAATTCATTCCTGACACCTTCACCATTCTAGAATCTTACCTATGGCCACTTTAGAGATCACCAGCATGAAGTGAGATATAGACAAAAATTCAACAGAGAGAAAACACACATTAGTTAATGGGACTAGTATGAGCAAATAAATCATCAGCACTGACCCTTGACATGCTGTTGCGTAGACTCGCCAACAGGTCATGATGGTAGGTTTGTCTATGCTAGAGGTATATATTGATCATCTCTTACCATACAAGTTCTATTCAATCTTGAGTGGTAGATTTTCTATTCGCCCTTTTTTTTTGCCCGGGACCATACCTTGGAAAATGTTTCAGGTTTAGAAAAGCGCATAACATCAAGGACCATCAAGGACCAAGCCTTCCAACTAACTTGCAGAGACTGTGCCAAAATGTTTGAAAGCAATTGACTGACAGGTCTAAATGTGCAAATACTTAGGTCATGTTTGACACCAGCAAATGGTAATGATTTGATAAATCAAATAAAGATAGCATGTTCTTTATTGCAAGATACCCATCAACATTAGAATAGAGTTTTCTATGGTTTTTTTTATATTAAATCCAGTTCCCTACGGATACAACACAAATTTTTAATGTGGAACATCATTTGAACAGTTGACAAAGGCATTGTCCGAAAATTTTCACGCTCGCAATAAGCTGAGTGTACAGTGTTGTCTGTAATATTAGGCTTGTGGGCCCAAAAGAAGAAAAAGAAAAAGAATGTTGAAAAGTCAAAGAAGAAGAAGAGTGATGAGGAGGCACCGTGAACATTCGGGGAAAGAAGGAAAGAGAGAAGAAAGAAAAGAAAAAGAAAAGGTGGTGGGACCCACTTTAAATAAAGCAAGAAATAAAAATAAAACAGAAAAAAAGGGGGAGAGATAAAAGAGAAAGCAAGCCCACGTTCGGGCAGAGAGAAAAGAAGGAGAAGAAAAGAAGAAGAAGAAGAAGAAGAGAAAGAAGAAGAAAGGAAAGGGTTTTTGGCACGTGCACGCCACGGATGCCTCGCCAAGCCGACTCGACTCCATAACACGGCACCCGGTAAGAGATTAGGCCCCTCGTTTGTCCGATTGAAGTTATTTTTGAGTTTAGGGCTCAAATTCGGAATTGTTGGAAAATCAAGTGGCGAAGTCCGATTTTGGAGTCGTTGAGCCGCCCTTTTTCATAGGAATGATAATTTAGGGTGTTGTGGAGCCATGGGATTTTACGGATCGTGATTTGAGCTTGTGGTTTGTCCGGAACAAAATTTCAAAGTTTCCGCGCGCAGTGAACAGTAGCGTCCAGCAGCTTCGGGCCTATATTTTGTCACATTTCGGCTTGATTTTGAGACGGTGAAGTTGGGATTCTAGTAATATGTATCAAGGGCTCTCTATTGACTATAAATTTGTTTGGATCGGGGTTCGGAGGAGGAAGTTAGGGCGTGATCAAGTTTTGCATTTAACTCCGTGTTGTGTTTTGTTAGTGCGTAGAAGTCCTTTTATTAGAGTTAAGGCATAAGTTAGTAATTTTGTAGTTAAGATAAGAGTTTTTTTTTAGATTTTAACATTATTCCTCGGTTATTTGATAGGGCCTTGAGTTCGACGATACGGCTATCGTTCGTCGTTTGGTTGTAGACGTCGAGGTGAGTGGTACTATATCTTCTTTGGTTTTATAAAATCATGTCTTGAAATATATATATATATATATATATATGTATATATATTGAATCGAGAAGAGCATTTTTATTGCATAAAGGTCGGATCGAGCATTTACTACTCTTTGGTTGATTATGAGTATTTGAAAAGCGTGTTATATAAAGTTTGTGGAGAAATATATATGAAATTGCTTTGCGACGGATTGATAGAAAGGTTTATGATGATTTGAGAAATGGATGATGGGCTATGCTTCAAAAGGTTATTTGCTTGATTTACGATATTGATTTATGGATTGAATTTTTGGTATTGGATAATGATTATTTATGCTCAATATGACTATGAACCCAATGAGGGGTTTTTGAGGTATGCATACCAGGTTTAGGATATCCTTCTGGGCCCAGCCATCGGCTTTGTAGATGGAGACCTTGCCAAGGGGAAAAGCTTGGTCGCCTTGTCACAAGGCGTTGTGTCGTGACCATGGTGGAATATTGAGCAATAGATTAATCAATTGATGGACCATTGATATGTGATATTTGATGAAGAGATTATTCAATGGACTTGACCATTGATACTTGACTTTTGATGATGATTTAAATGAGTTTTCTATATTAGTATAAAGCCTTGATGATATCAAATAAGTCTTTTATGGTTCAATATGTATTTTATATATTGAATTGGCGTTATGAAGTTTGGTATTGCTTTGTATACATGCATAGTGGTTGTTCGATCTGCTTAGAAGATATGTACTACTCACCGAGCTGTTGTTGCTCATTCCACTCCTCCTTTAATCTTTTCAGGTTCCTCGGTTAGTGGCGAATAGAGCGAGTGCGCCGTCGGTGGGAAACTTTTTGGGGAGTTCTATTTTGGGTATGGCCTAAGGAAGTGGTGCACTTTCCTTGCTAGTGTTTGGTTTGTCTGAGTTCTATTTGTATGTTTCTTTTTGGTGGATTATAGAAACTCGATGTTGCAAACTAATCTGGCTTGGTCTATCCGATATGTATATATATGGTTTGATATATATATAAGTTGATATCAGGTTGTTGGTTGTATTTGAGGCTGCGTCCTTCGTGTGGAAGGACGGCCATGTCATCCCTATTCTTTGTAGTTTTGGGGTGTGACATTGTCGATCAACATAACTTTACTTGCTTAACAGACATAAACAGAAAGAGTCGATGTATCGATCAACATAACTTTTGTTGTATGGAGTTTCAACTTGTGGCTATGCACAATTTATCTGATTCTATAAACCACAGTGTCGTATGGGGAGACGTATGCTTTGCCGCAATTTGAGGAAAGCTTAACACTCACCAACATTACGAGCGATCCTCTCGCTTATCCAAAGACTAACCTAGAAACCAAATCGGGATTGCTGCTTATGGGATGGCGTAGAGTGTGATGAGAACACTGGCCATGCAACTGTTCTTGACCTAGGAAGTACTCTTATCTTTGGTTCATTAACCGAGACTGCAACATCTCGATATGGGTGACAACATTCCCGTGGGACACTTGCCGGACTTTATCTCAAGTAGTCCTGCTACATCGCAACTACCTGCTGCACGTTTTCCAGGGAGTTACCACCATCAATTGGAAATCTTTAACGGAAAAGTACCAAAAAAGTCTTAAACCAATTGAATTAGTACCAATTCAGTCTTAAATCTTTCGATTGGATTAATTTATTCCTAAACTTTTTTGCATCTGTACTAATTCAGTTCATTTGACTAATTTAGTCTAGAAACTATTGACATGGACATTGGCCATCCAATGTGACATAACCGATGCAGATGTGGATATTTTAAAATAAATTGTTTATTTTTTTTTCTCTTTTTAAAATTCTTTTCCTTTTTTCTTTTTTTTTTTTTTTCTTTTCTTTTCCTTTTTGGACTATGGCCGGTACCAGATTGACATGGCCGGCGATTGGCCACAAGTGAGGGTCGGCGAGGGCATTGCAATCCTCGTGGCCTCGAGTGAGGGCGGCCCTCCCTAAATTTAGCGAGGGCTCGACCTTCACGCCTTTTAGGCGAGGGCGGCCTTTGGGGAAGGCACGACCCCTACAGCCTGGGCGAGGGCAGTCCTCGCTGAATATGGCATGGACTCGTCCTCACTCTATCTAGGCAAGGGCGGCCCTCGTAGCCTCTAGCGAGGGCACGACCCTTGCAGCCGTCCTATGCTGTCCAAAAGAGTCCTAATTTAAAAAAAAAAAAATTAAAAATTAAAAATGTCGACGTTAGTGCTGGTATAGAACGGCCAGCGTCCACATCAGTAATTTTCAGCCTAAATTGGCTTAATGGACTGAATTGGTATTAATATGAAAATGTTTATGACAAAATTGGTCAAATTAAAAGGTTTATGACTAAATTGATACCAATATAATAGGTTTAGGATTTTTTTGATACTTTTCCCAAACCTTTGGTCTTTGAGTTATTTTGGTCTTGTAGGTTGTGAATTCTTTAGAATGATCCCGTATTCATTCAGTAATCTTACCCAGCTTGAATCCCTAGATCCGATAATGAAACCATCGATTGTTTAGACCATATTTTCTCTGTTTTGGGTTTGGAAGCTGACAACGATCGCCAATTTGAACCTCGAAAGAATCATGCTAATAGGCGAGATTCCACCTTCAATTGGAAACCTGTCTCAGCTAGTCAAATTAAGACTCTTTGACAATGAGATAACCGGTGCCATACCGCCTTTGCTCACGAGCTTCACGCATCTCACTGAATTAGGCCTACACATGATTCAACAATCAGGTCTTTCACCATATTATCCCATGAACATGACTCAACTAACCCTGGTTCACCTTGACACCAGTAAATTTGAAGGCCCGACACCCTCTTTGCTCTCTCAGCTCCAAAATCTGGAAGTCCTTAACCTTGCTGGAAACCACTTCAGTGATAACAACTGAGCAAGACAGTTTTCTTAAGCTAAAAAAATTGGAGATATTGCAATTATCATGTAACAGGATATACGTATACATTAAAATGAGCATCAGTGCCTTCCTAATCTAGGACTTGTTGCATGCTGAGGCTGCGATGATGCTCTGTACGAAGATAATGATTGGGCTGTGATAATGCACTGGTCGAAAGGGATGCTACGGGCTGCGGTAGTGCTCCGTGCAAAGAAAATGCTCCCGGGTGTGATAATGCAACGGGTGAAGGGGAACGATCTGGGCTGCGATGATGCACCAGTTGCAAGAAAAAGACTTTTTCGACACTTCGCACTTCAAGGCTATAGGCTGCGATCACTTGCGAAAGGTGAGACCTGCTACAACCTGCGATTAATTGCGAAGACAAACGTTCCAGTTTTCGAAACTCGCCAATTTGAAAAGAGATTCCGAGGAGTTCTTCCTACGAGATATAAAGATGATCCTTCGGAGTTCCTCCGATCTGATTGGGCTTGAAGAAGGTCTTCCTGCAGGCAATTAATACACGCAGTTGATCGGTGTAAATCACATCAATCAGAACAACTTTGGATAAGACGAATATTTGTGAAGAACATCATAATGAATTTGAACAAAATGCGATAATCAAGCGTTTGTACACAAAAGATCACTAACCAGGATTTACATTGACTAGCCATCATAGCTGAATTTTAGATCCTCTGTAATCCGTTTGGTGAATACCGTCGACTCCACCGTCAAATGGAATTTCTGATTATTTTCATTTAATTTGTTTGAGGACCTTCTCATGTTGATCATACTGATTTCTTGTATTCTGTAGATTTAAGAAAATTTAATTGTTTTGCTATTTCCTTTAAGAAAATATTGTACTACTCCATTTGAGGGTAAGCGGGTGCATGTTCTAGACTAGAGTTCCACGGTATACTCTTATTACCTAGGGAAAGAAATTGGACAATGAATAAATGAGGCTTGGCTTAACGCAATTTTTTATTTTTTATTTTTTATGAGAAATGATTGAGTGACATTATTTAATCTAATATGAGAATAACAATATATTATGGACCACAAAAAATCAAATAAAAAATAATTATAAATTGTTGTGGGATTCACTCATTTAAAAATTTATAACTCTAAATAAGCTGTTATTTTCGCAGTAATCCAAAAACTATTACGTTAGCAAAGCCTTTTTTTTTCTTTTTCTGCACTTGCATCGGCCTTTTTGGGTCTTCAGACCTCACACGTGTGTTTTGCCTTTGACTATGTGTTGTGTGACTCACGAGGGGAAGTCGACGCATATCAAGTTTCGGAGTGTGATCAATTTGTAAAATTTAGTGTTGTAGCATTTGTAACTTTGCAACTGAGGGTCAAGGCTAAGGTCACATGGTCTTTTCTCTTCTCTTCACGTCTGATGATTTGCTGAACTACTATCCGATCCGTTGGATGTGAGGCCATTGCAGAATTCGAGTGAATCTTATGTATTAAGGCTCTAATCATTTTGTAGAAAATATGGTGTTTCTGAAATATGTTTTCTAGAGACAATTTTTCAAGAAAATGATAACATTTTCCGATGTTCAACTAAAACTTGAAAATATTTTTCGATTTTTGGCTAAAACTTGAAAAAGAACTGGAAAGTTTTATTCCGCCTATTGACATGGAAAATTTGATTTGATTTTCCTCCCTTTAACTATTTTTTATTTTTTATTCTTTTATAAATCGATTTTTTAAAATTTTTATTTTTCTTTCTACATTTTTCTTTTCCTCCTCCTCCTTCAGTTGATTGTCGGCTAGCCAGTGATCGACCAATGAGCTCACAATCCTAGAAAAGGCTTGCCGATTTGGAAAGGCCTAAGGCCAAATAGCTCAAGGCTCACTTGTGGTTGGTCGTTGGCCGTCATTGTGGCTAGTGGTCGGTTGAGAATGGAGGAAAAAATGAAAGAAAGAAAAAAAAAAAAAAAAAACAGAAAATGAAAAATTGAAAAATTCAAATTTGTAAAAAGAAAAAAGAGAAAAGAGGGGCTCAAGTGTGAGATAAAAGAGAGTGAGTGAAGAAAATGTTTTCCCTTTCTTGAAAAATGGAAAACATTTTCCCTTATTTTAATTTACTTTTTTTCATTGATGGAAAATATTTTTCCCGATCAATTCATTTTCCGTGAAACGAACATTAAAAATCTGAAAAAAATTTCCTAGAAGTTTTTTTTTTTTTTTTTTTCAGTGAAAGGAACGGAGCCTAAGATTGCCGTACCATTTTCCGCTGTAAATTCCCCTTCCCCTTCCAGCGGCTCATTGGGTGACTGTTAGACGATTTTTCTTTTCTCATGGCTGCCTTTTAGGACGACCACAAATCACTGTTGTTGTGTTTTTAGGTTAGGAAGAATGGCTGCAAAGACCGGATCTGAAGCGTTTGAAGAGAAAGATGGAGTGGAGCTGCCGAGTTGCCGAGGAGACATATATATGGCGATGCATTTGGTGAAGTATCAAGACTCTCCCAGATCATTATTATCAGAATCAATTTCTGAGAGAGAGAGGGAGAGGGTTTCCCTGGTACTCTCTCCATTAACTAAGGGACGGAACTGGACAGCAGGGGGCAGATGTACAACAGGTAGCAATCATAGGCTTGATGCGCAAACTAACTTTTCTCTGCATCAGATCCAAACCCACGAACAATATCAAGAGAGGGTCTCTCTCTCTCTCTCTCTCTCTCCCACAGACAAAAACTAACGAACTGAGAGACTCGCGCGACTTCATTTTCTTCTCGGACCGACGGCGAGCTGCGCCAGATCTGAGTTCACCAGAGGGTGGGCTGTTGCTCGCGGTGGTAGGTAAGACCTGACCATCGTGAGCCCCTTTGTCTTCGTGGGAAGAGGGCATGACGGCAGGGGTGCGATGGGGGAAGTAGGCACGGGGGCGAGTGGTCGAGGTGGAGGGGAGAGAGAATCGAGGTTTTCCGGGTCCGGGTTTTAGGTAACTTTGAGGAAACTTCACAAGAAATGAGGGGATTCTTGTAATTTCGTCTAATGGTTTTTTTTTTAGTATTTGAGTTAATACCATGAAAAATTTCATTCCGGTACAAATTTACTCAAAAGTAATTTTTTATTATAAAAAAGCCCCCAAAAAATTGAACTAGTACATTTGTGATCAATTTACCTTTCGTTAGTTTCAGTTAAATTGGATTAATATTACGAAAAATTATAAACTGGAAATCCCAAACCGGTTGATCCATCAACTGTCATATGTCATCAATCTCGGTAATTTGACTGTATAATTTAATCGAAACTAAAGAAGATAAAAATTTATCTTAGATGTATCACTTTGACATTTTTAGTGATAGAAAAATTAATTTATAATAAATTTATTACAAGTGTTCCAGTTTTGGATTTTTGTAATATTAACCCTTAATTTTGATCTCTTTTTGAATTTTGCCAAGAAAAGGTCATAAGATGTGGGACCCCATAGAGTATTTTTGTCATTCCATTGTTCCCGGGTATTACTGAGCCAAAATGGGTGTGGTTATGGCTGAAGCTCAGTCAATCTTCTTTTCATACGCTTTGATTAGTCAAATAAAAATGACACTAGCTTGCACAGACCTCGTGCCACGCCTTATGCAACTTCTTCTTCTTCTTCTTCTTCTTCTTTTAAAGTTTTAAATTGAATTAAATGAATAAGAGGCAAAACGACGTCGTTTTGACTTTTATTTGCCGACTCAGCTCTTCGGCAAGTCACGTAGGTAAGTTATATTATTAAAAAAATGCCAAGTAAGATTTCCGGAACCCTTCGCCGAAGTTAGCATTTAAACGTCTCATTTTTCAAAGAAAGTGACACTTATGCATACATTTAGTAACTTTTAGCACTTAAGTGTCCTCCCGTGCCAAGTTTTGGCATTTACGTTGTACTTTTGCCAAGACATAGATACTTGGAGTGCCAAAACTTGGCACAGGAGATACTAAAGTGCCTAAAGTTCAAAGACGTATATTTAAGTGCCAAAATTGGAGAAAAATGGATTAGATAAGTGCCAACGGCGAAATGTGTTTTTTCACCACTAACCATAACTTTCCAACACATTAAGGTTAACGACTCTTTTGCGAATTATCGATCTTAATTTGAGTGAGTTACCTTCTTTTTTTTTTGGATTAGGTTACCATCTATAATAGATTACTAAATTTTATCTGAGCAAACTAGCAAAAAGAACAAATTCTATAAAATTTCTCTCCCTCTCTCTTCTCACATGCACACACTCAGATTCTCCATATGCTCCGAGCGCGAAAGTGCTAAGAAGACAAGCCTCATACCATCTAGAGAATTGCTTTACGTAAGGAACCTATTTGATTTTAAGCGAGTCACTGTCAAACTCCTGCCAAATGGAAGCGGAGCACCTGAAACAGTGCAGACTAGCATGACCAAGATTCTTAGGAGCAGCATTTAATTTGACACGTCCATTAAGCAGCACAAAAACACTAAACAGCAAAGACAGGTCTTACCTGTAAATCGAAATTACATTTAGATGAGAGAGCTTTTGCAGAATCTGCCAGAAAACAACAGCTTTCAAAGTCCTTCCACAATTCAGTCTTATAAGTATTCGACTGATTTCCTGAAATTAATATCATAATAGTTGAACAATAAAGTTAGATTATACCAGAATGGGATGACATGCTTTGGATTTTTGACATTTTAGGAAGAAGAAAGTTGTTGACATCGCCCCTGATAATTTTAGAGTATAATTCAATTTCTCAGTGAAGACAGAGAAGATATGTAAATAATTGTTAAAGAGATGATATTCACCTGTCAATAGAATTGGTTAAGATTGTAAACTATTGTCTATTCCAACCTCCAGACAAATGTCACTCAAAACTTCCTCTTCGACTTGTTCAAGCGCACTCAGTCTAGGGAACAAATTTTACAGAACACTAACAAGAAATACAATTACCATTTCAAGCCTTTATCTCTAAAGCCTTTTTCAAATGGCATACATGGAACTACCAACCATGAATTGTGGAACATTAGTTATGAATTACTTTGGGATTAGTATATTAGAAGTGCCATAACTTTCGCTTGAGTAGCATCAATTTGAAAAATCAATTATCTAAGTGTTATCGATGATCTGTCTTGTTAGAACATCTGATATAGAGTCTATCATCCTTCATGATATTGCCGGCACTAACATGGACAATTAATAAAAAAAATTTAAAATAAAAAAATCCATGTCAAAATGGAAAATTAATTTAAAAATCCATGTAAAAGACTCAAATGATCCATTTTACTTTGATGTGACATTTAAGTGAGTGAAAGAAAAAAAGCTATGGCACTCACTTTGAGTGTCGTATGAAAGTTATGACACTTATATTATCTTTATCTCAAGCATTTTTATTTATAAGCAAAAAGGTTGGGAATGATCAATGAAAGTAGTTATCCCTCTGAACTGTACCATAATGGTCCCATGTAGACAAATGCCTTACATTAATTAATTCTTATAAGACATATTAATAGAAGTAGGTAATATA
This sequence comes from Eucalyptus cloeziana, assembly GCA_014182715.1. NCBI lineage: Eukaryota > Viridiplantae > Streptophyta > Magnoliopsida > Myrtales > Myrtaceae > Eucalyptus > Eucalyptus cloeziana. The sequence continues at coordinate 3,417,100 of CM024644.1, forward strand.
TATATATATATATTTATATATAAAATTAGGTACTTCTCATGATGAGGCCCATTGTATATAAAAGCCAAAATATTTTAAACATAATTTTCAATAAAGATCAAAATCAAAATATCATCAAAACAATTATTATGTACTAACACATAAGTAGTGATAATCATAAATTACCTCCTTTGCCTCTCCTTTTTCCCAACCCCTGTATGGCCTTTGATTCTAGAAACCTGTCATACTCTCCTCTTATTTTACTCACATCAACTCAAGTATAAATAAGTAGGTTAGGTTCAACAATTAAATGAGCAATTATGTGAAAATGATAATTGCATGAAGGAATCACTCAACAGTGGTAGTGCCAATTTGGTTGGAGATCTTCGTGCCAATTCTAAAGATTCCAATTCGATTTCTTCTGATTGAGCTTCCATACTTTCATTTGCTATCCATTTCTTGAATTTTGATGCCCCCTATTACCTTAAATTGTGACATTTTGAGACGTTACCCGATATGTGTTATTATATCGTTGCTTTCTTTTATTGTGCAGAAGCGAAAGCTAACATTTACAAATATTCTTTTAATCGATAAGAGCCTCACAATTATCATAAACATACTTCTGCTTCTTTTATTTATATCACATTAAGTTCACAACTTCATTACATTTCGAGCAAAAGATAGAAGTCCGAGTAGGGGTAAAGAGACCTATCTTTAGATTATACTATACTCTCAAAAATCTACCTATATAAATGTTTCAGACTAAGTCATGGGTCGATAACTTCTCCTTCTATTGTGTCTCCAACGTCTAGATCGAAGGTACTCAATGGACCAACTAACTCTTCATCAAGATTCTGGTACCAAGCAACGAATCGAAGAGGAACCCACTCCACGAAGCCTCCTATATCAACCCATATTGTAGAACTACACTTGGTATATATTATTCTAGACTCTGATTCAAGCACACTTTCATAAAAAGTTTCATTATATGCAGGGACTCCATAGTGTAAGGGTTGAGGGGTGCCCATCCTACCTGTCTAAAAAATAAAAAGGGATGAGCCGAACCCCAGTAAATAAATTTTTTAGTTTTAAATTAGAAAAATCATTTTACCACTTCACCTGATATATTCAAGAATGAAGGCATAACCATTAGATAAGTATGATACAAACATAAATAGTCTTTACCTTTCATTTTAATCTATTATAGAAATTGTCAACAAATAAAACGTCCATCTAGACTCATGCATGTACACACCATGTTTCACACAATGATTTGGTTCTATGTTGAAAGATCTTAGTGTAGATGCTGATTATAGTTGATTCTAGTATATCTTTGATTAATTCAGTAAATAGGAAATTCTGATTATTGTATATTGTCTTTCCTAGTTTATTTTTCTTCCTTACATTATAAATGTACATTGTACTGACATATAGAAATCAATACAGAGAAAACATTTTACCATATTATTTTCTTCCTCTTTTCTGTCATGGTATCAGAGCTACTCGTTTCTGACCTAGCTTTCGCAATTTCCCGAATTGCCTTCGTCTTCTTTTCTGATCTTGTTTACTGCACTTCCTCCTTTGCAAAACAAATCAGCAAGACGATTAGGAATTCAATCTTGATATCATGACAAAGGATAAGGATGTTATGAATCCTGTAGTAAATGATTCATCCTCCCAGGATCGGACGACTTCACCCTCTGATCACACTGGATCGACTGAAGAAGGGCAGGTGACCAACAATGTTTTCGCTCCTGTTCCTGCTTCAGTGCAGATGCCTGGTCCGATTTACTGGCCCTCAGTCCAGTGGTACCCCTTCGTCCCATACCCATATGGGACCGACCTGACTGGTGAGTCGGGTGCGATGGCTACGGGTCATAGACCCGGACTCATGCCAGGGCAGGGAATGGAGCCCTACCTGTCTCCACACGGGTCACACCAATCGGGTCCGATAGAGTCGGGTCACAGACTTGGTTTCACGCCCGGATTCACAGCGGAACCCTACCCGTTTCGACACGATTCGCGCGGACCACCCTACCTGTTTCCATTCAACAGTGGGTGGCCGGAGCTTGGAGACCCGCTTTATACGTCGCTGGCGGATGGGCTGGAGTTGCGGCAGATCAGTCAACAGCTCATCGAACCGACGAATTATCACTCTTGGGCTCGCGATCTCCGGCGAGCATTTGTCACCAAGGCCAAAGAAGGCTTCATCGACGGCACGGTCCCTTACCCGACGGATGAAAGACTACAAAGACATTGGCGGCGATGCAATCAACTGGTGTGCACTTGGATCGGGAATTGCTTGGCGTCTGATGTCACCGCCGGCCTCCCTCCGATGGAAGATTCGAAGCAATTCTAGGAGAATATACAAGAGATGTATGGCAAATCAGACAGAGCAAGGCTCTTCTCGTTAACACAAGCTTTGATCGAGCTGAAACAAGGCAATCTCTCGGTCACAGCTTGTTTCTACCGGCTGTCGGCTTTGTGGAACAAGATCGAAGCGGCGGAAGACAAATTGGAGGGACCGGAGGTCACTCTACGGCAGTATTACACAATCAAAGAGAAGGAAAAAGGCGACAAGATTCCTCCTTACCTTGAATTAGTTGTACTCGGTTTTTCGGTCGCAAGTACTTGCGATGTATCCTTGACCGCCGCTCGGACGAATATTCCAATTGGCTATTCAGGAAGAAAATCAGTGGGTAGCCGCGGCTGAGTAGAATCGGGTTGGTGAAGGAACGGGCTTCACAGCGTTTCCATCTGGTGTTCTGTCAACGGAGACAATTGTCGGAGCTGGGGGGAGTCTCGGAGCTGCGAAAGGGAAAGGAGCGCTTGCGGCACTGGCGACCAAACATGAGGAGAACCCTAGTCTCTCACGTTCGGACGGCTGGGATCACGTTTTTGGATCGGACGGCCTGGATAAAGGCGCTGGATCTGACGGTCGAGGGAGGCGCGCTGGATCAGACGGACTGAATCAGATCTCTAGGATGAACGGTTGGGATTGACGCGCATGATTGGACGGCTTCGGTTTGATGAACTATTCAAGCGGATCAGATGGTCCATATTTTGCCACGTCAGCACCAGTTTATAAAGGATCGTATGACGCACGAAATGCCACGTTAGCAGGGAAGGTTAGTGGGCAAAATTCAAAAATTAAAAATAAATATCATGAATATTGCAAACGTCCACACCATACTGTTGATACATGTTGGAAGTTACATGGGAGACCTAACAACAAAAAGGAGAGAGAGTCTTCAGTTTATCAGGTCTCTGCACAAAAAAGTGGTGGAACATCTCAGTAGACCATAACCCAGGAACAATATGAACATATCGTGCAAGCTTTGAGCCAACTCAAGACTGGTGACACTGGTGCGGGATTCTCAGGTACTTTTCTCCATGAACGGAATTCATTATCTATTGATGCGTGGATTATCGATTCAGGCGCTAGTGACCACATAGTTTGCAATGAGTCTTTATTTTCCCATGTCCATCAAAATCCACAATCTCCTGTTACGGTACGTCTTCCAAATGGGAACATTACATATGTTATTAAAATCGGTACCGTACATCTTGGTCAAAATTTTTTTCTTAAAAATGTCCTATACATTCAACCTTTGAGTTTAATCTCCTCTCTATCGCAAAAGTAAGTATGGACAATTCCTGTAAAGCTATATTCAATTCCAGAAATTGTGTCTTTCAGGACCTTTTGACTGGCAAAGTGATGGGCTTGGGTAATGAGGCACAAGGACTTTATTTTTGGGTCAATTCTCCAGGAGATTTAGAATTATTGAATAAGGGCATATATTGTAATGCAATCAATTATAATAAAAATCTCCTTTTGCATCAACGATTGGGTAACGGTGCTAAATTTCCTCACCCAAAATGTTCCATTTGTCCTTTCGCTAAACAAACTCGAGCATCTTTTCCAGTTAGTACATCTCGAGCCAAAGATTCTTTTTCATTACTTCATATGGACATTTGGGGTCCTTACCATACTCCCCATCGCGATGGGTCTCACTACTTTCTTACGATTGTTGATGATTACAATCGTGCCACTTGGCTATATCTTATGCAGTCAAAGAGTCAAACCTTTACTCATTTATCGAAATTCCTTTCCTTAATTAGGAATCAATTCGATAAATCTGTACATCGAATTCGTACAAATAATGGGCGAGAATTTTTTACTTCTGATTGCATAAACTTGTTGTCTACTCATGGGATACTCCATGAAAGTTCTTGTACTTATACTCCACAACAAAATGGAGTTGTTGAGAGAAAACACAAACATCTTTTAGAGGTAGCCCATGCACTTAAATACCAAGCCTCAATCCCTGAAAATTTTGGGGAGATTGTGTGGTCACAGCTGCCTATCTGATTAATCGCATGCCAAGTCGGATTCTTCATGGTAAAACTCCATTTGAGATGCTTTACAAGAAACAACAAGATAATAGCCATCTTAGAGTCTTTGGTTGTTTATGTTATGCAACAAATGTGGGTCATCAAGATAAAATGAGCCCCCGCGCAACACAATGCGTTTTTATGGGATACCCTTCTCTTCAAAAGGGATATCGTGTCATGGAGTTTTCTATAGGACATTTCTTTACCAGTAGAGATGTTGTTTTCCATGAAGAAACATTTCCCTTCCAAGAAAAGTTGTCTTCATCCCAAGATACTTTGCCAAAAAACAATCGTTTTCTTCTGTTTGATGAAGATTTATCATCAGCACCTAATTTTCTTATGGCGCACCCACCCTCTATGGTGCCTAGCTACACACCAGCACCAGTGGAATTCTCACACCTAGAAACGGAATTACCAGCTTCATCTGAGGAAGTTCCTTCATCTGTGGACACTACAGAAATGGCTGTTGATTCATTCGTGGCTCATGCACATATAGCTGAGCCACCTCGTCGTTCTGGAAGACAGAGTCATCCACCTACATGGACAGAGGACTATATATGTTATGTTGCAAACTCTTCAGGTACACAATATCATGTTTCATCCTATGTTTCCTTCAATCGGTTATCAGGAGAGCATATGTGTTGTATCAGTCGCATTTCAGAAGAGCATGAGCCATCTTCATTTACCGAGGCATCTAAAGATCCCAAGTGGTGACATGCAATGGAGTCCGAGCTTGCTGCACTCATGGAGAATCATACTTGGGATGTAGTTCCCTTACCACCGCATCGAAAACCGATCGGCTGTAAATGAGTTTACAAAATCAAATTCAAATCAGATGGTTCCGTAGAACGATACAAGTCTTGGTTGGTAGCCAAAGGTTTTACTCAAAGAGAAGGCTTTGATTATCACAAGACATTCTCTCCAGTTGCCAAAAAAGTTACCGTCCGGTCTTTCTTATCTATTGCAGCACTACGCAATTGGTCCTTACATCAGATGGATGTCAACAATGCTTTTCTCCATGGTGATTTAGATGAAGAAATCTATATGGATCTTCCTCAAGGATTACGTAGACAGGGGGAGAATCGGGTATGTTGTCTTCGCAAATCCTTGTATGGATTAAAACAGGCATCTAGGCAATGGTATGCCAATTTACTGCTGCACTAACCAATGCAGGTTTTCAGCATTCCAAACATGATTATGCTTTATTTACACGAAATGTGGGAAAATCATCGATCTATTTGCTGATATATGTGGATGACATATTGGTTATGGGAAACAATGATTCTCATGTTGCAAAATTCAAGTAATATTTACACTCCACTTTTCACATCAAAGATTTGGGACCTCCCAAATACTTTCTTGGCATTGAAATTGCCAGATCTGACAAAGGAATTTCTCTCAGTCAAAGGAAATTTGTCTTGGAAATCGTTTCTAAAGTAGGGTTATCAAGCTACAAGCCAACAATAATACCCATTGAACAGAATGTCAAATTGATGACACATGAGTATGATCTTGATTCTCCTTCATCAAACAAGGATTCATTGCTTAAAGATCCGTCAGGGTATCAGCGACTTGTTGGAAAGTTGATATATCTTACCATGACAAGACCTGATATATGTTATGCGGTATAGATACTTAGTCAATTCATGCATATGCCAAAAGAATCACACATGAATGTAGCTTTGAAAGTTGTAAGATACTTGAAGGGTTGCCCAGGATTCAGTATATTTTTATCTCGTGAATGTGATATGGGGATGACAGCATTTTGCGACACCGATTACGCCATTTGTCCGATGACTAGGCGATCTATCACCGGCTTTTGTATCAAATTGGGAAAGTCGCTAATTTGGTGGAAGACCAAGAAGCAGTCTGTCGTATCATTGTCATCAGCTGAGTCTGAATATCGACCCATGGCAAAAACCACCTATGAGATAATCTGGATACGAGGACTTCTTTCAGATTTGGGAGTACAAGTCAGTGGACCAAGCAAATTGTTCTGTGATAATGATGCTACACTTAAGTTGGCAGCGAATCCAATTTTTCATGAGAGAACGAAGCATATAGAAGTTGACTGTCACTTCACTCGCGACAAAATCAAAGAAGGAGTTCTCGTGACAAAAGGCATCAGAACAGTGGATCAACCTGCAGACATTTTCACTAAGCCGCTATGCCAAAGACAACACAAGTTTCTATTGAGCAAGCTTGGTGTCCTCAACATATATAGGGCACCAGCTTGAGGGGGAGTGTTGGAAGATCCTAGTGTAGATGCTAGTTATAATTGATTCTAGTATATCTTTGATTAATTCAGTAAATAGGAAATTCTTATTATTGTATATTGTCTTTCCTAGTTTATTTTTTTTCCTTACATTATAAATGTACATTGTACTAACATACAAAAATCAATATAGAGAAAACATGTTACCATATTATTTTCTTCCTCTTTTCTGTCATTCTACACATACAATGCATTTGATTCATTAATGCTTCATCCTCCTGAATACTCCTGAGACATCCCGACACACGAGGTATCACAACTCTGAGGCATCCTACAAACTTCCACCATAAGGCATCCCCACCATAGGGGCATCTTGACTCCCAAGGCATCCTGAAACACTCATGAAGTCGGTCTAGCCATCTAACTGGGGTTCAACTCACGGCAAGAAGATGCACTGTGCCATCATCTGGCAGCAATTGCAAAAAGATTAGAAGAGGCAAAGGAGCTATCAAGGATGAGGACAGTGACGCTGAAGAAGGCGACACCATCGGGTTTGCGACAGCATGTTACGAAGGCTGATGGCTTGCCTTGCAAAGAGTGCAAGAGAAAGAAGCAAAGGGGCGATGGATTCGGATTTCACTTTTGCCCAAACGATGAGGTAGTAGTTGGCTTCAGGACCAAGGCGGGTCCGATCAGCTACCCCTCAACAAGAAAGTCCGGCCCACGTTCATGCACAGTAGAAAGAACTGGTTAAACCTCGTGGTCTTGGCGGGAGGTAATCTCCCATGCACATTTATAGTTCTTGTCGAAAAACTCAGAACTTATCCTTTCAAAATTTTTAAAGTTTTTGGGTTCATTCCATTTCGATTTGAGCTTATCGATGGAATACTTCTTCTTATTCACATCCATGTCATGTTCTAATAAAGATGTAATGAGTGATTCTCAAGATAACCGTACTTGTCTACAAGTTTATATAGAGATAGATTTGTTGAACGCAATCCTTTTTATAGAGCTTGTTCACTTCATTGGATTGCCCATATTCTTGGAATGTATAATTATATCAGATATTATAATCATCAAATTCCACATGATAAAAGTACATTTTATTACAGTTCTGTCTATAATGGCAATTAAGAATCCAAACGGCGACATCCACGCCAACCCCACGCCAAATTTCTTATGGCCATTATCCACAGAAGTCTAATGAAGATGTTTTTGGGTCATTTGTATTAGTTTGAGATATTGGGATAATGGCCATTATCCACAGAAGTCTAAGGATTTGGGATATGTTGTTCTCTTATGAAAGGCTCAGGATTTCGTATAGAAATATTCCAAAATAAGGGAAGAGAACAAAGGTGTTGCGAAGGAAAGAGATCGAAACACGTAGTGCAAGGAGTATTGTTCGAAACCTAACCTCTCCCCTTATTCGATGACTTACAAGTGCGAGACCCTAATTCCTTGACAAAACTCATTTCGCAATTTGTACAATGAAGCATGTCAAGCTTTTAATTGACATTGACATTACGGACACGGAGAGTTAAAACTCTTTGGTTTGTCCTTAGCGGTTCAAGGAAAGGAATGACCTTCACGACAACACAATTTGGTTATTAAAGTCCTTGCGTAGGTAAACAGACATGTTGAAAACAAGTTAATTTGAATGATCAAGTTAACATCTGATTCATTTCAACGCTAGAGTGACCTAAAAGAGAGAAGATTATTGAATTATCCATTTCTAATCCTATCGGCCGGTGAACTACACATATATGCAGACGTCACGTCTGCTGAAGTCCAGAAAGCAGACATTCTTTAGATAAAGTCATCCCTGAACAGACATTCCCGCAAATTAACAACTTACGAGGACTTCTTAAGCAGCAAGGGATCAGATATGACCTGGGGTTCAAAGTCCGGCTTCAAATACCGAGCAAGCATATCGGCATAGAGCTCGTACCGAGCAGTCATTCTGAACCCCCACTTGTCTTTCAGTTGCCTGCAGAGGTTGAGATCCATGTCAGAGACTAGCAATCCGTCTTTCTGACGGGATAGTGATGGCGTGCACGAAGCATCTGGAGCTGAAAAGTGACTGGATCCATAGAAGCGCCCGAAATCTGTGTGCTTGGCTTCACGTCACCTGATGTGGACAGATTGGGAAATTTCTCTCTTCCTACCCGATTAATTGATCCAACGAAATAACTGTTGGCAATGGCAGCATTTCGGGCCTATGAATTCATTTCACAATGAACACAGTTGAGTTAACCAAGATGATAATCCAATAAGTTCATTTAAATTTGCAGTTGTTTTTTAAGCTCCAACTATTTGCAATAAGACTTTTAAGTTGTTAATTCTTACTACGATTTAGTTATTTCCCTTTATGGTGAAAAAAAGGTCATGCTAACCTTTGTGCCAGTAAGCACAACACAAAAAGGTTCCAGAAATCTATCAAGAAAAACATAATGACCAACATAAATTCATAGCAACAAGTTCCATAAATTCCAGCATAGGATAGGGAATTGTAAATACCTCAATTGGCCACATTGTCTCACTCAGTTCACCAACGGTCGCAGAAGGGTTGAACACAATCTCAGCACCATCAAGCCAAATGCTAACCAATTCAAAGGATGGTGCCTCCCATAACAACTATTGACAGCGATCTTTCCATAAGCAGTCTCAAACACAGGATGCCCAGTATTACCTTCCATATAGTAGGTACTTTCATTGAAGTCTCCACCCCTGGGGATGTGGTTCTGCCAAATACAATCATCAAGCTTTTCAATATGACAAGTCAAAAGGGATAAATCAAATATAGGGGCCCCAAACCTTTACACTTACCTTTCGATGCTTGCCTATAATATTGCCACAATTGCCTATAATAACAGCAGTATTCTAGATAGTCTCTCCATGGTTTATGTCCCTCTCAAGGACAGGATTAACAATGGACATGTTATATTTTTTTGCCAGATCCTGAAGAAATCTTGTTGATTCACCATCGACAGGCTCTGCAAATTCACACCACCTCTTCTTTTTTGTACAAAAGGCAAATGGCATCATCCATGCTTCCTAGATTAAGATTATTTAGTTCAGTAGCTGAACTTCAGTCCTTCGAGTCCAAAAAGGGAAACACAAAAATGTATAGCTCAAGCTCTATGACATGACTAACCTGCAAGCATAATATGTTCACTCCTGAAGCACCTGCAGCATCTATCATTGGTTTTACATTCTCATGGATAGCCATCTTCTGTTCCAGAAAGGGAAAAGTTGTGAGACAAACTATAGAGTTCTGAATAAGCCCAACTCTGACAACTCACGGTTCTCATAATAACTCCTTGTCTGCTGTAAAACGAAATGCCTGGAAGAAAATCAGAACAAATTAGTTAAAAAGATTCCAGTCAGAAGGAATAAACACTAAAGGATCCTGCTGAGAAATGCAGGAAGCAAGGTAATGGTTAGCAACTATTAAATTGCAACTACCACAAAGGATGTGTAAGAATACTTCTTAGCTTCCATGATAGGAATTTTAATCAACTAGGATAATTTGACTACCTCAAACTTTGCATGTTTCTCTATTCCGTTTCACCAACTCCATAGAATCCCAACATGGTACAAAACTATATAAATCAGAATTTCTCACACCTGCCATCTCATGGAAAAGCTCAGAATAAAGTATCCACGCTATAGATTTCATATTAACTCATTTTCGAGACTATGCTATTCAAGACCACCCTCTAGTGACAAGTTCTCAATATTGCCAAAGGACATCCGGACCAGACATTGGGAATTCTTCATTTTTAAATATATATTTGCCCAATTAGGACCATTTATATAAATCTTGACAACATGATTTTATTTGGTCCGTACTGTTATATTGATCACTAATGTGAAAGACTTCTGAGTTATAGACGGAGACTCCCTATGCTCCTTCTCAAAGAGAACAGGAGCACACATTGGAAGATCTTTGCTCATGTTTCTCAGAGCTGCCAAACATTTGTTGGCAAGAAGTCCCATTTGCAGACCCAACCAGCGATGAAAGAACTTGCTTCATAGGCTATTGCGGTGACTACGGATTAAGGAAATCATTAATTGAGTGTTTGCCAGATGAGTTAAGCAACTTTATCTTCGATGGTTACAAAGGGACATGAGGCGAGGATTCTAAGGAGCAGCACATAACATGCCACATCCAATAAGCAGACAGAAAAACAGCAAACAAATGTTTACCCGTATGTCGAAATCATACTCAGATGAGAGAGCTTTTGCACAATCTGCCAGAGGAACAGCTTCAAGAGCCCTTCCGCAGTTCAATCCCATAAGTAAACGGCTGACTTGCTGAAATCAATATTATAAGTAAAATTGTACCGCAATGGAATGGCATGCTTTGGATTTTTGACATTTTATGAAGAAAGGCATTGATAAAGCTCCTGTTAATTTTGAAATATGATTCAATTTCTCAGTGAAGACAGAGAAGTCAAAAGAGATAACATTCTCTTGTTGACGGATTAGCTCAAGGTCGTCGCTATTGTCCGTTTCCAAAAGAATGTCACCCGGAACTTCCTCTTTAACGGTACTTCCTCTTCAACATGTTCAAGCACACGCAGTCTAGTGAACAAATTGCACAAAACACTGGCAAGAAATCGAATTGTCCTTTCAAAGCTTCATCTATAAAGCCTTTTTCAGATAGCGTACATGGATTTAGCGAACGTGAATTGTGGAACACCGGTTATGAATTCCTTCTGTCTCCGGTTAACAGTAAATTCTCATTAAGAAAAAAACCTAGGACTGTAACCCTATTTGCTGACATGTCAATTGCTGAGTCACTTAAGTTGTCTCCACAGATATATATAATATATTCGAAAAGTACGAATCGGAAAAGTACCAGTGCCATAAATATCTTCCTTCAAAACGAAGGTTTGTCGATTTTAATTCCACGGAGGTAAAGCGATCAAATTCAATTCCTTAATCAAGTTAAAAATCCAATTAAAGAAGACGACCACACTACACGCCAAGTCAAATGGATTGACAGTTAGGTTGTACGGACACGGACACGCGATACATCGACACCGACACATCATTTCTCAAAAGTAGATGATTTGATACGTTCAAACGTTATATATTAAATAAATATTTTAATATATAAATGCATAAATAACTAAATAATAATAATAATAATAATAATAATAATAATAATAATAATAATAATAATAATAATAATAAGAATTTAGAATTAATCTATACTAAAAACACTAATCCTACATTTGTTAATATCATTCATTGTTTTAATTTGACAAATTCAACTACATTTCATTGTAATAATTCATAAAACTTGAAGGAAAAAACAAGTAATCCACGTTCCACTATTAAATTTAAAATTTAACAATAAGAAAAAAAAATCAACATTTCATCATCAAATATAACAAAAAGTCATTCATCCACATTATTCACTTCTTCTAAAAAAAAAAAAAACTCTATCTCCGGCTCATCAAGTGAAAAATTTGCAACTTCAAGCACCTCAACATTTTCAAACAAGTATTGGAATTTTTTTTAGCTTTTATTATTATTTTTTTATTTTTTTCATATATTTATATTTAGATCCCAAAAGTTTTGGAAATTTGTAAAAATAACCCGTGCATGTCGGAGTCACGTGACAGAATTTCCGACTCACGTGTCAGAGCGTGTCGAAGGCAGTTGACCAGCGTTGACCGCATGTCGGAGCGTGTCGGACACGTGTCCGTGCAACCTAGATCAACAGAGACGAGGATTCAAAATTCCACGAATGTAAAACGAGACAGTCTCTCTCTATGTCAATTAGGTTAGGAAATGGTAGTTCGGATGAGGAGACAAGTTACAATGAAAAAGGAAGACCTGAAAGACTTTGGGGTGGAGATGGTCGCCAAGGAGGCGATCGAGCGACTCATATCCGAAAATCAAGCCGTCGAGGAGGACGCTACCGAGCGACTTGAAACCGCAAATCTAGCCTTCGCCGACGGTGGTCTCCTCTTCGACTTGTCCGCTCTGCGTCGTCTCCATGTGTGGGCGTGGCTTGCAGGTCAAGCTTGGGCAGAGAGAGAGAGAGAGAGAGAGTGAGTGCGCGTGCATGAGTTTGAATTATATAGGAGGAAGGAGGAGGACGAGGAGGAAGATGGAAATGAGATTTTACAAAGATTTCCAGCGAAGATTGTGAACTTTGTCCAGCAATTGCGCACGTGGAGTCCCTCCCTCTTATAAAACAAACCACTTCTTATCTTTCATTTTGTTCCTTTTTCCTTTTTCTTTTTCAACTCTTTCTTAGGATATATGTTGGTGGAAAAAAGGAGGGACGGGAAAAGTGAACAAAATAAATCCCGAACATTTTGCCCGCCGTACCATTCGGTCCTTGATATTACTCACCAAATGCTTTTGATTTGGGTACGATTTGGTCATTCTAGTGAGCTATTGATTGAATTAATTATACCGTATGCCAATAATCCGACATGGCATTTTTAATAGTTTTTAGGATATGTAAGGACTAATGCAGTACTCACATGATATCATGATTAGAAAAAAAATGAAAACTGAGAAACAGAAAAAAAAATGAAATTTTTTTTATAAATAACCAAAAAAAAAACAAGGAAATCAACTAAGGAAGAGAGTAACACGGGGTTGCTGGTGGCCCTTCCCAACATGGAAGGGGGAGGTGAGGTTCAAATCCCGAGGGGGGGGATGGGGTGGGGACGCGTAAGTTTCGAGAGTGAGGCTTTCTCCCACGCGCCTGCGAAAGCGGGCGAAAAAAGTACGAGAGAGAGTGTAGAATAGGAATAGAATATGGTAGCCAAAAAAAAACTAAGGAAGAGAGTTACACTCCACGTAGGCGAAGTATAAAACCATAGAAAATCGACATGTGGAGTCCACGTGTAAATGGGGTTAGCGATTCAAAATTTGCTCTTCCCCCTCCTCCTCCCTCCCTCCCTCCCGTAGACCTAGCCCACCTCTTTGCATACTTTGACACTCTCTCTCCTCTGCTGGGCCACCGGACACCTTTCCCTCTCGGTCAATTTGAAAAATTCAGCGCTCCCCCCCCAAAAGAAAATAATAGCTGGGCCCCACAACAAATCCTTCTCTCTTACAGTTAATTTGAACAAAAGCGTTGAACTCTCTCTCTCTCTCTCCATTTTTGTGTTCGACTCTTGCTCCGTTGCTCTGCCCCTCCGCTCCTTCTCCGATCGGATGACAGAGCCGCCGCCTTACGAATCACGCCACCGCCACCGCTACATCTGAGCTACAGCTAATATTTTCTCGTTCGTTCTGCCCCTTCGTTGCGGTACTCCTCCGGCGAATGACGGAGCCCGCTGTCTGACGAACCACACCGCCGCACTTCCGCATCCACCTCATCCGCCACCTCCGCATATGCATTCTCCTCCATTTCCAACGGCGACTGGGCGGGGACTGGGCTCTTCCTCTCCCAGTCGCTGCCCTTATCACCGTTGAAGAATCCGTACTCGAAGTCAACGTTCAGGCTGATGCAAGGAATGTGAGGGAGGTGGAAGTGGGACCTCATGGATGCTCCGGGTCGATGCATCTTGACGTGGAAGACTAGGGTCTTGTCGAACGAGAGCTCGCGCTCCCCGTAGCGGATAGGCATCGAGCTATGGTAGCCACAACCGCCACCGATGCTCTTGACGAATCCAGCCACGGCGAGACGGAACTTGACCGCGAGGAGCCGCTCAAATGCCCCGACTCTCCTCGACCATGGTAGCGCAAGGTAGATCATGTCCCAAGCTCTGTAGGTGACGTTGGAGTCCCCGCTTGCCATTTCCGAATGCAAAACTTGTTATAGAGACGGTGAAGACGGTGAATCGCAAGCGAGCGAGCGGAAGCCCAACGGCAGAGAAGATGCTCTCTTGGTACTGATTTTCGAAGCCTTTTCTCCAACATTATGCTTTTTTTTTTGTCCTTTTTCCCTTTTTTGCGGTCTTTGGAGGTGTTCCTTCTGATTTCCAGGAAGATCATCCATGTTCAATAGAATCAGGGCACGTTCCTTCTACTCATGGAAATATGAAGTGGCAATAAGGACATGGTTTTGCCATTGGTAGATGCTATTCTATGTCTAGTACTTTGCGGTTATGTTACAAAAGGCAAATGTCTTTACATGGCTGTTGGGATAACTTTTTTGAAGAACCTTCCTAATCAATTCTAAAAAGATATGGAGATGTACAAATAATATTATACTTACTGGAGATTAGAAACTTGTTAATCTTTGTACTAAAATACTAAAAGGTTTCGTACATAAATCCATACAAAGCACAGGAACATGACTAGTTATAAGAAATTCTGATTCTTGAAAGAGGTTGGGGATTACCAAATCTTGACTTCAATTACTTCAATGTTCGATGCATGATTTATGAATTTGAGATATATGTGCTTTGATTTGACAATTAATTTAATATAAAAGACTGACCTGTGGAGTGAAAAATGAAGGGTGTCGTGGTCAATCTCCATCTAACATTGCCGAGTCAAACTTTCTTATTTTGGGGCAGTCGGCGATGGTCAGAAATTAAATCCAAGCACACGAGATAAAAAATGGACGTCTTGGAATAAGCATTCCAATCCTTGTCATCTTGGAGCAATGTGTAATGGTCACCTCTTCTAATACAGGGCATTCCAGCCTTTGATTCTTCCCTGAGAGAAAACTAGCCAAATTAGGCAAGTATTCCAGCTCTATCCAACGAAGATTTGGGAATCTAATTGTCTCGACAGCGCTTCCTTCCCCATCGTTCTGCATGAAACATCTCAACTCTGTCAATGCATCATGCTCCACATACTTCAATTGATTGAAAGCCACGACAGGCCCCTCCTTAACGGCCTCATCAGTAATGACTTTCGTCAACATTTTACAATTACTTATCCTCAATTTTGTGAGTTCCATCAAATTTCTAACTATTATTGGTGTGAACAAATATGATAACCCATCACAGTGTGACACATTTAAAGCCTTTAGATATCTTGAAAGGGGTAATATCACTTTCAGCCCATGACTTGGGCCTTCTATGGCTTCCACATTGATTGGCAGCCCTTCCAGATTAGATTCGCATACAACTAGGTCTTCCAAGGTGGTTAAACTCTGAACAAAACGAAATGTAGATATTGTAGATTCCTTCGAGAGATGACAAAGCTCAAGAAATCTAAGCTTGCAGAGGAATTCTTCATCATCAAAATGCCCATGACATATCTCCATCCGTTCGGATAAATCCAATTTTAACTCTTGTAGATTTGGGAAAGTGCCCTGAGAAAATATTCAAATCAAAATCTAAAGTCAACTTAGTTAAAAGAGTACTGACTATGATATAAGTCTTGCATACCACAGAATAACTACATTTTAAGATGTTCAGTCTCATGTGATTCAATGGATGGAAATCTCCCCTAATGAAATAAATATTATTGCTAATCTTTGTGAAAATAACTTCATCAATTATAATAACAATTGCACAAATTTCATAGATCAATGTCAACCAATGTCCCATCTTTCCCTTTTTAGCATAGCACCGGTCATCTTTGTGGGGTTCAAATAAAGAACAAACTCGGGGCAGGGTAAGATTACACCACATGCCACGTGTTTTCAATATTTGCGGTACTTAAGAGAGAGTTGAACCATCTAAATTAGCTTAAATCCTTTTTTAAGGGGGATCAACAAGTATGCATTCGATACATGAGAAATTGACAAGAATGATCAATCAATACTTGAAAGAACATATGATGTTTCAATGTTGTAATATTTCAATGGATTCAAGGAAAGTCGTACAGTGTACACTTCATAAATAGAGCTCCTTGTATGAGATACTTGGTTGTGACCTTAATCAGCACTTGGGATATTCACCATTGAAGCAAAACAAATAATCTTAGGTTGTACCTTTATTATCAAGGAGAGAGGCTGCTTGTGAAGTGGCATCTCATTCTCGGGTTGCGAAGCAAGTATCTCCACTTGGTTATAGCCATGCACCTCTAAGGTCTTCAATGCGGGCAAATGTAAAGCTTGTGTTCCAATATAGATGCATTTCAACTTTGTTAGATGCTTAAACTTGAGGGAGGTTAACTTTGGGAAAACATCCTTGGGAACTTGTCCTTCCTTTGCATTAGATCTCTAGCTATTGAGGCTGGAAATAGAGAGGTAAGGCTCTCGCATTTGGAAACGTTGACAACACATAAACACTGAAATCTAACTTGATAGTGGAGTTCCTTATCCCAAACACATTTTAGCTTTGGTAATCCAAATAAATCCAGCTTTTTTAACGGAAAGCAATCAACAGGATGTCCTTTTAGAGGATTTAGTGGCTGAAGTTTGAAAACAACTTCAAGCAAACCACATGCTCCGACCTCAAAACTCTCCAGGCTCAAGAGACATCCTATAATGCAAGAAGGAACAAGGTTCACTAGCTTATCACAATTTTGCACATGAAGATGTTTTAAATGGTGGAAAGAATCTGCAGCAACTTGATTGTCCCATATCATCTCAATGTTATCCAAGGCCGCGATATATAAAGTCTCCAAGCTAGGAAAGGCCACCTATAGTATTCACTCACGAAATTAGTGATTCGATTAAATTATGAATTCAGGTACTTCCAAGATGTAGATACAGATGAGTAACAATGGGAGGGTAATTATTAAGTTGCACGAAAGGAAAAGAAGAATAAAATTGAAAAAGGAGTAAAAAGTATGTCGCTTCTAATTTCCTTTGAGTATTTCATAGAATTAACAAAAAAGTTTTCTAAAGGTCCCACTAGAAAAGTCAAGGAATCTTTCTCCTGTCTTTCCTTGGGAAAACGACTTCGCATTGCAGACCTTAATTTGATTAGTGAGCCAGTTCTATTTTATCCAAAGAATTTCCTCTTTAGAAGTGAGTTGGTAAGTGTGAACATTACTGATCTCTCTATATATAATAAAGAAAAGCCAAACAATACTTTCAATTTCAAATTTTGGCTCAAAAAACTCAAATTATATGCATGTCCAGCGTATTATGAGAGTTAGCCACGTACTTATGACAATGGGGAAAATGGTCATTTGGATATGGTCATGTAATAATCGAATAATCTCGTTAGTTTCTCATAGCTAGTATAACTAACATATCCTAAAATAATCAAATCACATTTTGTATCCTGTATTTATTTTCTTTTCAATTTTGCACATACATATTTGCGTGCCTTTTTGGCTAGTCCAAAAATGAAATAACTAGTATAATTAGCAATTATGAATCACATAGAGACGGTTATTTAAGCTACAACGTGGATAAAATTCTTCAAGGAAATTGCAATACGTTTTCTGGGCACAAAAATGAAATAGCTAGTGTCCGTAACAATTATTACATTTTTGGTAAGTGAAAACTAATTTATTTGTATTTTTTTCTGCTTAATAAGTATCTTCATCAAGAAAAACTATGTTTCTTTTACTTTACCGGATCACATGGGATCATTAACTTCAATGTTCGTTTCACAGTTCATGAATTTAAGATATGTGCACTTTGATTGGACAAGATGATTATCTTATAAGAAGGCTAACCTGTGGAGTGAAAAGTGAAGGGGTGTCATGGTCGATCTCCATCAAGGATTGCCTGGTGAAACTTCTCTTTCCGGGGCAATGGGAAATGGTTAGCCATTTTAAGTCAGGACATTCGAGCATGTGATTCTTCCCTGAAAAGAAGCTAGTTAAATTGGGCAAGTATTTTAGTTCCATCCACCAGAGATGCAAAAATATAATCTTCTCTGCTGCACTTTCATGCCCTTCTTCCTCTGCAATTACTCTTTCCATTTGGCCACACTCCTTTATTTCCATATATTCAAGAGTGGCCAAGTGCTGAATCATCGATGTAGCAAAGGCATGTCTCAAGTTGTTGCACTTATAAAGGGTTAGATGACTTAGAGAATTGAAGAACGACCTTCCTTGAAGCTTTTTGTTCCCTAGTTGCCTCAACTTCGGTAGATTGACCAAGCTCAAATGCCATAGCTAAGTCAACACCTGAGTGCTTTTCGCACCCTCTAGCCCTTTATGATCAAATATCTCTTCTAGCGACTCGCAATCATGCACTTGCAAGATTCTCAGATTGTGTAAAGCAAGCATCAAAGTAGATGGACTAGCATTAATTAATGATGGACATTTATCCACCACCAATGATTCTAATTTTGAAAATGGTTCGATGGGAATATTTTTGCTGTGCCATTTTTCAATCAACTCAGGAAATTCGGACAGCGTCATAAACTGTGCTCCAGCAACCGTAGCCTATAGAAAAGTGCATCATTTAATGTAAACTTCTAGTTAGCAAAAAACAATTACTTTGTTGGTGGTTAAAAATCATCCAATTGCACAGAATTTAATAACTAATGCATACCATTTCTTCATACATATTTTGGATGGTGATGTTGAGGTTTGCCTTCCAAAAATAAGTTGCTATTGATACTTGTACTTTATTCAATCTTGGCGCCTCTATTGGTCCTTCAGAGAAGAACTTCATGTTGAAACATCTAGTCACAGTGACATCTTCCAAGAGAGGGAATATCAAACTATATCCACCTGAGCTGAAACATCTCAACCATGTCAATCCATCAAGCTCCATAAACATCAATTGGTTGAAAGCCACTGCATGCCCTTCCTTAGCTCCCTCGTTACTAATGACTTGTGTCAACATTTTACAATTACTTATCCTCAATTTTGTGAGTTCCACCAAATTTCCAACCATTGTCGGTGTGAACATATATGTTAACCGATCACAGTGTGATATATCTAGAGTCTTTAGGTGTATAAAATATATTTGGTTATCCCATATCATCTCAATGTCACCCGTGCCGGTGATATCTAATGTCTCCAAGTTAGGAAACACAACCTGCAGAATTTGCTCACAGAGTTATCAAAAGTATGAGATAAAATCACAACTCAAAGGCTAAAAAAATTCGATTTTATACACAAAATAATCATTAAGAATTAGAGATGATGATATCAGTTATAGCATGATTCCACCGAGTTTGTCCATAGGTTGCTCCAGATAAATAAGTTTCAAAATCGTGGTGCATGCTTGTCAAAAAGAAGTTGTAGAGACATTGAACCAGAATTAAAATGCAGCTGAGGATTGCTTGAGGAAGAGTATCAGCCATTAGAAAGAAAATGATGGAGAAATTGAGACAAATAAAAGGCAACTAATCATATCAAAAGGAGCACAACTAGATACATGACATATATTAGTTTTTCAAAGTGCTAATACATTATGTTATTTTTGGCATATTCAGTACAATTAATTACTGTTGGTTGTAAGATATTGATAACTATGCTACTTCAATAAAGTAATTGAATTGTCCATATTCGCAATTATATTTTTCATTTTACTAAATGTAGTTCCGTGTTTCATTTTGGACAAGTTTAACTTCAAATTAATGTAGTAATCTCGATACTATCTTTGTTAGCCCGTTAGGGAGTAGGAAAAGGTCCTTCCCCTTTTGGGCCGATTGTGGGCGAGGAGGGATTCGAACCCCGACACCGTGGTTCGTAGCCACGTGCTCTAATCCTCTGAGCTACAGGCCCCGCCCCGTCTCCACCGGATCTGTTCCCGGAGTACCCTAAAAAAAAAAGGAACCTTTCCTCTCCTCCTGTGTCTTTGTTTCTATTGCATTCTATCTCATCGTATCACATTCTGTTCTTCAATATTTGAGAATCACCGTCAATATCTCGGTGTTCCTTCCAGTAGTATCGGCCATTTATCCCGCTTCCCTCCACCATTTCTTTCATTTTTTTCTGTCAATGAAGAATCTGTCAAATCCATAAATCGAATTTGAATGGACGATTCATTAATCATCCCATTACTGATTACCCCATTTTTTTCTTTTTTAGTTTCACTCAATTCATCTATTTTTCTTAATCCAAATAATTGAATTGGGTTTCTTTTTGAAAGTTCTTTTATTATTCCTTTTAAAAATAGAATGGTTTTCATGACCGATTTTTTTCTTTCTTTTGAAAGGTTTAAAAAAATATTTATTCTTTCTTTTAAAACCTGTATAACTAAAAAAGGATTCTTTTCTGAAAATATACTGAATCATGGATTCTTTGAGATTTCATCTAATCTATTAGAAATTTCTATATCTTTTTTAATTGTCTCGACAACTAGATCAAGAATAAGGAGTCCAAATATATTCTAAATGAGACAAAGAAAAAGGGGTTAGAGACCACTCAAAAAATCAAATACATAAGGGTCATTTTTCAATAGAATCTTACGTATTCATAGGTTCCATCTCTTAATCTTACTAGTTTACTAGAATTGAACCCATCTGATACACTAACATTATAATATAAATTGAATTATAATCTTTAATATCTGTAAAGTATGCACAAAAATGTCAACGACATTGTTACTAGTTAAAGTCAATATAAGTTATTGTTATTCAATATTATATCACTCTAAAGCAATTAAAAAGTGAGACTAAAATAAAGCAGCTAAAAAATGAATTTGCTTGGGTCAAATGTACCAACCTTACTTACATCATGCCACACTTGAAGGAACTAAATATACTTATATGACTGAATTTACCAATTAAGATTCATTAATTTTCTTACCGATGCTGGAGGATCCAACAGTTAGAAAGTCGATGTACTAATCTTATGGGAAGGACCATCGCAGCCTATGTGGCTGCACACACAATTTTTTGGTGAACGGCCAAAATTGCCCTTTGATTAAGTCAAAGTAGATCTGTGAATTACCTTCTTTCATTTTCCATTAAAATGTCCATCCACTTTCCACCCGAGAAGTAAGATGACTCGACTAAAATGGTTGATCTGCGAAATGTATCCTATTTATTTAACAACAGTTCCATAAAACTGTCAAGAGATTCCTTCATCTAAAGCGCAAAAGAAGTCAAGTGAGCACCTCAAATGCCCTTCATCTCCTGCCCTTGTTTCTTTTCTTCTTTTTTTTTTTTTTTTTTTTTTGGTGCTCACTTTCCTCTTAATTTTTTATTTTTTTAATTGCTTTCCCTTACAATAAATAATCACCCTCAATTTAAATAAAATGCCATTAATCATTGTTGTAATGATTTAAACCATCTTCTTCATATTCATAAATTTTTATTCACATAGTGCCCAAGACAGTCCACTAAATTTGATTTCTAAGTGATAAAGATTTAATATAAAATTCATCAATTATTCATATTATGAATGTTACGTTCTACCATATCTCAATTGTCATTTCATATCTTGACATAATGGTTCAAACTGTGGATTAAGATTTTGCTGAGGGCTCCAAGCATTTGCCTAAAAATCGTTTCAGTCTTTTACCAAATTAAAGCATGATTTTGACCATAATAAAGGAATAAAGCACATGAAATTGTTTATAAATGATTAAAAAACCCTGATTATGGGAATCAATTAATAAAATTAAATCCAAATTTTATGTGAACAAAGTAGGAAAATGAAAATGATTTTTTACTGCTTCACATAAAATTTGTGAGTTATCTTTCTGTAAATTGTCATAATCAAATTTGCACTCAATTATGGACCAAACCTATGGACATTATCCCTCGGTTTAGGTCAGAATTGAAATTATTTTTTATGAAAAAAAAATAGAATGATATGATATTTGGCGATGAAATTTGTCATCAATATTAACATTAAAACTTGATTTGCACATATTTCAAAATATTGAGAACTCGCCAAAGTATATTATTTAGGGCTCAATCGAGTCAACGACCTAAATGCAGGACTCCTGTGGCACCTTTTCCCCCAAAGATACCTATATCTATCTTTTAACTGACCACGTCGATACTCATGGCTAAAGGTATTGCCATGGAGTAATCTTAGTGATTTAATGCTACTTTTAGCTATTTTGCCTGTTTGACAATAATGGGACTCCTCTCTCAAGAAGCCACTCGTTATTTATAGTCCATCCCCTCCTCTCTTTCTTCATTATTTTATTATTTATTTGAAACACTCTTGTATTTTTCTTCATTCTTCTGTAATGCTGATTTACATCAATATAACATTCATTTACTTTAAAAATTAAAAGTTACAGGGAAATTACACAAATCCTTCATGAACTTTGGGGGTAATACACCTTTACTCCTAAATTTTGGTATTCCTTCAACTTTGACCTTATTGTGGATGTCCACCCGTCGTGCATTTTACCAATTGCATGTGCTTGAGAGGTGATCTTTTAACCGTAATGTTGCAATCTTCTTTATTTGTTTTAGTCAAAAATCATCCTTCAGCCTCCGGACGCATTAAAATAAATTACAATTTTCCAAAATAGATACAAAATTATGAGAGATGCCATAATAGATAAGAAAATTAGGGTCAAAAGAGTAATTTGAATAAAAAAATGGAAGAATTACAATCTTACCAATGAAAAAATCAACACTTGCAAACGGAAAAAGAAAAGAAAAAGATGGGAGGCTTAACGACTCAAGGGGCTTTTTGTAAAGGTTGAAATTTCGGGAGCAGATGTGTAAAGGTTGTAAAAACCCAGTGCTCTTATCCCTTTTCCGTATTGGTTTTTGCCAGAGTCACCTGAATTATATTGTTTATAGATAATACCAAAATTTGATAACTAAATTCAGTGGAATCATTTCACTGGATTATGAAATTACTTTATTGAGGAATTATTTTATTGTCAAAATTTCCTTTGATTTTGCTTCATGAAACCCTATTAATATAGGTACACATGCAGCAGGTAAATTGAAAAAAAAGTTACAACCTATCACAAACTGAATTTACATGGATCTCATGCAATTAGTTGGATTTCCACACAATGAAGAGAGACAGATGATTGATTTATCTAATTACGGAGAAGGCATGAATGGATGGGGTAACTTGGAAGAAAATGAATAGAAATAACAAAATGAATAAGCGTCATAATCCATGATACATCTAATTAGCAATGGAAGGAAAGATTAATAAATTTTATACTCTTGATAGAAAGTTACCTGCTGAAAGATATAATGTATGGAGTGATTATTCTCAATGTGTAGATGGTTTAAGTTTGGAGAACCTTCTGGGAATAACTCGCAAATGCTTTGGTCAATTTCGTTCGACTCATCCAAATATAGATCGTCAATTCTGTCTAATGCAATTCGTATGCATCCTTTCAGAAGAATATCCCTTATAGGGCTGGAGTCCTCAATCCTTTGTGGCTTGACCGACACCTATCACCTATTCGGATTCCATACGTGGTTAATTTCTTGATGTTTAGATCCTCTGGGAGCATAGTTAGATCAGGAATGCATACATACAAAGTGTAGAGATTCTTCATCTTATTCAGCTCAATTAGACTGGCATTAATTTGTGGAGCTTGCTCTACAGCATTCCATTGATCAAAGCTATTCTCCATAAATAATTCCTCCAATTTGATTAAGCTTCCCAGAACACCTGGTTCAATTATCTGAAGTTGGAAACAATTGTTCAAGTCTAATAACCTCAGCTCTACTAGTCGCCCAATTTCTTTTGGCAATCAATGAATATTGGTGTTCGCAAAATTGAGAATTTGTAGCCCTTTCAGCTCACCAAGAATGGCTACATTATCTAATGAACAATCGTCAAGACACAGAGTGTGTAAATTCTCCAAGAATTGAAACGGTGTCAAAGGAGAGCAAGTGAGTTGTACCCAGTAAGATTTAAGACCATGAGTTTCCTCATAGAGCGAAACAATGAATCTGGGACCTCAAGAGATTTATTGTCTGTGAACAACAAAAAGATTTGCAATTCAGGGCAATCTAATTCTTGGGGAAGCTCCATCATGTCAACATATGGAAAGCATACTGCCCTACAACTTTTGAGCTTCTCCTTCGACAACTCCATTATCAACTTATCTTTATCTTTCAAAACGAGAAGAGGGTAAGCAAAAGCAACAAAATCATGAACAAAGTCATTTATCTTGAAACCATAAGCGTCTCCATCCTCTAACAAAAGGGAGGAGGCTTGAAGACCACAAATCCCTGATCTCAAACTCTCTCTAGCTTCTTCCATGTTGTCATCTTCTCGAAATAGCCCACAACCCACACCGTACCTCACCAAGTTTTCGAAAGAGGGCTTAGAGGTGCCACAAGCAACACAGAGTGCTAGCAATGACTTTTCCGTGCCTTTTTAACTTTTCGTAACTCAATTGCAACCTCTCATATGATCTTTCATTTTTAGACAGCTTGATCTGTTTCAAAACATTCTTACATTCAGATAAACCAGCATGTTTAAAAACTTTTGCCATATTGACAATTAGGAAAGGCAAACCAAAACATTTGTGGAGCGCTTCATCCACCAAGGGTTTGAACTCGTCATCATGAACTTTGTCTCCCACCAGCCTCTCAAACAAACTTCTTGCCTCTTCCTCCTCCAGCGCACCAAGGGGGAATTCGCTGTCGCAGCCCATTTCACTTAGCAATTTACAAACTCTTGACGCTAACAATAACTTGCATACTCTGTTGTGTCTGACAGGAATGCCAACTTCGTTTAAGTCGAGCCGCTCCCACATGTCGTCTAGTATTATGAGGACCTTCTTTTTCTCCCTCCCTCATCTTTCAACCTGTCATGCAGAAGTTTCGCTCGCCCGCTGATAGTCTTTTTGTTCTTCATCTCAGTAAGGCCCAAGGCCTCCGCAATCTCTCCTTGAATCGTCTTGATGTCCGGATCTTTCGACACTTCTGCCTTAGCGACCCAATGAAACGACTTCTCGTTGCGTACTTTCCTTTCAACATCCACTAAAAGGATGGACTTGTCGATCCCGCCCATCCCATAAACCCCGACCACACTATTGCTGTTATTGGCAAGAGCGTCCATGATGGCCGTTATGACCTTGGCTCTGGATTCGAAGACACCATCGTTCTTAAGTTCAGTCAATGTCAAGGCAGAAGAAGCAGAGGCTGTTGCGGTGGTCGACTGGACAACCTCTTTGCCCTCTCTGCTGGCCGGATTTGGACCAGCCACATTCCCCGGAGCAGGAGCGCTGAAGATGTCGTATAATTCCTTGAATTTACCACCTTCTAGAGCGAGTTTCTGAATGTCCTCGATCTTGTCCTTGGCCTTCCTGCGGAACTGAGGGCGAAAACTGGGGCTAGGAAGGGTCCCATAGCAACAAGCCTTGTTCACCTCTTCGAAGTCGCCCAACAGGTCTTGGGCCTCCTTCAAAGCCTTCTCAGCACTTGCCTGCCAATCCGTGACGTGACTGTAAACATTCGGAGTTTTGTTTTTGGCCTCTTCCACAGCATTATTGACCCTCTCAGTCTCGTCCGCCAGTTTCTGAACTTCTTTCCGAAGATCCTGGGCGCAGCTCTCGGAGGACATCATATATCCGAATCGACGCTTAATCGACGGGACGACATCTTTGCCTTCTCTCCAATCCCGAGCCAGAGCAGCGACCTTACTTGGAGCAGGATCGCTGAAGGAGATGCCCTTGAATTGCTGAATGTCCTTGGCAAGAGCATCCACAATGTCCCGTGTGATCGAAGCTGTGGATTCGGAGACTTCCATACCTGCCGGAGTTGGAGCAGCGACATTCCGTGGAGCAGGATCGCTGGAGGAGATTTCCTCGATCGACATTTTTCTTTGATTCTTTTTTCCTGAGAAACAAAGAGTGAGAAAACAGAGGAACAGTGAGAGAGGATGATGAAAAAGATCAGCAGATACTGAAGAAGAAGAGGAGGAAGAATGGCTGTGCCAAGAGCAAAACAGAGTAGGAACGACGAGACACAAAGAAGGCGAAAGATTTTAGCGCTAAAAAGGATGAACGAAGGGGAACATCCAAGAGTGGAATAATACTTTTCGGCTAGCAAGAGATTCCTTGTGGATGAAAAGAACGAGCAGCAAAGAGCTATCAACGGCTGAGATTTAGTACTAGAACGCCAAAATATTCCCTACATAGTGGTTCAAAGGCAAAAGTAGAAAGGAAAGCAACGTGGAAACTCAGTCATTCCCTACTCAAGCAACAACTATTATCAAATCCAAATCTTATTTGTGATTTTTTGTTTGTTATGGCTCTTTACCTTTCTTTTATTCTCCTTTATGCCTTGAGTTGTGTAAGGAACGAGAAATAATAAATCCAAATTTTAGTATACCCTTGTGTGCTTTTTTGCAGGCCCAAGCCTCTTGATTCAACTGCATAACCAGTAAGATTTCCTATTTAGAATGATCACATAGAAACTTCTATGTTACTTAAAGTTTCAGAATAATAGGTAAATTTAAATGAAAAATAAATAAAAAGCTCAATATAAATCTAAAAAAATTGAACAAGCTAAAGACGCATCTTCTTAAAGAAGAAACTATTGTTAACTCAAACTATAACAGATTCTATTCAAACATCTTGATGTACTGCATTATAATTAATCTACAGGAAAATAATTGAAAAGCTTACTTTTCGAAATGTCAAAGAGATCGAAATTTTCTGATAATGTTCTACTTATTGACATGTTGGACTTGGGCTAACTTAGAGCTTATATCTAATTAATGTCATCTCTTTTACGAATTAAAAAGTGTTGTCATGGAATAGACCATTGGTGTGTGATTTTGACGATTTTGATCAATGAGCTAGACTATTGATAATTATTTTGATATTATTGTGAAATGGATATTTCTATTATAAATATAGTTATGTTAAAGCATATGTAATTTATACTCTTATGCAGATGTACATTACCACATACTTCAATGCATGCTTACTATTAGCATATCAATGAACACATCAACATATTATGCTTATGCATATACCAACACTCATGCAAATTCATTTACCATCGTCCTAGCTCAACTAGGCCCTCCTGGCTCAACCGAGGCATCCAATTTCAAGGTAGGCATTCTGGCTCAACCAGAGTATCCTAGCTCAATCGAGGCATCCTGGCGCTAGCTCACCAAGGCATTTGGGCTTAACCCAGGCATCTTGTCTCAAGCAAGACACCTCGTTCAATGAACAAAGCATCGCTCCCAACGCTATGTAGCGACGGATGTTTTTTCCTCTTTAGGTGCATTATATACGTGCATCACACAAGCTGGTTCTTTATCTTTCATCTTAGCTAATGCATACAAGGCCCAAGGATGTGCTCATTCAAGTGAGTGTGTCATGACTCTCAACATCATATTATAAAATATGCCAGAATGATGGCTTGAGCCGCATGCCTAGGCTGATGTTTGCACCTAGCAAGACTTAGAATTAGTACACTTCAATACCGATCTAAGGCCTCGCGGCTTAGACCATCACGACTTGATGTCGATTCCAAGCTGAGCAAATTTCGACCTCGTCTCAAGGCGTGAACACACTCAAGCATGCAAGTATGAGCAAATCATACAAAAGAACATTACAATATACACGCAACTTACACGGGTGAGCACACCACTAAACTCGACGACATAGTCTATCGCCCTAACTAAGAGTTAGAGATTCTACTTACTTTTGATGAACCTCGATAAACTATAGGTGGTTTTACCAATAGAGAGTTGTCTTGTAAGGTGGTGGGCAAACAAGGCCAAGAGAGGGAGAGGACATGTAGAATGGAGGAGAAGAAGAAGTGAGCCAAAGGTTGGAGAGAATGGAGAGGGTGGTTTCCTATTTATAGGCAAAGTTTCATTTAATGGCCTTAACAAATGATCCAATGAGCTTTCTTGGAGTGGCATGGCTAGTTTGATGCTGTGGCACCCTAAGATTCTAAGGGAATGATTAAGGGCTTTTGTGTCTTCTTCTTATTGGGTAACCTATACCCATGAGTCATCCTATAATGATGACTTTGCTTGGCTTGCTCTCCAAGAAAAATCTTGGTATAATGATTACTAAATCTATCCTTACCACCTAAGATGGTGAGTCACCTCTTTCATTTAATGCTCAAGATATGGTCATCATTAGACTTTAATTTTAGGCATATGTTTCATACATTTCCTTGCTCATTAAGCCAAAGGAGAATGTTCTAGAGACATAAGGCACCTTCCATTCTCCTAGAATCTTTTCTACATAAGTTAACCACATAAGCGTGTGACTCATTAAGTTGATTAATTAGCTAGCCTTCAAAAGGATTTAATGCATTCTTATCTTCAAGTCGATAAGACTCTAGATTGGCTTCCTCTTCAAGTTAAATGTGCAGCCCCCTTCCCCTCCAAGTTGAGCGTGTGGTTCTCCAATTCTAAGGCAAAAACAGTTTTGAGTAATTTTCGAAATTAGTACCATTACCTTATCAAATGGACTCGAAAAATTATAAAATTTTAATATGTTGTAGAGAAAACCCTAGAAAAAAAATTTCATTAAGGAATCCAAGCCAAATTCATTCTATGAAAAGAGAAACAAATCATTGAACACAACCCAAAAATTCGTTCGTCGAGCAAATTTAACAGTTAGAGAGAGACTCATTTCGAAATCTAAATCTTCACAAAAATCTTTGAAATATTAGTATGTTGTAGATATGAATGTCATTTAAAACTTTTATGAAGGAAGCATGTCCAAATTTGAAATGAAAGATTTTATAAAAATTCGAGGAAGTAACTCAGTTACCGTTTCACTATACTGAGTAGGTTCTATATGGTAATTGATTAGGCCTTCGTCTCAATCATTTCACCTTAGAAAAATCTGAAATTAAAGATGTTATAGATTAACATGTTTTGAACAACTTTTATGAACTGTTTTTCCAAATTCAAAGTGTAAAGATCTCTATAAAATTGGAAATTATGAAAGGTCCAGCAATTTCGAAAAACTGGAAAGTAAAAAACCTATGGAACTCAAGGTGGCAAGTTTATGGGAGAGAGGTGGCACCCTACATGGTAAAGAAGCATTAATTTTTGGACATCATTATCCTCCAAGTTTCCAACTAGGTCCTAGGTTAGCTTGCACATTTCATCTTGCTCCTTGAATGGCTAAATTCCAAGAGATATTAATGTGAACTTATCTTGAGTTCAAAGTTTGAACTTGATTTGGTTTTTCTCTTTTTCCTCTTTGGGGTGTGGCCCTTTTTTTATGGGCTCCAAAGTCTACATTTCACACTTAGGTATTTAGGGTATGATTAGGCCTAGGCTATAGAGACACCATTTTCCACCCATCATTTAATGCATTCACATTAGTTCACATTTATTTACACTTGTTTTTCTAAGAAAGTTTAATTAGTCCAAGGCCTATCTAGCTTAGCCTCCTAGTTATGACCAAAATAAGGGTCGAAATTGAGGATATTACATGACAAGTCACTGGACTGAGGCAGCCGGTGAGGCTCACCTAGCCACTAGCAGGGTGAGCCCCCGCTGAATCTGGTGAGGGCTTGCCTTGCCGTCGTTGGGCAATGACTCCCCTCACCGTCATTAGGTGAGGGCGAGCTCACCTAGCCACTAGGGAGGCGAGCCCTCACCAAATCTGATGGGGGCTCATCTCGCCAGACCCAACGATAGTAACTAGTGACGGTGAGGCCTCCTTGTTGAAGTTGGCAAGGGCTCACCTCACTAGTAACTAAGCGAGCTTGCCCTCACCTAATGACAGCGAGGCGAGCCCTGGCCAAATCCGATAGGGGTTCACCTGCCAATGGCTAGACAAGCTTGCCCTCACCTAGCGATAGCGAGGCAAGATCGCTCGACCACCTTAGTTTGGCGATTAGCCAGCCCTCCCCTCTGGTCGATCGCCAAAGCCAAAGGAAGAAAGAGGGAGGAGGAGGGAGGAGGGAGGAGAAAAAAAAAAGAGAAAAAAGGAAAAAAAAAAAGATACAAATTAATAAAATAATACAAAAACTAAAATATTATTAAAAAATTATTGCCGTCCGGCCAATTTTTTGGCCAAAAAGACTAAATTAACACAATTATAAAAGGTTTATGACTCAATTGGCCAAAAAAATAAGTTTATGATTGAATTGACACAATTACAATAGCTTTAGGATTTTTTTGATAGTTTTCCCATCAAAAGTCAAAAAATCATGGTCAAGATGAGAAGACAAATGCAATGAGAAACGAAAATCAAAATTGAAAAAGAAGATTGAAAAAAAAAAAAAAAGAAACAAAAATTCTTCATTTGGAAAGGAAATGAGGAGGGTGTACTCTTAGGCAGTCATGCTTTGAGGTGGTGAATTATAAGAAAACCAATTTACTATTTTCTTTGGTCATATGTTCAAGGATTTGCTTCTTTTTTTTTATTCATCTTGCTCTAATTCTCATCTCACTCAATCTCTATACCCGAAACTAGACATTCTCACCCCAATGACATTCGAGGATTTGCTTAATTGGTACAATAAATGATCAATCTATTAGCAATCTTGTTATCATGTCACTAGTCCTTTATTCATTTGCCTAATTCTTATTAATTTATTAGTGAATATGAACCATTTTTTACCATATTAAAAAAACAATAACTTAGTGCAAATTTAATGTAATAATTTATGGAAGTGTCTGTTTCCACGACCTACATGACTAATCCAAATCTTCTTTAAGTGACAATCTACCCCTTTTTTTAGCATCCACATTTGGAACTTGGTTTCATAATATTCTTTCGTTATAAAAAATAGACTTCCTTGTCCACTCTAGTTCTCATCTCTCATCAGCAGCTCCCCGTTCCTTTTCAAAACTGTGATGTTGTTGGTAAAAAAATGGGAAGTTGGAAATAGAATCTTCTTCATTCCAAGCTTTAACTGTGCCCCAGTTAACTGCGAGATCCCAGTACCATTCGCAGCACCTGCCCTTCCCATTTATCAGCGACTGGACAAGCTGAAAAGATGAAAACTTCAGAACTTATGCACTTCCAATGTCGGACAATTTGAGAAGCAGAGGCAAGTGAAAGGAGAATTGATGAGGACCAAATTAATTGGATCTTACGAAGTTTATATGCAATTGCTTATGCTGATAGCTTTTGTATGGCTGTATTGAGATCACCCTCCAACCTCATGTCCCAAGCATATCTGAACAAGCTCGCATAACGTAGTTTTGGTGTGCTTAGCATACCCTTAGAAAATATCTTCATTTTCGGACACTCTTCCACTTCAATTCTATACAAGGATGGAAGCCTAAAGATGCAACCTGTGGTGGAGGAGAAGCATACTAGGCTTTGCAAAGATAGGAGTGTCAATCTTTCTAGCTTACCAAGAGAAATCACTTTTCCTTCTCCATTTCCATCATTTGCCACCACATCATTTATTATTTCACATCCAATTATAGTCATGTCAATGAGATGTACTAAATTTGTGACCGCTGAAAATGTCACTAAATGTACCAATCCAGAAGAATTCTTCACCACTAACTTAGTCAAATTCTGGAAGTTTGTCGCGGCTGGAAATAATGTTGTCAAACCAGGACAATCCCAAAACTCAAATGTTTTAATACTCTGAAGAATTTCTGCCACTAAATAGTCTTCTCTCCACACACGCTTAAGGTTGTGTAGCTTTCTTAACTTAAGCTTTCTTAAATTTTCAAATACCGGATGTTTTCCCTTGTCAACAAACCCTTCGTTAGGGAATATGTCTTCAAATGAACTACAAAAGACCTCAAGACTTTTTAAATTCTGAAATCTCTCAAGGATGAATTTGGGAGGAAAGACGGCATTTTCATCATGAAAGCATGCCAATGTTAGTGCTTTTGGCTTGCCAAAGATGTCATCAGGAAATTTTCCATCTTGTATCATCTGAATATCCTTATTGACTAATAAAAGTCTCTTTAAGTTGGGAAAATCCTGTCAAATTGTCAATACAACAAGAGAAGTAAATTCAGCAAAGGTTCGGCAATAAATCATGTGTTATAAAAGGAAAACCTAAGTCAAATGATTCGCACAGTAGCCATCTTCTTATGATTCATTAGATCTTAAGAGCCCTGCATACAAGTCTCAAGCTTGTAAAATTATGCTATAAAATACAACTGTCATCAAATGCTCCACTACAACCATTCATATTGAAGATCTGAAGATAAATTTTTAAGTAGAGGTTAGTATTGTTAGGTTGGTAGAGTGAATCTACATTCAAAACCACCTAGCTCACCAAATTCACCTTTTATTAGAAAGATTTTATGTTCTCAGAAAAAAATATATAATTCTTTGAAATTTTGTGTAACAAGATCCACTCATAGTCACTAAAATATATGGGGGTCTCCAAAAAAAAATGTGCTTCAGATATTAGAAATATCTATGTTGTCTACGAATTGACGGGTAAGGGGTTTCAGATTTTCTATGGTATCATCACGTGACTATGCAGTGGACATGAGATATAATGGGTGGTGAAAGAAAAAATTAGAATATTGTGAATTAAGGTTCCCCTGTTTCTTGTTCTTTTTCTTTTTAGGAAAAAGGAAAAGAAAACTGTTTAAATTTATGTTTTTAGAGTCTGTAGAAGATACAAAAGAAAACAAAAGTTCAATGGTTAGACGTGTCAACAATGGAGAGGACCACATGTCAAGTCCTTATTGACTTTCTGCAAGGAGCAACATAATACATTATTTTCAATTAGATTAGATTAGGAATATCGTATGTTGTAAACAACAGTATGTAATTATTATTATTATTTTTTTAGTAATTTTAGGTGATTGAATGTTTTATGGGTGTCCACAAACAAAAAGTACACTTAAGATATTAAAAGTATCTTATACAGTCCACAAACTAATAGGCAATGCCATGACCATACGGTGGATATGAGATTAGAGAATGCATTATAGATAGATACTAAAGAAGAGCTGTTGTAGTCATACCCTCTCAAATGAAGAGTGTTCTTCTCGATCTAAAAGGTCCTGTTCATGGTCTCTCCAAGTCCACTTGTTCATGGGTGACGCAAAGGACGACATATTCAATCTATCACAGTGAGTCGCTTGTAATTCTCGCAAGGACGGCCAATTCAAAGTGGGATAGTTAGGGCAAAAGTTTTTGAGTCGTGGCATATCATGTAACACCAAAGAGGTCAATTTGGGGAAAATAACTTGAGCAGCAGTGGAGTGTGGAGTGTTATCTCCACCAGAGACTATTTCCTCGATCCCACAAGATTCCACTAGAAGTTTGTGAAGTTCATCTAGACTTGTTGCCAACCAATGTGGAAATAGATTTTCAAGACTCTTACATTTTGAACCTGTACTTCCCTTAAAGTTTCACGAGTGAGAGTTTTCGGAGGATTGTCGGTCCATATTTTTCTTACATTGTCCATGTGGGAGAGAACCATCGACTTAAGGAAAGGAAATTGTACCTGCCATATTGAAAAAATTACACGATGAATGTGACTATATTGAGTTATGACCTCATAAAGGAATTTCCAAATTTCCCTAGCTCTCACAAATCATGAGATTTTTTTTTGGGCAAATTAAATCATGAGAATTCAAGAGCTTGTTCGTGACACAAATAGGATTGGGGCCAATTGATGCTTTATTTTCAGTTAACTGATGTTTATGGTCAAGTATATTGCATTGCAGCAAGCATAAAATGCGGCGCGACAAAATCAATTACCTTAGTTTGCTTACCACTTGCTAATATTTGTGCATTAAAAAGATAGTACATTTTTTTTTAGCGAATTATGACACAAAGAACACAATTACGACCTCATACTTTTGCAATTTCCTAAATTTCACATGATATGAATGTTTGCATGAAATTTTCATTTCGTTAAGATGAAACTAATGAAATTATGACATGCTAAAACCTCACCACAATTGCCAAATGCATATTTCCACACTGCCCTAGTCCACGAACCATGGAAAAAGACAAGTTTGGCATACAAGTATTGGACTGTCTACCAAGATATCTGCCTCAATCAGATGATCCCACAACAACATTATGTTTGTTTGGAGAAAATCAACCATGTTATGACCTCTTTCGACTTGTCCACTGAGAAGCTAGAATTGACATTTTTTATTTGGTTACGATAAAATAAACGCACTTACGATTTGTCTTTACGAAAAAATAGAATAAGAATAACTATTTCCTCACTTCCCTGAATCTATTAATAATCAAAACTGAGAATTGTGATGAGTTTTTGAAATATTTAATTATAAGGAGATATCTATTATTACATGATAGCTTATATTTGTCAAATAACTTTAATTAACTCTATTACGACTTATCATGACCAAAAAATGTGATTATTATTTTCATACTTTCCTAAATCTATTAGTAATATAAATTGAGTATTAGGATGACTTTTTGAAATATCCTAACAACGTGGGGGATACCTATTCTTATAGGACAGCTCATGTATCACAAATAAATAACATTAGAAGTATATACATAATTAGTTATGACTCTGATGATTAACGATTAAATAAATGTGTGGGAGAATTCCAAATAAAGGTTTGAAGTATTATCATTTTCTTAAATAACCGAAGTGAACCTTATTTCAGATAAGAACATGAAGTGACATCAATTTCTCAAATAAGGGCTTGAAATGCCATGTTCCTCTCAAAGAAGGGCCTAACCTCACTAGTTGATCATGGGTATTTCTGTCATTTAATTTTTAATGTTCTTTCTTTTTTTTTTCTTTCTAAAAAAGACAAACTGAAAAAAAGGAAAATAAAGGCTAAAATTTTAAAAATAATATAGGTGGAGGGTTGGTAGCCTCCCCTGCCTATGGCTGTCGGCTCATCACTAGTGGATCGTCAATCATGGCTAGTGGGGTTGTTGATACCTTGGTGAAGGCCACGACCCACCCCTAGTCCTAAGCAAGGGCCGACAACCCTTGTGCAAATCTAGGAGAGGGTGGCAGCTCTCTCCTAGGTCTAGCAAGGGCCACCAAGCCTTCACCTCTAGTTGTTGAGGCATCGACAATCTTGTCGGCCATGGCCGATGCCCCACTAGTGATGTAGCAACAACTACAAGTAAGGGAGGGATGCTAGCCCTCCACCTATATTTATTTTGTTTTAGTTTGTCTTTTTTAGAAAGAAAAAGGAAAAAATGGAAAGAAAATTAAAAAATTAAATGATGGAAATGCTCTCAATCAGCTGGTGAGATTAGGCCCTTTTTTGAGACTGATATGGTACTTCAAGCCCTTTTTTCAAATAAGATCCACTTTAGGCTCTTATTATTATTTTTTTTTTATCTTTTTAAGTTTTAACTTTTTTTTCTTTTTTGATTTTTTTAATGGAAATAAAAATTAGAAAAAGGCAAAAAAAAAAAAAAAAAGAAGGAAAGAATTTTATAAAAAAAAAAAATGATTGAAATGCCCTTGATCGGCCGATGAGGTTAAGTGCCCTCTTGAAACTAACATGGCACTTCAGGCCTTTTTTAGAAATGAGATTTACTTCGCCCCTTATTTGAGAAAATTAATGGCACTTTCAGGCCTTTATTAGAAACAAGATTTATTTTAGTCCCTTATTTGAGAAAATGATGACACTTCATGCTCTTATTTGAAAATTTCCCTAAATGTTTGCATGTTATGATGAAACGTTCAATTCACAAATAACAAAAAAAAATTTGGCAAAAACAATAAAATAAGAGAAAAGACAAGCAGAAAACGAGAACAATAATTGAAGCATAGAATCCGTAACAAAAAAGACCAAAAAGAGAACCGGGGGGTGTGTTGTTAATTACCTTTTAAGAAGTGATGTAAATTAAAGTTTGGTAAAGTTGTTAGCCCGTGTTCACTGAATTCAATCAAAATAAATGGAAAATTGATTTTTATTCTTAAAAAAGTTAGACGATGGTGTGAACTTGTATATTCTTTAAGATTCTACTTTGACGGCAACCTCTCCTAAATTCTGTCGAATCAATAAAATAATAATTGAATTTTGAAAATGTATGTTGTTTTAATTTATAATCCATGTAGAAAACGCCTTCTCAAAGTTTTGGACTTTCAGGTTTGCCGTTCATTCCAACTAAAAAGGCTACTCTCTCTCCAATTGTCTGCACTTTGTTTTCAGTTTACTTCCTTGCCAAAAGTGGGTGTTGACACTTGACTAGAATCTCAGCCTGAAAAAAGATATTTGGAAGTGCATTTGCAGGTAAATTTTTATATGGTTATTGTGACTGCCTTTTAAGAACCTTGCGAATCACTTCTAAAGTATTACGTAGAGCAGACACAAAAGTAACACTTCTAAAGAGATATGGAGATGTACAAATTATAGTTATACTTATTAAGGATTAATTTTTTTTTTTTTTTGGTCTTCGTACTAAATATTAAAAGATAATGTACACAAAACTGTACATAGCAAGGGAATTCTACTAGTTATCAGAAATTTACTTATAATTAGATTATTTTGAATCTGTACATATCTACCAATGTCCGCACATGGCACACACCGTGCAGGAATATGTTCCAAATGAAATGTAAAAAGGCATTTGTTTGAAAGACTAACCTGTGGAGTGAAAAGTGAAGGGGTGCCATTGTCAATCTCCATCGAAGATTGCCAAGTTAGACTTCTAATCTTGGGGCAGTGGGCAATGCTCAGATCTTCTAATCGAGGGCATATCAGCATATGATTCTTCCCTGAGAGGAGACTAGTCAAATTGGGCAAGCATTTCAACTTCATCCACCAAAGACTTGAGAACTGAATTATCTCCCATATGCTTTCTTGCCCTTCTTCCTCTGCAATCACTCCTTCCATCTTACCGCACTCCTCTATTTCCATCCTTTCAAGATTGCCAAGGAACCAAACCATGCATGGAGAGAAAGCATGTCTCAAGTTGCTGCATTTATAAAGGGTCAAATTAATTAGAAAATTGTAGGGCAACACCTCTTGAAGATCTTTGTTCCATAGTCGCCTCAACTTTGGTAGATTGACCAACTCCAAAGTCACACTCCTTGAAGGTAGCAATTGAGTCCTTTCCACACCTTCTAACCCTTCAAGATCGAATATTTCTTCTAGCAACTCACAATCACGAACATGCAATGTGTGCATATTGTTTAAAATAAGCATCAATTTGGATGAAATTGCGTTTGTAAATGATGGACATTTATCCACCATCAATGATTCTAACCGCCAAGATGACTTGATGGGATTAAGTTCACTATGTCATTTTCCAATCAGCTTGGGGAACTCAGACAGCCGCATTTTCCTTAATCTAGCAATTGTAGCCTGCTAGAAAATGCATCAATAAATGTAAAAATTCTAGTTAGTAAAAAGCAATTACTCTGCTAGTGATCAAAATAATCCAATTGCACAGGGTTTGGCAACTCATGCATACCATTTCTTCAAACATATTTTGGATGGTGATGTTGAGGTTTCCCTTCCAAAACCACATTTTACGTCCAGTTACTTGTACTTTGTCTAGCTTTGGTGCCTCTATTGGTCCATTGGAGAAGAACTTCATGTTGAGACACCCATTCACAATGACATCCTCCAAGAGAGGGAACATCAAAGTGTATCCACCTGAGTTGAAACATCTCAACCTTGTCAACCCTTCAAGCTCCATAAACTTAAGTTGTTTGAAAGCCACAACATGCCCTTCTTCACCTCCTTCATCAATGATGACTTCTGTCAACATATTACAATAAGTTATCTCCAACTTTGTGAGCTCCTCCAAATTTCCAGCTATTGTTGGTGTGAAAATATAAGATAACCCATCACAAAACGACACATTGAGGGTCTTCAGATGTCGAAAATATACTTGATTGTCCCATATCATCTCGATGTTACCCATTGAAAAGATTTCTAATTTCTCCAGGTTAGGAAAAGGCAACCTGTGAAATTCGCTCACGAAATTGGTGATTCAGTTAAATTACGAATTCATGAAGTTCCAAGATGTAGATATAGATGAGTGCCAAGGGGAGAAGGGGATTATTAAGTTGCACAAAAAGAATAAAAAAAGAATAAAACAAAAAAAAAAAGGAGTAAAAAATTTCATTAGAAAAATTTCTCCTTCAGAAATGTGTTAGTAAGTGGAGCTTTAACTTATCTCTCTGCATAACAAAGCAGGCCCAACAATACTTTCAACCTTAGAATTTGGCCCAACATGTTTATATAATATGCATAGCCAATGTCTAATTAAAACTAACCATATATATATTACAATGGGCAAATTAGTAATTTAGATATGCTCATATAACTATCATACAACCAGATTAGACTCTTATAGATTATAGATCTAAATTGCATCTTTCCCTCTCTTCAATTTAGTTAATTTCCCATAAATAACCAAATCATACTATGTATAGCAATTGTTACATCACCTAGAGACGGTTATTATTACTAATATGGATGAAAATCTTCATGGAAATTGCAAAATTGAGTAAGAATAAGGAAGAATTCATAAAAGGAAACTAGAAGCACATCAAGAAAGGTTTAACAATATACATTGAGGCAAAATAAAAGGAGATAAGTTCATTGGAAGTCCTAAAACCTGCCACAAAAGAGCAATTGAGTACTAAAAATTTCAAAAAAATACAATTACGTCCTAAAACTCATCACCAAAGTGAAATTGAGTATTAAAACTTTCAAAAAGTGTAATTAGTCCTAAAACTCGTCACGAAAGTGAAATTGAGTATTAAAACTTTCAAAAAGTGCAATTAGTCCTAAAATTTATCAAATTAATCCAATCAAGTCTTTCTACTGATTGTGTTTTTTGAAAGTTCTAGAATTCGATTGCACATTCATGACAAGTTTAAGAATTTTGAATACACTTATCGCAATGAAAATTACAAGGTACAAGGAAACGCATGGAAGGCACAACAGTTTTCTAAAAGTCACGGTCTATCGATTGTGGTCATCCTATTCATGAAAGACAGTTGAAACTGCAATAAAAAAAAATATTTGAGAATAAAAAGGAGACATTCCTCAATTTTGGCATATTGAATACGATCGATTGCTGTTGGTTGTGCTGTTTCTCTATGACAACATTGCAACTTCAACGAAGCAATCGGGCTTGATTTTTGTCCATATCGGCAATTTTCCTTTTAATTTTACTAAAAGTAGTTTCATGTTTCATTTTGGACAAGTTCAACTTCCAACGTCCATACGAGAAGTCAAATGACTTGGACTAAAGTGGCTGATTTGCGAAATGTATTTTATTTATTTAACAATGTTTTCATAAAAATGGTCAAGCGATTAATGTGAAAATTAAAAAGGGTGATTTCCAAAGCCCCGAACCCTAGAGGCGTTGCCCGATTTGGCGATGGGGGGCTAAACTCCTTTTGCTGGTGCAATTAAGAAAGAATTGGGGCTTCAGGGTATGATTAATCAGAGAGCAAGAGTGCAATTAACAAAATGTTGCCCAATTTGTGAGCGTATGTATATACATAAGAGATCTTGTAAGTGCAAATGAAGTCAAACGAGCGTCTCAAAATCTCTTCATCTCTAGCCTCATGAACCTTACTACTCACTTTCTTCTCAATTTTTTGTTTTCATTTGCTTTCCTATACATTCTTTGAAAGTTAAAAAGCCTCAAAGCCTCTACGTGAATTTTCTAGGATAAGGACACTAGAAATATCAAAAGTTGTGTATGAGGTTCACTTTAATACTAAAAGTTTTCGCTGCCTCACTTAAATGCCAAATTAAAGAAAAAACAATCACTTAAGTGACTCAAACGAAAAATTCTAAAAGGAAAAATTACATGACTTCTATAATTAAAAATTTTATCTGAGGTGACATTTTTTTGACACTTAAGCGATCACTTTTTCATTGAGATTGATATTAAAGTGATCACTTTTTAACCTACTATATGATGTTATTTAGGGATTAATGCTAAATAAGCACACTGGCGAGCCACATAGGATTGAGAATAAATAAAATATGGTAATGTCGGATTTTCAGTAACCCAGATCAGAGTTAACACTTTGAGTGATCTGAAAAAAAAAAAGATTGACATTAAAGTGAGTGACTTAAACAACTTTTGACATTTCTAATGTCATTCTTCTTGAGTTTTCCCAATCTAGTTCCTCCACCGTCTTTGAAAGCTCAAAGCATGGGAAGGAGAAAGTGTCGAGGTTGAAGTGGAGATACTCAGACACACTTCGTTGTGGGACCCAACACTTAAATTTCCGCGAATCATTGTTGACAGGGAAGCTATTGTAATGCATTGGCCTTGGGCCCCACTATAAGCTTCAATGATAATCACGCTATTATAAGAGGATAATCTTGTCTGGTTAAAAAGGCTCTACTCATAGTAATTTCTGCCGCACAAAATAGGTTTATGCTTTCCTTAATTAGATTCGGGACTGAGTAAATTAATATCAATAACCAATTCAATAGGTGGAAACTTTTTGCTTTAAATCCAACAGCTGGTGTTGAATATCGGACTGGTCCCGTAAAGTGTAGATGGGGACATAAAATTTGCCTACACCGGCACGTAACGTCGTTTTCATTGATACAAACAAATAACAAAACTTTTTCGCCTTTAATTGCTCCTGTCAATTTGCACTTGCATGATTTTCATCTGCTATTAAATGTTATAACCAAAGCTAGAGCAATTAACTACATCTTTGGATAATGCTTTAGACAGTGGATTAGCATTTTGTCATGGGCTCCAAGCATTCGCCTGAAAATCTTTTGATTTATTCTTGACCAAATTAAAAGCATGATTTTGACCATAATAAAGGAATAAAGCACATGAAGTTGTCCATATATGAGCGAAAAACTTGATTACTAGAATATTAGGAAAAGTGAAAATGATTTTTCGCCACTTAACATGAAATTAGTGAGTAATTTTTTGGTAAATTTTGATAATCAAGTCTGCGCTCAATTATGGACCAAGACTATGTAACTTATCCCTTGATGTATGTCAGAATCATATTTAATTTCACAAAAGAAAAAGGAACAACAGTTTAGGAAAAGTTTACAAAAATCATCAGATTCCATTAATCCTACCTTCAAATTTCAGGGTGCAGCAATTGTGTGGAATGTGATAAATTTTAACCAAAGTAAGCAGTGTAAGTAATTTATTCACGTTTCATCTTTGCTAGTTGTCTCCGGCATAACTTTTTATTTCTAAAGTTAATTATTTACTTAGGTGGGCAAAATAATTATTTATAAGCCTATATATTACTTAATTAATTTTTAATAATTTGATGCGATTGATCCAACTATTCCTATCATGGGATTGTTGTGGATTGAAACTTGTTAGTTGTTTGTAGTGCCATGAGGCAACTTGAAATGCACACAACCTAAACTTCCAAAATACCATGACACATAACAATCAAGCCAAGTATTTTACT
Source organism: Eucalyptus cloeziana (assembly GCA_014182715.1). Classification (NCBI taxonomy): domain Eukaryota; kingdom Viridiplantae; phylum Streptophyta; class Magnoliopsida; order Myrtales; family Myrtaceae; genus Eucalyptus; species Eucalyptus cloeziana. The sequence goes on from CM024644.1 coordinate 3,458,647, forward strand.
CCAATAGATTTTTGTTATAATAATATCTTAACACGATGTTAATTACATACCTCTTGATTGAAGAGGGAATTGAAGCATGATATGACATGGTCGTGACTCCGAACTCCATGTGACCCTATTAGCAGTTTTTCATTAAACCAAAAGAATGTCACCACTTGTATTGCAGGATGAATCTATCTACAAGATCATCAGTAATGAAAACAAAAATCAGTCTTACACTTTCTGCAAGAGAAGCATGAGAAGCTTTCCAATTCGTCTAAGTATAAATTGGTTAACATTGGGAATGCCAGAATTTCTGATGTTTTCATTTGTGATCCTTCTTCCTCTAGAATGATCGAGTCCATCTTCTTGCAATCTCGTACCCTTAGAACTCTTAGTTTTACAAGAGATTTAACCATGGATGGGAAAAACATAAACCGGAGGTTGTCACAGTTAGACACCTCTAAATTCATTAATTTATGGAACCGCACTATTCCACAAGGATTCTTGTTCCATATGTGCCTCAAGCTTGGCAATCTCTTTAATTCCATGGTGGTTAGCTCAGAGAGAGTCTCAATGTTTCCACCAATGCTTGGTCTGTCAAGGTAAAAAATTTCTTGCACTGAAATGCAATTTGTGATAGTTAAAGTGTGTAACTTGTGTAGTTTTACCAATGACACAGAGTTGATAATCTCTGAGAAAGATCTACAATCTAATACCACAAGAGATTGAAGATTGCTCAACCCTGATGGAAATTTATCACTCCATAGATATTTCATCTTGGGAAGATCATTCATTGTCAAGGACTCCAAGGATGGAATGGAAACCTGAAGCACAGACCCATCAACAATAGAATTTACAATGACAAAAGACAGACAGGAAATTTACATGCCGTAATAGCCGTAATAGCCGTAATAGGAATGGTTGCTGAAGGAAATTTACGAGCAAAGTAATTCACAACCTTAAGGATAATTTCTGCATTTACAAAAATCTTTGATAAACGAAAGCTAATTTACAATCCAAAAAAGGCATGTTACAAGCTTAAAAGACAACTAATGAACGTTACTTGTCATTTACAATATCACAAGGGGTGTTATTATGACTAAATATTTACTCGAAAAATTAGTCATGAATAAGCACCCATTCAGTTTACTGATGACAACAAAAATTAGTGACCCTTGAAGCAAAAAGTACTTTCAGGATAAATTACTTCCTATAAGGTGCACTAATAAGATACTCCCTCTTGGGTTATGTTACTAATTTGAAGATACATTACTCATTTTATAGGATGATTAATAGAAAGTAATTTACTTTCTCGCAAGTGGAGATTACTACCATGAAAGGGATTAAGAAGCTGTAGAATGACCGTGATTATGGAAGACAAAGGCAATTTACTATCAAAAGGAAATTACTTAGTGCATCCTGTGATTGACTATTTCTACTGTGATTGACTATCTCAGCAAGGCGAGATAGCAATCATGCAAAGTAAATTACCATGCATAGACCAAAAAAAAAAAAAAGTAAATTACTGCACTATAAGATTTTAATTACGGAGGGTATATTTTTGCTACCTATCTAAGGAAATTTAGCAATTTCGAAGAGTAATTTACTACTTCACAAGGGAATATTGCTATCAAAAAAGCTAAATTAATGCAAGTAACTTTCTCCTGACGCCTGGCCACCCACCTAAACCCCTTGCGCTTGTCCAGACCCAATTTGTTTAGACATGACATGTCATATTTCTATCCATAATGTCCAATAAACTACTTATTTTTATCTAGTGATTTAAGGATGTTGTCGTTAACAATTATTTAATGATGTCGTGCTTTCTCATATATGGTAGTAATTGGTAGTTCATTATAGTATACGTACTTCTTCTCGTTGATATTAACTTCCCTGGGCGTAAATCATCTTCTCCAATCCTTACATCCATTATCTGCAACTTGCGCGAATAGTTAAAAAAATAGTGCATGTTTTCTCTTTGTTTTTCGTTCTTTTACCAAACTCTCTCTCTCTCTCTCTCTCTCTCTCTCTCTCTCTCTCTCTCTCTCTCCCTCTCCCCCTCTCTCTCTCTCTCTCTCTCTCTCTGTGAGAGGAAACAACCTCCGGAAGATGCAACAATGGCTCGTGCTAGCGCCGACCTTGTTGACCGCGACCAAGTTGGTGGCGGGCAAAGTGAAACAGATGTAGACAGAATTTGCACTCGGTCCGCAAGAGAGATGACCAAGCGCGAGGGTCACATCCATGAGCTGTTGGTGACGATGTCGATGGAGGTGAATGGTGGCCGGTGATGGCGGTGGCAGCGGTGGTGGCGGTGGTGGATGAGCGTGGCAACGGCAGGGGCAAGCTGACGTCTCCACGCGGGGTGAGAGAGGTTGCGGGCCCTCTTGTGATGCTGAGCAACTTTTAGAGAGAGAGAGAGAAGGCCCAAAAAAAAAAAATATAGAAAAGCAAGACGACAAGTGTGAATGCAATTACTAAGTACCCAACAATTGTTGTTATTTTCGTCAGTAGGTCGTAACTTACGGTATCAGTCATTTGCAACTGCACCGCTAACCATAATTTGTCTAAAGTCCTCCAATTTTCAACTGCATCTCCATATCGTTAGTACTTTCCTTTATTGCATATCCTTTGGTTTAGCTATAGAGAATGTAACGTGAGAATGCAATTACCCAGTGATCACAAAGTTAACTCAAATTTTCATATGGGATAGATATTGCGTTTAGTAATTACCCGCAACAATTGGAAATTTCCTTTAAATCCATGTCAGTGAAAGTAACCTATCTTAAAAAACAATACGTTACGTCAAGTTCTCGGGACTTTGAAAGTCCTAAAAATTTCAAATTTCCTTGTGAAATAATAAACAACTTGAGACTATCGTGAACTTCTTTTTCTGTACCATATTCAATTCCCTCAATGTTGTTTTAAAGTCCATAAGCTTATGAAGCCTGTACCAATTAACTATAGTTCAAGAAACATTTCAATATAATCCCATGGATCTTTGCGGATCTAGTTTCTACACACAAAAAAGTATTAAGGCCAGAGCAATTCTTTAATGTAGAGTTAGAACCCTATAAAGTTATTAACCGCAAAGCCTCTTTTTAAATCCTCCCAATCTAGTTCCTCCATTGTCTTTGAAAGCGACGTGCGGACCCCTGGAGTGCCATAACTTGACATAAAGGGATACTTAAGTGCCATAACTTACAAAAGGTACACTTAAAGTACCAAAATCGGAGTAAAATGGATCACTCGAGTGCCAATCCAGTCAAAGTCCAGCCAAAACACTGACGTGGCATTTTTCCGGCGAAGCAAGCCCAAAACGACATTGTTTTGCACGTTGACACGACCAAATAATGCAAAAAATGGCGTCGTTTTGGGCCGACGTGGTAAAAAAATATAAAAATAAATTAAATTAAATGTAGTTAAAATATTTTTAAATAATAATTTTAAAATTAAATTTAGTTAAAATTAAAAATAATAATAATTTCAAATTTAAAAAAAAAAATTAAAAAAAAAAAGTAAATGGGGGAGGTGGCTAAGGATCGCCCTAAGCCTGCCGTCGCCGCCGCCCCTCCTCCGCCGGGAAGGGCCGGCGGCGGGGGGGGAGGGTCAACCGGGGTCGCGGGGTCGCCAGGCCTTGGCTAGGGGCCGGCGACCCTGACCGACCGGCGGCAAGGGCTTGCGAGCCCTCACCTAGATTCGGCGAGGGTTGCCGGCCCTCGCTCGGCCGGCCAAGGGTCGTTGCCGCCGGGGTCACCCCGACAGCGGCGGCCCTTGGCCCGGCCGGAGGGTCGTGGCCCTCGCTCGGCACCGGCAAGGGTCGGCGACCCTTGCCAGATTTGGGCGAGGGCTGTGACCCTCGCCCCGATCTAGGGCGAGGGCTCACAAGCCCTCGCCGTCGGTCGGTCGGGGTTGCGGGCCCCTGGCCGGGGCCCGGCGACCGTGGCCGACCCTCCCCCCGCCATCGCCAACCCTTCCCGATGGCGGCGGGCGCGGGCGAGATCCCTCGGCCGCCTCCCCCTTTCCTTTTCTTTTTTAATTTTTTTTTTTAAATTTTTTAAATTATTATTTTTAATATTTTAACTAAATTTAATTAATTTTTATATATTTTTTTACCATGTTAGCCCAAAATGACGTCATTTTTTCATTATTTGGCCACGTCGGCGTGCAAAATAGCGTCGTTTTGGGCTCGCTTCGTTAGAAAAATGCCGCATCGGCGTTTTGGCCAGACTTTGGCCGTAGTGACACTTAAGTGATCCGTTTTTCTTTAAATGTGGCACTTAAGTGTACCTTTCGTAAGTTATGACACTTAAGGCCCCGCATGGTAATGTTCTTTTTTTTGTTTTTAAACAATTTTTGTGTTTTTTTGTTCCATGGAACAAAAAAAAAAGAATAGAAACGCGTTTGTTTGCGTTTTTGTTCCAAATTTATTTTTTTGTTCCCAGGAACACTTTTGGAACAGAAACAAGAAACAAGAAAAACTTGTTTCTTGTTTCTGGAACAAAAAAAAGAAACACATTTTCTCTCTCCTCTCTTTTTCTTCTCTTTTATTTTTTTTTTCCTTCTCTTTTTTCTTTGGCCGGTCGCCGGCCTCGGACATGGCCGGCGACCGGCCAAAGAGGCCGGCGAACGGCCAAAGAGGGCCGGCGACGCCGTCAAGGGCCGGCGACCTCGCCGGGGGCCGGTGAGCCTCACCGTGGCTGGGCGAGGCCGCCGGCCCTCGTCGGCCGGTCGCCGGCCATGGCCGGAGCCGACGACCGGCCAAAAGAAGAAAAAAAGAAAAAGAAAAAAGAAAGAAAAAAAGAAAATAAAAATAAAAATATTAAAAAATTAAAAGAAATAAAAAAAGAATACAAATTTACCAAACGTGTTTCGTTCATTTTTTATTCCCGGAACAAGTTTACCAAACGCGTTTTTGTTCAAAAATTGTTCCCCTAACAGAAACACTTTTTTTCTATTTCTATTCCCTGAACAATTTTTAAACGAAGTGTTACCAAACACACCATAAGTATCCCTTTGTGCCAAGTTATGACACTTGAAGAGTTCTTTTGCCCTTTGAAAGCAAGCTCTCTTCATTGAAGCTCAAAGCATGGGAAGAAAAGGTGGGGTTGAAGCAGCAATGATTAGATAGACTACCTTGTGGGGCCCACTACTTAAATTTCCACTCTTTTTTTTTAATATGTCATACCTCTAACTCTTCCCTCTTTTTCTCTCTTACTTTTGATTTGCTTCTTTGCATAGCATAGAAGTTGAGCACTGCACCAATGCTACCAGCATCCCCATCCCCCAATTCTCTTTTCACTCTTTATAAACGAGAAAACTGTGCCATATTGAACGAGTCTTGGGGCCCACCTATAACTTTAGTGATAATTGCGCCACTATAAAAAGGCAATCTTTTCAACTCAAAGGTTCTCTGTTCAAAAAAAAAAAAAACCTCAAAGCTTCTACTTAGTAATTTTTTCTATACAAAATAGCTGTTTGTTTTCCTTAATTAGATAATTTTTATCCTTAGTTCAATAACTTCTCTCTAATGTTAGTAAATTACTATCAAAAACCAATTTAGTGGGTGGAAATTTTTTCATCTAAATCCAAAACAATTAACTACATTCCCACCTACTAGTTAGTAGTTTAGTCTACTACTAATAATTGCCCTCAATTTCAATTAAATGCTAGTAGTTGTTCTTGTGATAATCTGTATCAACAGCTTCATAATCACAAGTTTTCAATTATATATTGCCTAAGATGGTTCTCTAAGTCAGATTTATAGGTTATAAAGGTTTATTGAACAAAATCATTAATTATTCATAGTATTTACAGTCTACTATGCGTCGATTGCTATTTCAAACGCTTGATTCTTGACTGAATCTTGGCATAATCCTTTAAACAATGAGTTGAGATTTTCCTATGGGCTCCAAGCATTTGCCCGAAAATCGTTTCATTTTAATCTTTCACCAAATTAAAAAAAAAAAAAATTGATTTTGACCATAATAAAGGAATGACGCACATGAAGTTCATAAATGCGTGAAAAACTTGATTACGAGAATCATTTAATGAAATCAAACCCAAATTTCATATGAGTAATTTCTAAGTAAATTTTGATAATCAAGTTTGCACTCGATCATGGACCAAGACTATGTAACTTATGCCTTGATTAATGTCAGAATAAAACTTAATTTCACAAAAGAAGAAAAAACAACAATTTAGGCAAAGTTTACAAAAATCATTAGATTCCATTTATCCTACCTTCAAATTTCAGGGTGCAGCCATAGTGTGGAATGTGATAAATTTTAACCAAAGTGATAAATTTTAACCAAAGTAAGCTGTGTAAGTAATTTAGTTACTTTTCATCTTGGCTATGTTGTCTCCGGCATAACTATTTGTTTCTAGAAGTTAATTATTTACTTAGGTGGGAAAAATATATTTTTATAAGCCTATATATTCCTTTATTAATTTTTAATAATTTGATGGGATTGATCCAACTGTTCCTTTCATGGGATTGGTGTGAATTGAAACTTGCTAGTTGTTTGTAGTGCCATGTGGCAACTTGAAATGCATACAACCTAAACTTCCAAAATACTATGGCAGATAACAATCATGCTAAATATTTTACTCCAATATATTTTTTTATATTAATATTTGGACATAATGTTAATTACATACCTGTCGATTGAAGAGGGCAGTGAAGCGTGATATGACGTGATCCTGACTTTGAACATCTTGTGAACCTATTAGCAGTTTTTCATTAAACAAAATGTCACCATTTATATTGCAAGGATGAATCTATTTATAAGATTTTCAGTGATGAAAACAAAAAATTAGCCTTACCCTCTTCACAGGAGAAGCACGAGAAGCTTTCCAAATTTTTTAAGTGTAAATTGGTTAACATAGGAAATACTAGAATTTCTGATTTTCCCATTCCCGACCCTTCTTCCTCCATAATGATTCGCTCCATCTTCTTACAACTCCATACTATTAGAACTCTTAGTTTTGCAAGAGATTTAACCATGGATGGGAAAAACATAAATTGGAGGTTATCACAGAAATATACCGATAATTGCTTTAAATTATGGAATCGTACTATTCCACAAGGATTCTTGTTCCATATGTGCCTCAAGCTTGGCAAGAACCCTAATTTTATGATGGTAAGCTCAGAGAGAGTCTCAACATTTCCACTGGCACTTGATCCATCAAGGTAAAATATTTCTTGTACCAAAACACAATATTCTATAGTTAAAGTGTTTAACTTGTGTAGGTTAATCAGCGACACAGAGTTAATAACCTTTGAGAGATATTTGCACCGCGATACCACAAGAGATCGAAGATTGCTTAGCCCTAATGGAAATTTATCGCCCCATAAATATTTCATCTTGGGAAGTCCAATCATCGTCAAGGACTCCAAGGATGGAGTTGAAACCTGATGCACAATCCCATCATCGATAGTATTTACAATTACGAAAGATAGATAGGAAGTTTACGTGCCATAACAAGAATGGTTGCTAAAGGAAATTTACGAGCAAAGTAATTAATAATCCTTATTACAATTATTGCATATACAAAAATATTTGATAAATGAAAGATAATTTACAATCCAAAATGGTATATTACGAGCTCAAATGGCTGCTAATGAACTTTACTTGTTATTTACAATATAACAAGGGATGTTATTACGAATAAATTTAGTTTGCGATTCTAGCAAAAAGAGGAATTAGAATAATGAATTAGCACCCATTCAGTTTACTCATGACAATGAAAATTAGTGAGTGACCCATAAAGCAAAAAGAAGTACTTTCAGAATAAATTACTTCCTTTATGGTAAACTACTCCATAAAACTACTCCCTCTTAGGTTTCGGAGTTTACTCCCTCTTAGGTTATTTTACTAATTTGAAGATACATTACTTATTTTATAGGATGATTGCTAGAAAGTAATTTACTATCTCACAAGTGGATATTACTACCATGAAAGAGATTATGGAGCTGTAGACGTGGAAGAAATAGTCAATATACTATCAAAAGGAAATCAATTATTGCAATCCGTGATTGTTCATCTCAACTAGGCAAGATGGCAATCATTAGAAGTAAATTACTATGCTATAAGACTTTAATTACGGAAGGTATATTTAATTTGCTTGCTACCTAAGGAAATTTAGCAATTTCGAAGAGTAGATTACTACTGCTTTTTTTTTGGTTGAAAGTAGCATTCCATTCATTTTCATAATAAATCAAGAAAGAAACAATGCGATCCTATTGTAAACCAAAACAAATCCCAAATAGTTCTGAAGCAATACAAGGTTCAAATAACAAGATGAATCATCAAAACAAATTTAGGAGTTACACACTTAAAGTAGATTTGTAACTTCTTCAAACCAAAAAATCAACAACCAGTCACCGAATGCGTCTTTAGTTAGGATCACACATCAAGAACTCTATTTGTTGCTATGGCTTTGCCTTTCGACGTTGGGCGCTTAGGTTTAGCTTTCCCAACACCATCATTGTTCAAGAGTAAAAATGTTGATTGAGCACAAATCTAATCATGAGAGCAGAACTTTCATGAAACTCCTTTGATCTCTTGTAAAGTTGGACTTGTGGATACACACAAAAATCTCTATATCTAGACTAGATCGGGATAGAAATCTCCCTTAAATGGGAGAGAGAAGCTTCTAGATCTAGATTAAATCAGAAAAGAAAAGCTCCCCAATCGAGAAGAAAGAAAGGGAAAGAAAAGTGAATCAGTCAAAGAAAAGAGAGGGGAGGGAGAGATCTGGTTCAAAACCTCCACTCCACAGACGTTGAAGAAGAAAGTTGGTATTTTTGGGCGCGTGATGACTTTTCACGTTCTAGAGAGAGAAAGAGAGAGAGAGATGTGTTTATTATTAAAGAGTAATTTAAGGGAAAATTGCTACCATAAAAATTTATTTAATGTAACTGCCTGGCCACCCGCTTAAACTCACTTGCACTTGCCCAGAGTCCCAGGCCAAATCAGTTTATACATGACGTGTTATATTTATATCCAATAATGTACAGTAACATATTGTACTTTTATGCAGTGACCCAAGGATGTTGTCATTAACAATTGTTTAATAATGTACAGTAACATATTGTACTTTTTGCCGCCGGGGTGGGGAGAGAGAGAGGGAGAGAGAGGGAGAGAAGCAAGACGACACATGTGAACCATCCATGCGAACCATTGATGCGCATCGTGGACAATTTATGAATAGTAGGCTAGTAGCCCACAAACAATCCGTACTTAACTTCCTTTCATGCGTCGACTCCACGATGGTATTACTATGTACCCAACAATCATTGTAATTTTTCTTAATTAGGTAGTCACTGATAGTGTACAATCACTAGCAACTACACCTCTAAACATAGTTTGCCTAAAGTCGTCCAATTATGGACTGCCTCTCTATATAGTTAGTACTTTCCTTTGTTGCATGCCTTTAGTTAGCTTAGAGATCCTGACATGAGAATGTTATCACTTAAAAATTACCCGATAACAAAGTAAGTTAACTCAAATTGCCATAAGAGATATTATGTTTGGCGATTAACTGCAATAATCGCAAATTTTCTGTAAGTCCATGTCAATGACAGTAACCTATCTTTGAATATGGTACATTACCTCTAGTACTTGTAAAGTTGAATGTCCTTGAGATTCCAAATTTCCTTGAGAAATGACAACCAACTTGAGATTATTGCGAACTTCTTTTTCCTGATATTTAGTAAATTACCTCGATAATCTTCTGAAGTCTGTAAGCTTACGTAACATATCCTAATTAACTGTACTTAAAGAAACATTTCAGTATGATCCCAAGGATCTTTGCAAATCTAGTAGTTTCTTTGCAAAAAAAAAAAAAAATGATTATTAAGGCAAGAGCAATTCTTTAACGAAGATTAAAAGCCCTAAAGCCTCTTTGCAAATTTTCCCCATATAGTTCCTTCCGTTGCCTTTGAAAGCGGGCTCTCCTCGTGGAAGCTCAAAGCACGCAAAGAAGAAAAGTCTACTCAGACAGATGACAATGTGGGATCCACAACTCATATGTCGAGGACCCTTTACGGTGAAGCAAACACATCGCATAAGCCTTAGGCCTCACCGTAAGCTTCAATGATAATCACGCTATTATAAAAGGGCTTCCTATATTACTTCACTATATAAATACTATTATATTTTTCCTAATTCTTCAATGATGCTAATGTACATCAATCTAAACTTCATTACTTAAAAAAATAAAAATAATGGGAAATCCTACAAAACCCCTCATGAACTTCAAGGGCGGTGCTCCTTTACTTCTAAACTTTAGTGTTCCTTTATATTTGATTTTATTGTGGATGTCAACCCTTCATGCAGTTTACGATTTGGATTTGCTTCACATGTGATTACCTAATGGTAGATATCTGTTTGAGATAAACCATCCTTTTGCCTCCAAAATGCATTACAATAAATTAAAATTTTCCAAAATAAGCACAAAAAAATGAGGAAAAAATGCAACGATAGCAAAGAATCGCTGGGGACAAAAGAGTAATTTGAATAAAAATAGTTGAGAATCACAATTTCATCCTTAAAATTGGGCACTCGCAAACGGAAAATGGACGAATGGTTGATGGCTCAAGAGCATTGTGTAAAGGTTGAAATTTTGAGAGTAAATGTGTACCGCTCTCAAACTTGATACGGGATTTCGTATATTTTTGCCTCAAAGGCGCTCACTAATGCCTACGACCACGAGATGTTAAACATAAGTTGGAGATTTATGTTTGTGATGCCAAAAGTGCGTACAATTATTCAATTTCATGTGCATGCGTGCATGCGTGCATGCGTGCATGAACATGCATAAAATTAAGCATTTCTATAATTAAGGGGCCTATGCACGACTAAGTGCCTATTTAAATACACGATACACAAAATACATGGATCAATTAGCATAGTTGCTTTTATTTAAAAACCGAGTCCTCTTACCCATTCTTCGTATTGATTTTCATCAGTCACCTATATTATATATTTTATAGATAATAACGAAGATAACTATTATAGGGGAATCCATTTCACAATATTACGGTATTACTTTATTCTGGAATTTATTTTAATGTTAAAATTCCCTTCAATTTTGCTCTACGAAACCCTATCAATATAGATATACTTGCAGCCTGTTAGTTGAAAGTCACTCAGAACCTATCACAAACTAAGTTACATGAATTTCAAACAATTAGTTGGATTTCTACACAATTAGGAGAAACAAAGCATGCTATGTCTAATTATTGAGGAGGCATCAATGGATGAGGTAATTAAGAACAAATGAACAGAAGATAACGAAATGATTAATAAATAACTGATACTCTTTTGATAGAAAGTTACCTGTTGCCCATCAAAGAATGCAATTTGAGTGCCAACTTGGTCACTGGATGTACTACTCGAAGGAGCCTTCATAGCGATGAGAAAGTTGCTGATATATGGCAAGTTACGCAACTCTAATACATGCAAATTACGCAACTCGACTTTGTCACAATCATCATCTTCTACAATTTCCCGCATTAAGTGGCAATCGAGAACTCGGATCTCTTCTAGCTGTGGAAGTTCTCTCAATAATGAAAGAGGAAACAAAACTTCCATCTTGTCACAACTTTCGACTTGTACTACTTTTAATGTACTAAAGGACTTGAAGGACATATGGTTGTGGCATATCTTTTCCAAGTTGATGAGATTTTTGAGAAGTAATGACTCCAACTTCTTAAAAGAAGTAAGGGAAGGCCATCGGAGGATGTAATGGACGGAGGGACTATTAACAATGTGTAGATACTTTAGTTTTGGAAAACCTTCTTGGGATAACTCACAAATACTTTGCTCAATTCCGTCCAACCCGTCCAAAAATAGATTGTCAGTTCCACTTAAAGTAGTTTGTATGCATCCTTTATGAAGAACATCACTTACTGGATTGAACTTGAGCTCCAATGTCCTTGATCCTCTGTAAGCCCTTGGCAAGCACCACGCATTACCTATTTGGATTTTGTACTTGGTTAATTTCTCGATGTTTAGATCATGTGGGAGCACACTCGGATTGGGAATGGACACATGCAGAGTGCAGAGAGTCTTCATATTATTCAACTCAATCAAACTAGCATTACTTGGTAAAGTTTGCTCCAAGGCATTCCATTTATCAAAGCTATTCTCCATATACAACTCTTCCAATTTGATCAAGCTTCCGAGCACACTTGGCTCAATTTTTTGAAGTTGGGAGCAATTGTTCAAGTCTAACAACCTCAACTCTACAAGTTGACCAATTTCTTTGGGCAATCGTTGAATGGTGGAGTTTTGGAAACTAAGAATTTGTAACCCTTTTAGCTCACCAATAAAGGCTACATTGGCTAACATACAATCATCAAGACACAAAGTGTGCAAGTTCTCCAATAACTGAAATGGCGAAGGTGAACAAGTGACACTTATCCCAGTAAGATTTAAGACCATGAGTTTCGTCATAGATTTAAATAATGAATTTGGAACGTTAAGAGATTTATTGTTTGTGAACAACAAAAAGATCTGCAATTTGGGACAATCTAATTCTTCAGGAAGCTCCTTCAAGTAAACATAGGGAAAGCATATTGCCCTACAATTTTTCAGCTTGTCCTTCGGCAACTCCATTATGCATTTATCTTTATCTTTCAACACAATAAGAGAATGATCTCCTGAAATGGCCAAGGCAACAAACTCACGAACCAAGTCATGTATCTTGAAACCGTTACCATCTCCATTCTCTAACAAAAGGGAGGTTGCTTGAAGAGTTCGTATCAATGAGCTCAACCTATTTCTAGCTTCTTCCATGCTACTATCTTGTCCATATAACCCCAAACCCACACCATACCTCACCAAATTTTCTAGAGAGGGCTCAGACATGCCATAAACAACACAGAGTCGTAGTGTCAACTTCGCCTCTTCTTCTAAATTATCATAACTCAATTGTAACATCTTATTTATCACTTCATTGATTCCTCTATCTTTAAACATCTTTATTTGTTTCAAAGTGTCCTTCCATTCAGCTAAACCAGCGTCTCTAAAACGTTTTGCAATTGCGAGAATTAGGAAAGGCACACCTGCGCATTTGTGGAGCGCTTCATCCACCAAGGGTTTGAACTCGTCAACGTGAACTTTGTCTCCCACAATCCTCTCAAACAATTCTTTTGCCTCTTCTTCATGTAGCCCACCAAGGAGGAAGTCCTTGTCGCAGCCCATTTCCCTTCGCAAAACATCTCGATTTCTCGACGTCAATAACAACTTGCATCCCATGACTTTGTTGTCATGTCCACAAGGAATGCCGACTGATTTCAAGTCAAGCGCCTTCCACAAGTTGTCCAGTATTATGAGGACTTTCTTTTCCTTATTCTCCTCATATTCCAGCCTCTTGTGCAAACACTCTGCTCGCACGCTAACATACTCTTCGTTCTTTATGTCCAGGCCTAACGCATGTGCAATCTCTCCTTGAATCCTCTTGATGTCTGGATTTTCTGACACGTCGGCCTTAGCTACTAGATCGAATGATTTCTCTTCCCTTATTCTCCTTTCAGCATCCGCCAAAAGGGTGGACTTGCCGACTCCACCCATCCCGTAAACCCCCACCACGCTATTGTTGTTATCGGCAAGAGCGTCCATGATGTCCCGTATGATCAAAGCTCTGGATTCGAAGATGCCATCATCCCTAAGCTTGATTGATGGGACGACATCTTTGCCTTCTTTCCTGGTCGGACTCAGAGTAGCCACACTCCCTGGAGCCGGATCACTGAAGGAGACATCCTTGAATTTACTGCAATCTTGAGCGAGTAGCTCAATGATCTTGATCTTGTCCTTGGCCTTCCTACTAAACTGATAGCGGCAACTGGGGTTGGGAAGAGTCCCATGGCAGCAAGTCTTTTTCGCCATTTCAAAGTCACGCAGCAGGTCTCGTGCCTCCTTCAAGGCTTTCTCGGCACTTGCCTGCCACTCCGTGACCTGACCATAGACATTGCGAAGATTGTTTCTGGCCTCTTCGACGGCATTATGGACCCTCTCATCCTCGTACGCTAGCTTCCTGACTTCCTTTTGAAGATCCTCAGCATATCTCTTGGAGAACAACACGTATCCAAATTGACGCTTGATGGGAATAACAACGCACTTCAAGATATCCCATGCAATAGAGATGACAGAATCGGTCGACATTTTTCTGATTTTTTTAGAAGCACAGAGCGCCAAAACAGAGAGAAACAGAGAGATAGAGAGAGTGATGATAAAAGCAGGAAATACTGAAGAAGGAGAAGGAGGAGGAGGAGGAGGAGGAGGAAGGAAGAATGGTTGTGCGGAGGAGAACGAAGAGCAAAATAGAGCAAGAGCAATGAGAGACGAAGAAGGTGAAGAGAATTGAGTGCATAGAAGGATGAAGGAAGGGGAGCATTAAAGCGTGGAATAAGACTTAATGGCTAGCAAAGATATGCCTTCCTTGTGGATGGGGAGACGAGTTGTGAACATGACAACTTTTTGCTAGAAAAGTTGATAATCGACGGTGGAGATTTAGTATTAATTGGAAAAGTCGAAAGGAAAGTAACTTGGAAACTCCGAATGATTCCCTATAAAAGGAACAAGTAATATCAAATCCAAATCCTTGAATGTGCTTTTTTGTTTGTCAAGGCTCTTTACCTTTACTTCGGTCTCCTCTTTGCTTTGACTTTTGTAAGGAACAAGTATTATAAAATCCAAATCTTAGAATTCACTCGTGTACTTTTTTCCTATTTATTGTATTGAGACTTCGATTCATGTTATAAATTAGAGGTTATTGGATATTCTTCTCCTAATGTCATAATCATGACATCGTAAGATTCTCTTTATAATTCTAAAATGGCCGTGTTATTAATTTATATATTGAATAGAAAGGTTCTACTTATTGATATATTAGACTTGGGCTAACTTAGGACTTATATATTATTAATGTTGACCGGTAGATTAAAAAAAAACCTTGACGTTTCATGTATCACCTTTCAAATTTTCACAAACTTATTGATAGAAAGTCCTCATAGTCATCCCTTAGAAAGAGCTCATAATCTCCCCTTTAAGTGGGGAAAAAAAACTCAAATCATAAGAAAAAATTAAAGTTGATTAATTTTCTTGCCAACCATAATTGTTAGATTAGCATGTCAAATTACTCCTAGGTCGATATATTTATTGTCCCAACCATTCCCGATGCGATTAGGGAGAGACGGGTTTAGAGGTAATGCCCATAAGGTGGATTGATGACCTTCGATTAGGCATGAGCTCTCTCAAGCCCTTAATTGTGTAACATTGGCATTCATTTTTTTTTTTTTTTGGTAAGGTAAGATATTTATTGACTTTTAACCAAAAGAGCTATACAGCAAGTAAGTCTCAACACCAACAAAACTTGCACTCATAGAGACAACAATGTCAATATGAGTGGAAGGGTGCCAAGAGCAAAAGGAGAAAGAGGGGAAGCCAAAACAGCAGCAACCCTCAAGCAAACAATACAGAGAAAACCAAACACCTAGGAAGAGAATATAGAGGGATCGAGTCCCCAACTACATTGAATCCTCATATTCCTTGGCGTGTCCGCAACATTGCTGAAAGTTGTAGCCTTGTCCTTGACGACTTTGAGTAGGTGTTTTTTCAAAGCAGGAACAAACAAGACTTGGCTCTGGAAGAGGATGTTATTCCTTGTCTTCCAAATTAGGTGACAAAGGGCTCCAAATGCAAACCGAGCAATGCACTGAGAGAATTCATTGCCGGAGAGAAATTTGATGGCCCAAAGTAGGTTTTCCATCCATGATCTATTTTGCCAAGGAAGGTTACATTTCGCAGCCCAAAACAAAGCCAAGCCAGCAGTAATAATGCATCCAAAAAATAGATGATCAATAGAATAAAATCTTAAATTGCAAAAAGCACAAGACCCGTCCGCAATCCTACCATAGGATAGTAAAAAAACCTGATTGGGTAACCGATTTCTGGTGATGAGCCATGGGTGAAACCAATACCTAGGGGAGTGCGTAGTGTTCCAAATGAAGGAGAACCATGGGACAATGCTTCTCTTCGGTCAAATTGCTTCCCAAGTAGACGCGATCAAAAAGGACCCAGAGGGGTGCTCCAGCCAATAAAAACGGTTTGGGTAATGCGAGAGCACCAGAAGAGTGTGCATCCACGACTCTAGGATGGCCTTGATGGCTTGGCTTGGAAGGGAGAAAAGATCCGCAACGGTAGCCTACCTGGAAAGTCTCAAACGATAAATATACACATCCGTGAAAAAACTATTCAATGGTCCTCTGGGGTGCCAAGGGTCGAATCAAAGGGAGACCGAGAGACCGTTGCCCACCCACCAATTAAAGTACTTCTGGAAATCTTTCTTGAGATCAAGTTTCCTCCAAGCCTAGGAACAAAAGGTTGGCTTAGGGACAACCCAACTAAGGCATTCATTTTAAGTTCTAATTAATCCTAAAAATTCTATGTGAATTAGGAATTACCACTATCCTGTTGGAGTTGTTAGAAACCAACTAAGGCAAGGGAGTATACCTCATTTCTTATGCAACCAAAGTTCTCTAGGTTTTGGGGCTTAATTACACTAATAGTCCCTATTAATGCCCTTTTGGTACTTGTAACTTGATTGTGTGTTCACCTAAGTGATCAAACAGCCTTATTTACCAATTATAAGTCCTAAAGGTCGTTACAGTCGCTAAGTTTTTGTGCTAATGGTTTTTAGGTGCTTTATTATTGTCAGGATAACAATACAACCTAGAGAGGACATGAATAGGTTGTTTTAATAACTTTGACAATTTTACATAAACCAATTGCTATTATGAAAATTAGGTTGAGGAGATATTTCAAGTATCGTGAAGTGCTTGTGTGCTAGAGTATATGAATGTGAAATGAACAAGAGCACACATCAATTTATAGTGGTCCAGCTTATTACTAAGCCTATGTCCACTATCCACATTAACAATCACAAGTCGAGCTAAATTACACTAGTAATCTACAAGATAAGTCATAATCAGCAATCATTGATCCTAATAGATGATAGATCACACTATTAGAACTCATGTGCTACTCTCACTTTGTGCACTTAATCTTTCTCATGATTACAAGGCAGCAAAAACACAATAGACCTCAAGAGAATGAAATGAAATTAGCTCATAGTACAACATTAAACATTTTTGGTTTTCTTTGTTTTGCACATCTAACTTTTTGGCCTCAACAACTTCTCTCATCTAAACATGTTTAATCTTCCCATTGGCGGTAGTACAAAGAAGCAAGTAGCCATTAGGTTTTCAATCTTGCAACTATTTAGAAGCTGAATAACTCAAACTTTTTTTTTTGTGAACATTAGCTAGCTAACCCAAAATAGATTCTATCATTACTGTCCCATTACCAATAGCTCTAACAATACTGACAAAGGTTATTTCCAATTGTCTAACAACTTTTGGCTCTTTTGTTGTGCGTCTCCAGTTGACAACAACTAATTTTAACTTCTCTAATGAACATCCTTAAATGGTTGTTGTGCCAACATCACCAATGACATGATATATTTAGCATTAACATAAACATCATCATCAAATAACTTTTTAGTTTGTTGGTGTTGTTTACGAGCAAAATAGATTGTGATCTTCTTCCATCATGGATATTGTGACATCCGGAAAATTCCTACATTCAATGATTTGTAGGAACTTGGCTGCGATCAATGACACGCGTGAGAAATTTTATGTAATCGATTAATATGATTAATATGACTATCATGTTTGAGCGATGGGTTAGAAATTTATTATTATTAACTTATGTTTGGAAAGTTTTGCTAAATGTTTTGACAGGTTTAGAATTTTATTTTGGATTTATCAATATTTAGAACAAACATTGGTTTTTTATTTATGTACGGATTCCCTCGATTCCTTAACATTTCAACCAAAGACGTTATTTTGGAAAGTTGTTCTCATGACTCATTCTTCCATCGGCAAGTTTCCCTAGAACCTTGCATTCTAGTTTTCCTCCATTGGCAAGTTGAAACATTGAACTTAACCCTTGTTGATGTCATCCTACTTCATCTATGTCAACTTCTACTTCATTAATGTAAGGCATGACTCACCTCTTTATTTGGCAAAATGAAATGAATTCTCCTAAATATCTCTTCTCATGGCTTATGACATTGTGCCACATGCTTAAACTATTCACTTAGGGATCACATGAATTGTTTTGATTGGAACAACAAGCCTCTCTACTTTTAGATCTCATAATTTTACCCATGGTTAATTGAGCAACTTCAACAATTCACTCTTAGATACTTACCCTACCGAAGAGTAAGTGCTCAACTTCGAGATCGAGAGAGAGAGAGAGAGAGAGAGAGTTTCCAAGAGAAGGCCCCACTCCTTTACTTCACCAATCACTCTATCTACTTCCCTTTCAACTTTCACTTTCAATTCCCTAAGAAAAAGCAAAAGATCCCACGTGCATTTTCATTGAAGTTTGAGTTCATTTATGGGTTTGAACGAGGTAAACTCATTAATTTTCTTCATAAATGGGTTTGTCATTTCAAGACAAAAATCATTGATTTTGGTTTTGTCTTACTTTGAAGGGAAATTAAAGTTTTGTTTTTTACGCAAGCTATTTTCAAGGTAAGTGAAATCTCTAGGGGCTAAGTGGGGTTGATCTACTTAGTACTATTGACTTGGTTGATTGATGGTTTTTTAATTTAGTTTAAATTTTATAACAAGTGAAAACTCTCTATGTGTGGTTGATCTACTTAATACTCTTGACTTGGTTGATTGATGTTTGTTAATTTAGTCTGGATTTGATGGTAAGTGAAAACTCTAAGGGCTAAGTGGAGTTGATCTACTCAATATTCTTGACTTGGTTGATTGATATTTGTTAACTTAGTTTGAATTTGATGGTAAGTGAAAACTCTAGACGTTAAATTAGGTTATTCTAATGAGTACTTGACTTGATTGCTATATGGATGTTTACCTTAAGTGAGTTTTAAGAACATGCGTGAATAAGTTTGGTGATAGCATGTTAAGTTCCTCACTTGTGCAAATCTTGATGATGATATATTGAGTTTGACATTGATGATTTTATTTGTTTTATTAAGAAGCATGAGTTAATTCTTTGGTGATTGGTAGTATTTTGATTAAGAGAGTTTCTTTTTTTTTTTTAAAAAAAAAAAAAAAAGGGTTACCGAAAATGGTAGTATCAATACCGATTATGGCAGGTACCAATATAGCAATATTGATTACTGAATATGCCAACACCAATTCAAGAAAGTTACCAATTATAGAAAAAATTAAAAAGATTAAATTTCTCGAGCTTTTTTTGGTCTTATGGATATCTTAGTCCTTCATTTTGTTTAGCATCATTATTTAGTAAATGTGCATCCGTTATACTTAAGGAAGGTATGCATAGAGCATTGATGTCAAATAAGATCAATCGATGATAGTTAGGTGAAATGATGTGGTGCATTGGATGTTGATTTATAAGTATGGAGCTTAAATTGTCGATTACCCTTCTATGACTTTCAATTAAATGATAATGGCTTAGCATGGAAAGAGAAGGAAAGTGCATGTGTTGAAGCACATGTAATTTTTCGTCTATCATTAATTGCATAAGAAACGACAAATTATTATAATGCATATGATAATTGTTGTGCAATGATGTGTATGTCCTTGATGTTACTTGATTAAGACCTTTACCATAGCCTATATGCAACCAAGCAAATTTCCTTGTATGAGCATGTAGATAAGACTTTGGAGTCAACCATATATTTTATTGTATATGACAGTTCTCTACAAGGTTGATATGGTATGAAATCCTATTATGACATGGCTCTTGTAGTCATTGTATGACATGGCTTGTACAGTGATGGTATGACATTAAGAAATGACTATCATCATGCAAATGTATAATGGTGTATTTATCCTCGCTGATATGGAGGACACTCGTGATGAATGGGCTAAGGTGTGGCAAAAGGTAATGTATGATTCCATCCCCATGAGTTAGTGGTGACAATGCCTCATTAGTTGAGAAGGTCCTAGCCAGTGATATGTGTGAATTCAATTGTGTGTGTGGTGGTGAAACTCCATTGATAAGTATGAACTTGCCTATATATATTCTTGTATATATTGATGAGCTACTAGGTGATACTAGTGCATCATAAAATAATACATCATTTGCTTGCTTTTGAGTGAATGGACTTGTAATGTTATTAGTAGTTTCCACTAAAGCATCATGATAGTAAATATGGAGTATTGTTTATGCATTTGTTATACATGGTTATCTTTGCATTGCTTTAATCTCATCCTATTTGTTGGTACCAGATTGAGTGGTAAGCTAATCTCTTACCTTAGACTTAGAGATTCACTTGCTAGACTTTAGTTCACCCCTTATTTTTTAGATTTGTAGGGTGGTCCCCTGGACTTGGTGATGGAGGGGATGAGATGATGTTGGAGGCTATCAATACTTGAGTTGGATGGTGGTTTGGTTAATGTTAAGACTCACTTTTGGTTTAGTATGGGAGTAGTGGTGTTAGGTGACCCTGACCTTTCCTAGGACCATGTATTTTGTTATGATAATGACCACCGATGTTCGTATAAAGTTGAAGACCTATATATTATTAAAGTCATGCGATTTTCTTGTAAAGGATGTTGCGAAAATTTTATTGTGTTTTTGTATGCGTAATTATAATTATAAGTATAAATAGAAAGGACACATGCCGCGCATCATGTTCTAGGGCATCATAGATATCACTTTTGTTGTTAATGAATTGTCAAAAAAACATTTGCAATAATCATAGTAAACTTATACTATGAATAGTTTTGGAATCATCAAAATACTTAAGAATGTTTTTCCAATAATCTCCCATTTTTTATGATAGCAAAACTACTCCACATATGTGATAGAAGATTTTTAATAAATTTACAAGAAATGTAAAGATTTGCATTAATGTTGATTTTTCAAAAAAGTACACTTCGCAAATTTCGGAATCTCCATAGAGATTTCAAGGATTGAGAAGATAATGTCTAAATGATCTTTAGTAATAAGAATGAAAAACTCTAAACTTTTTAGGAAAATATTCTCATAATACTTTAGAAGAGAAAATAGAGATCTCTTCACACATGCAACATGTTTTCTCTTTTTCTAGCAAACGTTTCAAGAAATCATCGGGAGATAAGCTTTGAGAGACAATAGGATAATCATAATCGCATCTCATATCTCATATCTCATATCTCTCCTTTTGTCATCAGCAAAAAGATAATAGAAACGGTGTGCAAAAAAATAACTTCATTGAGTCATAAACACAGGCATACATTGAAAAAAGAAAAACAAACTGCAAAGGCGAATAAAACATAAAGTAGTGCGGGTGCATTTTCTTTGTTGAGAGGAGGAGGTCGGTGGATATTGTTTAGGGATTGGTGGAGAGGATTATAACAATCCAGAATAAGGGTGGTGCGCTCAAGCTTCATCGGATATTGTGCAATAGAAGCAACGGAAGTTTTGATATCCTAGACATCGGCTTGAAGATAAGTTAGTAGGAGAGGCAAAAATTTCCACCAGAGATATCGATCTTTCAAATCATGGTAGACAAGTTGATTGCCTTCATATAGGTGCCTTGGCTTTTTCTTTCAATTTGAACCTTCTCTTCCAACCTTTCCCTTAGGACAATTGCTCACTATCACCTTGGCCTATGATGATCACATCATTTCTCATATTAACCCAACCTTCAGGAGTCATTCTCAGCATAATCTTCTTCAGCGTGTCCTTCCCCATCTCAACATTTACAAGCTCCGATCAATGACATCAATGAAATTTATCCCTTTATGCAAAATATTTTAGTGATGAGAACAGCATAAGGAAGCTTACCTTCTTTTTGTAGTTCAATGCAAGTAGATGATAGTTGGGCGAGAAATTGAAAAAGAAAATCTATCAAGAATGGCCCAAATTAGTCTTGCCTCATAACGAGAGACATTGGTTGAGATTGACTTGGGACGAAGGCGTAAGGTCGGGACCTTTTGAATGAAGTTTACTATGAGAGCAAAAAGGCTCAAAGGGACAACTTCTTTAAATCCTTGAGTAAAGATAAGAATTTCCAAAACTGAACTGTATCATCTGGTCCAATAAAGATTTTTGCAAAATCACGATACGAGGCTTTGATAATTTTCAATAACTCGGTAGTAGTCATAGTGAAATTCTTCCTCAGAGGTAAAAACAAAAGAATCACAGCTAGGGAAATGAAGATTTGAGTAAAATAGAGCCACAAGAATTAGATAAACCTCATCTTTTATACCATAGAATAATTTCAATTGGAAATTTTTAGATAATTTAAAGATGAAGAAATGATGAGAGTCAAGAAAATTGAAACAAACAAACCAATGCGAGATAGGGCCTCGGGTCATGAAAGACTCGAATGCTAGTTCAAGATATTTAGACCAAAACATATTGGAATCAAGGGAGTCATCAAGTTCAAAGCCTTTAGTGGGTTTGAAATATTGGAATACCCGATCATCATGGTCTTCCCTACGCTTGTCACCCGATGCTTCTTCATTTTCTGTTCAATGCTCACTTTGCTCAATAATAGCCTCCGATTGTTAAGCAGTGTGTAGTTTGGTCCAAAAACTTGCTCAATAGGAGTTTGTCCTTCAATATTTGCATCAGCTTCCTCGTCATTTTCATATGAGGATTTCTCAGGATCTTTCTATGTTTCTCTAGCAGGATGAGAGGGCTCACCAACGGGTGCAGTAAGTGGGGCTGGTGTTAGGACCTCAGCCAATTTCAAGAGTTAGGAGAGAGGGGTCCCATGCCATGACGAAATCGTGAAATAGGAACTGAAGGGTTGCCAATTTTTTTTGTGGTGGTAATGTGCTAGTCTAGGAAGTCTCAACTAGTTGCATAGACGGAATAATAGGTGCGACACTAATTTCCCTTTCTGGTCACGATTGTTGCAACCCTCCCAAAAGTACACCACCTAGAGGTTAGCTATTGGATTATTAAGACTAAACTTAACTCGGACCCTCTTAAGCCCAAACCAATTCACAACTTAAGGTTTGAGTTATTACATTCAAATCATTTTCCTTTAGGAGTAGCCAACTAATCTATTTTTTGGGGGGGTTAATTTGAAACCCAAGTAAAACATTAAGAATATTACTTTACTTCTACAAACTAGAGATTATGGATTCGAGGATTAGTGTTGGATTACTGTAACGCCATTTCGGTTCCTTTCTTTTATTTCTAAAAATGTTTTGCAGGTAGCTTGAATTGATTTTAACTTAAGCACAAATATGTGAGATAATCACATAAGTGTGCAAACAAAGATATAACACCCAATAATCAAAGCATTAAATAAATTGCAAGCAAATTGAGGCTAGATCTACTAGGGCTAGCCCTCGCCTTTGCCGGGTGATAGCAAGCCTCACCTAGGCAATGCCAACTCGGCCATGGCCGGTAGCTAGTCACCAGCGAAAGGAAGAAAAAGGAAAAAATCAAAAATCAAAAGATCAAAAAAATATTGAAATATCATGAAAAATTGTGCGTGTTAACGTCGGCAATGCCACGTAGGCCACCTAGAGTCTACATGTCACGCCCGATCCTCAGGCACACGCCCATCCCTCACCTTGGTTGATTTTCAAATGCGATATCCCAGGACTACATATCGCCGACCCTTTTCTTTTTAATGCACAAGCGGAAGCATAAATTAAAATCTCCATACAATAAAACATTGGGATAGAACAATAGAATTAAATTTCAAACCTTCAATCTATATACAAGGTGAACTATAAATTTTAATTCACATTAAACCAGTTTAAAAACAAGGTCTACAAGCAGAAGCGGGATTCTACAAGTTACGGGTCCCCATCCTCCTCTTCATCATTCTCCACACTCCAACTGGAGCCTTCAGCAGACTGCATTGGACTTCGAGATCTTCAACATCCAAGTCTGCTACATCTAGGGACCTAAAATGGTTATTCAATAACCAATGAGACCACGTCTCAACAAGTTCTACCCCCTAAGACCCGATTAGTAAACCAATACACCTTAACTGCCTAACCACAACACGAGTTAGAGGACTTATTTTGGCCTCATATTCCACATGCATATTAGCACCGATCAAATAGGCATCCAAGAAATCACAAGACCGATCAAAGCATCGATCAAATCGACATAGTCGATTACATGTCAATAAGACCACTCATCGATCATTTCTATTTAATCAATCAATTCACAACATCATATCAAAGCAATGATCAATCGACTTAGTCGATTACATGTCAATCAGATCATACATTCCCCACGATGTCTATTTAGTCACCGAGCACACGTGCATTCTCTAAGGCACTAGTTCACCAAAATGATGCATCAAATCACCAAGCCCACATGTCTCTCTCAAAATGCCTCACTTAATTCCATGGGCCCACGTGCATTTTCTAAGGCACTAATTCACCAAAGTGATGCATCAAATCACCGAACCCACGTGCCTTTTAGATGTCACTCTCAAGATTAAATGACTTTTACGGTCCCACCCGACCCTCTCAAGGTTCAATGGCTTTATGGTTCCACCTGACCCTTTCAAGATCTAGTGGCTTTATGGTCCCATCCGACCCTTTCAAGATCTAATGGCTTTATGGTCCCACCCAACCCTTTCAAGATCTAGTGGTTTTACGATCCCACCCGACCCTTTCAATTGTGGCCAACAATATTGCACCTTGTAATTAAATTCCTCAATTTCATAATATCTTGGCCTAATTTGATGGTATCAAAGATACTCGATAAAATATCGTGTATGGGTACACGATCGGCTTTAGCCAAAATAGAATAATTTCATTTCTATAAATCCCACCATTTTATGTAGTCTACCAAAATATTTTTTTGGCATTGTCAACCGATGCCCAGTTATTTTTCAATTAAAACCAAAGATTATTCAATTTAGGAATAAATCCTAAAATCACTCATAAATCAATTTAGCACAAAATAAAGCTCTATTAAATAAACGGATTGCACCACGATTATCAACATGAAATTCCGGTCACCGACCATCCCGGTTGAATTTTCGGAAAAATAATTAATTAAATAATTAATTTCGAAAATTAAATAAATAAATAATAAAAAACCAATTTAGGCCCATAATGCCTATTTAGAGGCTGAGACGAGCCCGAAAAATTACCGAGACTTGTTCAATAAATAACATGGCATGCCTAATTGCTAATGTCTATTTCTAACCACCTAATATGCATCATTAAGTCTATAATTTAATTTATTTAAACTAATCTAACCACCTAATTGCATTTAATTAAATCTAACCAACCCTAAGTATAATTAGCAGATTAAGAAAACATTAGTGAGTAAAACTCACTTGGCAAAACCGGAGACCGAATCACCGTGACGGCGGCCGAAAACCGAACTTTTGGTTGCGTCGACGGACACTCAAGCCGAGCCTACTAGCCTCGCAAGCCCACAGCAATGACTGGGCTTGGGATGAACTTGGGCTGACTTGCTTCACGGGCCCAAGATGGGCTGAAGATTTGCTGAACTTGCTGGGCTTCAATGGAGCGGCTGGGCTTCGCTGGGCTGGCCTAATTTCAAGTGGCTGAATTGCAATTCACACGGGCTTGGAGACTGCTGGACTTGTGTTGGGCCATTGATGCGAGCTGATCGTGGGCTAGAATTTCTGGGTTTTGAAGACTAAATTCCGTTGGGCTCCAAATGCAAACTGCAAGGGAAATGGACGCAGGCTTCTTCGGTCCTCATGGTAGTTCGGTGGATGTTGCTTCGCCTGCTTGATTCGGCTGACTCGGTGGAGCTTGGACTTCGGTGGCGCTGAAGACGCGTGGGCGATCAATTTACCGGCTGAAGAAACCGATGAACTCACCTCCACGCACGGGAAAATGGAGATGGGATCATCTCGGTGAAATCCTGCACAAAGCGAGGAAAGTAGCTGGGTTCGTGGCCGCGTGGACTGACTTGTTGACCGAGAGAGGGCAGGATGATGCGTGGCTGCAGCAGGCGGTGTAGTGGAGAAGCTACTTCGTGCGGGGCCAGGCGGTGGAGAAGGCCGCGTGGATGAAGGGCAGCACGGCAAGGAGTCAACAACTCAGTTTTGTTGAACTCCTTTGTTGACCGCACTTGGCAGAGAGATGGAGGCTGCTTGAATGATGGAGGCTAAAGACGTGGAGATGGGCTGAGCTTCAGAGGGATTCCAAGGGAAATGAAAAGCAAAGTGAAAGCATGTGCAAGAGGAGTCAGTGAATGGCGTGCCGAAGGAGGTTTGAAGATAAAAGGGATAAAAAGTCAATGAGCTTATCTATCTAATTTAATGTTTGTCCCCCAAAAGCACCCATGTATATCCCTTGGTCCTTTACTTTTTTTAGACAAATAAATCCACCAAATAATCCCATTTTGAGCCAAGAATATTCAGCCCTCCCACAACTCCGAATTTTACATTTTTGGTCTTCAATTTCTTCGACAAAATCCCAATCCGACGTCCAATTTCAATGAAGAAAAAGCCCGTATAATTTCTACAAGTGCCCTCGTCAAATAGCTCGGCTTGCAAGTCAAAATTTCCTTTAATTTAGCCCATCTGAATTTCCGCTATTTTCCACGACATCCGAATTGATTTTCCGTGAAAATCTCAAATTTCTCCAAAAGACAAGACGACGTCCTATAAATAAACCATAACATGCTCGAACGTCTGACTCCCGAAACCAAATTCAATTTCGTGGTTAAAATCGACCGAACGCAATTTTAGTCTTGATCCGACCTATTGAGTAGCTTTTAGGGATTCTACCGCGGTTATATTCCTTGACGGCTTCACTCAATAGATGGGTTAACTCATGAGTGATTAGCTTAGAGAAAAATGACCATTAGCGCGTCGACGAAATGCTCATTTCATATATTCGGGACGGGTCGAAAATTCGGGATGTCACACTACATCAGTAATATCCAACCAAAATCAGCCAAAATGACTAGATTGGTACTAGGCCAAAAGGTTCACGATTACATTGGCGCATGTGCAATAAGTCTAGAAGTTTCCGACACTTTTCCCCATAAGAGAGAGACTACACTAATACCGATGATGTAAAGAAGTACACAAACTACATAAGATTTAATAAAGACGTCATTGGATGCACTCCTCAGGCATCAGAGTAAGTCTTTTTGGCCAGAAAGAGAGACCTTCCTTGTGGATGGAGACAGAAAGAACCGCAGCAACATATAACTAGAAAAGTCAACAATCAATGGTTGAGATTAGTACCAACAATCCAACAATTCAATCCCTACGTAATGTTTGAATGGCAAAACTGGAAAGGAAAGCAGCTTGGAGACTCAGAATCATTCCCTAGGCAGGCAACAAGTACTAGCAAGTGCGAATCGATGAGTGTGCTTTTTTGTTTGTGAGAACTCTTTACCTTACTCTTTTTCTCCTTTTTTGCTTTGAGTTTTATAGGCAACAAGTATCATCAAATCACTCCCTGCCTTTTGATTCTATTGCTTAGCTAGTAAATTTTTTGCTATTTACCATATTGAGAGTTCGACTTATGTCATAAATTAGACATTATTTGATATTCTTTATTCTAAAGCCATAATCAATTGGAAACTTCTATTTTTATTGACTTTAAATTTCAGCATAACCTAAAAATTCTAAATTAAATATAAAGAGAACACTCAATAAAACCTAAACAAAAGTAGAACAAACTAAAGACACATCTTCTTGAGATAGAAACTTTTGTTAACTCGACCTATTACTTGTTCTATTCAAATATTTTGATGTAGAGCATTATAATTAAGCTAATTGAAGCGGAAAACTATTGAAGTTTAATTTTCAAATTGATATACAGATCGAATTAAGTCTAAAACATAAAATGACCGTGTTATCGATATACATATTGAATGGTAAATTTTGAGTATGTATTATTTATTGACATGTTAGACTTGGGCTTACTTAAATCCTTATGTCTAACTAACGTTGATCATTAGTTGAAAATAAGTCTTGACTTTTCATATATTATCTTTGAAATTTCGTAGATTTATCGAAAGAAAGCCCCTCATAATCATCCCTTTAGGTGATAAAAAGAACTAGGTTCGGAAGAGAGAATTAAATGTTTAATAATGACCTCAGTTCTTACTAAGCCATACTTAATATAAGATGGCCTCGTCACCACCTTGAAAAAGGGATGCCCCGCTTGAAATTTGTTGGCATTTAAGAGCAATGAGAGGCGTTGCGTATTTGGTCTTGCCTCTACTCGAAAAACGACAACTTTAGAGACGGTTTGCATGCACTTCATTAATTTGACTTGCCATGAAAAGATTGCGCATAGATTGAAAATTAATATTATCGCCACATCATTATATATATATATATATATATATATATATATATATATATATATATATAAGCTTCTTAAAAACTATTCAAGAATTTGAAAGAAGAAATATAAGAGTTATGAACTGATTTTTCCTCCAAAAAAAAAAAAAAAAATTTCTTATGATAGAAAATTACCCTTAGTATTTGAGAAATATTTGTCCGTCAAGCAACTCTATCAAATATTATTAGATGAAAAATGGAGATCCCTTTATGTTTAAAGAATGTGAGGTGATCATAACCGTTGGACTAATGCCACAGAATTTATGCGACCTCTTCCACAACCAAACCATTTCTTGATTGCGCTGTTAGGCTGAATAGCCTAGAATGGAAAATTGTTCAAAAAGTCATTAATTTATTGTTTGGCCACCAGTTCAATCTTACACCTTTCAATTTGATCAATGTAGTTATAAACCAATTATCTATTTTTCAATGTAATCCATCCGGTCAATTTTAAGTGAAAATCTCCAATGCGGCAGTCTAATCAGCATCAACTATCCTACGTGAGATGGTCAGAGGTTGACGTGGAAGATCTCAAATGAAACCACATCATTTTGCAATTTTTAAAAAAGAATCTTATTTTTTGTTGTTTTTTTTTTTTTTTTTCCTTCATCTCCTTCTCTGCGTAGACCAGCGGGGAGTCAGTGGCCGACGAACCATGAAGGCCGTAGATCTATGGCCGGGGAGGGCATGCGCCCAGATCTGGTCATTGGATTGGAAATCGTGGTGAAGTTTAGCTCCTACGACTTTGTTAACAGGATCTCTCTTAAGATATCGTGTACCCAATGAGTCCTTCCATCGGTGGTTGCTCTGGCAACCTTGATCAAGTTTCTGTTATGAAACCGTTGGAGTTGGAGGTATTTCTCTTCGACTGGTTCCAACGTTTTGCCTTCTTTCTCCTCCACATATCCTCGGTGATCTACAGATCAAAGAGAGGTTGCAACGCCCTTGCCTATGGCCGGTGGTGACCGGTGGAGAAACAAGAAAAAGGAAAGATAAAAATAATATAAATTTTAAAAAAATTATAACAATCATCCACGTCAGCGCTTGTCATGTCACATAGGATGACCGACGCTAATTGAACCATTATGTTCCAAAATAGTTTCCTAATGTAAAATAGATTTTTCTATTTCTATTTCTGAAGAGTTTCTAAGCAAAATAACCGTTTGATAACGACGCAAAATTTCTACTCTAAAAATAGAAATTTGTTTGATAACGACACAAAATTTCTTCCTTTCTGGACGGCGGCGGACGGCACCGGCGACCTTTAATATAAAAATAAAAATAAAAATGATTTATTAACAAAAATAAATAAATAAATCATAAAAAATAAAATAAGAATATCATTTTATTTTAAAATTAAAATATCATTAAAAATAAATTTATTTTATTTATTCTATTTTGTTTTATTTTACGAATAAATTTATTTTAAAATGAATAAAAAAATAAAAAAAATAATTATTTGGCAAAATACTCAAGACAAATAAAAATAATTTATTTGTATTTATCATAAATAAATTATTTTTAATAAACTAAAAATAAATTGATAAATAAAAATAATTTATTTTTATTTTTAAATGAATAAAATGAATATATATTTTTTAATAAAATGATATTTCGATTAAATTTATTTTTAATAAATAAAAATAATATTTATAATAAAATAAAAAATAAAAATGAATAAATTATATTTTTATAATAATTTTTATTTTTATTTATTCATTTTTAAGGATTTTTTAAATTTATTCGTAAAAATAAAAATAAATATCATTTTATTTATTCGAATAAATTTCATTTTAAAATTAGGATTGGGAGAAATAGAAAATTTGATAAGCGTTATCAAACAAGTTTCTGTTCCTAAATCGTCTAGAATAGAAAAATCATTTCCTAATGTAAATTTTATTATCACGCACCCCCCTTAGCAATTTCAGCCCAAAATTGGCCAAATGAACAAAATTGAAAAATCGTCGAAATATTTGGGACTAAATTGATAAAGTTAGAAAATTTATGATTAAATTGGCTATAGGTAAATTACAACTTATAAAGTTAAACTGCTAGTTACAAGTGTCATCGACCTTATGATCTTAGGTGAATTACAAAGGAACTCAGAAAATTTATTGCTTTAAAACAGGACTGGGTCCCATTTTTCTTTTTCCTGCAGGACCTTAGGAGCTCCCTTTTAAACTATGTAAATTTTTGTTTAGTCATGTCTCTATCACAATTCATTCATGTGTGAAGCTCCACCATTTTCGAGATCAACCATAGAGAACATTCCAAGATCGGGACTGGACTTTCATGGCAATCCATGTTTGGCTCTGCCTTGAATATGTCAGGAGAAGGGATCGAAACACCACTGTAATTTCGTTGCTTCTCCGATCAATGCCACGAGAGGAGATAGCGACTATGACAATTCAAATGACAAACTCGATGAAGAAACAGATGGCGAGGGTTGGAATAGACAAAAGGTTCTCGTTATATAATCCAAGGTGTGACCATAAGAACCTTGTTTATAAAATAAACAGGGGATTCGGATCTCCTTCTTGATTTAAACCGGCTGGCCAACAATACGCAATTTTAAATGGCTATGACATCAGATGATGGTGAAGCTACGACTGTCCATAACTTAAATTATGATGATGGTGAAGCTGCAAAGCCAACGAAAAGAAAACTGTATGCAATTGAAATTATTTGTGGGCATATCCTGATGTTTTGATCAATCAATTTGAACTTTAAGTGCATTTGTTGTAGGGCAAAAGGGGTGGACCTAATAAAGTGATCAATCAGCCGAAAATGCTGCAGGATCATCTACTATATGTTTCAATTTCTTATCATTCTGCTTGAGTTACCCGTGGATGAGCGGCTTACTATTCTCATTGACAATTGCTTGGTATAGGCACAAAGGGATCGAGGCAACGGTAGTGGGAAAGGGGCTGCAGGGGTTGAGGATAATTTGAGGACGGATCCTGTTAAACCTCGTGATTTAGAATACAAAGAGAGGCAACAAGAGAGTTTAGTTGCAAGATCACATAATAGCTATTAACTTTGAGTAAGATTTCTGCTCGATTCTTAGTAGCTTCGTAACTTATGCGAATGACCACAGAATCAACAGTTGTGATACACTTTACTCAAGAGACTAGCTTTCAATGAAGAGATTCCTTCTTAGTGTTTAGTCTCTTGAGAAAGCTTTTACATGAAATTTATAATAAATCCTAAAATAGTAGATCTCAATTGTAATCTTTCATGTTAAGGTATCATGTTTAAAATATATAACAAAGTATATGTGATAATGGCGCGTTAGAACCAGATGATTTATCGAACAAACACCTTTTAAGAATTTTTAAACTTACTAGATAAAAAGACGTGGATGAAGTTTGACCTGTGCTTTTTTATGGGGTGGATGGTTACGTTGATGAAGTGCTACAGTGGTGTTGATAAGCTTTTGCTCGTACAAAAGGGAACAGAAAACGATTGGACAATTTCATGAAAAGAATTTTTTGCAGGTTTCCTCTTTTTTATTATCTCGTTTTCTTCACGATGGACCCTTATGGCTCAAGATCGGGAAAACGTCGACCATCGAGGGTAGATTTCTCTAAAATTTTTCATATTCAATTGGGAAATCTGTTATGACACTATGAAAAGATTATCTAAAATTGGACAAAAAAATAGAATAATCCGATTGGAAGCAAGACATACCAGCGCGTCATTACAATTCGTCTCTATATTCTTTATTCTCCTTTAAATCTCCCGAGCGTGTTTCTTGTTAATGATCTTTTTATCCGTGCTCTCCGAGAATAAGTTTAAGTCAATGTCACGTCGATTGATATGACAAAACAATGTGATGTAACAGTCTTGGTGGCTCATGTAAAAACCCTAGCTGTACTTGAAGCCATGAGATTTGTTTGTACAGAAGCAAAGCTTAGTAGAAGCTGTGCAGTCAGACAGAGTTGATCTGATACGCCCTCTCTCGGGCACAGATCATGTAAGTTGAGACATTCGAGTTCTCATCACTGAGTGTATAGACCTTCTTTCCATTGCTGCTTTTAGAGGAGTATTGTCCTAGAAGCCCGAATACGGTAGCAGATTGGACGGTGAAAGCCGATCGAAATCAATGTTTTGCACATTGACCGGCTGTCTTCCCCACCTCCGGCCCTATGGGCCTTGTTTTGGAAAGGTCCCCTGCGTCTGCCGTTTAGGCTCAGCCTAGGCTTATGATATAAATAAAAGAAATTCCTTTGTCGACCAAAAAGGAAACCCAAAAAAAAAAAAAAAAAGACCAAGTCTCCACCTTTTCTTCTCTTTTCTTTTCTTCTCTCTTTGACATCTCCAACCGGATCCAAGATTCACTTTTCTCTCCAAGCCTCTCTATCGGTCGAATCTTCTGCTTCAACTTCTCCTTTTGAGCCATCACCATGAATAACAATAACTCTTGCCATTCAGAACTCCTACTGCTCTCCTTCCTTTCCACCATCTCTCTCACTCTTTCTCTCACTATTGATTTTGTTAGCTGGGGCTTTAGTTGTTGAAATAGCTCTGCTTTCCTGGGTGCGCCTATTTCGAATGACTTTCAACGCCTACTGATGGCATCATCCCCTAAGATCGGAAAGCGTTCCAACTAACACAGGCGTGGATAACAAGTTTCAAGAAGACGGGTGAGTTCTAAGGAGGAGGGAGGGTCACGGTTCTGACAAAGACGCAGGATTAGGATACTGCTGTTTGACGAGCCTTCCTTCGCAGCTCCCTGTCCTGTTCCCATTCAAAGAACACTTTCGATATCGGTTCGATTTCCGTTGTCAGCTTTACTAAATAACTAGTTATATTATACAAGGCGTGCGCCATCTAATCGATATAAAGGGACGGAAATGGATCCTAAGAGAAAATTCAGACGTTTTGTGAGTCGAAAGAGGGAGGATACGTGCTGCGCTCCGTCAGATGCGATGACTAATTCCCGACGGATGGATTTCAGAACGTTTAAAGAACTTTTTCTATGGTTATTTGAAATTCTAAGTGAATTATAACATTGATTTTTCGTGTAGATATATAGAGAGGGCATTTCCTTTTTTAAGCTTAAAGGCCGAATCAAACATGTCCTTAAAATGCTAAGTGTATCTTTAATTATGTCACTAGAAATCCTAAACAATGCTTATGGTGATACCAATACTCCAAATTTTTTCTTTTTTATTTTGTCACCAAAATCCCCCAAACTTGTATCGGTGTTTAGGGTACCAGTGATGCAAAACATAATTTGGGTATTGATGTCCTAATGAGAAAATTTTAGGATTTAATGTGGTAAACAGATAATTTATTGTCATGTTGGTATAAGTACGGGAGTTTTAGTGACAAAAAAAAAAGGGATATTAAGGTTACTAGAAATAGTTTAAACTTTTTGCGTATTATTTTCTGTTTTAATTAATAAATCTAAGGAGTTTATTTATATTTTCTGTTTATATACAATTATAGCTATAATTCTGTGTAATCACTAATAAAGCTGCACGCAAATAGAAGTTTTACGGAGTAAACTACTCCTTAATCCCTCTCCCTTGTCGATGGTGGTACGACAATTGATATAATACTAATATATAAAATGAATATCATACTTCTATACTAGTAAAAGATTACTCTGGACCAGAAAGAAATATACTAGTAAAAGATAACTACAATTTTAAAATTACAATGACTATAGATATTAGAGTAATCATGACTAGGGCTGTCATAAATTGATAGTGCTATAGCCAATATATGCTTTTGTTTTATTATATAATCATCAGTTATTAAAATTCATAACATAGACAATAACATTATCGCGTTACAACAATATGATATAAGGAAAAATAACAATAACTTAATAGATCAGAAGTCATTCATTACCAATGCTATTATTAATTACTATTACCAT
Source organism: Eucalyptus cloeziana (assembly GCA_014182715.1). Taxonomy (NCBI): domain Eukaryota; kingdom Viridiplantae; phylum Streptophyta; class Magnoliopsida; order Myrtales; family Myrtaceae; genus Eucalyptus; species Eucalyptus cloeziana. The sequence continues at coordinate 3,492,854 of CM024644.1, forward strand.
GCTTTTATTTAGTTATATAATCAATACAGCTATCAAAATTTGAAAATATAAAAATATATATTTTTATTACATAAATATTAGTATAATATAGCTTATATATGCGATCTTATTGGAGAGAGAATGTAGGAGTTTTTTATGTTTTATCTCAATATTCAATACCAGATCAGATAGGACAATTATAGATAAATCAAGAAGTATAGTAGATTCACAGCCCTATTTCATTATGCTTATCTATTGTGTTGTGTCTTTACTACTACTTTATTGCGAGTTATAGACCATGTAAACCAAACCCATCTCCAATGTCGATTGCATGAGCCCCACTATAAAGCATCCACATAATTAATGGATGAGATGGTATTGTTTTACATGGTTTATAAGTTATGCAATAATTTCATCAATAGCGCCACATTTGAACTTTGAAAGAATTATATCCACATCCACTTTTTTTTTTTTTTTCAAAATCATAGTAAGACTCGATGGCTAACACCTAAAGAGGCTGGATGTCAAAGTACTACATTATACACATATATAAGTATAGTGACAAGGCCCTCGCTCAACTCTGTGAAATTTCCAATCTGCAATCTAATCCAAATTATCAGTCATGAAGTCAGTCTAGCCATCTAATTGGGGTTCAACTCACGGCAAGAAGATGCACCGTGCCATCATGTGGAAGCAATTGCAAAAAGATTAGAAGAGACAAAGGATTCATGATGAACCAAACTAGCTATCAAGGATGAGGACAGTGACGCCGAAGAAAGCGACACCATCAGGTTTGCGACAGCATGTTACGAAGGCTGATCGCATGCCTTGCAAAGAGTGCGAGAGAAAGAAGCAAAGGGGCGATGGATTAGGATTTCGCTTTTGCCCAAACGATGAGGTGGTAGTTGGCTTCAGGACCAAGGCGGGTCCGATCAGCTACCCCTCAGCAAGAAAGTCCAGCCCACGTTCATGCACAGTATAAAGAACTGGTTAAACCCCGTGGTCTTGGCGGGAGGCAACGCTCCCATGCACATTTATAGTTCTTGTCGAAAAACTCAGAACTTATCCTTTCAAAGTTTTAAAAGTTTTTGCGTTCATTCCGTTTCGATTCAAGCTTATCAATGGAATACTTCTTCTCATTCACATCCATGCCATGTTCTAATGAAGATTTAATGAGTGATTCTCAAGATAACCGTACTTGTCTATAAGTTTATATAGAGATAGATTTGTTGAACCCAATCCTTTTTGGAGATCTTGTTCACGTCATTGGATTGCCCATGTTCTTGGAATGCATAATTATATCAGATATTGAAATCATCAAATTCCACATGATAAAAGTACCTTTTATTACAGTTCTGTCTATCATGGCAATTAAGAATCCAAACGGGGACATGCACGCCAACCCCACGTCAGATTTCTTATGGCTATTATGGACAGAAGTCTAATGAACGCCCACTTGTCTTTCAGTTGCCTGCAGAGGTTGAGATCCATGTCAGAGACCAGCAATCCGTCTTTCTGACGGGATAGTGATGGCGTGCACGAAGCATCTGGAGCTGAAAAGTGACTGGATCCATAGAAGCACCCGAAATCTGTGTGCTGTGGCTTCCCGTCACCTGATGTGGACAGATTGGGAAATTTCTCTCTTCCTACCCGATTAATTGATCCAACGAAATAACTGTTGGCAATGGCAGCATTTCGGGCCTGTGAATTCATTTCACAATGAACACAGTTGAGTTAACCAAGGCGATAATCCAATAAGTTCATTTCAATTTGCAGTTGTTTTTTAAGCTCCAACTATTTGCAATAAGACTTTTAAGTTGTTAATTCTTACTACGTTTTAGTTATTTCCCTTTATGGTGAAAAAAAGGTCATGCTAACCTTTGTGCCAGTAAGCACAACACAAAAAGGTTCCAGAAATCTATCAAGAAAAACATAATGACCAACATAAATTCATAGCAACAAGTTCCATAAATTCGAGTTAGGACAGGGAATTGTAAATACCTCAATTGGTCACATTGTCTCACTCAGTTCACCAACGATCGTAGAAGGGTTGAACACAATCTTAGCACCATTCAAGCCAAATATTAACCAATTCAAAGGATGGTGCCTCCCATAACAAATATTGACGCGACCAATTTTTTTCGAGTGTGAACCACCTAGGATTTGGCTAATGGATTGTTAAGCCTAGACTTAACTCAAGCTCTCCCAAGCCCATACCAATTTGCAACTTAGGTTCAAATTTTTAACGTGCAATTGATTTTTAACTAGGAGTCGCCATTAATCTATTTTTGGTGGATTAATTAGAAACCCAAATAAAGTAACGGGAGTTTTACTTTACTCCCACGAACCAGAGACTATGAGTACGGGGACTTGGTTACACTAGATTTCTCCAATGCCCTTTTGGTACCATTCTTTTATTTTCAAAAATTTTTTTTTTTTGCAGGCAGCTTAAATTAATTTTAAATCCATTTCCCTAACATGTGAGGCGATCATGCGGGTGCGCAATCCACCAATTTGACACCCAGATAAATAATAAATAAATCGCAAACTTACCTCAAAGCAACGAAAGCATCTGCAATGTTAAATTAAAATCCACATCAATAACCTTAGATATGGTTTCTAATTAACAAGCAATTTCCCCTTCTTTTTGTTTTCACTTAATTAATGAAAATCATGCAATATGCAATGCAATATTAACTAAATGACCTAATTCTAATGACATGTAATTTCTAATTAAATGGGCCTAGCAAAAATACTAAATGGCATGCATCTCAATGAATCTAACCCTAATGACGTGCATATAACATTTTTCTTTTCTTTTTCCTTGAAAGAATGCAACCTATCCTAAAGATTGAAACTAATTTATTCTAAGACATTTTTGTATTTTTTATGAAATTCGGAATTAGAAAAATGTGAAAATTATCTAATTAGATTAAGATCCTATTTAATTTATATTAGGAATTAGATTGAGCCAAATCCTAATTTAAACTAAAATATTATCTTAACCCAAATAATCCTAAAATGCAATATATCTAAAAATATCTAAACATATAATAAATTAAGAAAAATATTATCTAAAATTAAACTAAGTGCAATTTAACCCTAATATACCATGATGTACAAAATATGCCCTAATCCTATATGACATATGCATGATGATTTTTTTTCCTTTTTTTCCATGCAATTCAAATAACAATGAAAATAGCATCCTAAATGAATGTACTTTCTTTTTATTTTATTTTTCATGATTCAAAACAAAATCCCTATTCTAAATATGCAAGACAATAAAAAACAAATCTAATCCTAATTCAACATTTTTGGATTTTTTTCTTTATATTTCCTTTTAATTTCAAAATTAACAATTGCCAAATAATTAAACATGCAATTTAAGTTAGAAAACTAGCAAGCTAAATTAATTGATTTGATTTTTTTATTTTTTTATTTTTTATTTCGAAAATTCAAGATAAATAGAATGTTCAACCTAACTTTGCAAATAACCCTAAAACATGTAATATCTCAATTCAGGCATATCTCAAGATAAATAAAAAACAATCAAGTTCATTCAAAATTACCCGAAAAATATCACATATCATTCAAATCAAGGGATAATATTTCGCTAGTAAAATCGATAAACTGATCTTAAGCCTTAAAGATCAAAATATCAATTTTATTCCCACTTAATTAATTATTTCATCTAAAGCCTTATATATGAAATAAAAAACCTTAGCGTAGTTGCGAATTAGGTAATGCTTTGAGATTTTCAATTATGCATAGATAGACATTCCAACCAAAGAAAACAACATATAAAGAAATAATAAACAAATAAGTAAAAAAATAAAAAATAAACTTGCCTAATAAAGTAAAGTAAAAATACCTAATTTAATTTTTCCTTTTCTTTTTTTTTTTTTTTAAAAGAAATCTTGGCCGCCGGCTTTTGGGGAATCACCGGCAAGGCGAGGCGGCACGTCAGCGGCGCGACACCGAGGCTTCGGGATCAAGCACGGGGCTGGGCACGAGCGTCACAGGCGGTGGATTCGGTGGAGCTCGATGTCGGGTTGGGCAGCAACAGGTCTCGGGGTGCAGAGGCGCGGCGGTGGGCGTCGGAGGCGTGCGGCGGCGGCGTCGAGGGGTTTCCTTTCTTTTTTGCTTTGCACAAATTCCCTCTTCGCACCAACTCTCTCAATTTTTCGAAAATCGCTCAAATCAACCTCTCCACGTATTTGCTCTCAAAATTTGCCGACCCTCACCGTGGAGAATGTGAGTTCTCTTTTTTGTGGCCGTGTGTTTCTATTGTGTGGCCTCCCCGTGTCCGTGCACGAACAACACATTTTATAATGGAAGAACTTTAGATCTTTGTGGCATATTTTGTTTCCCATTTCGCTTGTGCATAATACCTCTAGATATACTCTTAAAATATATGCACATCGCGCAATATTCCCTTTTTTATTTTTCACATATTCTATCCAAAAATTTCTTTTCTACCCAAGAATATACCCATTGGTGTATATTACCTGAATATATGAAAAAAAATCCTATCGAAATATGCTCACCGTCGGTCCAATGCTAAATGCAGAAAATGCTAATTAAAAATAAATGTGCCTAAACTATATGCTATGCAATTAACTATTTTTTTCAGGGATAAAATTAACCCTTAATTTTTTTAATGCAATAAATGACTAAACGAGTCGCCAAAATTTAGGTGTCAACAATTATTGACAGCGATCTTTCCATAAGCAGTCTCAAACACAGGATGCCTAGTATTACCTTCCATATAGTAGGTACTTTCATTGACGTATCCACCCCTGGGGATGTGGTTCTACCAAATACAATCATCAAGCTTTTCAATATGACAAGTCCAAAGGGATAAATCAAATATAGGGGCCCCAAACCTTCACACTTACCTTTCGATGCTTGCCTATAATATTGCCACAATTGCCTATAATAACAGCAGTATTCCAGATAGTCTCCCCATGGTTTATGTCCCTCTCAAGGACAGGTTTAACAATGACCATATTATATTTTTTCGCCAGATCCTGAAGAAATCTTGTTGATTCCCCATCGACAGGCTCTGCAAATTCACACAACCTCTTCTCTTTTGTACAAAAGGCAAACGGCATCATCCATGCTTCCTAGATTAAGATTATCTAGTTCAGTAGCTGAACTTCAGTCCTTCAAGTCCAAAAGGGGAAACACAAAAATGTATAGCTCAAGCTCTATGACGTGACTAACCTGCAAGCATAATATGTTCACTCCTAAAGCACCTGCAACATCTATCATTGGTTTTACATTCTCATGGATAGCCCTCTTCTGTTTCAGAAAGGGAGTAGTTGTGGGATAAATTATAGAGTTCTGAATAAGCCCAACTCTGACAACTTGTGGTTCTCTTAATAACTCCTTGTCTGCTGTAAAACGAAATGCCTGGAAGAAAATCAGAATAAATTAGTTAAAAAGATTCTAGTCAGAAGGAATAAAAACTAAAGGATCCTGCTGAGAAATGTAGGAAGCAAGGTAATGGTTAGCAACTACCAAATTGCGACTACCACAAACGATATGTAAGAATACTTCTTAGCTTCCATGACAGGAATTTTAATCAACTAGAATAATTTGACTACCTCAAACTTTGCATGTTTCTCTATTCCGTTTCACCAACTCCATAGAATCCGAACATGGTACAAAACTACATAATTCAGAATTCTCACACCTGCCATCTCACGGAAAAGCTCAGAATAAAGTATCCACGCTATAGATTTCATAATAACTCATTTTTGGGACTATGCTATTCAAGACCATCCTCTAGTGACAAGTTCTCAATATTGCTGAAGGACATCCGGATCAGACATTGGCAATTCTTTATTTTTAAATATATATTTGCGCAATTAGGACCATTTTTATAAATCTTGGCAACATGATTTTATTTGGTCCGTACTGTTATAGTGATCATGTAATGACCCGGGCCCCACTGTATAATATAGTCCGCTTTGGACACTGAGTCCTCACGGCTTTAAAACGCGTTATGCAAGGGACAGAGAGCCATTTTCGGAGAAGGTATCAAATATGTAGGGGGCGGTCGTATCTCTTCTTATCTCTTATTTTATTTATTTTTTGTATTAATTTTTTTATTAATTTATTCCTTTTTGTATTTTTTAAATTTGAATTTTTTATAAGTTCTATATTTTTTCAACAAAAAAAAAATGAAATTCTTATTCGATTTAATAGCCTTATTCTATTTAATAGTTGGAATAATTAATTTCTTAAATAATTAATTTCTTTTTTTCAAACCATAAAAAAAATGGATCTTCTTTAAATATTTCTAACTTCGAATTCTCTCCTCTCCCAAGCCATAATATTGTCCGCTTTGGAGGCACGGCCCACCGCCCGTCCTCCCTCACGGCTTTGTTTTCAGCGCAGCGAAAGCGTACGTGAAACGCGTTATGCAAGGGCAGAGGGTCATCTCTCGGGCCTTCCCTCTCCCAAGCCATAATATTGTCCGCTTTGGAGGCACGGCCCACCGGCCTGTCCTCCCTCACGACTTTGTTTTCAGCGCAGCGAAAGCGTACGTGAAACGCGTTACACAAACCCTAAGCCTTATAAACTAGTCCCAGGACTCCCCCTAAGCGATGTGGGACTAGAGAGGATCCCTCCCCTCTTCCTTGGGTTGTCACACTTTCCACCCCTTAAGAGCACAGCATCCTCGCTGTGGCCCCCACACACGGTCGGGAGTCGGCTCTGATACCATTTGTAATGACCCGGGTCCCACTGTATAATATTGTCCGCTTTAGACACTAAGTCCTCACGGCTTTAAAACGCGTTATGCAGGAGCAGAGGGCCATCCCTCGGGCCTTCCCTCTCCCAAGCCATAATATTATCCACTTTGGAGGCACGACCCACCGGCCCGTCCTCCCTCACGGCTTTGTTTTCAACACAGCGGAAGCGTACGTTTCCGCTGCGCTAAAAACAAAGCCGTGAGGGAAGGGCCGAGGGATGGCTCTCTATCGCTGCATAACGCGTTTTAAAGCCATGAGAACTCAATGTCCAAAGCGGACAATATTATACAATGGGACCCGGGTCGTTAGAAATGGTATCAGAGCCGACTCTCGACCGGTGGTGGGGGCCACAGTGAGGACGCTGTGCCTTAAGGGGGGGGAGAATGTGACAACCCAGACCCGGGGCAATACGGAAGGATAGACTGAAATCGCCTTGGCAGTACGCGGGTGAGGCCAAGGGCATGTCTCCCGTCCCACATCGCTTAGGGGGAGTCCTAGGCTAATTTATAAAGACTTGGGTCCCTTTAATCTGTATAACGCGTTTTAAAGCCGTCAGGACCAAAGCGGACAATATTACATAGTGGGGTCTGGGTCATTACAGATCACTAATGTGAAAGACTCCTGAGTTATGGACAGAGACTCCCTATGCTCCTTCTCAAAGAGAACAGGAGCACACATTGGAAGATCTTTGCTCATGTTTCTCAGAACTGCCAAATATTTGTTGGCAAGAAGTCCCATTTGCAGACCCAACCAGTGATTACAGAACTTGCTTCATAGGCTATTGTGGTGACCATGGATTAAGGAAATCATTAATTAAGTGTTTGCCAGATGAGTTAAGCAACTTTATTTTCCATGGTTACAAAGGGACATAAGGCCAGGATTCTAAGGAGCAGCACATAACATGCCACATCCAATAAGCAGACAGAAAAACAGCAAAAAAATGTTTACCCGTATGTCGAAATCACACTCCGATGAGAGAGCTTTTGCACAATCTGCCTGAGGAACAGCTTCAAGAACCCTTCCGCAGTTCAGTCCCATAAGTAAACGGCTGACTTGCTGAAATCAATATCATAAGTAAAATTGTACCGCAATGGAATGGCATGCTTTGGATTTTTGACATTTTATGAAGAAAGGCATTGATAAAGCTCCTGTAAAGTTTGAAATATGATTCAATTTCTCAGTGAAGACAGAGAAGTCAAAAGAGATAACATTCTTTTGTTGACGGATTAGCTCAGGATCGTCGCTATTGTCCGTTTCCCAAAGAATGTCACCCGGAACTTCCTCTTTAACGGAACTTCCTCTTCAACATGTTCAAGCACACGCAGTCTAGTGAACAAATTGCACAAAACACTGGCAAGAAATCGAATTGTCCTTTCAAAGCTTCATCTATAAAGCCTTTTTCAGATGGCGTACATGGATTTAGCAACTATGAATTGTGGAACACCGGTTATGAATTCCTTCTGTCTCCAGTTAACAGTAGATTCTCATTAAGAAAAAACCTAGGACTGTAACCCTATTTGCTGACATGTCAATTGCTGAGTCACTTAAGTTGTCTCCACACATATACATAATATATTCGAAAAGTACGAATCGGAAAAGTACCAGTGCCAGAATATCTCCCTTCAAAACCAACGTTTGTCGATTTTAATTCCACGGAGGTAAAGCGATCAACGTCAATTCCTTAATCACGTTAAAAATCCAATTAAAGAAGACGACAACACTACACGCCAAGTCAAATGGATCGACAGAGACGAGGATTCAAAATTCCACGAATGGAAAACGAGACAGTCTCTCTCTATGTCAATCAGGTTAGGAAATCGTAGTTCGGATGAGGAGACAAGTTGCAGTGAAAAAGGAAGACCTGAAAAACTTTGGGGGTGGAGATGGTCGCCAAGGAGGCGATCGAGCGACTCATATCCGAAAATCAAGCCGTCGAGGAGGACGCTACCGAGCGACTTGAAACCATAAATCAAGCCTTCGCCGACGGTTGTCTCCTCTTCGACTTGTCCGCTCTGCGTCGTCTCCATGTGTGGGCGTGGCTCGCAGGTCAAGCTTGGGCACAGAGAGAGAGAGAGAGAGAGAGCGCGCGCGCATGAGTTTGAATTATATAGGAGGAAGGAGGAGGACGAGGAGGAAGATGGAAATGAGATTTTATAAAGATTTCCAGCGAAGATTGTGAACTTTGTCCAGCAATTGCGCACGTGGAGTCCCTCCCTCTTATAAAACAAACCACTTCTTATCTTTCATTTTGTTCCTTTTTCCTTTTTCTTTTTCAACTCTTTCTTAGGATATATGTTCGTTGGAAAACAAGGGACGGGAAAAGTGAACAAAATAAATCCCGAACATTTTGCCCGCTGTACCATTCGGTCCTTGACACTAATCACCAAATGCGTTTGATTTGGGTACAATTTGGTCATTCTAGCGAGCTATTAATCGAATTTAACTATATCGTATGCCAGTAATCCGCTATGGCATTTTCAATAGTTTTTAGGATATATAAGGGCCAATGTGACACTCGCATGATATCGCGATTAAAGAAAAATAAAAATTGAAAAATTGAAAAAATGAGGGCTAAAACAATGAAAAAAATTCTATGAATAACCGAAAAAAAATTCTATAAATAAACAAAAAATCAACTAGGGAAGAGAGGGAGTGTAACCGGCCACGGGGCTTGAAGGTTTGGGGACGGCTGCGATCTTCAGAAAATCATCCACCCATCCACGGTGCCCTTGTCTCTCATTTTTGGTTTCTTGGATCTTTATATTTAATTTTCGCCTTTTTTTCAACTCTTTTTTTTTCCGCTTTTTGTTTTTACTATATAATTTTTCACTTATTTTCTATGAACGTGGTGCCACATCGAGGCCACGTTAGCACCAAATTACTTATCCATAGGACAACAGATTCTGCCATGACATATCAAAATAAATTTAATTGAGTGATCGTTGAAAAGACCTGATTGTGTCTAATTATCCCCCATCTTTGCTGCTATGAGTCCATCGAGCCTATCCGCCTTGGCCAAACTCCCACCATGATCGAGACAGCACTCACTAGCGTGACCCGCCACCGAGCTAACCACCGCGAATCCATTGTCCTTGATTTGTGATCCTCCGGTTCAAATTTGGAAACAAATCTCCGAAATAAATAATAATCCTTATCCGCTTTGATATTCTAGATTCATTGCCTATTTTGAATTATTGTTATCTAACTTTGAATATTTGAAATTGATAGGCAAATCCAATCAAGATTATTTTCTAATTTGCAAAGTGCATATAATCTATAATTCGATATCTAAGATTTGAGATAAGATTGTGGATTCCACGGAAAACCGAACAACTTGATCTTTTAAGGCTTAAGATGAAGTTATTGATTTAATTTTTATCCAATTTTGAGCTGAGTGGATATTGATTGCTATTTTGAGTTTATCTCTTTCAATTTTATGCTTATCTCATTTGATTTGTTTTCCTTGTCAAAAAACTATTAAAAAAGATGCATTGCATACAGTTTAGATTCATTTTTATAGATGAAATTGCACATTGGGCAGCATCTATCTAATTAAGATAAGTTTCTGAATAAAATAGGATTTAACTAAACTAATTCCTAGGTTTAGTTGGATAATATCTCATTTTAGATAGTTATTCGCCATTATTCATTAATTTCGAATTTCAACAAAATGTATCAAAAATATCATATGTATGTCATATAAAATTATATGCAAAAGAATTTTCATGCCATATTTTATGTCATGTTGCCACGTCATCTTACAATTGAAATGGCTGTGGCCTCCCTAAGAGTACGAAAGCTTACCTTTGGTTGGGTGGCTTCCCTTCTTTGTAATTCACACCCTTAGTCTCTGGCCAACCACACACCAGAAAACATCCTTTGGTTATACGAATTCGTTCTTTCATTTAATGTGTTGCTTGTTCAATAAACGACGATAATCTTCTCGCCACGTAGGAAGTGAGGTTTCTCTCGGGTGTATTCTTCTAAATCGAATCGTTCGTTTCCCGTTCTTATGGCTGGCATCCAATGCCATCACTCGTCTCTTATCTTCCCAATGTTCCTATCAAGCTTGATATCGATCACTGCTATCATTTGGAGGGGTATAATGATTTCTCTTTCTATAACTTATCAAATTTGATTGATCAATGCAATCCCTCAATGAAATAATTACTGTGGAATAGATCTGATCACTGGGTGGGCTTGACGAAGGCTTGAGCCTGAGCCAATCTAAAGATAACAAGTAATAAACCTTTCCTCAACCAAAAAAATAAAATAAAAAATTACTGCTCCTGTTACTCCAATCATTAGGATATTAGTTTAGACTTTAAAGCATATACACAAGCCACGTCTACTTATCAAAATACAATGTTGACATCTAAACTTTCGCTTGAAGACTCATTCATTAAACGAGACAGAATTGGACCCATAATCAGAATATCAGCTTTGCATACTAGTGTATTCACATTTCTTACTGCATTTCTCTGCACTTAGATATTAAAGACATTTTTATTTAGGAATAGCATATTCACATTGAATAAAATATAGTCCAGGTTATGAATTTCATCCAAAATGGCGCAACATACAAACTGAGTTGTGATTCTTTGTGTCGAACAGGATAAACTCTCGGCCTGATCCAAGTTTTTCACCGAACTCAGGAGTCTGAGCCCTGTCCACGGCAGAAACCAGTTTCGTCCCCTTCCCCTCTCTGCCTGTTTGTGTGGGCCGAAAATGGCATGAACATTTGCCAGGCGAGGATTAAAACGAAAAGGAAAGAAATAAAAGAGAAGCCGCAGGTGTTTACTCGGCCAAAACGAAATGAGGGGAAGATTTTTGGCCAGTTGATGAGGGAGTAATCTCGGCTGAATCCAGAGCTCGTACCTAGCAGTCATTTTGAACCCCCGCTTGTCTTGCAGCTGCCTACAGATCCATGTCTGAGACCAGCAATCTATCTCTGTGAATGGGATAGTGATGGGGTGCATGAAGCATCCGGAGCTGAAATGTGACTAGAAGTGCTCGAAATCCATGTGCTGTGGCTTCCGGTCACCTGATGCGAACGGATTGGAAAATGATTCTGTTCATACCGGAGTAATTGAATCCAGCAAAGTAACTATTGGCAACGGCAGCATTTCGGGTCTGTAAATTGAATGTACATTAACACTGTGAAGTTTACGGGGGCAATAATCTAGAGAGAAAGCATAGTGACCAATACAAATTCATAACACAAGTTCGATAAACCAAGCATAAGTAGGGATTTCCAAATACCTCGATCGGCCATATGGGTTCACTAAGTTCACAAATGATCACGGAAGGGTTGAACACAATCTCAGCACCACTCAAGCCAAATGCTAACCAATTCAATGGATGTTCCCTCCTATAACAAATATTGACAGCGATCTTTCCACAAGCAGCCTCAAACAGAGGATGCCCAGTATTTCCTTCCATAGAGTAGGAATTTTTATTGAAATCTCCAACCCTTGGGGATGTGGTTCTTCCATATGCCATTATCAAGCTTTTCATTATGACAAGTCGAAAGTGATACATCAAAGACAGCAGCCCGCAACATTTACAATTACCTTTCAATGCTTGCTATTGCCATGATTGCCTATAATGACAGCAGTATTCCAGATAGTCTCTCCATGGTTTATATCCCTCTCAAGGATAGGATTGACAATAAACATGTTTGACCTTTTCGCTAGATCCTGAAGAAACATTAGAAACATTGTCAATGTCCCATCAACAGGCTATAAGAATTCGCCCCAACTCTTCTCTCCTGTACAGAAGGGAAATGGTGTCATCCATGCTTCCTAGATTAAGATCAGGTCAGTAGTTGAACATCAGTCTTTCAGTCCAAAAGAAGAAACCTAAATGCATGACTCAACCTTCATGGCTTGACTAACCTGCGAGCATAAGATGTTCACTCCCCAAGCACCTGCAGCATCTATCATTGGTTTTACTTTCTGTTGTATAGCCCTCTTTTGATCCAGAAAGGGAGCAGTAATGGGAAGAACTGTAAAGTTTTGAATAAGCCCAACTCTGACAAATTGCAGTTTTCCTAATATCTCCTTGTCTGCCATAAAGCGAAATGCCTGAGAGAAAATCAGAGTAATTGATCAAAAATATTCCACAAAACTGGTCAGAATGAAAAAAGAAAAGGAGTAAAAGATGTTGCCAAGAAATGTAGGAAGCAAGCCAATTGTTTTCATTGAAAGTTAGCAACTACCATATCGCAACTACCACAAAGAATATGTAAGAGTACTTCTTAACTCCCATGATAGTAAGTTTAATAAACCAGAATAATTTGACTACCTCAAACTTTACACATTTTCCTATTCCATTGTTTCACCAAGTCCACAGAATCCCACCATGGCCCAAGACCATATTAATCGGATTTTCTCACAACTTCCATCTCATGGAAGAACATAGAACCCAGTGTCCACGCTAAAACAGAATTCAGAAAAGCTCATTTCCATGACTATGCTCTTCAAGACCTCGATAATGACAAGTGCTCAATATTGCCAAAGAACATCCAGACCAGATTATAATTCTTTGCTTTTACACATATATTTCCCCCGTTAGGACCATATATGTAACCCAGTGGCATGATTTTGTTTGGTTTGTACTCTTTTATCCATCAGTAACGTGAACGACTTCTGAGTTATCAATAGAAACTCCCTATGCCACTTCGCAAAGAGAACAAGGAGCACACATGGAAACATCTTTTCTCATGTTCCTCAGAAACTGCCAAACATTTTTTGGCCTGAACTCCCATTTGCAGACCCGGCAATGCTGAAGGAATTTGCTCCATAAGCTATTATAATGACTTTGAACCGACGCAATCATAAATTGAGTGTTTGTCAGTGGAATCAAGCAACTTTGTCTTCCCTGGTTGGCCAAGGGACATAAAGCATTTGAAACCAATTGCCCTACATACTTTTCAGATGACATGACTTTCGTCTTTCCAGCTTCTTTTACTATGCAAGCTAAAAGCATTTCAACGGAGAAGATAAGTTCAAGAGTGTTTGGTGATCTCACTCATGATAAGCAAGTACTTCATTTTTCGGCTCTCTCTCTCTCTCTCTCTCTCACTCACACACACTCACACACACACACACTCAGATTCTCCATATGCTCCAAGCAGAAATGTGCTAAGAAGACAAGTTTCATACTATCTAGAATACTGTTTTTACATATGGAACCTATTTGATTTATAGTAAGTCCTTATCAAATGCCTACAAGATGGTAATGGAGCACACGAAACAGTGCAGCCTAGAGTGACCACAACTCTCTGGAGCAGCATTTAGTATTCCACACCAGATGAGCGGCCCAAAAAAAGCAAACGTAGGTTTACCTCTATGTCAAAATTACATTCAGATGAGAGAGCTTTTGCAGAAACTGCCAGAAAAACAGCTTCAAGAGTCCTTCCACAATTCAGTCCTATAAGCAAACGACCGACTTCCTGAAATCAATATCTTAATGGTTTAACAAGAGATTAAGATTTTGGTCTGAAGGGTCCCGATGATAGTCTCCTGAGTCCACTTGTTACGTTTGTCATTGTGAATCACGCGCAATTTCTTCAAGTCTACCGGTTCAGCTTGCGTCCACTAAATTAATTCAAAAAATATTTGAGAATTGACATTTATTTATAAAAAAAATTAGTCGACGGTGGGTACCAGTATATTCCTTTTTATTCTACTTGGGGGCCAACCTCTCCTAAATTGTGTCGCATAAATAAAGATATTTGAGAATTAGATTTACAATTATGAAGCTTTAGTTTGTGCTGGAACCTCTTTTCTTTGATTGCCAAAAGTTGTTGTTGAACCTTAATTACAATATGTTATAGCCGGAAAAAGATATTTTGAATTGCATTTGCAGGTCATATTTAAATATGTCAGAATTTCTTACATTTGGTACTTTATTCTGTTCATGTTTCTCCCTTTACCCCTCTTTTTGCGGTCTTTGGAGGTGTCCCTTTTGATTTCCCAGGACAATCTTCCATGTTCGATAGAATCAGAGCAAGTTTCCTTCCCCTCATGATAATAAAAAGTGGCAATGAGGACGTGGTCTTGTCATTGCTAGATGTTATTCCATGTTTAGTACTCTACAGTTCAAGTTCTAAAAGGTGAACGTTTTTTTATGGTTCTTGTGATAGCTTTTTTTAAGAACCTTGCTAATCAATTCCAAATAACGGCACATGATATGTTTTTATGAGCTGAGAAAAAAGAAACACTTCTAAAAAGACATGGAGATGTATGAATAATAGTTATATTTAATGAGGATTACAAAATTTTAAATGCTTGTTCTAAATACCAAAAGCTTAATCCCTACAAAGCACGAGAACGGAACTAGTTACTAGAAATTAAATCCTTAAAAGAGGTAGTGGATTATTTATTCAATCGGTGATATATTAACTCAACAGTGAGGCTACTTCACCAACAATGGTTGCAGGATTGTGTAGATTGGGAAGATAGAAGATCGAGTCTTGGAATGGGAGTATGTAGCGGAAGCTAAGTTGATTATTGAGCCATATATTTTTTATTCGGAGCTAAGTGAAAGCTTATTATTTTGTAGGTTTTCTACTTGACATGTATCTTTATCAAGAAGACTAATTTTAGTTTGCCTTACGGGATCTTATTTGGCCTAATCCGACGATTTCATTTACTTTGTTGCTGAATTCATGATATTCATAATTTGATTTGACAAGATAATTAATATGAAAAAATACTGACCTGTGAAGTAAAAAGTGAAGAGGTGTTGAGGTCAATCTCCATCGTAGATAGCCAAGTCAAACTTCTCATTTTGGGACAAAGGGCAATGGTTAGATATTTTGTATATCCGTACAAAGACGGGAGAGAAAGGATGGAGGTCTTGGAAAAAGCATTCCAATCCTTGTCATGTTGGGGCAGTTGGCAATGGTAAGCTCTTCTAATATAGGCCATTCCAATATATGGTTGTTACCCGAGAGGAAACTTTTCAAAATGGGCAAACATTCCAGCTCCACCCGACGAAGATTTGGAAATCTAATTGTCTCCATAGCGCTGTCCTGCCCTTCTGTCTGTGTGAAACATTTTAACCTTGTCAACCAATCAGACTCCATATTCTTCCATTCATTGGAAGTCCCTTCATGCCCCTTCTTACCTCCCTCATCTCTAATGACTTCTGTTAGCATTTTACAATTGCTTATCCTCAATTCTGCCAGTTCTACCAAATATTCAGCTATTGTCGGCGTGAACATATATGATAACCCATTGCAATGGGACACATCTAGAGTCTTTAGATGTTGAAAATTGTCCCATATCATCTTGATGTTATCCATGTGAGTGATACGTAATGTCTCCAAGCTAGGAAATCCATCCTGCAGTATTTTCATGGAATTGTTGATTTTGTACTGTTAAATTACGAATACATAAATATAGGGGGAGGGGGTGTAAGATGGAGCTTGTCTCTTACTCTAGTTATTGTTGTGGGTCTCTGCTGAGTGAGGAAGGTTATCAAGAAAGAAAGAAGACGGGGCCATAATAATCCCGGGGTCTTCAAGCGAGTAAAATAGGGCATGTTATTTTGGCTCATGGTCAGAAACTTATTAAATTATTTTATATTAAAAGAACAGCGTAAACAGTTTCATGAGTCAAACAGACATTCATTTCGCTTATTTAGATTTTTCAAATATTTGAGGAATTAAATTTTAGATAAAATCACATCTCGAAGTTAAAAAAAAAAAAAAGTCCGTTTTATACCCTAAATAATCACTTCGAACTGCAGATGACGATATCTAGAATGACATGATTCCATTCATTTCTCCATATGATTGCTCAAGAAAAATAAGTTATAAAATCGTGGTGCATGCTAATTTTCATCGGTGGTAACTAAACCCTCGTGTAAGCACAGCCCTCTACAATGAAGGAACAGAATCGTCCGTTCCCTTGCTTAAAAATTATTAAGTTGCATCAGAGGAGAAACGAGAATTAATTCAAAGGGAGTAAAAAATTGTCATACTGATGTCGTTTCTAATTTCCTTGAGTAATTGATAGAATTTCAAAAAGTTTAACGAAAACTCATTAGAAAAGGATAAGGAATCGTTCTCCAGTCTTTCCTTCAGAAAATTACTTTGCATTGCAGATTTTTTCCTAGTAAAATAAATCTCGTTAGTAGAGATATTGAGGCAAGAAATGGGTTGGCAAATGGAGCATTACTTATCTCTCCCTACATAATAAAGCAAACCCAACAATACTTCCAACCTCAAATTTTGGCCCAAAAAGTTCAAATTATATGCATGGCCAACGTCTAACGAGAACTATCCATATATGTATTTGACAACGGGCAAATGGTAATTTGGACATGCTCCTATAACAATCATATAATCACATTAGTCTCTCAGAGATTCTAAAGTTAAATTAAATCTTTCCCTCTTTTCAATTTAGTTCATTTCCTAAAATAATCAAATCACACTTTGCATCAAATGTCAACGAAAATGTGTCATCTTCCCCTTTTTGGCATAACATTAGTGATCTTTATAGAGTTCAAATTAGAAAGCACACCTGTGCCATGGTAAGATCACCCCACATGTCACATGCTTTCAATCTTTGTTGTACATAAGAGAGAGTTAAGCCATCAGAGTTAACCAATACCTTTTTTTAAGGGGGATCAACGAGTATGCATTTGCTACATCAGACATTGACAAGAACGTTAAGTCAATATTTGAAGAACATGTGATGTTTCAATGTTGTAATATTCATATGGATTCAAGCAGAGTGGTACAGTTTATATCTTCGTATATAGAGCTACTTTTATGAGATGCTTGGTCTTGACCTCAATCATCACTTCAAATATTCGCAATTGAAGCAAAATAAATAATATGGGGTCATACCGTTTCCATCAAGAAGAGGGGCTGTTTATGAAGTGGTATCTCATTCTTAGGTTGGGAAGCAAGTATCTCCACTTTGTTACAACCAAGCACCTCCAAGGTCTTCAATGCTGGCCAATGTAAAGCATGTGTTCCACTATAGATGCACATAAGCTCTATTAGATCCTCAAGCCTAAGGAAGGTTAACTTAGGTAACAAAAAATTGGGAACTAGTCCTTCTTCCATCTGGATGAGTTCCACAGTTCCACATCCATCGATCTCCAACTCCTCAAGTTGGGTTAACTCTCTTGCTACTGAGGCTAGACATAGAGAGGTAAGGTTCGGGCATCTAAAAATGCGAATAGAACGTAGACATTGGAATATAACTTGATGGTGGAGTTCCTTATCCAATATACACTTCAGCTTATTGCATTCTTGAATACAAATCGATTTTAGATTGGGGAAAGAATTTGCAGCAACTTGATTATCCCATGTCATCTTGATGTTATTCAAGCCAGTGATATGCAATGTCTCCAAGCTAGGAAATGCAACCTGCAGTATTCATTCACGAAATCGGTAATTATGTTAAACTACAAATTCATGAACTTCCAAGATGTAAATGTAGAAGAGTGCCATGATGATTTCTGTGAGAAAGGTAATCCAAGAGAAGGAAGATGGCACCATTATAACTTCTGCGTTGCAAACAAGTAAATAGGGCATGTTGATTTTAGGGGTGATCAGTTTATGGGCGGGCCAATCCTCAACCTGGAACCGGGAATTGTCCCTTTGGCTCCTGGTTCAAAAATTTTGAAGCGGAGAATTAGGACGAAACACAACTGTCCACCTTTTGTTCTCTAACTAGAATCGATGCGGAACAATTTTTAGGATGACTAAAAGTGAAAGAACCAAAATAAAACAAGTGTGAGATCCTAATCGATCTGCAAGGAAGGAGACATGTCCCTTCTTACTTATTAAGACAAAATAGAGCCTAAGTGTGAGATCCCACATGGACCCATGAGAGTTTTTATAGTTTATGGATTATTAAAACATACTCAGGGTTGTTTGATACTCATAGACAAAAGTTAAGGTGTTAAACAGTGACCAACCGGTGCTCGCCTCTAGTTGGTTTGGCTTATGTTCAAAAACTTATAAAATTATTTTATATTAAATTTATTAGTAAACATTTCCAATGAATCAAATGACCTTTCACTTCACTTGCTAGATTATTGAAGATTTGAGGCATTCTCTATTAGATTAAATCACACCTCAAAGGTTAAAAGAAACGTCAACTTCATAACTTAAATAATCAATTCATTTTCGTTTTTCCATACGGTTGCTCAAGACAAATAAGTTGTAAAATCGTGGTGCATGCTAATTTACGTACGTGGCGACTAAACCGTGGTGCATGCTATGACAGAAGAGACTCGTGCGATCCTTTGCTATAGAATAACTTATTGATTTGCACCAAAGGAAAAGAAAAAAGAAATAAAATCAAAAGGAGTAAAAAAAATCTCCACACCGAAAAAGATAAGGAATTTTTCTCCAGACTTTTCTTGGGAAAATAACTATGCATTTCTAAGCTTAATTTGATTAGTGAGCCAGTTTTATTACATCTGAAGTATTTTCCTAAAAGAAAAAAAAAGAAAAGAAAATCTGGTCGGTAGAAACTTAAGGTCAGTAATGGGCTAGCAAGTGGAGGATTAGTCATCCCTCTATGTAATAAAGCAAAACCAAACGATACTTTCAACCTCAAATTTTGGCCTAAAAAGCTCAAATATTATGCATGGCCAGCGTCTAATGAAATCTAAACATAATTTTTTTACAATGGGCAAAATGGTAATTTTGGATATGCTCATATAACAATCATGTAATCACGTCAGTTTCTTATAGCTGGTAACAACATGGCATTTCCTAAAATAATCAACTCACGCTTAACACTTTGTATCCTGTATTTATTTTTATTTTCTTCATTTTTGCACACATATATGTGTGCCTTTTTTGCTAGTCCAAAAATGACACAGCTAGTATGAGTAGCAATTGTGATACACTTAGAGACGGTTATTTAAGTTACAACATGGATGAAATTCTTCAAGGAAATTGCAATACGTTTTCTGGGCACAAAGATGAAATAGCTGGTGCACATAGCAATGGTTACATTTTTGGTATCGAGCTCAGTGAAAACCAATTAATTTGTAGTTTTTCTCCTTAATAATTATCTTTATCAAGACAAACTAATTTTAATTTACTTTACCAAATCTTTTGATACCATTTACTTTAATGTTTGATTCACGATTCATTGATTTTAGATATGTGTGCTTCGACTTGACAAAATGATTAATCTTAATAAAAGACTCACCTGTGATGTGAAAAGTGTAGGAGTACCATGGTCAATCTCCATCGATGATTGCCCATTGAAATTTCTCATTCTGGGGCAGTGGGCAATCATTAGCCATTTTAGGTCAAGAAATTCTAGAGTGTGATTTTTCTGTAAAAGGAAACTAGTCAAATTGGGCAAACATTCCAGCACCATCCCCCAAAGATTCGGAAATTTAATCTTCTCCATTGCACTTCTATGCTCTTCTTCCTTAGCGATCACTCCTTCTATTTGACCACACTCATTTATTTCCATATATTCAAGAGTGGCAAAGCATTGAATCATTGATGGAGCAAATGCATGTCTCAAGTTGTTGCATTTATAAAGGGTTAGATGACTTAGAGAATTGAAGCACAACCTTCCTTGAAGATTTTTGTTCCATACTTGCCTCAACTTTGGTAGATTAACCAACCCCAAATGCCATAGCTGAGGTAGCACTTGAGTGCTCTCCACACCCGCTAGCCCTTCAAGATCAAATATTTCTTCTAGCGACTCGCAATCATGCACTTGCAAGATTCTCATATTGTGTAAAGCAAGCATCAATATGGATGGAATGGCATTAATCAATGATGGGCATTTATCCACTGCCATTGACTCTAATTTTGAAAATTGTTCGGTGGGCATTAGTTCGTTGTGCCATTTTCCAATCAGCTTAGGAAACTCGGACAGCCTTATAAACTCTACTCCATCAACCGTAGCCTATTAGAAAATGCATAATTAAACGTAAACTTCTAGTTAACAAAAAGTAATTACTTTATTGGCAATTAAAAATCATTTAATTGCACTATATATAATAACTAATGCATACCATTTCTTCATACATTTTTTGGATGGTCATGTTGAGGTTTCCCTCCCAAAACCATGCTTCTATTGATACTTGTACTTTCTCCAGCTTTGGCGCCTCTATTGGTCCCTTAGAGAAGAACTTCATGTTGAGACATCTAGTCACAATGACATCTTCCAAGAGAGGGAACATCAAAGTGTATCCACCTGAGCTGAAACATCTCAACCTTGTCAACCCATCAAACTCCATAGACTTCAATTTGTTGAAAGCCACTGCATGCCCTTCCTTGCCTCCCTCATTACTAAAGACTTCTATCAACATTTTACATTTACTTATCCTCAATTTTCTGAGTGCCACCAAATTTCTAGCCATTGTCAATGTGAACACATATGTTAATTGATGACAATGTGACACTACTAGAGTCTTTAGGTGTCGAAAATATACTTGATTGTCCCATATCATATGGTAGTTATGCATGCCGGTGATATTTACTGTCTCCAAGCTAGGAAACACAACCTGCAGAATTTGCTCATGTAATTATCAAAAGTATGAGATAAAATCACATCTCAAAGGTTAAAAAAGAAGAAGAAGTCAATATGATACACTAAATAATCACTAAGAACTGGAGACGATGATATCAATTATAGCATGCTTCCATTGATCTTTCCATATAGTCGCTCCAGATAAATAAATTGTAAAATCGTTTCCATTGATCAAAAGCAGTAAGAAAAACTCCATACTAATATCGTTTCTAATTTCCTTGAGTATTTGATAGAATTACAAAAAAAAAAAAAAAATCTAAAACTCATCAAAAAAGATGAGGAACCGTTCTCCAGTCTTTCATTCAGAAAATAACTTTGCATTGCCGATTTTTTCCTTGAAAAAGAAAAATCTGGTTAGCAGAGATATTCAGGTAAGAAATGGGTTATAGCAAGTAGAGCACTAATTATCTCTCTTGACATAACAAACTAAATTAACTCTATTACAACTTCTCACAACCAAAAAATCATATGACTATTTTCGTACTTTCCTAAATCAAATGGTATTCTAAATTGAGTATTAGGATGAATTTTTGAATTATTTGAATAATTTGGGGATATCTATCATTACAGGATAGCTCATGTATGACGAATAAATGACATTAGAAGTAAACATATAATTAGTGATAACTCTTATGATTATGGATTAAATAATTGTGTGAATACTCATTATGATTGGGGGGAGAGGGTTGGGGTGGTGGATAGATAACTTTTAAAGGCAATTAACACACTTGTGTGTTAATTGCCTTTAAGAAGTTATGTAAATCAAAATTCGGTAAAATTGTTAGCTTGTGTTCACTGAATTCCATCGAGATAAAATTAAAAAATAATTTTTATCCTTAAAAAAATGAGACGATGGTGTGCACATGTACATTCCTTATTATTCCACTTCGACGGCAAACTTTCCTAAATTCTGTCAAATCAATAAAATAATAATTTAATCTTAAAATGGTGTTCTGTTAAATTTATAATCAATAGAAAACGCCTTCTCCTTTAAATTTTGAACTTTCAGGTTTTCTGAGCACGACTAAATGGGCCATTTTACCTCAGTACACCCCAATTAAAAAGGCCCCTCCCCGTCCAATTGTCTGTTTTCAGTTTACTCCTAGCCAAAAGTGGGTGTTGACACTCCCTACAATCTCTCATAGCCTGAAAAAGGATATTTGGAAGTCCATTTGCAGGTTACATTTTAATAGAACGAGGGAAGTTTCCTTCTAAGCGAGAACATATAAAGTACTGCCTATGACATGATTTTGTGAGCTGACACAAAAGTAATACTTCTAAAAAGATATGGAGATGTACAAATTATAATTATAATTATTGAGGATTAAAAAAATTTCAATCTTCGTACTAAATATTGAAAGATTGTGTACATAAATCTGTGCAAAGCATGGGAATTCTATTGGTTACCAGAAATTTACTTATAATTAGATGATTTTGAATCCATGCATATCAATCCATTGATGTCTGAATTGTTTCGCATTAAAAATCCATGGATGTGATCGTGGACTATTGTGGTGAGGTCAATGTTCTATTCGTCTTTTTTTTTGGTATGAAACATGAGTCCCAATTAAATTGGAGAAAAGTTTTGATAACTGATATTACGAACATTTATATCTAGCATTTTTGTCCGTACATGACACTTACAACAAGTTCACCAAATTTCGAGCTATTGTCAGTGTGACAATATATGATAAACCATCACAAAATGACACATCGAGAATCTGAAGTAGAAAATATACTTAATTGTCCCATATTGTATAGATGTTACCCATTGTAAAGATTTCCAATTTCTCTAGGTTAGGAAACCCAACTTGCGGAATTCACTCACAGAATTGGTGATGCAGTTAAATTATGGAATCATGAAGTTTCAAGATGTATATATAGATGAGTACCAAGGGGAGAGGGCGATTATTAAGTTGAACATAAGGAAAATAAAAAGAACAAAATAAAAAAGGAGTAAAACAATTCCATCTGATCCTTCAGGAAATGGGTTGGCGAGGGGAGCAGTACTTATCTCTCTTCATGACAAAGCAAACCCAACAATACCATCGTCCTCAAATTTGCCCAACAAATTTATATAAAATGCATAGCCGGTGCCTATTGAAAACAAACCATATATATTTGACAACGGGCAAAATAGTAATTCGAGATGTCCATATCTTTGACAACCTCAAAATGATTTTTGTCCATATTAGGCAATTTTCCTTTTAATTTTGCTAAAAGTAGTTTCAGGTTTCATTTGGACAAGTTTAACTTCCACCGTCCATTAGAGAAGTCAAATAACTTCGACTTAAGTGGCAAATCTGCGAAATATATTTTATTCCTTTAATAAGAGTCTCATAAAACGGTCAAGCAATTGATGTAAAAATCTAGTTTTCTCTTTTCTTTTAACTCTCATTTCCCATGACACACAATTCACCCCTAAGTTTGTTTTTTTCTCTTTTGACATGCTCACACGAGTTCGAATGTGGATTACATTTTTTTTCCTCCAAGTTTTATCGAATATTGGAATTAAATTAAATGTCAAATTAAAACAATAAATGATATTAACAAATGATGGATTAATATTTTTAGTGTAAATTCATTCTAGGCTCTTTTTATTATTTATTTATTTGTAAATTTTAATCAAATTAATTTGATTGAAATAATCATAAAAATGATAATTTAGCATGTATATATAAAAATATACATTTAATATAAAACATATCTCAATGTGTTAAAATTCTCTATTTTTGTATAAATGTGTTAACGTGTTGTGTCGCGTGTCGCTACTACTTAGGAGAATAGTCATTAGGGGCAAAAGAGTAATTTGAGTAAAAATAAAGAAGAGCTAAAATCTTACCATTGAAAAAATCATATATTGGGCACTTACAGACAGAAAAAAACGACGTAGGGTTAACGACTCGAGAGGTTTTGCGTAAAAGTTGAAATTTTGGAATGAATGTGTACCGCTCTAAATTTTCATGGGAAATTTCATGTAATTTTTCCCTCAAAGTCGCTCACGAATGCCTATGACCATGAGCTATTAAACATAGGTTGCAGTTTTATGTACTCTTATAAGTCATATTTAATGACGAAGTGCTTATCTTAAAACACCATACACGAAAGACGTGCACCAATTCGATTAGCATATTTGCTTTTATTTTAAACCCTGTCCTCTTACTCCCTCTTCGTATGGGTTTTTACTAGATTCACCTGTATTATATTGTTTATAGATAATACCAAAATTAGACAACTAAATTCAATGGAATCATTTCACGGGATTATGAAATTACTTTATTGAAGAATTGTTTTATTGCCAAAATTTCCTTTGATTTTGCTTCATGAAACCCTATTAATATAGGTACCCTTGCAGCAGGAAAGTTGAAAAAAACTTACAACCTACAACCTAGCACAAACTGAATTTACATGGACCTCTGCAATTAGTTGGATTTCCACACAATGAAGAGAAACAGATGATTGATTTATCTAATTACGGAGAAGGCATGAATGGACGGGGTAACTTGGAAGAAAATGAATAGAAAATAACAAAATGAATAAGCATCATAATCCATGACACATCTAATTAGCAATGGAAGGAAAGATTAATAAATTTTATACTATTGATAGAAAGTTACCTGCCGAAAGATATAATATATAGAGTGACTATTCTCGACGTGTAGATGCTTTAAGTTTGGAAGGCCTTTTGGGAATAACTCGCAAATACTTTGCTCAATTTCATTCAACTCATCCAAATATAGATCGTCAATTTTATCTAAGGCAATTCGTATACATCCTTTTTGAAGAATATCCCTTACACAGTTCGACTTGAGCTCTAATGTCCTCGATCCTTTGCGGCTTGACCGGCACTTACCACCTATTCGGATTCCATACTTGGTTAATTTCTTGATGTTTAGATCCTCTGGGAGCATAGTTAGATCAGGAATGCATACATACAAAGTGCAGAGATTCTTCATCTTATTCAACTCAATTAGACTGGCATTAATTGGCGGAGCTTGCTCCATAGCATTCCATTGATCAAAGCTATTCTCCATAAATAACTCCTCCAATTTAATCAAGCTTCCCAAAGCACCTCGTTCAATTATTTGAAGTTGGAAACAATCATTCAAGTCTAATAACCTTAGCTCTGTCAATTGCCCAATTTCTTTTGGCAATCGATGAATATTGGAGTTCGCAAAACTGAGAATTTGTAGCCCTTTCAGCTCACCAAGAATGGCTACATTATCTAACGAGCAGCCATCAAGACATAGAGTGTGTAAATTCTCTAAGAATTGAAATGGCAATGAAGGGGAGCAAGTGAGACATATCCCAGTAAGATTTAAGACCATGAGTTTCCTCATAGAGCGAAATAATGAGTATGGGACCTCGAGAGATTCATTGTTTGTGAACAACAAAAAGATTTGCAATTCAGGGCAATCTAATTCTTGGGGAAGCTCCTTCATGTCAACGTATGGAAAGCATACTGCCCTACAACTTTTGAGCTTGTCCCTCGACAACTCTGTTATCGACTTATCTTTATCTTTCAAAACGAGAAGGGGGTGATCTCTTGAAGCGACTGAAGCAACAAACTCACGAACCAAGTCATGTATCTTGAAACCATAAGCGTCTCCATCCTCTAACAAAAGAGAGGAGGCTTGAAGACTACAAATCCCTGATTTCAAACTCTCTCTAGCTTCTTCCATGTTGTCATCTTTTTGAAATATCCCAAACCATAGCCAGTACCTCACCAAGTTTTCAAAGAGGGCTTAGAGGTGCCATAAGCAACACAAAGTGTAACAAACTTTTCCAGCTTTTCTAAATTTTTATAACTCAATTGCAACCTCTCATTTATCACTTCCCCGATTCCGTCATTTTTAGACAGCTCGATTTGTTTTAAAACATTCTTCCATTCAGGTAAATCAGCAAGTTTAAAAACTTTTGCCATATGGACAATTAGGAAAGGCATACCATAACATTTGTGGAGCGCTTCATCCACCAAGGGTTTGAACTCGTCATCATGAACTTTTTCTCCCACCAGCCTCTCAAACAAACTTTTGCCTCTTTCTCCTCCAGCCATCTAGGGGAAGTCCTTGTCGCAGCTCATTTCACTTCGCAAAACATTACGATCTCTTGACGTTAACAATAACTTACATCCTATGACTCTGTTGTCGTGTCCGCAAGGAATGCCGACTTTGTTTAACTCGAGCCCCTTCCACAGGTTGTCCAGTATTATGAGGACCTTCTTTTTCTCCCTCTCCTCGCCTTTCAACCTATCGTGCAGAAGTCTCGCTCGCCCGCTGATGGTCTCTTTCTCCTTTATCTCAGTAAGGCCCAAGGCGTCCGCAATCTCTCCTTGAATCGTCTTGATGTCCGGATTTTCCGACACGTCCACCTTAGCGACCCAATCAAACGACTTTCCTTCTCTTATTTTCCTTTCAACATCCACTAAAAGGGTGGACTTGCCGATCCCGCCCATCCCATAAACCCCGACCACACTATTGCTGTCATTGGCAAGAGCGTCCATGATTTTCTGCATCATCAAAGCTCTGGATTCAAAGACGCTATCGTTCCTAACCTTAATCGACGTCGAGGCAGAAAAAACGGGGGCCGTTGTAGTGGTCGACTGGATGCAGTCTCTCCTGGCTGGAGTTGGAGCAACGACATTCGCTGGAGCTCGAGCGCTGAAGATGTTGTATGATTCCTTGAATTTACTGCCTTCTAGAGTGAGTTTCTGAATGTCCTCGATCTTGTCCGTGGCCTTCCTGCTGAGCTGATAGCGAAAGCTGGGGCTAGGAAGGGTCCCATAGCAACAAGTCTCGCTCGCCTTTTCGAAGTCGCTCAACAGGTCTTGGGCCTCCTCCAAAGCCTTCTCAGCACTTGCCTGCCAATCCGTGACGTGACTGTAAACATTCCGAGCGTTGTTTTTGGCCTCTTCCACGGCATTATTGACCCTCTTAGTCTCGTCCACCAGTTTCTGAACTTCTTTCCGAAGATCCTGGGCGTAGCTCTTGGAGGACATCATATATCCGAATCGACGCTTAATCAACGGGACGACATCTTTGCCTTCTCTCCAATCCCAAGCCAGAGCAGCGACCTTACCTGGAGCAGGATCGCTGAAGGAGATGCCCTTGAATTGCTGAATGTCCTTGGCAAGAGCGTCCACAATGTCCCGTGTGATCAAAGCTGTGGATTTGGAGACGCCATCATCCCTAAGCTCGATCAATGGGACAACCTCTTTGCCTTCTCTCCTTGTTGGAGTCGGAGCAGCGATATCCCGTGGAGCAGGATCGCTGGAGGAGATTTCCTCGATCAACATTTTTCTTTGATTCTTTTTTCCTGAGAAACAAAGAGTGAGAAAACAGAGGAACAGTGAGAGAGGATGATGAAAAAGACCAGCAGATACTGAAGAAGAAGAGGAGGAAGAATGGCTGTGCCAAAGCAAAACAGAGTAGGAACGACGAGACACGAAGAAGGCGAAAGATTTTAGCGCTAAAAAGGATGAAGGAAGGGGAACATCCAATAGTGGAATAAGACTTTTCGGCTAGCAAGATATTCCCTGTGGATGAAAAGAACAGATGCAAAGAGCAATCAACGGCTGAGATTTAGTACCAACGATCCAATGATTTAGTACTAGAACGCCAAAACATTCCCTACATAATGGTTCAATGGCAAGAGTAGAAAGGAAAGCAACGTGAAAACTCAGAGTCATTCCCTACTCAAGCAACAACTATTATCAAATCCAAATCTTATTTGTGATTTTTTGTTTGTCATGGCTCTTTACCTTTCTTTTTATTCTCCTTTATGCCTTGAGTTGCGTAAGGAACGAGAAATAATAAATCCAAATTTTAGTATACCCTTGTGTGCTTTTTTGCAGGCCCAAGCCTCTTGATTCAACTGCATAGCCAGTAAGATTTCCTATTTAGAATGATCAAATAGAAACTTCTATGTTACTTTAAGTTTCAGAATAACAGGTAAATTTAAATGAAAAATAAACAAAAGCTCAATATAAACCTAAAAAAATTGAACAAGCTAAAGATGTATCTTCTTAATGAAGAAACTATTGTTAACTCAAACTATAACAGATTCTATTCAAACATCTTGATGTACTGCATTATAATTAATGTACAGGAAAATAATTGAAAAGCTTACTGTTCGAAATGTCAAAGAGATCAAAATTTTCTTATAATTTTCTACTTATTGACATGTTGGACTTGGGCTAACTTATGACTTATATCTAATTAATGTCATCTCTTAAAAGTGTTGTCAATGGAATGGATAATTATTTTGATATTATTGTGAAATGGATATTCCTATTATAAATATAGTTATGTTAAAGCATATGTAATTTATACTCTTATTATAAGTTTGTTATATACTGGATTTGGGTAAAGTGAGTTATGGTTTGATTTTGTGAATATGCATTGTGGATGATCCATCTACTTAGAAGATATACGTATACTCACT
The DNA here is from genome assembly GCA_014182715.1 of Eucalyptus cloeziana. Lineage (NCBI taxonomy): Eukaryota > Viridiplantae > Streptophyta > Magnoliopsida > Myrtales > Myrtaceae > Eucalyptus > Eucalyptus cloeziana. The sequence goes on from CM024644.1 coordinate 3,521,580, forward strand.
AGGTTTTGGTTGCTCATTTCATTTATCTTTCATGTTATTCAGGTCCCTTAATTAGTGGCCATTAGAGCGAGAGCACTTTCAAATGGGACTTTTAGAAGTTGGCTTTTGGGTGGTTTGAGACTGCATTGGGTGGAAAGACGACCGTGTCATTAGCCCTCTCCTTGTAGGATTCGGGGTGACACTTGTATATTTAGATGGCTACTATTATATTTGTTTATTAGGTTCACATGACAAATATGCCATTCAAAATTGTTAGGTTGGAAAGGTCAATTTACCCCTTAAACCTACGTATGCATTATGATTGTAATTGGTCTACATACTTACGAACAAATAAAGTTTTTTCATATGATTTTCTTGAAAACATTTTATTCTTATAGATTTCTCCCATTTGGAATTAGATCAAAATATTAGTCTCTTGGCTTTTCATGTAGGGTTAATGAAAATTATGATAGTTGAAGTCCTTACTATAGTCACAACCTCCCCTTTCCACTCATTTTTCCATTCGGAGGGAAAAAAGCATAATAGGTTTAAGGATATTGCCTAAAAGACAGGGCTACAACCCTAGTTTTAGATGCGGGCTCTCTTAAGCCTATACCCCGCACGATGTTGGGTATTCAAATTGACACCATATGAATTTTCTAATGAAAAATCGCCATTAACCTATTGGTGTCCACTAGAAACCAAGTGAATTATGAGAATATACTTTACTTTCTACACAACCAAAAAATCTAGGATTGGGAAATGTTAAACTAACTTATTAATTAGTGTCATTTTGGTATCTAAATCTTATTCACAGATAGTCTGATTTGATTTTAAACTCGTCCACTAACATGTGAGGTAATCATGTGGGTGTGCAACCATTAAAATAACAAGCAACAATTAAGGTAACGTTAAACAAATTAAATCGGAAGAGCAAGAACCTAGTACTACCAAATAAGGGGCATGCCATCTATAACTAAGTTAAAGGGAAACCATAATCGACATACGGAAGGTGCACAATCAAGAGCATTCGTATCTAAAGTCAAACGAAACCCTATGGTAAAGCCCTAACGATTTGTTCAATTATGAGCACAATTTTACATCAAAAGGCTTCCACTTTTAAAGAGAAAATTACCCCAAAATTATTTTTTAAGCTTTTTCCAATGATTCTAATTTTTTAATGATTTTTCTGAATTTTTAGAATTTTTAATTTTTTAATTAATTAAATTTTTAGAATTTTTATGATGTTGTTAATAATAATAATAATAATAATAATTATTATTATTATTATTATTATTATTATTATTATAAAGGAGCTCGGGCCGGTTCCGACCCAGCCCAATTGGTCCGGGTTGGATTAAAAACAGGGCCGCTCTAAGGCCCACTTCACATTAGCCCACGAAGTTCTTTCTGGCCCATTTGCATTCTCCAGCACCCTCCTGTCTTCTATTCTTGGCCCAGCCCTCTCTAGTCCACAAAAGAGTCAGCCCAGCACTTAAACAAAACCAGCCCCATTTTCCTTTTTTATAATTTTCTCTTTTCGTTTGATTTTTCTTTTTTCTCTCTTTTTTTATTCTTTTTTTTTTCCTTTCTCCTTCACACCCCAAACCATGCACCTTCTTCGCCGATCCTCCTCTACGGACGAACTCAACACTCACCAAACAGGCACACCCCGGAATCCCATCCGGCCCGACATCGGCGGCCGCCAGCCATTCCCAGACGATCCCAGTTTACCAGAAACATTGAACAAGACTTGGAAAAGAAAAGGCATATTGAGCCATGGCGACAAAACAACAAAAAGACCACACCCAGACTTCAAAGGGATCACCCAGACATGCTCGAGATGAGACATAATAGCTTAGGAAAACCAACGGAGTTCAGATCTCATGCAGGCATTCTAACAAACAGTCGGGATACGCTACTTGAACGAGGGGTTCTCGGTCCGTCGCGCCCAAAACAGGGCAAGTGCAAAGCAGAGCCTACCTGTTCGGCTTGAGGACGTCGCCGGGGAAGGTCGTCGGACGGGTCCGCGTGCGGCCGAGGCTCCCTCTCTTGCTCTCTCAGTCGCTAGGATCTCTCGTTCTCCGTTCGCGCTCTCTCTCTGCCCCTCTCGGTCTCTCTCTTTCACCCTCGTCGAAGAAGAACCTCTTCTCCTGGATCTCCTCTCTCGAGCAGCTCTCCCTCTTGCTCGCTCCCTCTGGCTCTCTCTCTCCTTCGAACTCTCTCTGGTTTTTCCTCTCCCGGATCTCCCTCTCCGATGAACCCCCTTTTCGAGCTCTCTCTCTCCCGAACAACGCCTCCTTTAGCTCTCGCTCACCTTCTCCTTTTCTAGAAAGCTTTGTTTTTTTCCTTTCGAGCTCCCTCTTCCCCTGGTTTTTTCCTGGTTTTCTTGCCGAAGACTAGCCTCTCCTCCTTTCTCTCGTTCTTAGCCTCGAGGACGATGCCAGCTGCAATGGTTTCGTGCACTCCATGAGAATTTTGTCGAATAAAATGATTGGATAATCATGCACATACAATATTAATCAACATCTTATTATATTAATCATGTATATAGCCAGAAAGAAGTAAATGAACTCAATGAATTAGTTATATGGAGTTTGAAAACGTAATAACTTAATTGAGTAACGTGACGTGTAATTAGGCGTCTAAAAAAAATCAATCATGTTGAATAACACCTAATAAACAACTGATCATATGACTCAATGCGTACCACATTTTTAAGTAGACCAATATCTGAGTTCATTTTGCTATGCTGTAGTTGTGCCATAACTATGTGCAAAAAATGGTGCAGTGTAGTATCATAACTAATTAACTACTTAGTGATACATGTTGGGAACATGAACCACATTGAAACAGGCTAGAGTAGTTTTCTAAAAGTTGTCGAACCTGTTGTTAACGATTGTTAGGGGCATTGCAATTTTGAGTTGTTTGTCAACCACCTTGTTGAGATATGCATAATTCATTTTCATAGATGAAATTGTCGTAAAAAAACTGTAGTGAATGGTCTTTTAGTATCCTCTTTTCTTTTTTCGTTAGACAATTTGGGAAAAATAACAAAATAGCCATGTTGCTGGCATGAAATGAGCCCTTTAGTTTAGTCATTTAGAAATCTGGATATGATCTGGCCAAAAAAGTCATGAATACTCAGAAAAAAAAAGGAAGAGTATGATCTAATGTAAAGAAACTCCTATGCATTCCTTTATTAGCTTAGCACTAGATAATTCATGAGCATTTAAAAAAAAATGTTTTATCATAGCTATTACGTTAAGTTGTATTGTATTGGACAAATCATAATGTTCAGGTATACACATAATTGAGTAATACAAATAGAATGAATAGCCTAAATTCATCCAATGTATGCTAACTCAACATAAATTCAGATGCACTACACTCACAAATTATTGCTAAAAAAAAAAAAAAAAAAAAAGACAACAACAGATGCACTAAAGTACTTAACTTCATTTGGGAGCACATGAGATCTGCCAAATAGTCAGCCTTATCAGTTACACAGACACGTGAGGGCACCCGATTAGTTCATGCATTTACAAATACTTAGATGTTTGTCCAGTAGCAATGGATAAGGGGACGTGGAGGTAGACATTGGTGATGGTGACTGGTTGAGTAAAGAAATAGTAAAATGCAGAAAACTATCTCAGCTCTTGCAACTGCCCTCAATTATTATCTCTCCCTCTCCCTCTCCCACAACTTACCCTAATTAAAGCAATCTTTTGTTTATTTAGATGGTTGTCCATGAGCGGCGGAAGAAAGGACGTGGAGACTTGGGACATTAACGTTGGTGACTGGGCAAAGAACAGTAAATTGGAAGAAAAAAGCATCCATTTCCATATTATAGTGTGGACATTGTTCTTGGACATTAGTGATGGTCACTGAATCGTCTATCTTATCATTCTTGTCTTGATGGAGCGACCAACATATAGTGGCCTTTTGTATTTTTATTTTTGGCCAGTGACGACGTAGGGATAGTCTGCTTACCACTCGACTTCCCAAGTGAAGCTCCATCCATACCCTATCTCCTCTTTCTTCCTTGGGTTTTTGAGTCATTCTGGATAGCTAGTATTAGAACTCAGCCGTTTATTATAGATTTTTCCAGCAAAATGTTGCTGTTTTTCAACGCTCCCTATCCTTCAAAAATATTAGAAGGGAAAGAAAAATTAGGGTTATAAGTTATCAAAAGCCACATAGCTTTACTTGTCAATAATTGTATATTTTTGAAAAAATTTAAAATTGATTTATGAGGGAAACTCCAATTGGAATGAGAGATCACGAAACAATGTTAATGGTAACTCAAGTTATTTCCCATATTAATTGTCCTATAAAGAATAGCAATATTAAAATAAAATAAATTGGTTAAAAATGTTTAATTTACTTAGAAGTTCTGATCTAACAATTCTATATGAAGTTATGTCTAATGCAACAATTACAATTGACATTCTAATCTAACAATTTGCTTAATTATAATGTTACTTCGATATTTCAAATAGGGTTAATATCACAAAAAATCCCAAACTGGCTCTCATGTGACAAATTTATGCTAAACTGATTCTTTAACCATCAAAAACTTTAAACCGGTACACACGTGACAAATTTACTCTTTGTTAATTTTTATTAATTTTATCATTAAATTGTTAAGTTAGATGACATGTAACAGTTGACGGGTATATTTGTGGTTTTGCCCTCCATTTATTACATGTGTATCAGTTTGTGATTCTTTTATGATAGTGACCCAATTTAATGGAAATTAAGGTAAGATAAATTTGTCACATTTGGGGCTTTTGGAGGTCAAAAATTAATTTCAGGTAAATTTGTTACATATATATCGATTTGGGGTTTTTGATAGTCAAAAAAATAATTATCAGTTTAGGATTTTTGTAGTATTAATTTTTTTAAATATGATTTTCATTGACCGGCACAAGGAGCAAGTTTAGGACTAATACTTAATCAGTGTTTGTCCATTAACAGTGGAGAAAATGATGAAAGGATGGATCAGGACTAGTTCATTTGCGGTGGGAAAGGAGGAAAGGGATAATAATGCAGAAAATCATACATTTGCATGCTCTAGGAATTTACTGGTGTTTAGTTGAGGCCTAACTAAGGTTAGGTTAACGAGCTCCATAGTATGTACCCATCTCCCTTTTTTTTTTCTTGTGGTTTTGGGGTTTGCTAGAAAATCATCCATTTCTATGTCCATGGACTTTACATCTTAAAATGTTTACTTGAGTATCATAATTTTCAATCAATCACTTAAGTATTATAATTTTTTTAATACGTAAGATTGATTCTAAAAAGATTCCACACAATGCTCCATCTTCACTTTTATCGACTTCTAGTTCTATTTGCTTACACTTTACATAAAAAACATCTTTCTACATTTTTCTTTCCCTCGAGAAAATTAAACTTGGGACAAAATAGGTTCCTAAATTATGAAAAACCATATAATTCTATTTCACAATAATTGCATATTAACAAAATTTTTAAAATGAATTTTTTATGACGGAAATATTTGAAAAATACAAGCGAAAAGTTGAAAAGTAAAAGACTCTAGATAAACCCAAGCATTTAACCGGGGGGCTCCAATATGAATTAGAGAACATGACGCAAAATTATTTGTGGCACGCAATCATTTCCCATATTAATTTTTTTTTTCATGTAAAGAGTAGCGGTATTCAAGCAAGTTAACTAATTAATAATGCTAATAAAAATAGCTAAAGTTTAATTTCATTAGAAGGTCTAATCTAAAAATTATAATTGAGGTTACATCTAACCTAACAATCACATTTGACATGACAATCCAACAATTAGCTTGATTATAATGTTACTTATATAATTTTAATATGATTTCATGGACCCGCACAAGGATTGGGTTTAGGAGCAGTAGTTAATCAATCATTATCCGTGGAGGATAGGACAAATGCCTAATTTTTGTTTGTCTAATCACTATTTATCTATTAATGAGTAATTACAAAAAAAAAAATCCTAAACTTATCTATGACAGCCGATTTTGTCATAAATTTTTCAATTTTACTAATTTAATCATAAGACTTTTAACGATTTGCCAATGTAGTCCATTCGACTAATTTTGATTGGAAATCACTTACATGGCGGTTGTGTCACCTAAAACAATCGGCATTTACTTCAATGACTTCTATAAAAAATTTTGACCGGAATGACTAGATTGACAAATTGTGAATAAATTGAGAATTAAATTGATGAAAATTTTAGAATTGAATTGACTATTGTATAATAAATTTATGACTTTTTGAACAATATTTCAATCTATAGACAGTGATGGAAAGGATGGATATCTAATCAACGTTCATCCATAAGCGGTGGAGGAAAGGATGGAGATTGAAACACTGGTGATGGTGACCGGTCAAGGAACAATAAAATACAAAAAATCATCCCTCTCAATATCCATATATATAAAGATGGTGACTTAGAAATTACCACTAGTACCTAATTGATGTTTGTATTGCTCGATTGTTCATAGGTCCACATTGTTGTCCTCATTGAGGCGACTGAAAGCGATCTTTTTTATTTTTATTTTTACTTTTGACCAGTGACGACTTGGAGCATTGTCCTACAATTCAGCTTCTTAAGGAATTCACTGCAGAGGAAGAGTGGGAAAAGGACTTCCAAGTCACCGCTGGCGCGGCGACCAAAGCTGTCAATAAAATGGAAATCAACTTTTTATCTTGCAACAAAGGCGGCTGCGAAAGAAAATTACTACACGAAGGCCATAATTATTGTACTCGCCTTAGGTGGCATGCACTTCATTAAATTAAAACTGCCCAATTGTGTTTTTATTCTAAGTCGATACGTTTTATTAATCTTGTCTTTTACTTTTCTTTAGGTTAACCATTATTTGATTCAGTTGATTGATTTTTGTTGATAATACACTGATGAAAAGGAAACATAACTGAAAAATGATATGTTTTTGCTATTAATGAGTGTTTTCACAACTTTTAAAATATTTCAGCATATATGAAAATCATTTACCCTATAATAGATATATTTACCAAGTACAAGTAGTATTTATTAGAAGTAATGTGCAATCTTGAGGGTGTACGGACCAATCATAAAGAGGTCTCGCCTTTTTTTTGGATGCAATGAGAAAATTAAATTTCTTAAGTGATACTTTGTTAGGGTTGTTCCCAAATTTGTCCCTATGAATTTGATTATGGTGGATGTGAATTTTTTTTTTGAGAAATTATACTCTTTGAACATTTTAGAGAGAAGAAATGCGTCGATGTAGATCTAGTTAATTTTAAAGAATAATTCAATTTCTCAGTGAAGAGAGAGAAGATATGTAAAAAGACGTCAAAGAGATAACATTCTCTTTGACAGAATGGCTCTAGACTGTCACTATTGTCCCTTTCAAAAGAATGTAGCACGGAACTTCTTCTTTAACACGTTCAAGTACGCGAAATCTAGCGAACAAAGTGCGCAAAACACTATCAAGAAATAGAATTATCCTTGCAAAGCTACATTTATAAAGCCTTCTTCAGATGGCATACTTGTTATGAATTTACTTGTTTCAACAAATATTTTCATGGGTAGTTGATCCATGTGAATTATTTGATCTGCCCCAACTTCTTGCAGTAAAAGCTGTTTATTCTTACTTTTTATAATATTTTTTTGGGCTTAAAAGGGGGACGGTAGATGGATTTGGGAGACCACAACCATTACAATCTTGAAAAGTAATGGTGAAACACCACAATAATCCCTAAGATCCACCTTTCCCACATAAGACCTATTCCTATTCAACTTGAAATGTAAATGGTACGTCTATATATGCAGGCCCATACTATGTAGGAGAGATCAAACATTCTTCCAGATTGACTAATGACATCAATATTCATCTAAGGAGCTTAAACACAGCAAAGCTGACTCAACTTGTGCAATTTCCATACGTTTAATTGGAAAATGCGAGTAGAGATAAAATTTAATTGAGAAAAGCAGAATTCTACTATCTAACATTATCTATGCGTGTTTCTGTTCAGCAAGTAAAACCTCTTCCAACTTTTTACTACAATCAATCCTTCTCCATGCACCCTTTACTTTCCTGATTACCATCAATTCGAAATCTAAAGATGTTAGCATCATCAAGCTTACAGAACGAACTTCATCGATTATAATTGCGTGGATTCAACAATCAACTTTAATTCCTCAATGACTTAGTTTAAAATCCAATCAAAGAAGTCAATAACATTTGCGAAATACAATCCAAGTCAATCGAATCAACAGTGACGAGGATACAAATTGACTTGATCCTACTTCGCAAGCCAATATCGATTAAGCAACACTGAGCCTCGTATCTCACTTTCTCCATGTTAATTAGGTTACAAAATGATAGTTAACGATTATCTCAAAATGTGCCAGATTATCTTCCACAAAACGAACTTCATCGATTTTAACTCGGTGGACTCAAGGAAATCAACTTCAAATCCTTGATCACTCAAGTCAAAATCCAATCGAGGAAGATGATAACACTCGAGAAATACACGCCAGGTCAATCGGATCAATGGTGACGAGGATTTAATTGACCCGATACTGCTCCACGAGCCAGTACTAGTCGAATCAACATTCCATCTCATGGAAAAGCTCAGAATCAAGTATACACACTACATATTTCATAAGAACTCATTTTCAGGACTATGCCATTCAAGGCCTCCCCCTAGTGACAAGTTCTCAATATTGCCAAAAGACACCTGGACCAGACATTGGTAATTCTTTACTTTTAAGCATTTATTTGCCTAGTTAGGACCATTTATATAAATCTTGGCAACATGATTTTATTTGGTCCGTACTGTTTTATTGATCACTAATGTGAAAGACTTCTGAGTTATAGATAGAGACTCCCTATGCTCCTTCTCAAAGAGAACAGGGGCACACATTGGAAGATCTTTGCTCATGTTCCTCAGAGAACCGCCAAACATTTGTTGGCCAGAAATCCCATTTGCAGAACCAACCAGTGCTGAAAGATCTTGCTTCATAGGCTATTGTGGTGATTTTGGATTAAGGAAATCATTAATTGAGTGTTGCCAGAGTAGTTAAGCAACTTTATCTTCCATGGTTGCAAAGGGACATAAGGCCAGGATTCTAAGGAGCAGCACTTAACATGCCACGTCCAATAAGCAGCAGAAAAACAGCAAACGCATATGTATGTCGAAATCACACTCAGATGAGAGAGCTTTTGCAGAATCTGCCGGAGGAACAGCTTCAAGAGTTCTTCCACAATTCTGTCCCATAAGTAAACGGCTAACTTCCTGAATCAATATCACAATGGTTTAATAAAAAAAGTAAGATTGTACCACAATGGAATGGCATGCTTTGGATTTTTGACATTTTATGAAGAAAGGCATTGATATAGCTCCTCTTAATTTTGAAATACGGTTCAATTTCTCAGTGAAGACAGAGAAGTAAAAGGAGATAACATACTCTTGACAGATTAGCTCAAGATCGTCACTATTCTCCGTTCCAAAAGAATGTCACTCGGAACTTCCTCTTTAACATGTTCAAGCACGCGCAGTCTAGTGAACAAATTGCACAAAACACTGGCAAGAAATGGAATTATCCTTCCAAACCTGGCAAGAAATAGAATTATCCTTCCAAACCTTCATCGACAAAGCCTTTTTCAGATGGCATACATGTAAATAGCAGCTATGAATTGTTGAACACTGGTTATGAATTCCTTCGCTCTCCAGCTAACAGTAATTCTCATTAAGAAAAAACCTAGGACTGTAACCCTATTCGCTCACATGCCAATTGCCGAGTTACTTAAGTTGTCTCAACGTGTATATTGTACATATATATTCAGAAAGTACCAATGCCAGAATATCTTACTTCGAAAGGAACTTTGTCGATTTAATTCCACGGATTTGACGCGATCAACTGCAATACCTTAATCACTTAGGTTAAAAAATCCAATCGAAGAAGATGACAAGACCACACGCCAAGTCAAATGGATCAACAGAGACGAGGATTCAAAATTCCACGAGTGTAAAACGAGACAGTCTCTCTCTCTCTCTCTCTCTCTCTATGATAATCAGGTTAGGAAATCGTAGTTCAGATGAGGTGACAAGTTGCAATGAGAAAGGAAGACCCGAAAGACTTTGGGGGTGGAGATGGTCGCCGAGGAGGCGATCGAGCGACTCATATCCGAAAATCAAACCATCGAGGAGGATGCGATCGAGTGACTCGAAACCGCAAATCGAGCCGTCGCCGACAGCGTTGGTCTCCTCTTCGACTTGTCCGTTCAGCGTCGTCTCCATGTGTGGGCTTTGCTCGCAGGTCAAAACTTGGGCAGAGAGAGGCATGAGTTTGAATTATACAGCAATTGCGCACGTGGACTCCCTCCCTCTTATAAAACAAATCACTTTTTATCTTTTATATTTTCTTTTTTCCTTTTTCTTTTTATCCTTTCTCGGCATATATGTTGGTGGAAAAAAAAAGGGGAGGGGAAAATTGGACAAAATAAATCCCGAACATTTTGCCCACTGTACCATTCAGTCCTTAACATTAATCACCGAATCGGTTTGATTTGGGTACAGTTTAGTCATTCTACAGAGCTGTTGATCGAATTTAATTGCACCATTTACCGATGATCCAATATAGCATTTTCAATAGTTTTAAAAAATTGAGAAAATAGAAAAAAATAATGGCCAAAAAATGAAAAAGTAATTTTTATAAATAACCAAAAAAAAAAAAAAAAAAAAAAATCAACTAGGGAAGGGAGGGGTGGAGCCGGCCACGGGGCTTGAAGGTTTGGGGACGGCTGCGATCTTAAGAAATTCACCCACCCATCCACGGTGCCTCTCTCTCTCATTTTTAGTTTCTTGGATTTTTATATTTAATTTTTGCCTATTTCTTCAACCGTCTTTTTTCTGCTTTTCGTTTTTATTATATAATTTTTCACTTTTTTCTATGAATGCGGCACCACATCGCACCACGTTAGCACCAAATTACTAAACCATTGGAGACCAAGACAATAGACTCTGCCATGACATATCAAATTAAATTTGATTGAGTGATCATCGAAAAGACTTTGATTGTGTATGATCATCCACTGTCCCTGCTGGCTGTGAGTCCATCGAGCCTATTGCGCCGCGACAACCACCTTGGCCGAACCACCATCATGATCGAGACAACACTCACCCGCGTGTCCATCATCGAGCTAACCACCGCGAATCCATTGTCGTCGATTTGAAATCCACCGATTCAAGCTTCAGCAGAAACTGTCCTACTCCCTTAAAGATGAATTTAGCTAACCAACTCAGAGTTCCAATCATTGAAAAAACAGGCAAATACCTTGGGGTTCCAACAGATTGGGGATATACAAAGAAGGAGATGTTTGTTTGGATATTGGCACGAGTCAACTCGAAGTTAGCAGGCTGGAAAGAAAAGTTCATAACTAAAGCTGGTAAATAAGTTTTGATTAAGAGCGTTGTACAAGCTATCCCAACTTATGCAATGTTAGTTTTCAAGCTTCCTATTTCAATATGTCGCGCTATAGAAAGAAGGATCGCAGCCTTTTGGTGGCAGAAAGGTGATTCAAAGAGAGGTTTGCACTGGAAAAAGTGGGAAATTTTAAAATCTAGGAAATATGAGGGAGGCTTGGGATTTAAAGACTTGATCACTTTTAACAGGGCAATGCTCGAAAAGCAAGCATGGCGACTCTCTAATTCTCCTTCAGCTCTGTGGTGTAGGATCCTGAAAGGCATTTACTATCCAAATAGGGATCTATGGAAGGCCAATAAGGGTCCCCGACCATCTTGGGGATGGCGAGTGTCCTACTCGGGAGAGAAACCATAGCAGGCAGCGGTTCGGTGGAAAGTGGGAGATGGGCAATCTATTAAGATCAGAGATGATCGTTGGCTATAATCGGGTGTGTTAGCAGGACCAGCAAATCAAAATGAACCTACCATGGTGTCAGAACTGATCATTGAAAATCTGAGAATCTGGAATGAAGATCTAATTCTTAATATTTTTGAAGAATCCAAAGCGAACGAGATCTTGGCAATTGAACTCAGCCCACATCCTACGCAGGACGGGCTCGTTTGGACAGGTAATAAAACAGGCCACTATACGGTGAAGAGTGGTTATAACCAGGCCACAACCCCCTCTACCAAAGCTGACTTAAACAGAGCCTCCTGCTCTTTTACACCACCACGATCATTATGGACCAGAATTTGGAACATTGCCATACCCCCTAAACTGAGAACTTTCATATGGAGTTTGTGCCAAAACGCTATTCCTACAAGGGAGAATCTATATAGAAGGCGATTAATCCCTGACCCTCTATGCCCGCTCTGTTCTAAGCATATGGAAACCATAGAACATCTTTTCCTGCTCTGTAAATGGATGTCGCGACCAAATTTTCGGGTGCATGATCCACCTAGGGTTTGGCTAATGGATTGCTAAGTCTAAACTTAGCTCGGGCTCTCCCAAGCCCATACCAATTCGCGACTTTAAATTCAAGTTCTTAACATGCAATTGATTTTTTAATTGGGAGTCGCCACTAATCTATTCTTTGGTGGGTCGATTAGAAACCCAAGTAAAGTAATGGGAGATTTACTTTACTCCTACGAACCAGAGACTATGGGTACGGGGACTTGGTTACACTAGATTTCTCTAATGCCCTTTCGGTACCTTTTCTTTTATTTTTTGAAAAAAATGTTTTGCAAGCAGCTTGAATTGATTTCAATTTATTTTCCTAACATGTGAGGTGTTCATGCGGGTGCGCAAACCATTAATTTAACACCCAAGTAAAGCAATTAAATAATGCAGAACTTACCTCAAACTAACGAAAGCATATGCGTTGTTATATCAAAATTCACATCAGCAATCCTAGATATGATTTCTAATTAACAAGCAATCACTCAAATTTTTTTGTTTTCATTTATTCAATGAGAATCATGCGATGCAATGTTACTAATCTAACATGAGTTGATATGACATGGTAACATGACCTAAACTATATGACATGAGTAAATGTAATTTCTAAAGAAATGCAATAATTAAATATGCAATCTAAATTAATCAAATGACCTAACTCTAATGACAGGCAATTTCTAATTAAATGAACTTAATAATAATCACTAAATGACGTGCATTTCATGAACCTAATTCTATATGACGTGCACATGAATTTTCTATTCTAGAAAAATGCAACATATTCTAGAAATTGAAACTAATTTATCCTAAAACAATTTTTTATGAAATTCGAAATTAAGGAAAATGCAAAATATAATTATCTAGATTAAGATTCTATTTAGTTTATATTAAGGATCAGGTCAGACTAAATCCTAATTTAAACTAAGATATTATCTTAACCTAGCAAGTTCTATCCTAAGATGCAAAAATCAATCTAGACTTAAAATAAAACATGCAATTTATTCTAATATGCCATGACGTGCAAATAATGCCTTAATTCCTAATTTTTTTCTTCTTTTTTTTTTTTTTTTGTGAAATTCGAAATTAAAATTGACACATAATTAAACGTGCAAACTAACATTCTAAATGAACACATTTTTTTGGATTTTTTATTTAAAAAATTCGAAATAAGATTGCAATTCTAGATAACCCTAAAACAAGAAATATTCTAAAGCAAATCTAATCCTAACTCAAATATTTTTTTTTGGATTTTTCTTTTACGAAAATAAAATTGAACCAAACACCACGACAGCAAATCAAACAAGATAAGATTGATATCCAAAGATTGACGGATCATATCCCGCGCATGGGATCGGACTGGTCAATTTTAAATAAAACCACGAATCGAATCTCGAGCATGAGATCGGATTGGCAATTTTTCCGTGCAATTGCGAGTCGTATTTCGAGCGTGAAATCGGACTGTCAATCGTATGCACGTTGTGAAATTAGGGATTAATCCCTAATTTAAAAGGCTACTCAAGATTACGGATACGATAGCATATCGAGAATTTAAATAATGTGCATCAACGATATTTCAAATAAGGAAACGGAATATTCGAAAATCGAAATAGATAAAGTTTTCACCTAGTTCGATTATCGGCCTTCAAAATTCGGATCCTCGCGACTTGATGTGGTGGTGCTAAGCTCGGTGGCTCGCGTCAATGCTCGTTCCTCCTTTTACGTTATTTGTTGGTGGAGAATGTGGGATCCTAAGAGCATGATGTTGTCTCCTTCAATAATAACTACACACGGATTTGTCCTCTTGTGAACCTGCAAACAAATATCGTCCGAGCCAATATGATACGGATGGACCGCAGAGAACAAGCAAAGACACTGACGAGCAGCAAGTGGATTCGGGACAGCTGCAGGTACGGGATCAAGGTCTCACTATTGTGGTTTGGTTTGCCGGAAGAACCAGAATTGCTTAGACATCACCGGACAGCTCGACTTGGCTTAATCAATGATGAATCAGCACTTGGCAACCTATTTCGTAATATCGTTCCCGAATTTGGACTCATCGGATGATGGGACCAGCGATGGCTCGTGGTGGATGATTCACAGTCGATGTGCCTGGCGGTGGGTAACTCGAAGCTGGTCGTCAACAGCGATCGTGCCAATGGACCTACAAAAAAGAAACATTGGCATGCACGTAGGAGACCGGGCGAGACAAGGGAGCACCACCGAGAAGGCTTTCTTTCCTACTTTCTTTTGCTGCGGATGTCTCTAATTGCGAGGCCCCAAGAGAGCCAGAAGAACCCACGATTTTCAATGAGCGAACACCCGCTCCTTTGTCTTCTTTTGGCCACCCTTCTCTATTTCTCCCTTGACCGCTTTTTCTATGTATCTCTCTATGTGCGCTTTGGAATTGTGGATTTAATGTGACCGCCCAAAAGAGAAAAGAAGAAAGTCTTTAATAAGAAACTAAAAATTCCCTTTGCTGTTGCTCGATGATCGTCTCCTTTCGCGCTTGACGTTGATTTCCTTTGAGGTCAAGCTAAGACGGAGAGAGCGGGACATCAGCGATCCGGACTCCGGAATTCAGCGAGTTGGGAGGCTCTTGGCTAGCCACTTCGTCAAAGGATAGAGGCAAGCCTCGTGGTGGTTCGGGGGATCACAGCAAACTCTGAGCAACGACAATGATGTCAAGTGGCAATACTTGAGCGGAGCCCAACCATCGGGGGACTTTTAAGTGTAGGAGATCAGCAAGGGGTAGAGACGCGGCGGCAGTAGCGTCGATGGTGACTAGCGGCAGTCGGACTCTTCTCTCTTATCTACTCCTCGCGTGTTTTTTCTCAATGCCCGTATATTCAATGTGTGGCCTCCCTGAAACCCTAAGCGAACAAACCTATTTATAGGCCACCGATTAGGTTTTCAATTTTTTCGAATCGATATCCGCAATATTTGTTTTGTCGAATGCAATATCACTTGCTCTATCCGAAAACAATTCATCATATCTCGAACAAAAAATTCGAATTTCTAATTTTTCACGAAATAATATTTCAATCATTAAAAAACATGGGCTTAGGCCAACTTGCTCGCTTTGTGGGCCTAGCCCATCTAATTTGAACCCATCCGCCACCGGTCCAATAAAATGCAAATAATGCAAATAACAAAATAAATGCACCTAACACTATATGCTATGCAATTGAATTATAAAATAAAATTAACCCCTAATGACTAAATGAGCCGCCAAAATTTAGGTGTCAACAATGGACATCCACTATTTGGACAGACCCTCGTATCAACACTAGCAATCATCCCAGCCATATCCAGAGATTCGACAAGTGGCTTATGGAGATTTTCGAAGGAAAAAAAGGCTTACCAGAGATGGAACTTATCACGATTGTGCTGTGGAACATCTGGAAATCACGGAATAACTTCATCTTCAGGGCCAAGCACCCGCAATCGACAGACCTTGTGGATCTGGCACAAGCACAGCAACGAAATTTCAGTCGATGGCAGAAGCAAGCACATAATAGATCCAAAACCCCTGTCGTACCTGGTCGATGGAAGCCGCCGGAAGAGGATGAACTGAAACTCAACGTTGACGCTTCATGGTTCCCAGGCGAGTTCCTCTACTCAATCGCTGGAATTGTTCGCGACTCTACAGGAAGGGTTGTCGCGGGCTACGCCCTCGAAGCTAGGGCTTCTTTGTCGCTGCAAGCCGAAGCTCTCTCTCTCTGGCACGATTTGATGTACTTGAAGGAGAAAGTGAATTTGCACGTGGGGAACCCTTCTGTTCAAGCAGTTCGTTGGGTATGCGAGAGTGACTGTTCTGAGTTGATGGAGATTGTCTTGGGCCGGGCCGAACCCCCATGGAATTTGAAGGACATTATGGACAGATGCCGAGTTGTGCTGACCCATTGCAATGCAGCCCAGATCTTCTTTTGCCCGCGAGAAGCGAACAAAGCGGCCGATTGGGTGGCAAAATCACACCGAGCTAGAAAATTACCAGTAAATTGGGCGAGTTCCCCCCCTCTTCTCCTTTCAGAAATTCTCTGTTCGGAATTCTATCCGTCGATGTCTTGCAAGACTTGTTTTTTCTCATGAATGAATGCAGCTTATTATTTCGACCAAAAAAAAAAAAGTTTGGAAACAAATCTCCAAAATAGATAATAATTCTAGATTAATTACCTATTTTGAATGATTGTTATCTAACTTTAAATATTTGAAATTGATAGGCGTGTCCAGTTAAGATTATTTTTTAATTTGCAACGTGCATATAATCTGTAATTGGATATCTAAGATTTGAGATAAGATGGTGAAATGCGCAAAAAATCGAATAACTTGACCTTTAAGGCTTAAGATGAAATTATTGATTTAATTTGCATCCAATTGTGAGCTAAGTGGATATTGATTGCTATTTTGAGTTTATCTCTTTCGATTTTATGCTTATCTCGTTTGATTCGTTTTCCTTATCCAAAAAAATATAAAAAAGATGCATTTGCATGTTATTGACACCTAAATTTTGCATAATCATTTAGTAATTAGTTGCATGAAAAAAATTTAAAATTAAAAAAATAAAAAATAGTAAAATTGCATTTCATGTAGTCGCATTTGCATCGGTACTAAAAGGCAACAAGAAGCAGGGACTCGTGATTGATAATATGCACAAAAGGATGGTCTCTCTTTGTTGGTCTTGAAAACACAAAAAAAAGAAAAAAGAAAAGCAAAGAAAGAATTCTTCACTGCACACGCGAGAATTCTGGAGAAAGCCTGCAGGAAGATGGGCTCACAATTTTATAATATTTTATAGTGAGTTGTTGCAAGGAATTCTCTCCTTCCTGGAGAGCGAATCGGCTGGGGAAGAAAGTTCGAAGTTGCAGCCATTCTCTTTCACACAAAGGCAGTGGAACACCTATGGAATAGGGGGAACAAGTAGCCGCATAAGAAGCTTCAAGCACGAAGAAGAAAGAAGAAAGAAGTTCCTGCATGTCCATTGTCTCTCCCTCATTAATGCATGCACATGCATGCACAAGAATTCGACGGCCGTGAGGAGCCTAGAAGAAGCAAAGGGGAGCCCATAATATATTATAATATGCTCTCTCAAGTGTGGGTTGTTAACTTTGGTGAAGCAACGAGAAGTTTGCTGAAGAAAGAAGCAAGTAACAAGCAAGAAAAGTCAACAGTTGCGGCTAAATTAATGAGTGTCAGGCGGTGGCCTCCTTATTTGAAAAAAGAACCGGACGTGAACAACAAGGAAAATTACGGCCGCCTCCTATTCACACTAAAGTCGGTTGGACTTCAAGAACCCTATAAATACGCAAAGGGGGAGGCCATGCGAGGAGGAGGGGGGTAGAGCAAGAAAAACAAAAGAAAAATTTCATTGTGAGGGTTTCTCCCTCGGTCAAGAAGAGGAGAGATAGAGTCTCGGTCGAAAAAAAAAAAAAGAAGAAGAAGAAAGAAGTCGGTACGGGAGCTGAAACGAAATAGAAGAAAAGTACACCGAAAAGTACGAGAGAGAGAGAGAGAGAGAGGGAGAGTGGACGTGAGAGGCAGAAAAAAGAAAAAAGAAAAAGAAAAGAGGCTGTTTCGCTGCCGCTTCCCTCTTATCGGTGAGCTCCGCCGCTAGTCGCCGTGCCTCCGCTCACCCGTCTCCGTGCTTCCACCCGACGGCTAGCCCCTTGCAGCTCGAAGCTTCGAGCGACGCCTGCATCTCCACCAAGTAGCCACCTCTGCTCGCCGCCTCCCTCCTTCCAGGAAGCTCCGAACGTCGTCACCGCTGCAACCCCGAGCCTCACCGACGCTCGGTGCCTACGACTGCGCGATCGCTCGCTACCACACCTCCGCCCATCGCCGGTCGCCGTGCCACCCACCGCCCGCCATCGGCGACGTTTGCAGCTCCTCCTGCGCCTCGCCCACTCGCCACCGCGCCAGCGCTCGCCCGTAGCCCGCCCGAGCACGTTGCCATCGTTGCCCACCACGCCGGCAGCACCTCCGAGCTAGCACCACCGCGTTCCGCTATTGCCGATGCCCCGCGACACCATTGCCGCCGTCGCCCGGATCTAAGCCGACCCCGACACCCGCTCCGCCTGCCGTCACGATCCGCTGCATCTGCTAGCCCCGAGTCCTCCACCCGAGCACCCTTGCTCCACCGGTCCCTTGCTGCCTAGCGTCCCCGCTCGCCCGAGTTGGTCTTGCACCATCAAACCGCACGCGACTCCTGCTGTGGTCTTGCCGGAGCCCCTCGCCGGTGTCTTCCCCCTGCCGGAGCTCTGACCGGTGTTGCCCCTCTCAATTGATTGAGCTGCCAAGCTGTGCGTGGGAGCAAAACAAAACGAAAAAAAAAAGGAAAAGCAAATTAGGTAGTTTTTCTCTTTTATTTATTTATCTTATTTTATTATTTTTGTTATTTTACTTGTTCTTTTTTTAGTATAATTATTCCTTAGTGTAAGGATGAGATGTTCAACATGAAATTGCCTTGAAAATTTGGGATTTGTCAGTTTGATTTTTGCGCCCGAAATCCGACTCGCAATCACTTTTAAAAATCGCCAATCCGATCTCCCGCCCGAGATTCGATTTGCGATTTATGTAAAATTGACCGACCCGATCTCATGCGCGAGATATGGTTCGTCAATTTGGGTATCAATGTTGCTTGATTTGCTATGGTGTTATTTAAATTAATTTAAAAAAATCAATCAAAAAGATGTAGGTTAGAATTAGGGTTTGCATGTTTATAATTGAAATTTTATTTTAAATAAAAAATAAAAAAAATCAATTGACTTAGGTTGTTAGTTTTTTTAACTTTAAATTGCATGTTTAATTATTAGGCAATTGTTAATTTCGAAAATTAAAAAAAAAGGAAGAGAAGGAAAATTAGGTTTAGGTTTGCTTTTCTTATTTTGCATGTTTAGGATAGAGATTTTATTTTGAATCATGAAAAAGAAAACAAAAAGAAAGCATATTCATTTAGAATGTTAGTTTTATTATTATTTGATTTGCATGTTAAATTTTAATTTCGAAATTAATAAAAAAACAAAAAACCATCATGCATATATCATATAGGATTAGGGCATCTTTTGCACATTACTGCATATTAGGGTAAGATTGCATGTTTAATTTTACTTCCTAATTAATTTTAAGTTTAGATAGATTTTTTTAGATAGATTGCATTCTAGGATTATTTGGGTTAAGATAATATTTTAGTTTAAATTAGGATTTAGTTTAACCTAATTCCTAATATAAATTGAATAGGATCTTAATCTAGCTAGATAATTTTCACATTTTGTTTTAATTCCAAATTTCATAAAAAATACAAAAATGCCTTAGGCTAAATTAGTTTCGTTATTTAGGATAGAATGCATTCTTTTAGGAAAAATAAAAAATATCATATGCACGTCATTAGAGTTAGATTCATTGAGATGCATGCTAGTTAATATTTTTGCTAGGCTCATTTAATTAGAAATCATATGTCATTAGAATTAGGTCATTTAGTTAATATTGCATTGCGTATTGCATGATTTTCATTAATTAAGTGAAAAGAAAAAAATGAAATTGCGTGTTAATTAGAAACCATATCTAGGGTTGTTGATTTTAATTTAACATTGCAGATGCTTTCGTTGCTTTGGGGTAAGTTTTTTTTTTTTGCAATTTATTATTTATCTGGGTGTTAAATTGGTGGATTGCGCACCCGCATTATCACCTCACATGTTAGGGAAATAGATTTAAAATCAATTCAAGTTGCTTGCCAAACATTTTTTAAATAAAAGAATGGTACCGAAAGGGCATTAGAGAAATCTAGTGTAACCAAGTTCCCGTACCCATAGTCTCTGGTTTGTAGGAGTAAAGTAAACCTCCCGTTACTTTACTTGGGTTTCTAATCGACCCACCAAAAATAGATTAGTGGCGACTCCTAATTGAAAATCATTTGCATGTTAAGAATTTGAACCTAAGTCGTGAATTGGTATGGGCTTGGGAGAGTCCGAGTTAAGTCTAGGCTTAACAATCCATTAGCTAAATTATAGGTGGATCACACCTGAAAAATTGGTCGCGACAGCTTGGCAACTCCGCTGGGGAATTGAGTTGAAACTCTTAGTGGACTTAGGCCAATTTTCTTTTTGAAAAATATTTTTGTTTGGCAGCGAGGATTCCGGGTACGTCCCTAACATTTAAGGTGTTAAATGTTCTTGCAAGATGGAAGGTATAAGGGGAAGTGTTTGCTGACATTTGTTTTACAGGGAAGTGTAGGAATGTATGGTTTACTTTCACTTATGAAGTGTTGCTTGATATAAATTGTCGTGCATGCCTTGCATCTAGCACTACACTATTGCAAATACAACCCGCCACCGGACCTGGGCCGCACAGGATCATTTAGGATGGTATTGTGATGGATACCAATCCGACTGCATGCCTGCGGTACGAGTCGCCCATCTCAATCCCGAAATTTCTTTTTGGTGTCAAGAGTACCCACCTCGGTCCGCATGCCCGCGACCTGGGTTGGCTCTTTGACCAAGCCGAAGTCATGAGGACCCGACTTAGTCCGCACGCCTGCGGCTAGTCCGATCATCCTTGTGGCTTCACTTTGATAAGCTTTATAGATTAGAAATCGATCCACTTACCATGCGCATGTCTATGCGATTGCTCCTCATCGGTAAAGTAAGTTCTCTAAATTTTTGCCTTTGCAATTTACTTACTTCATCATATTATTTTGTCGGTCCATGGCATTAGGATTGTCCTGAGTCTTGATCAATATACAATGGGGATATTAGACATTCGGATTATTCTCCCTCCGAAGGAAGAGCTTAGCACCTGCTGGGACAAGTTAGACCAAGCTGGCCGTCAGTTCGTAGAGTCACACATTGGTTGACTACTTCCACTGCTGCATATCAACATCCATGGCGGCCTCATCCAAGCATTTGCCCATTGTTGGTGCCCCGAGACCTCTACTTTCATCTTTGGCGGTAATCATGAGCTCACTCCCACCTTGGAAGAATATAGCATTACCATGGGAAAATCTTTGAAAGTTGAATTAATTAGTCCCCCTATCGGAATAGATTCCATTGTGGCCTTATCTGATTTTTTGAGAATCAAGGAGGATAACATAAGAAAAGTCTTAAAAGCTCACCGCAATACATGCCCATTATCTTTTCCAAAAGAATGTTTTGAAAATGGCACTTCATTTCAAATGCGTAGGGTTTTCCTATTAGCCTTCTTTGGGTTTATAATTTTTCCTTATTACAAGAATGCCATTAACCCTTTGATTGCTCAATTAGTTAAACAAGCGTTGGAAGAAAATTTTTTTGTAAACATTGTTCTGACTGAAACTTTTCTTTCCCTCACTCGATTTAAAGAAGGTGGTGATAAAATTTTCCATTCCTCTCCTGAGCTTTTGCAAATTTGGTTCCTTTCTCATATAAAAGGATTTGGTGGTTTAATGACTATACATGATGTTAATAACTCTAATCACCCTATTATGAGATTTGAAAGCAAGCAAAAACATGCTCCAGATCACTATTATTCTAGATGGTTAGCTTTCATGAAAAAACCAACTTCCAAGGGTTTCCTATGGCATGCTAAGTGGTTCCAAGTTCGTGTGGCGAGACTCTCATGTGGAGTTGTTGGCCTAATCCCTTTACTGGGATTCACTGGAGCAATAGAATATTATCCGACTAGAGTGTCCCGTCAGTATCAAGTGGTGCAAGAGCTTCCACCAGCGTTGCAAACAGATCCGCTCCGAGTAAGCTTCGTTGATGGAGATCGAGACCATGAGGATTCCATTCTCACGATCAAATCAATGTGGGACATGTGTCATCCACGAAAGCTCAAATGGCCTGAGGAGGAGCTGAAGGGTAAAGAAAGGAAGTACTATGCCTCAACTAAATACATTCAACAGCACAAGGTCCCAGAGGAGCTACTTCCAAAGATACCAGAGGTGCCACTAAAGATCACCAATCGCGCTAAGAATAGACGTCTCAAAAGAGTTGCCGAAAAAGCTCAAGAGGAGAATAAGCGATTGCGCCGAGTGGTGTCCTGAACGTATATTGATCAAGCAAGATGAATCGGCTTGGATCAATCTAGTTATTTTCCATTTCTAGATTAATGTTTAGGAAGTTGAGTCATTTGCCTTTCTAGTTTATTTGTTTAGGGCATTTCAAGTTTCTATTTTGTTAGGCTGTGTCAAAAACTCCATTAATGAATAAAAGCTTCTAGGCCGTTGCCATGGACCGGCGTGTTTCATATGAGATACTTATTTTTATTCATTTATGCAATTTAGGTGATAACGGATCCGCCATGTTCGCCTATTATTACACGATCAAGAGCTAAAATGGCTGACCAAACCGAGATGCGTGATCGTATTACCAGTGTGGAAGATTAGCTCAAGCAGTTGCTTACATCTATGCAACTTATGACTGCCCAAATCGAATCCCTCCGGGTGAATTCCGTTCCTGCACCTGCTCTACCTGAGTTAATAATCCCAAAACAGGCAAGGAAGGTCCAGATGGTTGATGATGACATGCCTGAATTGGAGGATGACATACTTCCAATCACTGCCGAGAAAGCCAAGTCCGACAGCACTCCTAAGACAGAGCAAGGTGAACGTCGTGCGAAACTTGAAGAGAAAGTGAAACAATTGCAAGGATCACAGAACTCACTCCCAATTGACTTGTCCATTTATGAGAAGGTTAAGACGCCAAACAAGTTTAAAATGCCAGAGTTCGAGAAGTATGATGGTACTTCTTGCCCGAAAGCTCACTTGCAGATGTACCATGTAAGGATGGCTCATCATGTCAAAAATGAGCCCCTTATGATCCAATCATTCCAAATGAGTTTGGTAGGG
The DNA here is from genome assembly GCA_014182715.1 of Eucalyptus cloeziana. Taxonomy (NCBI): domain Eukaryota; kingdom Viridiplantae; phylum Streptophyta; class Magnoliopsida; order Myrtales; family Myrtaceae; genus Eucalyptus; species Eucalyptus cloeziana. Next base: position 3,544,789 of record CM024644.1, read on the forward strand.
CCTGCACTAAACTGGTATATTATGAAAAACATAAACCTCCTCAACACTTGGAATGAGGTGGCCAATGCATTTCTCAAGCAGTACAAGTTCAATATGGACATTGCACCTTCACGAGAGGATCTCGAACGAATGGAGAAAAAGAGGAGTGAGTCGTTTAAAGAATATGTCATAAGGTGGTGAAATCCGGTCGCTCAAATCACTCCTGAACCTACTGACAAAGAATTGATGAAGTTGTTTGTCAAAACCCTTCCATTTGAGTTTCATAATCGGATGGCCAGCACGTATGTTGAGAACTTCAATCAACTCATCCCAGTGGGTGAACAAATTGAGACAGGGCTGAGAGATGGATGGTTTAATGAACCAACCCCTATAGGAAAAAGATTTACTGCAAAGAAAGACAAAGAATTGACCACTAAAGTTAATGTTGCATATGTGCAACCAGCCCCTATTAAGCCTCCAATTGTTCGTGTCCCCGGGAATCAGCAAAATGGAGGCCGAGTGCCCGCATCGTGGCAATTCATCAAAAGGCGCTTCTCCTCTTCCTGGCCCTCTATCTCAGGTCATGCCGATACTCCAAAAGAAGGGATTGATCTCCCACGAACCAAATCGGCCAAATGCTGAAAAATTCTCCAATTATGATCCCGCAAAAAATGTGAATATCATATGGGAGAGGTGGGCCATTCGACTGATGAATGTATAACTTTGAAGCACAAGATCCAAAATTTACTGGATACTAAGGCATTTTCTTTCTGTACCACCCAACCAAATGTCAAGAAGAATCTGTTGCCGAAACATGAGGGAAACGTGAATGCAATCTTTGAGTTCAATGCTGGCAAAAAGATGAACTTGAAGATGTCTGTCAAAGATATCTATAGCGGATTAGTTAGAGTTGGTTACTATCCGACAAATGAGAATCCTCCCTTGCCTACCATGAGGGAAAGGGTTCAAGAAATGGTTAAGGTTGGCATGATCGGGTATGCTGATCAAACTAGTATAGTGTCAACTATCTCTCAAGTCATCATTGATTGAGAGAAAGAATTTGCTGAGCTAAGTGCTGAAAAGAGCGAACCTAATCCGTTGATCGAGGACATGCCCCCACTTGAGGACGCCTCTGACCACGAAGGACTGATAGCGGAAGTGCCTTCAACTGATGAGGAGATAATAATTGAGATGCCCAAGTTGTATCAGTACAAGAATAACAAAGCCGTCCCCCGGTCATACGAGCTAGATGTTGACCTGATTACAAGGTCTGGTCGGACCTATGCTCAAGTTAATACCCAACCTGCAAAGCCTGTTACTGATGAAGAGGCTAAAGAATTTCTGGCTATAATCAAAGCGAGTGAGTATAACGTGGTTGACCAGTTGCGAAAATTGCCTGCTCAAATCTCTTTACTTAAACTCTTGCAAACGTCTCCTACGCATCAAAAGTCTCTAATGAAGGTCTTGACCGAAGTTCGTGTACCGGAGACGATCGAGGTAAACAGGTTGGAGGAATTTGTAGGGTCGATTATTCTCAAAGATTTAATAGCCTTTTCTGATGAAGAATTCCCTTTTGAGGGGAGGGGACATACTAAAGCGTTATACATATCTGTCAAGTTCAAGGCTTCCCATGTGGCTCGAGTACTCATTGATAATGGGTCTACCTTGAATATCTGTCCATTGGCAACTCTTCACCGCCTTAAAATAGATCCTTCAAAAATAAATGCTGCAAAGACCTCTGTCCGAGCTTTTGATGGTACAAGAAAGGAGGTGATAGGGGAGACCCGCCTTGATCTGCAAATAGGTCCGGTGATGCTCAACGTCCTTTTCTAGGTAATGGACATCCCTACTAGATTCAATTTCCTGTTAGGTCGTCCTTGGATTCATACTGCTGGAGCTGTGCCATCAAGTCTTCACAAAAGCGTGAAATTTGTTGTCAAAGGAAAGCTAGTCACTGTTCATGGCGAGGAGGATCATCGGATTTATCATGAGACGGCCATCCCCTATGTCAAGCCGGAACCTAGGGAGGAGTCGAGCTACCAATCGTTCGAGCTCATGTCCACTATTCATGCATCTCGAGGATCGACACCACCCATCCCTGATGTGTCAAATGCAGCAGTTATGGTAGCAAGAGTGATGGTTGGAAATGGCTTTATTCCTGGTCGTGGACTTGGTAAAAAAGAACAGGGTATCCGAAATCCGATTGAAACCCCTTGAAGGCCTCGTTCCGCCGGTTTAGGGTACCATGGAAGAGGGGGAGGACATGAACAAGAGAGGAAAAACTCATTATTCCTTGATATCCGCGAGACATTCCCCAGCCCTGCTAGAATGATGCATGATGAAGGAGGAATGATCGATCCCCGAGGTATCGTGGATGACCCGACAACTTTAGAGACATAGGATCCATATAATGGGATGGAAGGGATCACGACCCTATTTGATGATCTCCTTATAGGCGCCATTGACGAAGAACCATCGGAGGAAATGGGTGCTAGCCCACAAGAGTAACACATTTACTTTTATGTACTCCCCTGTGCGGGAATCTTATCGCTTTTAATGTTTTCCAGGATTTGCTTTCCCTTTGATTATCGCATTTTGCATATCGCTTGTTAGGAGTTGATGTTTGCTTTGATTGTCTTACTTTCCATTCCAATAAATGTAATTTGATTGATGAATATTGATTACGATTACAAGCTTTATTTTGAGGGCATGATGGGTATACCAGCCTGGTGATGATATCCAACCAATGAAAGAAAAGAAAAATCCAAGGAGAATTCTGAGGCCTGGGCTTCATCATGCTTCCTTGTGTCAAAAGGTTTTCCAAAATTTTTTTTAAATTTTTTTGGAAAAGGAAAAATCCTAAGGAAGGAAGAAAAAAAAATAGATAAGACATCCATGTCGTTTATCCCAGTTTGTCTTTTTGAATTATCCATTTTATGTTTCAGGAGCAACCTTATGGTAGGCAAGGGGGTAAAATTGGTTCAATCCAATACCATGAACGATGACAGTGAAGACCTAGAGGAGCCGAATGGTGACTCCATTGAAGTATAGCATAGTTGGGAGCAGCATGAAAAACCCAAAGTTCTCACCCTCGAGAAAACTGTCACTATCAATTTAAGTGATACCGAGGATCCCAAAGAGATAAAAATCGGGGCAAATCTTCCCAAAGATGAGGCTGAGCACCTGACTCAGTTGCTAAAAGAATATCAGGATATCTTTGCCTGGACGTATGCTGATATGCTAGGTTTAGATCCGTCAATTGTGGAACATTGTTTGCCCACTAATCCAGACGTGCACCCTAAGAAGCAGAAGCTTCGGAGGACTAAACTGGAGCTCTCAAAGAAGATAGAAGAGGAAGTAATGAAACTCCTCAAAGTGGGATTCATCGAAGTCTCGCAGTACCCTGAATGGGTGGCCAACATAGTACCAGTCATGAAGAAAGACGGTTGAGTCCGAGTGTGTGTTGATTATCGGGATTTGAACAAGGCCAGCCCAAAAGATGATTTCCCATTGCCACATATCGATGTTCTCATGGATAGTACTGCCGGATTTGAATTATTCTCTTTCATGGATGGTTTTTCTGGGTACAACCAGATAAGAACGAGGGTTGAAGACAAAGAGAAGACAACATTTATCACCCCGTGGGGAGCCTTTCATTATAAGGTCATGCCCTTCGGACTCAAAAATGCAGGGGCAACTTACCAACGAGCCATGGTTACGTTGTTCCATGACATGATGCATGAAGAAATTGAGGTATATGTCGATGATATGATTGCAAAAACCCGACTCGGGAGAAGTCATGTCAAAACTCTCAGGAAGTTATTTGATCGGCTTTCGTGAATTCAAGCTCCGTTTAAATCCTGCCAAGTGTGTGTTCGGGCAGCGTCAGGTAAATTACTTGGGTTCATTGTGAGTAATAAAGGGATTGAGATTGACCCATCTAAAGCCAAGGCAATATGTGAGCTACAACCTCCATCGACAGTGAAGGAGGTCCGGAGTCTCCTAGGGAGACTGAATTACATTGCACGATTCATTTCCCAACTCTCTGAGACCACTAAGCCATTATTCAAACTCTTGAAGAAAAACGTACAAGTTGAGTGGAATGATGAATGTCGAGAGGAGTTCGATAAGCTGAAGCAATATTTGATGAGTCCACCCGTTCTTGTCCCACCAATATCGGGGCATCCTTTGATTTTGTACCTCAAAATCCATAGTGAGTCACTTTGGGTGCGATGTTAGCTCGGAAAAGTCCCGTGGATCGAGGGAACGAGCTATTTACTACCTAAGTAAAAAGTTCACTATCTCAGAGCTAAAATATTCTGATGCTGAAAAAACTTGTGCTGCGTTAGTATGGGTATTGCATAGACTGTGACAGTACACATTGCATTACCAGACATTTCTCGTGATTGAGAACGATCCCATCAAATATTTATTTAATCAACTAGCTCTGGTGGGTAAGTTAGCTAAATGGCAGGTCTTGATTTCGGAATTCGACGTGCAGTTCATATCACAAAAATCAGTTAAAGGCCGAGTAATTGCTGATATATTGGCCGAGAATCCTAGAACCTTGAATGATAATGATTATCCCCTGGATGATCGTATTTTGGCCGTAAATGAAGATGCATGGTCCATGTTCTTCGATGGAGCTGTGAACTTGTCCGGTTCTGGTACTGGGGCAGTACTGATATCCCCAAATGGACAACATCACCTAGTAGCCGCGAAATTGATATTCCCATGCACTAACAATATAGCTGAATATGAAGCTTGTATTCTCGGACTTCAGGCCGCAATTGGAATGGGAGTGGCCAAATTGAAAATTCTGCATTGATCATACTCCAGACTGTAGGTGAATGGAAGACCAGGGATACCAAATTACTGCCGTATCACAAGTACCTTGAAGAGTTGGTGAAGGAGTTCGATGAAATCTCGTTTGACTACTTGACTAGATCTCATAATCAGTTCGCCGATGCCCTGGCAACGTTGTCATCTATGTTGCAAGTTACTGATGGTTTAGAAGTTGAGCCTTTGAAAATCGAGGTTCTAGCCAAACCTTCTTATTGTATGGTCGTGAATGAAGAGCTTGATGAGAAGCCATGGTATTACGACATCATGAACTATATTCAAAAGCAGGAATTTCCTGAAGGGAGCACTCCAGCCGATAGAAAATACATAATGAAGATGGCCTCAAAGTTCTTCGTCAGTGGTAAGAATTTATACAAGAGATCTTACGATTCGGTTTTATTGAGATGCGTAGATGAAGCAGAAGCTACCCAAATCATGCAAGAAGTGCATGAAGGAGTTTGTGGCCCACACATGAATGGGCACATATTGGCCAAGAAGATTATGAGACTGGGTTACTATTGGCTTGCGCTGGAAAGTGACTGCATACAGCATGTTAGAAGTTGTCATCGTTGCCAAATTCATGGAGATAAAATAAATGTTCCTCCAACGGAGTTACACCAACTATCTGAGCCATGGCCTTTCTCAATGTGGAAGATCTTGGCTAAGACAGCCGAGAATTATCGAGATTGGCATGATAGGTTACCCTTTGTTCTAATGGCGTATCGGACATCGATCCGAACATCTACTGGGACGACCCCTTTCTCCTTAGTCTATGGCATGGAGGCAGTCTTGCCTGTGGAAGTAGAAATCCCCTCTTTGAGAGTCTTATCCCAAGTGGAATTGTCCAAGACAGAATGGACACGACAAAGGTTTGAACAGTTGAACTTGATTGATGAGAAAAGGTTAAAAGCTCTTTGCCATGGTCAGGCGTATCAACAAAGAGTAGCCAAGTCTTTCAATTGGAAAGTACGGCCGAGACACTTCGAAGTAAATGATCTAGTTCTAAGAAAGGTGTTGGCGATTTTTCCTGATCCTAGAGGCAAATTTGCTCCAAATTATAGCGGCCCGTATATGGTGAAGAGGGTATTCCCTGGTGGTGCCTTAATCCTTACAGAAATGGATGGTCATGAGTTTTCTAATCCTGTTAACTCTGATGCGGTGAAGAAATATTACCCTTGATAGAATTTGTTGTAAATTGAAGGTACTCATTTCTTCATTAAATTGTGTGGAAATGGATTGAATGAGATGAAAAGTAGGCCCTATTCCATACACATATCGAATTCATTTGATTCGGTATATTAGACGTGTTGACCCAAAGTCAGTTCAATTAAATGAAAAAAGAAATGCCCTGAGGACATCACCAGCACCTTGGCCTGGTGGCATGGGGAATGAAAGGGTCCGAGAATGACTGGGGTTCGATCCCTAGAAACGGCAACAAGTTTGCCAAAAAAAAAAAACTAAAAACTAAAAAAAAAAAAAGAAACAAATTTTTTTCAATCCTTTTCTTTCTTTTTGAGCTGCAAACTCTTTCTGTTCAAAGCTGATGAGTTCATGAAGTAATTGTGACCTTTCAAAGGAAATTTTTGCATTATAGTTTTACCTATTTAAATTACCAATTCCACTGAAGATTATCACCGCAGATCAAGTTAATGAATGATGTGGAATGGATTGAACATGCTAAATGAGACATGTCAGAATGATGAAAGGCAAGTTCTATCCTATACACAGTCCCTTGCTCATACACCGGTGAGATGAGTGTAGGAAGTTCCATGTCTGTGAGGTAAAGAATTCTCTCGCGAAAGGTACGATAATCGAAATGATGAGAGGTGATTTATTCTCTATTCCAAACACTACATGTCCATTGTTTAAATCTTTTTGAGCCTACACACGTGGATAATTTTTAAATTACCCCTGTCAAGAACCACCCCACATTGGGGTGAACTGGAGGCAAGATGACATCATGAGGTGAGGAAATTGATAGGAATATTCTTGCTCTCACTTGCATCAATCTTCAAGTATTGCTATTACATTGAATTCATACGGTAATTTAAGTGCCTTAGGATGATGAAGAGCAGTTCTTTCTCTATCCTACACACTTTATCCATTGCGTAGCCCCTTGAGCCTGTAAATTCGTTTCATTTAAACCCAATTGGTGATCGTCCCCCACACTAGGGCAAGGCAAAAGGCAAATATTCAAGCAGCAGAGTCCAGAGTGCCGACAAAAAATGAAAAATCCCCAAGAACCCAAATGTTAAAGCATTACTGGTGATTCAATACATGGAGTGTGTCAAAAGTCATTAAAAAAAAAACATAAGGGGCATGAAAAAGCAGTGTGCCTAATAAAAGCAAGGGCAATGCCCATAGAAAATGAAAGAAAGAGTCAAAATAGATGATTATCAATTGTAAAAGGGTGAATTTCCAATGGAGTGGTACTCAAAGAACTCAAATGCCAAGTTTTTATAGTACCTATGAGGAAAATCCCAATGGTGAAGAAAGAAGACCCGTGACAATGCCAAGATGAGCACTAATTTTGATCCCCCTATACACATTTTGAGCCTAATGATCCATTCATTTCTCAACCCATGAACTTAACCTACGTTACGTCCCTTACAAAGTCTCTTCAGATTAAGGCACTGAAATTAACATAGGAATTCATATGCTTATAAGCATCGCTCGAAGAAGTGCAAGCAAGACCATTCTATCTCATTTCACAGGTTACTTGACTTGTAAACCCGGGGATGATTGCAAAGTATTGTTCTTCCATTAGCCTTGACTCGAAAAGTCCCTCTTTGTTGATCCATTGACCAAGCCCACATTACAGTCTTGATAAAGGCCTCTTAGATTGACAAGGTCGTACCGCTTGCGAGAATACTCGAACCCTTGTTGACATGATGAAAGTAAGATGGAGTGATGGTCAGGACAAAATAGCCTTCTTAATGAGAGTGAGTGAAAGTCCTTTCTAACTGAAAGTCTCTCATTTGGTATTCTTGAAAATCCATTGAGTGAAAATTGTCTTAAGCGATGATTCTCCCTAGTGGAAATTTGGTGGTGCAAATATGGTAAAACCATCATGCATAAATCTTGATTGAATGGATAAAAGCTTCAGTGGACTTTCGAGTGTGCTAAATTGCTTACTTCTTTGGCAAATGCATGTATTCTTGCTCTAATCATGTCCGACGGGGTAATGTTTCCTTGAAGACCCAAGAGCTCCTGACATTTATGTTGCCTTTCAGAAGCCTCGAGGTGAGAAACCTCTACGAATATTTGAAGTACATCCTCGATGTTCCAAAACTTCTTTCTGCCAAGAGGTAAGTGACCTTCACGAATATCCCAGGTTTGTCCTAGGTATTCCCAAATTCTTGATATATGTCTCAAAACTTTTTTGTTAAGCATTTCATTCTGGATATGAATGCTTTCCGATCTTTTTCGTTATACCTTAGTCTGGATCTAGGTATTTCGAATCTTCTTAATCCAATATTCATCTCACCTAACATTGAGTGTCTATTGGTTAAGTTCCCAATTTCTTGACATCTCAATCTGGATTTGGATGTCTCAAACCCTTTGTTAAGCATTTCATTCTGGATATGAATGCCTTCCGAGCTTTTTCGTTATACCTTAGTCTGGATCTAGGTATTTCGAGTCCTCTTAATCCAATATTCATCTCACCTAATATTGAGTGTCTATTGGTTAAGTTTCCGATCCTCTTAATTCAATATTCATCTCACCTAACATTGAGTGTCTATTGGTTAAGTCCCCCAAAGTCTTGACATCTCAGTCTGAAAGTCTTGACATCTCAGTCTGGATCTGGATGTCTCAAAACTTTTTTGTTAAGCATTTCATTTTGGATATAAATGCTTCCTGATCTTTTTCGTCATACCTTAGTCTGGATCTAGGTATTTCGAATCCTCTTAATCCAATATTAATTTCACCTAACATTGAGTGTCTATTGGATAAGCCCCAATTTCTTGACATCTCAGTCTGGATCTAGATGTCTCAAATCTCATCTATCTTACTCACTATACCTTAGTGTGAATCTAGGTATTTCGAGTCATTTGAATTCAACAAGGTATCTCACCTAACATTAAGCGTCTGTTGGATAAATTCATGTGGACTCTTCAGGGAACCTGGACACTTGCCAAGCAAATAAAAATTCATCCCGTACTTCACGATGCTCTGATTGGTAAGTAATTACAGGTATGCTCTCCTCTTCAATATCTCACATTTGCATTACCATTTTCATGACATTGCATTTATAAAATAAAATAAAAAAAAGGAAAAGAAAAGAAAATTAGTCTTGCCAAAGTATCATCCATTGCATGTTCATGGTCAAAATTTAGGTATCATATTGTCTTTGAATGCAACATCTCGCGATCTCACATTCAAAGAGGAGCAAAATTGTTGACATCTACATTTTGCCTAATCATTTAGTAATTAGTTACATGAAAAAAAATTAAAATTAAAAAAATAAAAAATAGTAAAATTGCATTTCATGTAGTCGCATTTGCATCGGTACTAAAAGGCAACAAGAAGCAGGGACTCGCGATTGATAATATGCACAAAAGGATGGTCTCTCTTTGCTGGTCTTAAAAACACAAAAAAAGAAAAAAGAAAAGCAAAGAAAGAATTCTTCACTGCACACGCGAGAATTCTGGAGAAAGCCTGCAGGAAGATGGGCTCACAATTTTATAATATTTTATAGTGAGTTGTTGCAAGGAATTCTCTCCTTCCTGGAGAGCGAATCAGCTGGGGAAGAAAATCCGAAGTTGCAGCCATTCTCTTTCACACAAAGGCAGTGGAACACCTATGGAATAGGGGGAACAAGTAGCCGCATAAGAAGCTTCAAGCACGAAGAAGAAAGAAGAAAGAAGTTCCTGCACATCCATTGTCTCTCCCTCATTAATTCATGCACAAGAATTCGGCGGATGTGAGGAGCCTCGAAAAAGCAAAGGGAAGCCCATAATATATTATAATATACTCTCTCAAGTGTGGGTTGTGAATTTTGGTGAAGCAAGGAGAAGTGTGTTCAAGAAAGAAGCAAGTAACAAGCAAAGAAAAGTCAATAGTTGTGGCTAAATTAATGAGTGTCAGGCGGTGGCCTCCTTATTTGAAAAAGAACCGGACGTGAACAGCAAGGAAAATATGGCCGCCTCCTATTCACACTAAAGTCGGTTGGACTTCAAGAACCCTATAAATATGTAAAGGGGGAGGCCACGCGAGGAGGGGGGGAGTGAGAAAAACAAAAGAAAAAATTTCATTGTGAGGGTTTCTCCTTCGGTCAAGAAGAGGAGAGATAGAGTCTGTCAGAAAAAAAAAAAGAAGAAGAAGAAGAAGAAGAAGAAAGAAGTCAGGTACAGGAGCTGAAATGAAATAGAAGAAAAGTACACTGAAAAGTACAGAGAGAGAGAGGGAGAGTGGACGTGAGAGGCAGAAAAAAAAAATAGAAAAAGAAAAGAGAGAGGAGAGGTTGTGTTCTTCAGTCCCCGCTCCTCACAGCTGCTGTTTCACTGCCGCTTCCCTCCTATCGGTGAGCTCCGCCGCTAGTCGCCGTGCCTCTGCTCACCCGTCTCCATGCTTCCACTCGACGGCTAGCCCCTTGCAGCTCAAAGCTTCGAGCGACGCCTGCATGTCCACCAAGCAGCCACCTTTGCTCGCCGCCTCCCTCCTTCTAGGAAGCTCCGAACGCCGTCACCGCTATAACCCCGAGCCTCACCGACGCTCGGCGCCTGCAACCTGCGGCTGCTCGCTACCGCACCTCCGCCCATTGCCGGTCGCCATGCTGCCCATCGCCTGCCATCAGCGACGTCTGCAGCTCCTCAGCTACGCCTCAGCCCGCTCGCCACCGCGCCAGTAGCTCGCCTGTAGCCCGCCCGAGCACGTCACCATCGTTGCCCACCACGCCAGCAGCACCTCCGAGCTAGCACCACTGCGTTCCGCTACTGCCGACGCCCCCGTGACACCATTGCTGCCGTCGCCCAGATCTGAGCCGACCTCGACGCCCTGCTCCGCCTCTGCCGTCACCGATTTGCTGCATCTGCCAGCCCCGAGTCCTCCACCCGAGCACCCTTGCTCCACCGGTCCTTGTTGCCCGGCGTCCCCTGCTCGCCTGAGTTGGTCTTGCACCATCAAACCGCACGTGACTCCTGCTGTGGTCTTGCCAGAGCCCCTTGCCGGAGCTCTGACCGGTGTTGCTCCTCTCAATTGATTGAGTTGCCAAGTCGTGCGTGGGAGCAAAACAAAAAGAAAGAAAAGGAAAAGCAATTTAAGTAGTTTTTCTCTTTTATTTATTTATCTTATTTTATTATTTTTGTTATTTTACTTGTTCTTTTTTTAGTATAATTATTCCTTAGTGTAAGGATGAGATGTTCAACATGAAATTGCCTTGAAAATTTGGGATTTGTCAGTCCGATTTTCGCGCCCGAAATCCGACTCGCAATCACTTTTAAAAATCGCCAATCCGATCTCCCGCCCGAAATTCGATTTGCGATTTATGTAAAATTGACCGACCCGATCTCATGCGCGAGATATGGTTCGTCAATTTGGGTATCAATGTTACTTGATTTGCTGTGGTGTTATTTAAATTAATTTTAAAAAAAATCAATCAAAAAGATGTAGGTTAAAATTAGGGTTTGCATGTTTAGAATTGAAATTTTATTTTAAATAAAAAAAAAAAATCAATTGACTTAGGTTGTTAGTTTTTTAACTTTAAATTGCATGTTTAATTATTAGGCAATTGTTAATTTCGAAAATTAAAAAAAAAAAAAAGGAAGAAAGGGAAAATTAGGGTTAGGTTTGCTTTTCTTATTTTGCATGTTTAGGATAGAGATTTTATTTTGAATCATGAAAAAGAAAACAAAAAAGAAAGCATATTCATTTAGAATGTTAGTTTTATTATTATTTGATTTGCATGTTAAATTTTAATTTCGAAATTAATAAAAAAACAAAAACCATCATGCATATATCACATAGGATTAGGGCATCTTTTGCACATTACTGCATATTAGGGTAAGATTGCATGCTTAATTTTACTTCCTAATTAGTTTTAAATTTAGATAGATTTTTTTAGATAGATTGCATTCTAGGATTATTTGGGTTAAGACAATATTTTAGTTTAAATTAGGATTTAGTTTAACCTAATTCCTAATATAAATTGAATAGGATCTTAATCTAGCTAGATAATTTTCACATTTTGTTTTAATTCCAAATTTCGTAAAAAATACAAAAATGCCTTAGGCTATATTAGTTTCGTTATTTAGGATAGAATGAATTCTTTTAGGAGAAAAAGAAAAAAATATCATATGCACATCATTAGGGTTAGATTCATTGAGATGCATGCCAATTAATATTTTTGTTAGGCTCATTTAATTAGAAATCATATGTCATTAGAATTAAGTCATTTAGTTAATATTGCATTGCATATTGCATGATTTTCATTAATTAAGTGAAAAGAAAAAAAATGAAATTGCGTGTTAATTAGAAACCATATCTAGGGTTGTCGATTTTAATTTAACATTGTAGATGCTTTAGTTGCTTTGAGGTAAGTTTTTTTTTTTTTTGCAATTTATTATTTATCTGGGTGTTAAATTGGTGGATTGCGCACCCGCATGATCACCTCACATGTTAGGGAAATAGATTTAAAATCAATTCAAGTTACTTGCCAAACATTTTTTTAAATAAAAGAATTGTACCGAAATGGTATTAGAGAAATCTAGTGTAACCAAGTTCCCGTATCCATAGTCTCTGGTTTGTAGGAGTAAAGTAAACCTCCCGTTGCTTTACTTGGGTTTCTAATCGACCCACCAAAAATAGATTAGTGGCGACTCTTAATTGAAAATCATTTGCATGTTAAGAATTTGAACCTAAGTCGTGAATTGGTATGGGCTCGGGAGAGCCCGAGTTAAGTCTAAGGTTAACAATCCATTAGCCAAATTATAGGTGGATCACACCTGAAAAATTGGTTGCGACACATGTAGTTTAGATTCATTTTTATAGATTAAATTGCATATTGGATAGTGTCTATCTAATTAAGATAAGTTTCCAAATAAAATGTGATTTAATCTAAACTAATTCCTAGGTTAAGTTGGATAATATCTCATTTGAGATAGTTTATTTTCTGTTAATTATTAGTTTCGAGTGTTCATAAATGTATAAAAAATATCGTGTGCATGTCATATAAAATTATATCCATATATTCCATATCATATTTCCATGTCATGTTTGTTGGGAACACACGACAAAAATTCAATACCTTTATCTAGGTAAATCACCAAAAGAGAGCCTAAATCTAAGCTCGTCAATATATCTAATTTGATCCATATTCATTCAAAAGTTTAAAGATTATGGGTCAACTAAGATATATTGACTGATCTATGGCACATAAATTCTCTAACTAAGATATATTAACTAATTTACACCATATCAATTTTTCGATGTAGTATTTCTCTAACACAACTCATACGTGTATTCTAACAATCTCTAATTTCTCTAACACAATTCATATATGTATCCTAACAATCCCCCCTCACATGTGAGTTTAATGTTAGGTCTGCGTCCCTTTAATTTAGGCATCAACTTTCTATGGGCCTTTGTTGCTACACCACAACATCCGCCTGTCTAGAAACTGCAACCATGAGCTCTAATACCATTTGTTGGAAACACACAACAAAAGTCTAATACCTTTACCTGGGCACATTGCCAAGAGAGAACCAAATCTGAGCTCATCAATATATCATATACCTACATTCACTCAAAAATTTAAGCCAATGAATTATGGATCAACTAGGATATATTAATTGGTTTATATCACATTAATTTTCCGATATGGGATTTCTCTAATACAACTCACACGTATATTCTAAAAATATTGTCACGCCATCTTACAATTGAAATGGTTGTGGCCTCCCGAAGCGTATCGAAATCCACTTTTAGTTATATGAATTCACACCTCTAATCTCTGGCCACCCACTCTTTGTAATTTACACCCCCAATCTCTGGCCACCCACTCTTGTTGATGTAAAATTGACCACCAGCTCCAACATCACCTGAAAATCCTTTGGTTATTAAATAAAATTGTTCTTTCATTTAATGCATCACTTGTTTCATAAATGTGGCATCCTAGAAATCAAGGGCAAGCCCTAAGGTGCCCTAAAGCTTTTAAATAGGTAATGAATTTACCTATTGGTTTGTGTTATAGCCTTAGTTCTTTCTTAAGGCTTTGTGCTTTGTGCCTTGTGTTTTTAATTTAAACTTAATTATGAGATAATTAACAAGGATAAATTTATGTGTTGCCATGCTTGTTATAGATTAAATGTTATAGAATTTTAATTAGGGGTAATTAATAATTTTATTTCAGTTAAAATGGACAAAAGGAAGTTGGATTGGGCCTTAGGCCCAATAGCTTGGACTTTAGGCCCATGGATAGAGGGCCTAAAGTGGGCCATTTTGGGCAAGCCCATAGGGCCCATTGGGCCGTACGGATGGGCAAGAGGGGGAGGGAAATTCGAAATTTGCATGCCCCTCCCCAAGTGTCCTAGTGTGAGAGCCATTTGGCATGCATGCTTAAGGTCAAGAAAGTAATGATTAGGGGGAAGAAAAGAAGGAAGAGGGAACCGGATTAAGGAGGAGAGAGGGGGGGAGTGTGTCGCATAGGAGGAGAGAGAGAGAGGAAACGGAGAGAAAGGAGAAAGAAGAGAAGGAAGAAAGGAAGAAAAAGAGGAAGAAGAAGGAGGATTCGTGCGTGCCGTCCGTGTGCTGTCCTTAACCCGTTCCTCTTTGTGTTTAAGGCAAGTTTAGGGTCCATCATCTCTCTTTGCATGTGTGTTTTGCATGATGGTTGGGTTTTTGTTGTTTTGAATGCACGAAAATGGAGTGAGGATGGTTTGTTTTTGGAGGTGCATCCTGTTTTCGCGCGGATCACTGGAGTCAGAAACTTGTGGGAGCTTGCATGCATGTTTGGAGTTCGATTTTGGCTTGGATCTCTTCATGAAAGTTGTAGCTAACACCTTGAAATATAACATACTGAAATTTAGTGAAAAATGATGGAGATTTAAGGGGTCAAAGCCTCATATTTCGGAGACCCTAGATCTAGAACTGTTTTTCTAACCTTGAGGTGGATTTGTGGTTGCATGTTGATTTTTACTATGAATATCTCTTCGACTTATTCATAAGACTTGTAGAGAACATCTTAAGGATGAACATACTCGAATTTGAAGCAAAAAGAACAAGTTTAGACTAGGAAACCAACCTGATCTTGAAGACGATGAATCTGGAGTCGCGATGTGGGATACCCGAGACTTCGTGGAACCATTTGGAGGTCTTGCTTTGGTAGTTTGGACTAAGTTCCTTCATGAAAGTTGTAGGGGATCCTTAGACGTAAAACATATCCAAATTTCAGAGAAAACGAAGAAGTGTAGGTAGGTCAAATCGCCATATTTCGGACATAGGACCCTGGGCGTTTCGGTAACCTGCCCAGAAGCTTCGTGGACCTATAAAAGTTTAGCTAAAATGAATTTGGCCTAGATTCCTTCTTCAAAAATCTAGCTAAATGTCTTAGCTATAACCTGGTAAAATTTCATAATTTTCTGAGGTCGTATGGGTATTTTAATTGATTTACTTAGAAAACTGTGCATTTTGCCTTTGTCCGAAATTGTGTACGGAAATTGTGGAAATATTGTTTATTGTGTAGAAATTGTTTGGCTATGTGTTTTCTGCAGAAATTTCTATTTTATTGTATTAAGATATTATATGCTTTAATTTCATGAATTTTGGGATTTGTGTGATTATTTAATTAATTGCAAAATAGAATAAATTGGAATTTATATAATTTAAAAATGCATGTGGTAAGTATATTGTTTTAGTGGCATATGTTCTATGAGAACTTAAATACTATGGGTGATTGCATTTATGGTATGTATATAAATGCTTGGTGATGCATGTATAAGAAAGATGATGAGCTTGTTTTGCCACTATATCATGTGCATGATAATTTGAGGCATAATTGGCAAACATGATCCATGGTAATTGAGGAAATTGTTGGGGGAGGATGATAATGGCCAGAATGTATAGAGATACATGGCCGGATGGCCCTGGGAGTATCAGGATGCCCGGAATGGTTGGGTGCCGGAAGCCTCGGAGGTCTTTGCCCGAGGGGATGCCTCGTGATGCCAGTTGGGATGCGAGATGCCCGGAGCGGTGGGGGTGCCGGATGCCCGGTGGCCATGAATGGCATAATTCCGGATGGTTCTTCTCGCAAGGCCCGAATAGGGTGCGAGTGTAAAGTATGGGATGGATGATCCCGAGGAAGGGAGATGCGATGATCAATTGAGAATTCAAAGTGGAAATTGACATGCATGTGTGATATGACAGGATGATGATATGCATGTGTGATATGACATGATGATGACATGCATGTGTGATATGACAGGATGATGACATGCATGTGTGATATGACATGATGATGACATGCATGTGTGATATGTCATGATGATGACATGCATATGTGGTATGACATGATGATAACCACCTATGGCATGATGACGACATGAATGTGTGATATGACATGATGATGACATGCATGTGTGATATGACATGGGATGATGATACTCACCTATGATATAACAATATGATGACATGATGACATGTATGGATCATATGGTATGATGATGATGATCATTCGAAGTCTATGCTATATACGTATTATGATTGTGATGAGGATGTATGATGGCATGTGCATGGCTTCGAGGTAAGTATGTTGGAATGCATGTGTGACGTGTAAGATGTAATTGTTTGTATTGTTTAAATGCATGATTGGTGATTGGATTCATTTACCTGCTGAGTGGTTGTACTCACCCCTTCGGGGACCAACATTTCAGATTAGCACGATGCCTCTCCCTGCCGTCACGCGGGGAGTGTTTTACGGCCTTCCGTCTGATGTGGAGGTCGAGCTGACAGAGATCGATTGTCCCACCCTGCCGGGACTGACTTTCATCCGTGTGCGTGCGATCGTGTCTTATGACGTGGGTCTATCTGGGGGCCCCATCATCCAGGAGTTCGTGTCCGTCCATATTCACCGTGACAGAGTGATGTTGGGGATGCTGCCACCCCCACCGTCTGACGCACCGGGATGGGTGTGATGGCCCACGTACGTGGAGTAGGGGTTGGCAACTTTTTGGATGGGCGACACGAGTAGTCCGAGGGGAGATCTTATACGTTTTATTTTGAGGGTCGTGTGTCTCTTTTTGAGGTTGAAGGCCGAGCATATAGATGAGTCTTGGCCTACGTTTTTGTACCGACCCGTGTTACCCTTCGTAAAAATATATATGTAAATAAAAGTGGTTCGGCCTCGTGTTTCTTTCAATTAAAATAGTTGGTGTGCATTGTGCCGTCGTGAGGGAAGTGAAGTGTTGGTGAGACTCGCCTCTTATTTTCGTTATGAGCTGCGCAAATCCTTAAAGCCATTTCAAAGAAAAAAAGAAAAAAAGAAGAAGAATTTGTTCACCTAAGCCTCGGCCTGAATTCTTTCTTCTTTCGTCGTTCAAATTGTTCTTGCCTTAGTTTCTTTTTGCGTAGTATCTGTGGCAACTCTATCGGGTTTTGGGGGTGCCACAGCGGTTGGTATCAGAGCTAAAGGTTTATGCTTGGAGTGATAAGGAGACCTCATTTGGCAAATGAGGGAAGTTTTGACAATGCACACCATAGGATATAAAATGGAATAATTGAATAACGAGTGATGAGTATTCGCCCGTAGAGCCTTGGTAGTTGTTTTAGGTTGCCAGTAACATGTGTATGTTACTTTAGTAGTGGTAGTGGTTGTTTTGAATGAAGGCAGTGAGTCTCAGATTTTTCCTGAGGCAAATGCTTGGAATTGCAGGAAAACCATGGTACGGTTTGGAAGTCATCGTCCACCGAGGGCTGAAGCCTCTTCATCAAGGGCTGAACCCCGAATGTAAGATATCCTGCAAGCATTGGCCAACATTGGAAATCTGATGGAAAGGCAGGCGCAGCAACAACCCGGAGCAGAACGCCGTACTCAGGGACTAGTGGAACAATTTTTGAAGCTGAAGCCACCCAAATTCAGTGGCATGGGAAGTCCTGAGGAGGCGAAGCATTGGATTGATGGAATGGAGAGAATTTTCCGGTTGTTGGACTGCACTGATGCTGAGAAAATAACTTTAGCAGAGTACCAGCTGGAGGGAAATGCAAAGTTTTGGTGGAGAGCTTCACGAGATACAATCTTCCCACCAGGTACTGATATGAACTGAGATGAGTTTGCCAGAGCTTTCAATAGAAATCATTTCTCTGACTGTGCAAAGGATAAGAAAATTACAGAATTTGTTCAGCTAGAACAAAAGGAACTGACAGTGGACCAGTATGAGGCTAGATTTTCTGAACTATCTAGATATGCTCCTAGACTGATTGAGGATCAGGAGGAAAAAGTCAAGAGATTTCCGAAAGGGTTGAGAACTGATATTAGAAAGCAACTGGTGCCTTTGAACATAAGAGATTACCATGAGGTCTATGAAAGGGCACAGTTGGTGGAGCAGGAGCTGTTAAGAGAGCGGTCAGAGTTCAAGAAATCGTGGAATTCTAATGATGTGAGGAGGGGTAAGAGACCCTATTCTGGTCAGGGTCAGACTTGGGATGCGAGGAAGAAGAGTAATTTTGGAAACTTTGGGGGAGCAAGGAGTGGTCTGAATATAGGGAAAGCACCCTATCAGCCTGGTGTTTGTCAAAGGTGCAATGGAAGGCACGGCCCAGGACCTTGTACTGGGCGGCTGAAGTGCTTTGGTTGTGGACAGGTGGGCCATCTTAGGAGAAGTTGCCCACAAGAGAGGTCGCAGGTGAGTGCTGGCTCAGTGCGACAGGGATATCAGAGTGCTGTCAAAACAAATTCACAAGGGAATTCTCGGAGGCCACCAGCTCAAGGAAGGGTGTATGCGGTCACTCAAGAGGAAGCGAAAGCTTCCAACAACGTCATCTCAGGTACAATCTACATAAATGACAAGAAGGCTTATGCATTGTTTGATACGGGTGCTACGCATTCTTTTGTGTCTGACAGATATAGACTGTTGAGTGAAATTGAAATGACTTTTCTTGGAATTCCTCTTTGTGTTTCTACGCCTTTAGATGATGCAGTGTTGTCTACGTTGGTGTGTGAGAAATGTAAGATAACAGTAGGAGGAAAGGACACATAAATAGACTTAGTTGTGATGGCCATGTATGACTTTGATGTTATCCTAGGAATGGATTGGCTTTGTAAGTATCGGGCTAAAATGGATTGTTATAGAAGAGTAATC
Organism: Eucalyptus cloeziana; assembly: GCA_014182715.1. Classification (NCBI taxonomy): domain Eukaryota; kingdom Viridiplantae; phylum Streptophyta; class Magnoliopsida; order Myrtales; family Myrtaceae; genus Eucalyptus; species Eucalyptus cloeziana. The sequence continues at coordinate 3,563,901 of CM024644.1, forward strand.
CAATTCGTTTTACCCGACCAGTCCAGTTGTGAATTTTTAGGTGGTCAGACCCACCTATCAGTAGCACTTATTTCTGCAGTAGAGGCTAATGTGTTACTTGGCAAAGGATGTCAATGGTACTTAGCAATGGTTAAGGACTATGTCAAGGAAGAGCTGAAACTTGATGAAATTAGTGTAGTAAATGAGTTTCCAGATGTATTTCCTGAAGAATTGCCTGGATTACCCCCAGAAAGAGAGGTTGAGTTTGAAATTGAACTGATGCCTGGAACCAGACCAATATCGAAAGCCCCATACAGAATGGCCCTAGTGGAATTAAAAGAGTTGAAAGTGCAATTGCAGGAGTTGCTTGACAAATGATTCATTAGGCCAAGTGCTTCACCTTAGGGTGCACCGGTTCTGTTTGTGAAAAAGAAGGATGGGTCGATGCGTTTATGCATTGACTATAGGCAACTAAATCAAGTGACTGTTAAAAACAAGTATCCTCTGCCTAGAATTGATGATCTGTTTGACCAACTTCAGGGAAGTTCGGTTTTCTCTAAGATTGACTTAAGGTCAGGATACCATCAGTTAAGGATTAAGAATGAAGACATTCCTAAGACTGCATTTAGGACTCGATATGGACATTACGAGTTCCTTGTCATGCCTTTTGGATTGACGAATGCACCTGCAGCATTCATGGATCTAATGAATAGAGTATTTAAGTCCTATTTGGATCAGTTTGTGATTGTTTTTATCGACGATATCTTGGTGTATTCAAAAGGACCACAAGAACATGAGCAACACTTGAGGATAGTTTTGCGGACTACGAGGACCACCGTTATATGCCAAATTCAGCAAGTGTGAATTTTGGTTGGACCAGATAACATTTTTAGGACATGTGGTGTCGGGAGGAGGAATTGCAAAGGTGGATCCGGCAAAAGTGGAGATGGTAATAAATTGGCCGAGACCGACCACACCTACCGAGATACGAAGTTTCTTAGGATTGGTCGGTTATTACCGAAGGTTTATTGAAGGGTTTTCCCGATTGACAGGTCCTTTAACCAAGTTAACTCGGAAGAATGCAAAATTTGAATGGAGTGGGGATTATGAAAGGAGCTTTCAAGAACTTAAAAGGAAGTTAACCACGGCTCCAATCTTAACCATACCCTCTGGACCGGATGGTTTTACAGTATATAATGATGCATCTCATAAGGGATTGGGATGTGTTTTGATGCAACATGGCAAGGTCATAGCCTACGCATCTAGACAATTGAAACCCCATGAGTTAAACTACCCCACACATGATCTAGAATTGGCAGCTATAGTGTTCGCCTTGAAGATATGGAGGCATTATTTGTATGGGGAGAAGTTTGAGATTTATACGGACCATAAGAGCCTGAAATATTTGTTCTCACAAAAAGAGTTAAACATGAGACAAAGAAGATGGATGGAATTGTTAAAAGATTATGATTGCGAGATACGATACCATCCAGGGAAGGCGAATAGAGTAGCAGATGCTCTTAGCTGAAAGTCAGCCATGGAGATGGCTAGTTTAAGAATAGCATAATGGAGTCTATTAAAGTCTGTAGCAGACTCGGAATTTAAGTTGAAGGTGGATAATCTCACTGGTATGCTTAAAGCCCTAAGGATCGAGCCGGAAATCGTCCAGAGAATCAAGATCTTGCAAAAGTCTGATCCGGAGATTTTGAGACTGAAGGAGGCGATGTCCCTAGGAAAGAGACCAGAGTTTCAAATTTCTGAAGATGGGGCGATAAGATGCCAAGGACGACTTTGTGTACCCGACAACGAAGAAGTAAAGAAGGAGATTTTGTCAGAAGCACATAAGAGCAAGTATAGTATCCATCCAGGTAGTACAAAAATGTACCGGAATTTGCGTCAACAATTTTGGTGGAATGGTATGAAAATGGATACGGCCAAGTATGTTTCTCAATGTTTAACGTGCCATCAAGTAAAGGCGGAACATCGTAAGCCGGCGGGACTTTTAAGACCACTAGACATACCAGAGTGGAAGTGGGAGCATGTGACAATGGATTTTGTGCAAGGATTGCTAAGGACATCAAGCGGCCACGATTCGATTTGGGTAGTGGTAGACCGTTTAACAAAGTCTGCCCATTTCTTAGCTGTTCGTATGAACTATTCAATGAGTAGACTTGCTAAGATCTATGTAAGTCAGATAGTACGCTTGCATGGTATACCTGTAACGATCACTTCGGACCGAGACTCTAGATTTACTTCGAATTTTTGGCGAAGTCTGCAAAATGCTTTGGGAACGAAACTTCAATTCAGTACTGCTTATCACCCTCAGACAGATGGACAAACCAAAAGAGTGATACAAACTCTAGAGGATATGCTGAGAGCCTGTATCATTGACTTTAGAGGAAGATGGGATGAGAACCTGCATTTGGTAGAATTTGCCTATAACAATAGTTTTCAGAAAAGTATAGGCATGGCCCCATATGAAGCATTGTATGGGAGGAGGTGCAGAACCCCTATCTGTTGGGATGAGGTAGGTGAAAGAAGATTGACAGGACCTGAATTGGTACAAGATACCACTGAAGCTATTGATATTATCAGGAAAAGACTAAAGACAGCCCAGAGTAGACAGAAGGGCTATGCGGACAAGCGTAGGAGGCCCTTGGAATTTGGAATAGGGGATCATGTATTTCTTAAGGTATCTCCGTTAAAAGGAGTATCTTGTTTTGGAATGAAAGGAAAGTTGAGTCCTAGATTCGTTGGACCTTTTGAGATACTTGAGAGAATAGGAGATGCGGCTTATCGTTTGGCACTACCTCCTAATTTGGGAAATTTGCATGATATGTTTCATGTGTCGATGCTAAGGAAGTATCAGCCAGATCCCAGTCACATACTCGATCATGAAGCCATCAAAGTGGATGAGAAAGTGAGATTTATCGAGAAACCTGTGCAAATACTGGATCGGAAAGAACAAATTCTCAGGAATAAGAAGATTCCCTTGGTGAAAGTATCATGGCAACATCACGATATGGAGGAAGCCACATGGGAAAGTGAAGACCAGATGAAGGAGAAGTACCCCTACCTTTTTGAGGACGTGAGTAACGTTTAATTTCGAGGACGAAATTCTCTAAGGAGGGGAGAATTGTGGCATCCTAGAAATCAAGGGCAAGAAGGTGCCCTAAAGCTTTTAAATAGGTAATGAATTTACCTATTGGTTTGTGTTATAGCCTTAGTTCTTTCTTAAGGCTTTGTGCTTTGTGCCTTGTGTTTTTAATTTAAACTTAATTATGAGATAATTAACAAGGATAAATTTATGTGTTGCCATGCATGTTATAGATTAAATTGTTATAGATTAAATGTTATAGAATTTTAATTAGGGGTAATTAATAATTTTATTTCAGTTAAAATGGAAAAAGGAAGTTGGATTGGGCCTTAGGCCCAATAGCTTGGACTTTAGGCCCATGGATAGAGGGCCTAAAGTGGGCCATTTTGGCCAAGCCCATAGGGCCCATTGGGCAGTACGGATGGGCAAGAGGGGGAGGGAAATTCGAAATTTCCATGCCCCTTCCCAAGTGTCCTAGTGTGAGAGCCATTTGGCATGCATGCTTAAGGTCAAGAAAGTAATGATTAGGGGGAAGAAAAGAAGGGAAGAGGGAACCGGATTAAGGAGGAGAGAGGGGGGAGTGTGTCGCATAGGAGGAGAGAGAGAGGAAACGGAGAGAAAGGAGAGAAGAAGAGAAGGAAGAAAGGAAGAAAAAAGAGGAAGAAGAAGGAGGATTCGTGCGTGCCGTCCGTGTGCTGTCCTTAACCCGTTCCTCTTTGTGTTTAAGGCAAGTTTAGGGTCCATCATCTCTCTTTGCATGTGTGTTTTGCATGATGGTTGGGTTTTTGTTGTTTTGAATGCACGAAAATGGAGTGAGGATGGTTTGATTTTGGAGGTGCATGCTGTTTTCACGCGGATCACTGGAGTCAGAAACTTGTGGGAGCTTGTATGCATGTTTGGAGTTCGATTTTGGCTTGGATATCTTCATGAAAGTTGTATCTAACACCTTGAAATATAACATACTGAAATTTCGTGAAAAATTATGGAGATTTAAGGGGTCAAAGCCTCATATTTCGGAGACCCTAGATCTGGAACTGTTTTTCTGACCTTGAGGTGGATTTGTGGTTTCATGTTGATTTTTACTATGAATCTCTCTTTGACTTCCTCATAAGACTTGTAGAGCACATCTTAAGGATGAACATACTCGAATTTGAAGCAAAAAGAGCAATTTTAGAATAGGAAACCAACCTGATCTTGAAGACGATGAATCTGGAGTCGCGATGTGGGATACCCGAGACTTCGTGGAACCATTTGGAGGTCTTTATTTGGTATTTTGGACTAAGTTCCTTCATGAAAGTTGTAGGGGATCCTTAGAAGTAAAACATATCCAAATTTCAGAGTAAACGAAGAAGTGTAGGTAGGTCAAATCTCCATATTTCGGACATAGGACCCTGGGCGTTTCGGTAACCTGCCTATAAGTTTCGTGGACCTATAAAAGTTTATCTAAAATGAATTTGGCCTAGATGCCTTCTTAAAAAATCTAGCTTAATGTCTTAGCTATAACCTGGTAAAAGTTCATAATTTTCTGAGGTCGTATGGGTATTTTAATTGATTTACTTAGAAAAAGGTGCATTCTGCCTTTGTCCGAAATTGTGTACGGAAATTGTGGAAATATTGTTTATTGTGTAGAAATTGTTTGGCTATGTGTTTTCTGCATAAAATTTCTATTTTATTGTATTAAGATATTATATGCTTTAATTTCATGAATTTTGGGATTTGTGTGATTATTTAATTAATTGCAAAATAGAATAAATTGGAATTTATATAATTTAAAAATGCATGTGGTAAGTATATTGTTTTAGTGGCATATGTTCTATGAGAACTTAAATACTATGGGTGATTGCATTTATGGTATGTATATAAATGCTTGGTGATGCATGTATAAGAAAGATGATGAGCTTGTTTTGCCACTATATCATGTGCATGATAATTTGAGGCATAATTGGCAAACATGATCCATGGTAATTGAGGAAATTGTTGGGGAGGATGATAATGGCCAGAATGTATAGAGATACATGGCCGGATGGCCCTGGGAGTATCAGGATGCCCGGAATGGTTGGGTGCCGGAAGCCTCGGAGGTCTTTGCCCGAGGGGATGCCTCGTGATGCCCAGTTGGGATGCGAGATGCCGGAGCGGTGGGGGTGCCGGATGCCCGGTGGCCATGAATGGCATAATTCGGATGGTTCTTCTCGCAAGGCCCGAATAGGGTGCGAGTGTAAAGTATGGGATGGATGATCCCGAGGAAGGGAGATGCGATGATCAATCGAGAATTCAAAGTGGAAATTGACATGCATGTGTGATATGACAGGATGATGATATGCATGTGTGATATGACATGATGATGACATGCATGTGTGATATGACAGATGATGACATGCATGTGTGATATGACATGATGATGACATGCATGTGTGATATGTCATGATGATGACATGCATATGTGGTATGACATGATGATAACCACCTATGGCATGATGACGACATGAATGTGTGATATGACATGATGATGACATGCATGTGTGATATGACATGGGATGATGATACTCACCTATGATATAACAATATGATGACATGATGACATGTATGGATCATATGGTATGATGATGATGATCATTCGAAGTCTATGCTATATACGTATTATGATTGTGATGAGGATGTATGATGGCATGTGCATGGCTTCGAGGTAAGTATGTTGGAATGCATGTGTGACGTGTAAGATGTAATTGTTTGTATTGTTTAAATGCATGATTGGTGATTGGATTCATTTACCTGCTGAGTGGTTGTACTCACCCCTTCGGGGACCAACATTTCAGATTAGCACGATGCCTCTCCCTGCCGTCACGCGGGGAGTGTTTTACGGCCTTCCGTCTGATGTGGAGGTCGAGCTGACAGAGATCGATTGTCCCACCCTGCCGGGACTGACTTTCATCCGTGTGTGTGCGATCGTGTCCTATGACGTGGGTCTATCTAGGGGCCCCGTCATCCAGGAGTTCGTGTCCGTCCATATTCGCCGTGACGGAGTGATGTTGGGGATGCTGCCACCCCCACCGCTTGACGCACTGGGATGGGTGTGATGGCCTGCGTACGTGGTGTAGGGGTTGGCAACTTTTTGGATGGGCGACACGAGTAGTCCGAGGGGAGATCTTATACGTTTTATTTTGAGGGTCGTGTGTCTCTTTTTGAGGTTGAAGGCCGAGCATATAGATGAGTCTTGGCCTACCCCTTTTGTACCAACCCGTGTTACCCTTCGCAAAATATATATATGTAAATAAAAGTGGTTCGGCCTCATGTTTCTTTCAATCACAATAGTTGGTGTGCATTGTGCCGTCGTGAGGGAAGTGAAGTGTTGGTGAGACTCACCTCTTATTTCCGTTATGAGCTGCGCAAATCCTTAAAGCCTTTTCAAAGAAAAAAAGAAAAAAAAAAGAAGAATTTGTTCGCCTAAGCCTCGGCCTGAATTCTTTCTTCTTTCGTCGTTCAAGTTGTTCTTGCCTTAGTTTCTTTTCGCGTAGTATCTGTGGCGACTCTATCGGGTTTTGGGGGTGCCACAATAAACGATAAAAATCTTCTCGCCACACATGAAGTTAGATATCTATCTAATGTATTCTTCTCAACTTCCGGATGGTAATGGTATAGGAACATCCAAACCTCTCTTTATACTCTTTCCTCCCAAATCGAATCATTTGTTTCCATTCTCAAGGCTTGCATCCAATTCCATCACTCTTGTGTCTTATCTTCCCAATGTTCCTATTCAAGCTTGATATTAATAACTACTATCATTCGGAGGCGTACAATGATTGTCACGCCCTGAACCCCAAGCACGCAAACATCCCTCAAAGGTCGATTAATTGCGACGTCCTAGGACGCGACGCTAACCTATTCTTTTATCTTTCGATTAAACGCAAACGAAAGTATTTAATATAAACATCTAGTCAACCAACAAAGAATATGGATAGTCAAAAAAACACATCGGACAATTTCAAAGACATCACATTTATTTATCCACTTGTTAACTTCAAGAAATTTGGTATTTACAAGTCTACACCAAAGACAACTTCCTAAGCGACCATTAGGCAAAAATAGTCAGAAAGGGTTGGGGTTAGCTTAAACTCTTTTTAGTGCGGTGGCTAGCATTAGTGTTTGGATCATAGTCGGGCTCATAATCGGAGAGGAACTCCTCCTCGGGATCGTAGTCAAAGGGGTACTCCTTTGCACCCGGATCAGACTCTGGATCCTCAACGGCACCATTAGGGGTGTCGATGTCCATGGGATCCCAAACCTACTCTCCAATCTCCCCGCTAGGTGGTCCATCAAAACCCGCATTGGGCCAAAAATCTCATTACCCTCCCAAATAAACCAGGCCTTAAACTTATGAGACACCTAGGTGGCCAACCCTTCATCTACCCACATAGTAGTAACCACACGATCATACACCCAATTAATCTTCGGAACAAGGTATGAGGTTACATCCGTAGTCTCGTCCCTAGGGAACCCAAAACAAATGTGACGACGTTTCATGATATGGGCCTGAAAATATTTAATAACAAGAGATGAGATATAAATCTCAGCGAGTTAACAGCCTAAACTTCGATTAGGACGCGAATTCGTCCTAGAAGTAGCCTAAGCATACAACGATATACCATGTTAACTAGCCCTAGGCACACCCCTGCATATTAGTCAATCACATATGCCAATATCAATGCACTAAGTATAGCCAATAATAAGAACACATTTCATAATATCCAAGCGCATTGCCAACACACGTGTTCTAATTATTATTATCCTAGGGCCATCACTAACATAATAGTTGGCGGTCTTCTGGCATGATTAGGCATCGTCTCACCTCATCGGGCACGGCATCGTCTAGAATGCTCGCCTAGACAGCGTTCCTTAAAGAGTATCAGTCCAGCCTCAACCGTGACTCGATATTCGGACCCCTGCCGGGCATCCGATAAAAATCGAGCATCGCCCCTAAACTCCCGTTGGGTGATGGTTTCGATTAAGTGATCACTCAAGCACGCCAACACATAAGCTAATTTTATTTGTCGTCAATTAGTCCAATGCAAAAGAATTCGTACTTAAATAATAAACTTTGGCAAATATTTATACTTACACGTGGTCACATACTTAAAATCAACCTGCCAAAATTTGCACACTTTCATTTCAAAACCCCATTGCCCCATTTAACACAAAAAACACGGCGTCCAAACACGACACCTCAAAGTTTACTATTTTCTTACCAATAAAACCCTATATGAAAATATCATTTAAAACTCGTGATTTGGGCAATCAACATCATGGCATTACAGGCTCAGACAATCAGAACTATGCATAATTTCATCCAATAGATTAAGCATAAATTTCTGGTTATCAACTAATCAATCATTAATTTGCACTAATCACAATTAATTAGCACTAAACATGATTAATTAAGTTAAATGCGATTAATTAAGATAACATCTCTTAATTAAGATAATCACTATTAAGTAAACTAACTACGATTAAGTAAGAGTAATCATCATTAATTAATCTAACTATAATTAATTAAACTAACTGCACTTAACTTTAATATAAACTACCCCTAACCATAGTTAGGGCTAAACCATCATTATGTACCACTAACTACCTTTAGCCTAAACTAAATTTACTCCTAAATGCAATTAATTTCCTAATCAAGGATTAGGAATTAACTCATGGTTTTCCGGTGGTGGCGAGCTCATGGCAACAACGGCGCAATGGCATTGAGAATGTGACATTCCCAGCTCGAATGGAAATATGAGCAACACAGTAGTGACGGTTCAAGCTCATGGCTTGGACTTGCCTAAGGGCGGCGGCGTTCGGTGGAGATGGTGGTGGCTGTTCGGTGAGGTGGAAACAACGAAACAAATGTGGCATGGTCGAGCAACACAGTAGTGACGGTTCAAGCTCATGGCTTGGACTTGCCTAAGGGCGGCGGCGTTCGGTGGAGATGGTGGTGGCGGTTCGGTGAGGTGGAAACAACGAAACAACTGTGGCATGGTCGAGCAACACAAGAGAGTGACGGTTCAAGCTCATGGCTTGGACTTGCCTAAGGGCGGTGGCGTTTGGTGGAGATGGTGGTGGCGATTTGGTGAGGTGGAAACAACGAAACAACTGTGGCATGGTCACTTGACGGACGAGCGGCGAAGGTGGCGATGGAAATGGTAGTAGAAATAGCAACAAAAGTGGGTGGTTTTGGAAATAGAATGAAGAAGAAGGAGGAAGGAGAAGGAGAAGAAGAAGAAGGAGAAGGAGAAGGAGAAGAAGAAGGATGAGGAGGAGGAGGAGGAGGAGGAGAAGAGCAGAAGAAGGAGGAGAAGGAGGAGAAGGAGAAGGAGGAGGAGGAGAAGGAGAAGAAGAAGAAGAAGAAGGAGGAGGAGAAGAAGGAGAAGAAGGAAAGAAGCGGAAAGAAGGAGCGAAGAAGAAGAAGAAGCGAAGCGAAGAAGAAGAAGAAGCGGGAGAAGAAGAAGCAGGGAGCGGAAGAAGAAGGAGGAGAAGAGGAGGAGAAGAAGAAGAAGCAGAAGGAGGAGGAGAAGCAGAAGTAGGAGGAGAAGGAGAAGAAGAAGCAGGAGAAGAAGAGAAGGAGAGGAGAAGGAGGAAGAAGAAGAAGGAGGAGGAGGAAGAAGCAGAAGGAGGAGGAGGAGGAGGAAGAAGAAGAAGCATGAGGAGGAGAAGGAGGAGGAAGAAGAAGGAGAAGAAGGAGAAGCGGAAGAAGGAGAAGGAGAAGGAGGAGGAGGAGAAGGAGGAGAAGAAGAGAAGGAGAGGAGAAGGAGGAGGAAGAAGAAGGAGAAGAAGAAGAAGAAGGAGGAGGAGGAGAAGGAGGAAGAAGAAGCAGAAGAAGGAGAAGCGAAGGAGGAGGAGGAGGAAAGGAGGAGGAGGAGGAAGGAGAAGGAGAAGAAGGAGAAGGAGAAGAAGGAGGAGGAGGAGGAGGAGAAGGAGGATGAAGAAGCGAAGGAAGAAGAAGCGAGAGGAAGCGAGAAGAAGGAGAAGGAGGAGAAGGAGGAAGAATAAGGAGAAGGAGGAGGAGAAGGAGGAAAAGAAGTAGAAGGAAGGAGAAGAAGAAGGAGAAGAAGGAGAGAAGAAGCGAAGCGGGAGGAGAAGGAGGAGAAGAAGGAGGAGGAGAAGAAGAGAAGAAGGAGAAGGAGCGAAGGAGAAGAAGGAGAAGAAGGAGAAGAAGGAAAGGAGGAGGAGAAGGAGAAGCGAAGGAGGAGAAGAAGGAGAAGAAAAAGGAGGAGGAGGAGGAGGAGGAGGAGGAGGAGAAGAAGAAGAAGAAAGCGGAGAAAGAAGCGGAAGAAGGAGAAGAAGGAGAAGAAGAAGAAGAAGAAGAAGAAGAGGAGCGGAAGGAGGAGGAGGAGGAGGAGGAGAAGGAGGAGGAGGAGCGAGAAGAAGAAAGAAGAAGGAGAAGGAGAAGAAGCGAAGGAGGAGAAGGAGAAGAAGCGGCGAAGGAGAAGGAGAAGGAGGAGAAGAAGCGGAAGAAGGAGAGAAGGAGGAGAAGGAGGAGAAGAAGGAGAAGGAGAAGAAATGAGAGAGGAAGGAGAGAGAAGAAGAAGAAGAAGAAGCGGAAGGGAGGAGGAGGAGAAGAAGAAGAAAGCGGGGAGGAGGAGGAGGAGGAGGAGGAGGAGAGAAGAAGAAGAAGAAAGCAGAAGAAAGTAGCGGAAGGAGGAGAAGAAGAAGAGGAGCAGAAGGAGGAGGAGGAGGAGGAAAAGAAGCAAAAGAAGAAAGAAGAAGGAGAAGGAGAAGGAGAAGAAGCAGAAGGAGGAGAAGAAGGAGAAGAAGGAGAGAAGGAGGAGAAGAAGAAGGCGAAGGAGAAGGAGAAGAAATGAGAGAGGAAGCAGAGAGAAGAAGAAGAAGAAGAAGAAGCAGAAGAAGGAGGAGGAGGAGGAGAAGAAGAAGAAAGCGGGAGGAGGAGGAGGAGGAGGAGGAGGAGGAGAAGGAAAGAAGAAGAAGAAGAAGAAGAAGAAAGCAGAAGAAAGAAGCAGAAGGAGGAGAAGAAGAAGAAGGAGAAAGAAGAAGAAGAAGAAGAGGAGCGGGGAAGGAGGAGGAGGAGGAGAAGGATGAGGAGGAGAAGAAGCGAAGAAGAAGGAGAAGGAGGAGAAGGAGAAGAAGCGGCGAAGGAGAAGGAGAAGAAGCGGAAGAAGGAGAGAAGGAGGAGAAGAAGGAAGCGAAGGAGAAGGAGAAGAAGGAGAAGGAGAAGAAATGAGAGAGGAAGGAGAGAGAAGAAGAAGAAGGAAGAAGAAGAAGTAGAAGAAGGAGGAGGAGAAGAAGAAGAAGGAGGAGAAGAGGAGGAGAAGAAGAAGAAGCGAAGGAGGAGGAGAAGCGAAGTAGGAGGAGAAGGAGAAGAAGAAGCGGGAGAAGAAGAGAAGGAGAGGGAGAAGGAGGAAGAAGAAGAAGGAGGAGGAGGAAGAAGCGAAGGAGGAGGAGGAGGAGGAAGAAGAAGAAGCATGAGGAGGAGAAGGAGGAGGAAGAAGAAGGAGAAGAAGGAGAAGCAGAAGAAGGAGAAGGAGGAGGAGGAGGAGGAGAAGGAGGAGAAGAAGAGAAGGAGAGGAGAAGGAGGAGGAAGAAGAAGGAGAAGAAGAAGAAGGAGGAGGAGGAGAAGGAGGAAGAAGAAGCGGGAGAAGGAGAAGCGGAAGGAGGAGGAGGAGGAGGAAAGGAGGAGGAGGAGGAAGAAGAAGGAGAAGAAGGAGAAGGAGGAGGAGGAGGAGGAGAAGGAGGATGAAGAAGCAGAAGGAAGAAGAAGAAGGAGGAGAAGGAGAAGAAGCAGCAGAAGGAGAAGGAGAAGAAGCAGAAGAAGGAGAGAAGGAGGAGAAGGAGGAGAAGAAGGAAGCGAAGGAGAAGGAGAAGAAGGAGAAGGAGAAGAAATGAGAGAGGAAGGAGAGAGAAGAAGAAGAGGAAGAAGAAGAAGTAGAAGAAGGAGGAGGAGAAGAAGAAGAAAGCATGAGGAGGAGGAGGAGGAGGAGGAGGAGAAGGAGAAGAAGAAGAAGAAGAAGAAGAAGAAGAAAGCAAAAGAAAGAAGTAGAAGAAGGAGAAGAAGAAGAAGAAGGAGAAAGAAGAAGAAGAAGAAGAAGAGGAGCAGAAGGAGGAGGAGGAGGAGGAGGAGAAGAAGCGAAGAAGAAAGAAGAAGGAGAATGAGAAGGAGCAGAAGCAGAAGGAGAAGGAGAAGAAGCAGCAGAAGGAGAAGGAGAAGAAGGAGAAGGAGAAGAAGCAGAAGAAGGAGAGAAGGAGGAGAAGAAGGAGGCGAAGGAGAAGGAGAAGAAATGAGAGAGGAAGGAGAGAGAAGAAGAAGAAGAAGAAGAAGAAGAAGGAGGAGGAGGAGGAGGAGGAGAAGAAGAAGAAGAGAAGAAGAAGGAGAAGGAGGAGCAGAAGGAGAAGAAGAAGCAGGAGAAGGAGGAGGAGAAGAATAGAAGGAGAGGAGAAGGAGGAGGAGGAGGAGGAGGAGGAAGAAGAAGAAGGAGAAGAAGGAGGAGAAGGAAGAATGAGAAAGAAGAAGAAGAAGAAGGAAGAAGGAGAAGGAAGGAGGAGAAGGAGGAGGAAGAAGAAGAAAGAAGGAGGAGAAGGAGGAGAGGAGAAGAAGGAGCAGAAGAAGAAGGAGAAGAAGCGAAGAAGGAGGAGAAGGAGGAGAAGCAAAAGGAGGAGGAGAAGGAGGAGGAGCAGCAGAAGGAGGAGGAGGAGAAGCAGAAGGAGGAGGAGGAGGTGGAGAAGAAGGAGAAGAAGCAGAAGGAGGAGGAGGAGGAGAGGAGAAGAAGAAGAAGAAGAAGAAGAAGAAGAAAGAAGGAGGAGGAGGAGGAGGAGGAGGAGCAAAAGGAGAAGAAGAAGTAGCAGAAGAAGTAGAAGAAGAAGAAGAAGAAGAAAGAAGAAGGAGGAGGAGGAGAAGCAGAAGAAGGAGGAGAAGGAGGAGGAGGAGGAGGAGAAAGAAGAAGAAAGAAGAAGGAGAAGCAGAAGGAGAAGGAGAAGAAGGAGCAGGAGAAGGAGAAGGAGAAGGAGAAGAAGAAGAAGAAATGAGAGAGGAAGGAGAGAGGAGTTTGGCCACTATAGGGAGGGGAAAGAAAAATGGAGATATTTATATATTTCCAACAATTTCCCCCAAATTCCTCCTTAAAACCCTCTCCTCCATCCATTGATTTCTTTTGTCATTTAGTCTATAAATGTAAGGGCATTTTGGACGTTTCATACTTTTTGCTCAAAATTTTCAATTTTTCCCTTGGGCCCATTTGTTTGAGTTGGGCTTGAAATGGATTTGGTGGGCTTGGCTTGGCCCACTTGGACTTTCTTGGCTGATCCACATGCTTGTGAGGCCAAATCGCCTTCGCTTGGCCAGGCTTCCTTTTCGACTTTCAATTCTCGACCGATTATTCATTTTTCCAAAAAAATTAACTTGCCGATAGATTGCGGATAGATGAGGTGACATCCAATAAATTAGTCTTGAAACCCTCGAAAGCTCGATACTCAAAATTGAATTAAATTTTATGGTTAAAATCAATAAAATGCGACTTCAACCCGACCTAAACTATCGAGCGGCTTTTAGGGATTTTCGTGCGGTTGACCTGTGGTCAATAATTTTCAATCTATGTTTATGCTTCTTTGAGTCGTGAATGACCTCAAGTTGTCATGTAATTGTGATGGTTTAATTACATACCCTGAGTACAAAATCAATAGATAATCGGTTTATCGTTGTTTGACACGAGTATCGTAATTGCACGAAATCACCCGCGAAACGACTATGTACTTCTATCGAATCGATTTATATCTGTTTGCTAATTGACTTACAACAGCGTATTACTGACTATTGTCAACCCTTGTGGTTAAGCCGTCAATCCCTGATTGAATTCTCTAGTTTTTCGCATTTTAATCATTTATGACCTCACCCAATAGAATAATTAACTAATGAGTGATCAGTTTAGAGTAAATTAACTATTAGTACATTAATAAGATAATCATTTTATATATTTCGAAATGAGTCGAATTTTAGGATATCATAATTTCTTTTTGTATAGCTTATCGAATTTGATTGATGGATGCAATCCCTTAATGAAACGAATACTATGGGATAAATCGATCACCGGAGACCCGTTTGGTTCGAAGATTTCCAAGAGGCTTTGAGCCCCAAAGCCTCTTGGGGAAAATATTTTGTGTTTAGTTCACATTTTTGAGTCTCCATTTGCCAAATGCTAGCATTTGGAATGCTAGTTTGAGGTTTAATGAATTTTTTTCTTTACAATATTGCATTTACTGATAATCATGTTTTCCCTTTTTGCCCTCGAAAAACACTGTTCATCATCTTCTTCCTTGGACTTGCTGCTCCACCGCGAAACTCGCCGGCGAAGCGATGCTAAGCTGCGAGCGCTAGATTTGGCCGTCGGGAAGCCTCACTTGAGGTCGCGCGACACAAGCCGCCGCCCGAGGTCGAGCGACCCGGCGACGACCTTAAGCGTCGCCTAGGTTGTGCGAAATAGGCGGCTAGGTTGCGTGACCTAAGGCGTCGCCTGAGGTTGCCGACCTCAGGTGAGCCGCCTCCCCCCAGTCGCCACCAACCGCCTCCCCACCACCACTAGCACCACTGCCGAGTCGCTCCCTCACGATTTTCCCCTCTCCACGCAGTTGCATCTCCTCTTCCCTTTTCTTTTCTTTTCTTTTCTTTTTTTCCTTTTTTTTTTCACCTTAAAGTTGCTTTGTAAAATATACACAAAAAATGAGTTTCCAAACATACTTGCCTTCACAAAATGTTCATTCATTCAAAGACACTTGGGGAAATGCAAAGCCATTTCCCCAAAGTTGAACTAAACGGGCCCTGGGTGGGCTTGACGTGGGGTTGAGCTGGGGCCAATCTAAGCATAACTGCCAATAACCCTATCCTATGCTGGCCTACCCAGGCACAGGTTGGCAGGCCTATTTTTTAGGCCGTTTCTACCGATAGGATGACCAAAAACGCTCGTTCAAGCCCGCCCAATTATTTGGGCTAAATTCTTTTTTTCCAACATGATACAGGACAAATTATTAATCAATAAATGAGGCGGAGCGTCTAGAAAGGCAAAAGGAGTAAGGGTTGTGGATCACCGAGCAAGATTGAGTTGTTGATTGCGTAAATCGACGAGAGAGAGAGAGAGATTCACAAGATGATGGGGAGCGTCGAGCATGTCTGGGACATCCTCTATAGCGAAGCAATGAAGTATGGATATAAATACCAGGAATTCATGTTTTAGAACTAGATATTGAAATTTCCCATTCCACCTTATAATTAGATTACAAGCTTATCTAGTCCTTATTGTCTTTAACCACTAACCTAGCGTCCCCAAAATTTGTTGCATAACTATCCTTTGAGTTTCCGACCAGAAAAACCTAACCTTTGACACTTTTTTTTTTGGCTGCTCCCAATACTCCGACATTAGGATATTAGTTTAGACTTTAAAGCATATGCACTCGTAATGTAAAGCCACATCTACTTGTCAAACACAATGTCGACACTTAAATTTTTGTTTGAAGACTCTTTCATTAAACGAGACAGAATTGGACCCATAATCGGCATATCAACTTTGCATTGCAGTGTATCCGCATTTCCTACTGCATTTATCTGCATTTTGATACTAAAGACATTTTTATTTAGGAATAGCGTATTCGCATTGAATAAAATATAGCCCAGGTTATGAATTTTATCCGAAATGGCCCAACATACGACCTGACTCGTGATTCTTTGTGTCGAACAGGATAGACTCTTGGCCTGATCCAAGTTGTTCACTGAACTCAGGAGTCTGAGCCCTATGCACGGCAAAAACCAGTTTCGTCGCCTTCCCCTCTCTCCCTCGTGTTGGCCGAAATGGCATGAAAATTTGCCACGCGAGGATTAATTTAACGAGGAAAACGAACAACACGAAGAAGGAAATGCAAGAGGTCGGCTGACATGGGAATAAAACGAAAAGGAAAGAAAATAATAGAGAAGCCGCAGACATGTACTTGGTCAAAACGAAATGAGGGGAAGATTTTTGGCCAATTGATGAGGGAGCAATCTTGGCTGAATCCAGAGCTCAAACCGAGCAGTCATTCTGAACCCCCGCTTGCCATGCAGCTGCCTACAGAGGTTGAGACACATGTCGGAGACCAGCAATCCATCTCTTTGTTGGCATATAGTGATGGCGTGCACGAAGCATCGGGAGCGCTGAAAAGTGACTGGATCCATAGAAGTGCACGAAATCCGTGTGCTGTGGCTTACCATCACCTGATGCAAACGGATAGGAAAATGACTCTGTTCAACAAAATAACCATCGGCAACGGCAGCATTTTGGGCCTGTAAATTGAATTTACATGAACACAGTTAACTGGGCTGATAATCTAGCGAGAAAGCACGGTGACCAATATGAATTCATAGCACAAGTAGGTATTTGAAAAAACCTCAATTGGCCACATGGGTCTGCTAAGTTCGCTGAAGGTCGCAGAAGGGTCGAACACAATCTCAGCACCATTCAAGCCAAATGCTAACCAATTCAACGGATGGTGCCTCCCATAACAAAGATCGACAGCGATCTTTCCCTAAGCAATCTCAAACAGAGGATGCCCAGTATTTCCTTCCATAGAGTAGGAATTTTCATTGAAATCTCCAACCGTGGGGATGTGGTTCTGCCAGGTGCCCTTATCAAGCTCTTCAACATGACGATTCAAAAGGGATATATCAAAGACAGAGGCCCGCAACATTTACACTTACCTTTCGATGCTTGCCTATAATATTGGCACGGTTGCCTATAATAACAGCAGTACTCCAAATATTCTCCCCGTGGTTTATATACCTCTCAAGGGGAGGATTGACGGTGACCATGTTATATTTTTTCACTACATCCTTAAGAAAACTTGTTGATTCCCCATCAACAGGCTCTGCAAATTCACGCTGCCTCTTCTCTCCTGTACAAAAGGTAAATGGCATTATCCATGCTTCCTAGATTAAAATTTTTTTCAGTAGTTGAACTGCAGTCTTTAAGTCCAAAACGAGAGATCAAAATGCATTACTCAAGCTGCATGCGGTGACTAACCTGCAAGAATAAGAAGTTCACTCCTGAAGCACCTGCAGAATCTATCTCTGGTTTTACTTTCTGATGGATAGCCCTCTTCAGATCCAGAAAGGAGCAGTTGTGGGAAGAACTAGAGTTTTGAATGAGTCCAACTCTGACAACTCGTGGTTCTCTTAATAACTCATGTCTGCCGTAAAGCAAAATGCCTGAATGAAAATTAGAATAAATTAATCAAAAAGATTCCACAAAACTAGTCAGAATGAATAAAAATTAAAGGATCCGGCCAAGAAATGCAAGAAGCAAGGTAATTGTTTTCAGTGAAAGTTAGCAACTACCATATTGCGACTATCACAAAGGATAAGCAAGAGTGCTTCCTAGCTTCCATGATGGTAACTTTAATGAACCAGAATAATTTGAGTATCTCAAACTTTACACATTTTTCTATTCCATTGTTTCACCGAGTCCACAGAATCCCACCACGGCACAAGACCACATTAATCAGATTTTCTCACACCTTCCATCGCATGGAAGAACTCAGAACCAAGTGTACATGCTGAAACGGAGTTTAGAAGAGCTCGTTTCCAGGACTATCTCTTCAAGACCTCCCTAGTTACAAGTGCTCAATATTGCCAAAGGACATCTGGACCTGACGTTTGCAGTTCTTTGCTTTTAAACAAATATTTCCCCCATCAGGACCATATATGTAAGCAAGTGACATGATTTTGTTTGGTTCGTGCTCTTTTTATCCATCAGTAACGTGAAAGACTTCTGAGTTATAAATAGAAACTCCCTTTGCCACTTCGCAAAGAGAACAAGGAGCACGCATTGAAAGATCTTTCCTCATGTTCCTTAGAAAACTGCCAAACATTTTTTTGGGCTGAGCTCCCATTTGCAGACCCAGCAATGCTGAATAAACTTGCTTCATAGGCTATTACAATGACTTTGAACTGAGGCAATCATAAATTAAATGTTTGTTGGTGGAGTTTAGCAACCTTGTCTTCCATGGTTGCCCCTGGGACATAAAGCATTTGAAACCAATTACCGTGCATACTTTCATTTATCAGATGACATGGACTAAAAGTATTTCAACGGAGAAGATAAGCTCAGGGTGTTTGGTGATCTCACCCATGATAAGCAAGTACCTCATTTTTCGGCTCTCTCTCTCTCCCTCTCTCTCTCTCACACACACACACACACAAAGACGTGCACACACATACACAGAGCCACCAATGCACACACTCATTCTCCATATGTTCCAAGCAGAAATGTGCCAAGAAGATAAGTTTCTAACTATCTAGAATACAGTTTTTACAGAAGGAACCTATTTGATTTTTAGTAAGTCGTTATCAAACTCCTATAAGATGGTAATGGAGCACATGAATAGTGCAGCCTGGAGTGACCAGGACTCTTGCGAGCAGCATTAAGTCTTTCATGTCCAATAAGTAGCACAAAAAAAGAAAACATAGGTTTATATGTATGTCAAACTTACATTCAGATGAGAGAGCTTTTGCAGATTCTGCCAGAGGAATAGCTACAAGAGTCCTTCCGCAATTCAGTCCTATAAGTAATAAGGACGTGTTTGGTAACGCTTCTGTTCCGGGGAACAATTTTTAAATAGAAATAGTTTTTTTTTTTTTCTATTTCCAGGAACAATTTCTGAATATAAGAACGCACTTGGTAACTGCACAAAACTTCTATTCCGGGAAAAAATGCGTTTGGTAAAATTATATAATTTTGTCATTTCTTTTAGTTTTTTAATATTTTTATTATATTTTCCTTTTTTTCTTCTTTCTTTTTCTTTTTCTTTTCTCTCCTTCTTCTTCTTTGTGGCTGGTCGCCGGTGGCCGGCGAGCTCGCCGAGCCTCGCGACCATCGGCGAGGCTCGGCCTCGCTAGATCTAGGTGAGGTCGAGCCTCGCCAGGCCACCGGTGAGGCTGGACCTCGCCTAGGCGACGCGAGGTCAGCCTCGCCGGGCTAGGTGAGCTCGAGCTCGCCTAGATCCGGTGAGACCGAGCTCGCCCAACCACCAGCGAGGCTCGGCCTCGCCGGATCCGGGCGAGGTCGAGCCTTGCCGTGCCTCGCCGTGGTGCGGCGTCTCCGAGGGCCAGCGACCCTTCGGCAAGGTCGCTGGCCCTCGTCTGGCCAGTCGCTAGCGCTGGCCATATCGGCCAAAAGAAAAAAGAAGAAGAAGAAAAGAGAAGAGAAGAAAAGAGAGAAAATTGTTTCTAAAAATTGTTTCTAGGAACAAGAAGCTATTTTTTCTACTTCTTGTTTCTGTTCCAAATTTATTCCAAGGAACAAAAAAATAGATTTTTTGTTTTCGGGAACAAAAGTTTTACCAAACACGTTTCTGTTCTTTTTTTATTCCCCGGAACAAAAGAATAAAAAAATTTGTTCTGGGGAGCAGAAACACGTTTTAACAAATGAGTTGACTTCCTGAAATCAAAATCATAATGGTCTAACAACAGATTAAAATTTTGGTCTGGAAGGTCTGATGATTGTCTCTCTGAGTTCATTTGTTTAGTTTGTCATTATGATCAAGTGTCCACTAAATTTATTCAAAAAATATTTGATAATTTATTTTTATTCTTCAAAAAATTAGACTATGGTGTTACCGGTATATTCCTTTTATTCTAGTTTGGGGTAGGGGTGAGCATCGGTCCACGGTCAACCCTGGACCGACCTTGGACCGACCCAACCTTGCTGGTCCTGGTCTGGTTCCCGGGAGACCGAGTGGGTCCTTGGTCCTAGGATTCCTAGACTAGCATTATGTGGGTTGGTCCTCGGTCTTGAGAGTTCAGGGTCGGTCCAACCCGGACCAACCTTGACTATATATATATTATATCTAATATATTATTTATAATTTTTTTATTTAGAGAAAATCTTAAAATAAACGGCGTCAACAACATTAAACGACTCTTTAGTGAAGAGTTCAAGTAATTTTACATTGTTCTTTAATAACTTAGATTTTTAATGTCTTTTATGGCATCAATAGTCATAATTTATGAAGGAGGAAAATGTTTTTGTGAAGAGTTCTCATGGCGTCCAAAAGGGCATAAACATCTCCTTATGCCATTCTCCTCTAATACTTGTTCTCTTCTATCTTATTTGTCCTCTTAGTCTTCAATTTACCAAAATCGCAAGAAACAATTTCTCCGCTCGCTACTCGACACCCGCCTTGCTCGCTTTGGGTCACTCATGCCGCTCGTTGCTTGATGCTCGCTTGGCTTGTTGCTCCCCGCTCAACACTTGATGCTCACTTCGTTCGACGCTTATCCACTCGACCCTCAACGCTTGCCTTTCTTAGCTGACCTCGCTTGTCATCGAACTCAATGGGTCGGTCCGGTCCTCGGTTGCCCTTTTAAGGAGTACAAAAAATGAAATAAAAATTATTGGTTGGTCTCGGATTGACCCTAGAACCGGACCGAACCCATCAGTCAGTCTGATCTTTAATCACTTTTTTTAAGGAGTACAAAAAATGAAACAAAAAAATTATTAGTTGGTCCTGGGTTGACCAAAGAACCGGACCGAACCCACTGGATCGGTCCGGTCCTCGGTCCCAAGCTCAATAGAGTCGGTCCTTGGTCCCAAAAATTAAGAACTAGCACTGTGTAGGTTGATCCTAAGGTTAGGGGGTGGATCGGCCCAACTTGGATCATGCTCACCCCTACTTTGGGGGCAACCCCTCCTAAATTGTGCTGAATGAATACAGATATTTGAGAATTAGGTTCACAATTATGAAGTTCTAGTTGGTGCCGACACTTTTTTTGCTTTTTTTTTTTTTGCCAAAAGTTGTTGACACTTTATTACAATATCTCATAGCCAGAAAAACAGATGTTTCGAAGTGCATTTGCAGGTTATGTTTAAATACATTAGAATGTCTTACCCTTGGTAATTTATTCTGTTATTATTATTTTTTTTCTATTTCCCTTTTCTGCGGTCTTTGGAGGTGTTCCTTTTGATTTCCCAGGAAGATCTTTCAAGTTCAATAGAATCAGGGCACGTTTCCTTCTACTCATGAAAATATGAAGTGGCAATAAGGACATCGTTTTGCCATTGTCAGATGCTATTCTATGTTTAGTACCGTACAGTTCAAGTTTTAAAAATCAAATGTTTTTGTATGGTTATTATCTATGAAGCACGGACACGTTGCCCAGGCTTCCGTGTCGTGTCCGACACGTGTCGGAGCATGTCGGACATGTCGACACGCTTGGACACGGTCGGGCACGCGGTCAAACACGTTTTGACACGCGTGTCCGGAAGATGGAGGGTGGAGGCGAGGGCAAGGGAGCAGAGACGAGCTGCGGCGACGGTGAGCCCGCAACGAGGCTGCGAGCGACAGCGAGAGATGGTGAGAGACGGAAGAGGAGAGGAAGGCAGTCATGCGGCGAGGAGGAGGAGAAGGATCAAGAGGAAGAGGAGAGGAAGGGGGTCGTGCGGAGAGGAAGGGGTTGTGCGGTGAGGAGGAGGAGGAGAAGGATCGAGAGAAAGAGGAGAGGGAAGGGAGTCATGCAGTGAGTGGCGAGGAGGAGGAGGAAAAGGAGGGCTAGCTAGGGTTTTTGATAAGAAAATAAAAAAAAAAATGAAAAAAGGAGATCGATGCGTGAGTTTTAATTTTGGGGGAGGGGAAGTGATAGATAAGTTGTCACTGTCAGGTGGTGGGGAGGGAAATAGGGGGAGAGAAATAAAAGTGTAATAAATTTTGGAGGGAGGGGGAATCAACGAGGGAAAGTAGGGACCGGGGGTGTGGGGATTTTTTTTTTTTAAACGGAAAAATAAATAAATGACATTAAAAAATAATTTTGAAAAATAAAAGTACTAAATTATGAATAATGATAAATTTTGATCATTTGTAGAAGATTATGGATTTATTTAAATAAATTGATTATAATTTCTTATTAATCATTAATTCATCATTAGCTTTTGTTAAAGTTAAAAACACATTTCCAAACATGGATACACATTAACTATGAATATGTTTTTCGAATTTTCAATGAATTGACTTATTAATATTATTAGTGTAAATTCATTGTAGGCTCTTTTTTTAATTAATTAATTATTTATGAATTTGAATCAAATTAATTAAAAATAAAAATATTCATTTAATATACAACGTGTCCCAACGTATCGAAATTCTCTATTTTTGAGAAATGACGTGTCGTGTGTCCATGCTACTTAGGTTATTATGATAACTTTCTTTAAGAACCTTGCTAATCAATTCTAGAGAACAACACATGATATGTTTTTCTGAGCTGACAAAATAGTAACACTTCTAAAAAGATACGGAGATGGACATATGGCAATTTTATTTACTGAGGACTTAGAATTCCTTTTTTAATCCTTTTGCTAAATACTAAAAGGTTAATCTGTTCAAAACGCAGGAACGTAACTAGTTATTCGAAATTGCGATAGTTAAAAGAGGTAGCAGATTACATGTTCAATCGGTGATATGCTAACCCAGCATTGAGGCTGATTCGCCAACAATGGTTGCCGGATCGTGTAGACTGGGGAGATAGAAGACCGAGTCTTGGAATAAGAGTGCGCAGTGGAAGCTAAATGGATTATTGAGCGATACATTTTTGGTTTAGAGCTAAGTGAAAGCTTACTATTTTGTAGTTTTTCTACTTGATAAGTATCTTTATCAAGAAAAGCCAATTTTAGCTTACTTTACCCAATCTTATTTGGCCAAATCTTACGATTTCATTTACTTTGATGTTGGACTCATGATATTTGTAATTCGATTTGACAAGATAATTAATTTGAAGGAGGACTGACCTATGAAGTGAAAAGTGAAGGGGTGCCGGGGTCAAGCTCCATCAAAGATTGCCAAGTCAAACTTCTCATCTTTGGGTAGTGCAAAATGCTTAGGTATTTTATATATCCGTACAAAGATGAGAGACAAAAGATGGAGGTCTTGGAAAGAGTCTTCCTATCCTTGTCATCTTGGGACAATTGGCAATGGTCAACTCTTCTAATATGGGCCATTCCAGTGTATTATTAATCCCCGACAAGAAACTAGTCAAAATAGGCAAGTATTCCAGCTTTGTCTCTTGAAGTATCAGGAATCTAATTTTCTCCATAGTTCTTCCCTGCCTTGTCAGACAATCAAGTTCCATATCCTTCAATTGATTGGAAGCCCCACCATGACCCTTTTCACCTCCATCATCACTAATGACTTCCGTTAGCATTGTACAATTGCTTATCTTCAATTTTGTTAGTTTCACCAGATTATCAGCTACTGTATGTGTAAACATATATGATAACTGATCACAATATGACACATCTCAAGTCTTCATACGCTGAAAATATATTTGATTGTCCCATATCATCTTGATGTTATCCATATGATTGATATGTAATATCTCCAAGTTAGGAAATGCAACTTGCAGTAGTTGCTCATGAAATAGATGATTCTATACCGTCAAATTACGAAAACATGAACCTCCAATATGCAAATATGGGCCTTTGTTTTTGTTTTTGTGTTGTTTGGGGGGGGTCGCTTACTCTAGTTATTGCTGTGGGTCTCTGCTAAACGAGGTAAGGTAATCAAAGAAGAAAGAAGAGGGGATAATAAGTTAATAACCCCAGAGTCTTCAAGCACGTAAAAAGGGTTTGTTCGTTTGGCTCATGCTCAAAAACTTACTAAATTATTTTATATTAAAAGAACAACGTAAACATTTTAAATGAGTAAGATGAACTTTTATTCCACTTATTTAGATTTTTCAAATATTTGAGGCATTCACTTTTAGATAAAATCTCACCTCAAAGGTTAAAAAGGTCCATTTTATGCCCTCAATAATCACTTAGCTCTAGAGATGATGTTATTAATTATACCATGATTCTATTCATTGTGGTGCATGGTAATTTTCATCCGTAGTTACTAAACCGATGTGCGAGCACAGCCCTCTACAATGAAGGCACAATGCGTTCCTTTGCTAAGACATTATTTTGCACTTGAGAAGTGAGAATAAAATCAAGGAGTTAAAAAAATCCTAATACTAATGACGTTTCTAATTTCCTCAAGTATTTGATAGAATTACAAAAGGTTTTCTAAAACTCACTTAAAAAGATAAGTGTCGCGACCCAATTTTTCGGGTTTGCCAACTAAAACTAGGTTAATGGACTGCTAAGTTTTTAAACTTAGCTTGGGCTCTCCCAAGCCCATATCAAATCGCGACTTGAATCTAAACTTTTTAAACATGCAAAAAATTATATTGGAGTCGCCACTAATCGGTTTAGGGTAGGTCAATTAGACACCTAAGTAAAATAACTGGAGCATTATCTTACTCCTATGAACCAGAGATTTTGGGTACGGGGACTTGGTTACACTAGACTATCCTAGTGTCCTTTCGGTACCATTTTCTTTTTAGTTTTAAAAATGTTTGGCAATGGAATTGATTTTAATTAAACTTCCTAACGTGTGAGGTGATCATGCGAGTGCACAAACCACCAATTTAACACCCGAGAAAGCGAATAAAATAATGCAGGACATACCTTAAAGCAACGAAAGCATCTGCGTTGTTAGATCAAAAATCATATAGACAATCCTAGATATGATTTCTAATTAACACGCAATTTCAATTTTTTTTTTTGTTTTCACTTTATTTAATGAAAATCATGCGATGCATGCTAATAATCTAATATGTCATGACGACATGACCTAAACTATATGACATGAAGAAATGCAATAATTAAATGCAATCTAAATGATCTAATTATAATAACATGCAATGCGATGCAATGACATACAAAATTATTTAAACTAAAATGACATGCCTCATGCAACTAAATATGCGAGCTATATGTCACGTGACATTTATTGAATGACTTAGTCTAATGACAAAAAAGTTCTAATTAAATGAACTAAATGACGTGCATTTGATATTTCTATTTTTAAAAATGCAATCTATCCTAAAAATTGAAATTAACTTATGCAAAGACAAATTTTGTATTTTCTTCCATGAAATTCGAATGCAAAAATGATCTAGCTAAATTGAAATTTTATCTAATTTAAAATAAGGATTAGGTCATATTAAATCCTAATATAAATTAAGACATTATCTCAACCTAACATGCAATCTATTTAATATGCAATGACGTGTGGAGCATACGCCCTAATTCTACATGACATATGCATGATATTTTTTATTTTTAACAATGTTCGAAACTTAAAAATGCCACATAATTAAACATGCAACTTAAATTAAACAAAAACTAAGATCCTAAATGAATGCATTTTTTGTTTTTATATTTTTTAAATCTAAAATAAAATCTATATTCTAGATATGCAAAATAACAAGAAATATTCTAAAAAAAACAAATTGAAACCTAAATCGAATATCTTTTTGATTTTTCTTAGTGATTTTCTAAAGCAAGCAATTATCAACTAAATCTTAAATCTAAACAAACAAGACATTCAACAAATAAATGATTAAAATAGGCGAAAAATAACCCGTTATCTCACGGGTCAAATTAACGACTATTTTTAACCCCGAACATCATACAAGAAATCAAAATAATTAAAAATCTGATCCGAAATCTTACGGATCAAATTAATAATTAAATTAATTCAACAATTAATATATCGCAAACAAAACCCCAAAAATTATCATAATTAAAAAAATGACCCGACGTCTTACGGGTCAAATTAAATAATTACAATAACTTTAGGGACAATTCCTATGGATAATGCCTATAACAATTATAACTAAAACTCACCTCACAAAATTCACTTTAAACACTAATGATAAAATTAACTAAAAGTAAAGTAAAATAACATAAAAAAAAAAAAAAAAATAAAAGAAAAACAACCTAAGGAAAATAGGGGAAGCACGTTCGTTGGAGTCAAGGGGAGTCGGGTCGCCGGCGTTCGGCTCGGCGCGGGTGGTGCGGCGGCGAGCAGACCGGCGGTAAAGCAAACTGGGTCTTCGGGTCGCGGCGTCTACTTGCGAGGCCGCGGGAGCAGACGGGTCGCAGCGTCGGGCGCGCGCATGGAGGTGAACCGGCGGTGGGCGCGGAGCAGGGCGACGGGGAAACACTCACAAAGGGCTTGAAGCTGCAGTTGGTTCGCGGCGTTGATGCTGAAATCGCGAGGGGGAAAGCTTTGGGTCGCAGCAGTGGCACGGTGGGGCTTCAGCTACCGGGCGGCGTTGGCGTGGGCGTCGCGAGGAAGAGACGAGCTTCGGGCGGTGATGCGAGTTGCACGTCGGGGCAGATCGGGAAGTCGCGGAGCGGGGCACCGCACGGCGGTCGCGGCGGCTTCGGGTCGGGAGCGATTGCGGGCGAAGGCGCGACGGGCTGAGGCGTCGGACTTCTCGGACGGGCGTGAGCAAGTAGCTGGAGGAAGCCGCGAGGAAGACGATCCACAGTCCCCTCTGCCCCCTCTGTCCTTTTCCCCTTTTCTTTTTTCTTGTTTTGCTTTTCTCTTTTTTTGATTTTTTTTCTCTCCCTCTTGTCTATTTGCACGTCCACCCTTTGCACTCACGTCTCTTTTACTCTTCAGCCAAAAGCAAAAACTTTCTTTCTTCTTTTCTTTTGACTTTGAAAAGACCAAAATAATTTTTTTTTAAAAAAAAAAGCTCTCTCCGTGGCTTTCTTTTGCACGAATTTTCTTTCGCACGAATTCCTTTTTTTTGCTCTGAATTTTCGAATCCCCTCCCCCCCATGTTACGAAAAATAAAGCTCTCTTTTATACTGATTCCGAACAGCTGCTTTGTATGGCATATTTCAAACTTCCATCTTTTGTTGCAAATCAAGCGTGCAAATCGAAATGTGATTTCGTAATCAGCTCGATTTTACTTGATTCCTTCCATTTTATCAAAATCCCTGCCCTTTGCTCACCTGATTTTTAATTGTTTATGCATTTATCAAAATCTGAATATTCATCAAATTTCAAATTTCCATACATAATCAATCAAATCAATTTCCTCCATTTTTTTTTATTTTTCCTTTTATTTGTTCAAAATGCAATTTTATTTTTCTAAAATTAGGTGTCAACAATAAGGAATCGTTCTCCAATCTTTCCTTAAAAAAAAAAGATTTTTCTTTTCAAATTGTCGCAACCAAAATTTCGGGTGCACCACCTAAAATTAGGCTAATGGATTGATAAGCCTAGACTTAACTCGGGCTCTCCCAAGCCCATACAAATTCGCGACTTAGGTTCAAATTATTAATACGCAAATGATTTTTCAATTAGGAGTCGCCACTAATTAGTTTACAATAAGTCGATTAGATACCTAAGTAAAATAATTGAAGAATTATTTCACTTCTACAAACTAGAGATTTTGGGTACGGGGACTTGATTACGTTAGATTTCTCTAACGCCCTTTCGGTACATTTCTCTTTTAATTTGAAAAAATGTTTTGCAGGCAGCTTGAATTAATTTTAATTCACTTCCCTAACATGTGAGGCAATCATGCGGGTGCTCTGATACCATGAATGGACCTAAACTTAGAACCAGGGAAGGAAGAGTTAGTTTTCCTGCAAGTATGCCTTCCCACAGTTGGCGAACTCTTGTTCAAGTCCTTCAGGGATAGCCTTTTAGTAGCAAAACCACTCTGCCCTTTAGTTCAAAACTTAGAGACACTCAGAGATGCCAGGATGATAACGTTTCTAACCCATCCGAGCTACATTTCTCAGCGGATCCTACCAGGCTAGAGAAGAAGGGAAGTTTAGAAAGCCATAGAGAGTTTTTAACAAAACACTCACTTTACTCAAGGGACTCTGCCTGGCACAATACACCCTCCTTGCCTTAAATAGACAATAAGAGGTCACACACAAGCAAGGACCAAGCTCACGGGTCCAGATACAAACAAAGGCACCGGTAGGGAATTATTCGAACGGCTATGGACAGTGACAATGAACAGTGATTTCCCTAGCCTACTGCTATAGTAAAAGTGAACAGTAACTTGCTACAGTGAAATTGTACGGACATCGATTTTTCAACGGTCTCATCCATCACGAGCATTGTAGTCATAGTCTGAGTCATCTGAGCTGTGTGCTGTTGCTAGAAGACGTTTCTCATACTTTTGTTCAAGAGCTTCAAGATCTTGTGGTGAAAGGATTTGGTTTAATGGAGTTGATGTGGATGCAGATGCCTCTTCTTGTGTCCAGTTTGTATTGTCCATATCTGAAGTGTCGGCAGGAATGTGTGGCTGAGGCCAATTGGATGGATGTGCATAGTAGGATGTGTCCATTCTTGAGGATAAGGACAAGGGTCCTGGATCGTAGGGATCCTGGGAAAGAGGGCCTCCCCATTGTGCATAGGGGTCTTGGGAACACTGAGCTGGGTAATCTGTCATTCATGCTCTTGTGATGATGTAGCTTGTATGAGAGGGCAAATAATCGAACCTCCATTGAGTCTGAACAGATTTGTGTGGCATTGCCACATGAGGTTTCCAAGATTCTCAGTGAGGCTGTCATTCTGGATTTGTTCAATAATCTCCTGGGGATATTTCCAGCTTAACAAATCTTTGATCTTCTCAATCTTGTATTTTACTCCATGATTGAGTATTTGGAAAGCAGATCTTTTGATGTACATGTTGATCTCGGCTGGTGCTTTTGGCCTTGACAAGAAGTCAGCAAGCACATTTTTCTTCCTAGGAATATGTTTGGTTTCAAAAGAGTATTTTGAAAACCATTCAGCCCATCGAAGCAGTTGGGAGTTTGGAATCTGCTTCTGCTTGAACTTGGTCATCTGAGGGAAAGATGTCATATCTAGTTCTACCAGGAAGTGATGGCCGATAAGATGGAATTCGAATTTTTTTATTCCATTTTTCACCGCCAAGATTTCTTTAAAAGTGGAATGATAATGCATTTCAGCTTGGGAGAATTTTCCACTTTTATAGGCACAGGGGTGTCTCTTACCATCAATTTCTTCAAGGAGGATGGCCGCCCAATATTCATCACTGGCGTCGATTTGGAGAATTCTCTTGCCTGTTGACGGGATCTTCAATGGTGGGAGATTCTGCATGATCTCCTTAAGTTCAGCGACTGCTTTAGTTTGAGTTTTTCCCCAAGGTGGGGGATTCTTCTTTAACATTGACTGGATTGGAATCAGCAGTTTTGTAATGTTTGGGACAAAATCCATGAGATAGTTGATTATCCCAAGAAATTGCTTAACTTGTTTGGTGGTGAAGTTGTTTTCAGGAAACTTCAACAGCTCTTGAGCAATATATGGTCCTGGATAGTATGTACCCTTGTTGAGGTGCATACCAAGAAATTCAATTTCTATCTGAGCAATATTCATCTTCCCCTGAGAAAGCATAATACCATGCTTCTTTATAATTTCTGCAAACTGCTCAAGAAGTTGGCAGTGTGATTGCTCATCAGGACTGTAGAGCAAGATATCATCAATATATACCACTGCACTTGACAGAATGGGTTGGAAAATTCGACACATGGCCTTTTGGAAAAGAGATGGTGCTACTTTTAGGCCAAAAGGGAGAACTTTCCACTGGAAGTGTTGGTTTGGAATACAGAATCCTGTCTTAGATCTATCTTCAAGATGGATACCCAATTGCCAAAATCCAGTTTTTGAGATTGAATTTGGAATAAATGTGGGCTTTAGTCAAACCAAGAAAAGAGGGAATCTCTAGATGGTAAAGGGAACTTATCATCTTATAGGAAAAGGTTAAGGGGTTGGTAATTGATTACCAATCTCATTTTCCCTCTGTTTTGCTCGGCACGCTTATTGACATAAAAGGCTTCACAAGCCCATTGAGAATTTGAGACTTCAATAAGCCCTTGTTGCAATAGTTCTAAGCATTCCCTTTGAGCCCAAACCAGGTGTTCTGGCTTGATTCCCATATGACTTGCCTTTGTTGGATTGATATCTTCATTTTTTTTAAAAAGGGAGACGAACAAAGAATTCTGGATTTTCCCATAGAGGATAAGAACATTTCTGGGCGAATTCAGAGTGCGATTCTGAACAAGATTCCAACAATTTTTGCATGATCGGATCTAACAGACTCATTTGAATGGAAAAAAGTCTTTGGATATTGACAAATTCAGAGAATTGGTCTTTATACTTAAGGCATTTTCCAGGAATGATACGAAGTTGTGAAATATGAGTCATGATGTCCCAACCAATGATCAAATCTTTGTTGGGGAGACTGGATCCGAAGATTTTTGTGGTTATAGAACACTAAGGGAAAAACTGGACAGTTACTGGAGTAGTTCTGACATTTGTGGAGAAAGTATCTCCTAAGGCAGAGTTGGAATATCTGACATAAGAAGTCCAATATTCTTTAGGAAGAACTTTAGTATATTGAACAACTAGCTCTAGTGTCTATGAGTGCGATGACAGTGATAGGTTTGGCAAACTTTGAAGTTAAGATTTTTACGGGAAAATGGGGACAATGAGTTTGGCTTGAAAATATATCCTTGCTTTGTTTTGAAGAAGTGGGAGATATATGAAAATCTCTTCAGAATCTAAATCCGAATCGCCACCGGGAGTTTGATAACAAGAGATGGCACAAAGGGTCTGTTCGGATGGTTCTTCATCAACAGAGAATAAGGATTCAATATCATCATTGTCAAGAGAAATACCTGTTTCATTCTCTATATGATGTATAAGACGGTTCTGACCTTTCTTTGCTTGGGGACAATTTTTAGCAAAGTGTCCCTTTTGGTTGCAGATGAAGCATCGATTTGATTTTTTGTGGCCCGTGCGATCCTTCCTTTTGCGTAGGTATCGCCATTTGTTCTTTCTTCGGAAGTTCTTGGACCCATGTTTGGAGTGTTTCCTGATGGAGAACTTCTTGAAATGCTTCTTTTTCCGGGAAGCTTTTCCACAAGTACCATCGCAATCCCGCTTGGAGCATTTGATCTTCAGCTTTTGGCGAGAACATGCTGTTTCAAGTTCTTTGTCATCTATGATGTAGGTTTGGACCATTCGATGCTTTAAACATAATTCTTCAAGGCACAAATGGATTTCTTGTTGGATTTCTCCTAATGGAATTTCTTGTATTCTCCTTTGTTTACCAAGAAAAGATCTCTCAACCATTTGAGATAATTCTTTTGGGATAGAGGTTAGGTAAACATGCTTTAGATTTGGATCAGCTCCAATCTGGTAAAAAAGTTTAAGCATTTCTCGATAATGCTTATCAAGGTATTTTTTCTGGAGGGAGCAGCACTTTCTCTCAAAGAATTCTCTCCTCTTCATCTCAATGAGATCAATGGGTTTCCCAACAAAGAAGTGGTATAAAAGGGTGATGGCATGACTGTAATCTGGTGAACAAAGAAATTGGATTTGGTTGTGTTCACCTACTAATTTCCACCAAAGTTGAAGGCTACTTGTGAACCTTGTGACAAAGTTAAAAAGAACATCATTTGAATCATGATTTGTAATGGCTTGGGTGTTCAACCAGGTATGGAATTCTTCAAGTCTTTCTAGCCATTTGTGATAAGGAATATCGTCAATGGTGAAGAATTGCTTTGATGTTGAGGACTTTTTGGAAGTGCTGGTCTGAACAATTTTTGGTTCAGAATAGTTTGATTCCATATCCTCGTCTGGAGGATCAGCCATAAATATGGATGATGTTATAGGTGTAATGGGAAAGGACTCAATGGCAAGGATTGAAAATGATGAGGAGGATGATAGAGATACGGAATTTGATTCAGTATCAAAGATATGTGGGAGAGTTTGTTCTGCCGGGAACAGAATCTGGTTATCTGGGATAACAGGATCAATCTGTTGGATAATATGTTGTTGTTCCTAGTTGCTCAGATCCTTCAAAAAGGATTCCAATGGGTTAGATAACATCAAATGTTTTGGTCTTTTTTTATAACAATCAAAGATTCTGGATGAGCTTTTTCTTTCCCTCTTTCCTTCCTTTTCCAATGCTTTAAGACGATCTCACATTTCTGCCACACTTGTTTCCTTCCTGTAAGGATCTTGTGCGATATGAGCAAAAATAGACGTCTGGGGTGGTGGAGGTGGGTACTCTGTTCGTACCGGAATTGGAAATAGATTGAAAGGATCGAACCTTCCTTCTTCAAGGATTTGAATCTGTCTTTTGAGCTTTTCTATTTCTGGCTTTAGGCTCTCAAGATGATGATACCCTAGATGTTGTCCTGATTCCAAAGCATGAAGCCTTTTTTGGAACTCAGAAAGCATCTTCTTGGTGGTTTCATCATACTTTCGAAGATTTTGTTGCACATTCCTGAGTTTGGAATCAATTGCTTTGAACGCATTATTTTGTGCCAAAAGAGTCTCCGATTGCCAATTTAGGACTGCTTTAGCAACAGGAGTCCTTTTCTGTCTTCCATGTTTGTCCACATCAGTGGGGGCAGCTATTTTAGGAGTATGCCTGTATCTGCCTTATGGATCAACGAATTCCTCTGAGGCAGGAAACGAGAGTTTGGAGCTTTCTCGGACAAGGAGAGGAAAATCTGTTTCATTGAACATGGCGATAGAAGAAGTAGATGGTGCTTCTGCTGGAATCTCAAGTGGGTAGGAATGTTTCTTGGCCCATTTTAAGATTGGCTTGTAAAATGGTGAAAGAGCCTTCTTTTTCTGAGGAGGAGATGGAGGAGGAAATGGTGGTGGAGTTGGTGGAACTGAGGGTGGAGTAACAAACTCTGGTGGTTGGGGTGGAGCATAAGAAACCATAAACTGGAACTTATCACACTCACCTAAAGTATCAACGGAAGGATCTCCATTCAAATACCTTTGGTACATAGGATCTTTTGGTTTTCTCTTCCTTCTTCGAGGAAGGTCATATGGATTTACCTCGTTTGGAGAATTGGTGCAATAAGAGCACTGGCAAAAAGGATCCCAAAAACAATGGCCATACTTGTCTTTGTAGTAATGGACGGGATGCCCATCACTGTTGAAATGTCTAACAAGCTTCTTTGGATCTGGCTCAAAAATTGATTCTAGAACACATGGTTCGATCATAAAAAGAGTCTGGAAGATAAATGGACTTTCTTCCTTTTCCTTACCGAATTTGATGGAAATAGTTCCATCTTTCTTTCTGACAAACTCGGAGCTTGATGACTGTATGGGCTTGTTGTTTTGATGTAGCTTTTCATAGTTGGTAATCCAAGTCTCTGGGAGGAGCTCGGATAGCTTCTCTTTTGGGATCTATCTAGGAACATGGATGCAAGATGCTTGATCATTTTGCATGGAGATGAATAAAGCATCTTCATTTCCATTGTGGAGATTTAAATCAAGAGCATGGATCTGCACATGATAAACCATTTGATAGTGTAGTGTTGTAGCAACAGAGTCAGTAGTTTGAGGAGCTCCAGTGAGCTGGATCTAGACTTTTAAGAAAGAAAGTAGCTGGGGATCTGAAAGAGCGATGTTAAAGTTTGGATACAAGGTTACGAAGACTGTTCCAGCATTTAAAGTTGTTTGGACAGTGCCAATGCAAGCATGCTGGTATTCTAGAAACCGAGTATCTAACAACGCTATTCTTGCCACAACTGGCAAGCCTTTGCGACCATGAAAAGTGAGAGCAAGACGAACAGCCCCATAGTGGACATGAGAATATCCTTGTTGGATCCATTGTCTAGGAAACTCTGGGGGGATCTAAAGAGTAACAAAGTACTCCTTTTCAGTAGCAGGAATGGGGTGTTGGTCGAATTTGGAGGACTGAACGTACTCCTTTACTTCTTTCAGAGTTTGCCGAATGAGCTATCGAATGGAGCGAATAGGTGAAAATGATGAAGTGGGTTTGGCAAAAGCGGAGTAAGGGTTCATAAGGGGGAGTTGTGTTTCAGAGATCTCGGTTTCATCACTAAGAGACTTCATAAAGATAGTCTATCTTTGAAGAATTAGAAACTCGGAAATCTGAAGGGGTTGAGGATGATGGAGCAAGTGAGACAGGTGCTTCGAGGATTTCGGGTTCTATAGACATGATGTAACGAAATCTTCTCAGCACTGGATTCACCTACTAAGCGCATGGAACGGATAAAAAATGCATGACTTATTTCATAGCAACGAAAGCATCTACAGTGTTAGATCAGAATTCACATCAACGATTCTAGATATAATTTCTAATTAACATGCAATCGCTCAATTTTTGTTTTCATTTATTTAATGAGAATATGATCCATATGCAATGCAATGCCTCTAATCTAATATGAAATGATATGACATGGATATGAATGAGTAAAATAATTTTTTTGTGATTTCTTAATGAACATGCAATGATTAAATATGCAATCTAAATTAACCAAAATGACCTAATTCTAATGACGGACAATTTCTAATTAAATGAACCTAATAACAATCATTAAATGATGTGCTTTTCATGAACCTAATTCTATATGACGTGCACATGATTTTTTTTTATTTTTTTAATAAGAACATGCAATCTATCTAGGAGAAATTATTTAAACCTATAATTAATAAACATGCAATCCTAACATGCAATGACGTGCAAAAAATGCCCTAATTCTACATGACATACGCATGATGATTTTTTTTATTTTTTTTTATAAAATTCGAAATTTAAAATTGCCAAATAATTAAACATGCAATCTAAATTTAAAATAAAACTAGCATCCTAAATTGAATTGTTTTTTTGGATTTTTATTTTTTCAAAATTTGGAATAAAATCCCTATTCTAAATATGCAAGATAAAAAAAGATTATAAAACAAACCTAATCTTAATACAAACATTTTTTTTATTTTTTATTTTACGAAAATAAAATTGATTCAACCAACACAACGGCAAATCAGACAATATATGATTGATATCCATAAATTGGTGAACCATATCCGTGCATGAGATCGGGTTGACCAATTTTAAAATTAAGGGTCCGTTCGTTTCGCGGAAAATGACCTCCAGGAAAATGTTTTCCGGATTTTCCGATGTTCATTTCACCGAAAATAAACTACTCAAGGAAAATGTTTTCCATCATTGGAAAAACAACCTTCAAAGATGAGGAAAATGTTTTCCACTTTTCAAAAGTGGAAAACATTTTCCATAACTTCTTCTACCTTACTTCTTTTCACCAACATATTTTTGTTTTATTTTTATGCTTTCTTTTTTTTTTTTTCTTTTTTTCCTTTTCTTTCTTTCCTTTTCATCTTTCTTCCTTTTAGACCAAAAAAACAATAATAATAATCTTTCTTCCTTAGCCTTGGCCGGTTGCCGGCCACGACGGCGGCCGACAACCGGCCGCGAGCTAGCTCAAGCTCCGCCCCAGGCCGGTGAGGCTCCGCCTCACTCAATCTGGGAAGTCGAGCTCAGGCCTTGACAGATCGGGCGAGGCAAAGCCTAGCCGGCCTAGGGCGGAGGAAGGAGGAGGAAGGAGGAAGGAAGAAGGAAAAGAAAAAGGAAAAGTAAAAATAAAAAGAAAGAAAAAATAAAAAATAAAAAATAAATAAAAATTTAGATTTTAAAAAAATACAAATAATTAAAAATTCAATTTAAAACAAATATAAAAACATAAAATTAATTTTTGGTCAATTAAAAATATTAAAATTCAATTCTTCAATAATTTTTCCCAAATAATTAAATTAGCTAATGAACGGTGGAAAATATTTTCCACTCAAAGTTCAAGTTTTAGCCGAACATCGGAAAATATATTCATTTTCCTGGAAAATGACTTTCCAGAAAATATTTTCCGGAAATGGTTCATTTTCCGTGAAACAAACGGATCCTAAATCGCAAATCGAATCTCGGGCGTGAAATCGATTGTCGATGTTTTCAAGAGATTATGAGTCGGATTTCGGGCGCGAAAATCGGACTGTTAATCCCTAATTTGAGGCCATTTCATGTCGAATTCCAACCATACATCCAAGAAAAATTCTACTAAAAAACAAAGTAAATAAATAACATAATAAAGTAAATTTTAAAAAAAAAACTACCTAATTTGGTTTTTTTTTTTTTTGCTTTTGCTTTTGCTTTTGCTTTCCAATATGGCCGCCGGTGGTGGTTCGCCGGGCGAGTGGTTGTGATGGCGGGTCGCCGGAGCTCCGGCGAAGGGTCCAACGGCAGCAGGTGGCGGAGCTCGAGAGGGGAGCTCAGAGCGAGGATGGCGAGGGAACTGGCAGCGGATCAGCAGCAGGCAAGGAGGTTCTGTGGTGGCGTTGGTGGCGGGGGCTCGAGATCTGCGGTGCTACTGGGCTCGCGTGGCTGTGATTCGGAACAACTAAAGCATGGGCGACCATTCGGGTGTAGAGCTGGCGAGGAAGGCCCGAGATCTGCTATCGTCGGGTCACGAGCAGCAGCGGCGACGCTCAAGTGCGCAGGACGAGCAGCGGAGCGGCGGAGCGAGCTCGCGGGTGAGAGGAGCTTCGGCGGTGGTGCGGGCAGAGGTGTCGGGTTGTAGCGATGCTCGGAGACGCCGAGCAGGGGCTCGGATGTGCGGCAACGGCGGACGAGGTCGTGAGCAACAGCGCAAGCTCCTGTGGATCGGGTAGAGGTGCAGATCTGGCTCGGATGACCGTGGAGGCGTGGCGGAGCTGGGTGGCGCGGCGAGGCACAGTGGCGGCGTCCGGCAAGGTGAGACGGAGCGTGGGCGATGGCGCGGCGAGGCACGGCTAGCCGTTCGCTTTTTTTCTCTCTCCTCCTGTCTCTCTCTCACGTCACTCTACTGTTCTGCTTTTTCCTCACCCTATCGCACATCCCCCTCTTCCTTTCCTCTCTTTTTCACTTTTTACTTTTGTGGTCTTCTTTTTTTCGACGAAGAGAAGCCCCTTTCCATCGACCTCCGTGCACACCTTTTATAGGCAAAAAGAATGTGATCTTCGAGGGATATTTCGTATCTTTTTTCAATATATACAAAGATTATCTATAACCTCCCAATCATAAAAATCTTTTTATTTTCCTCATCTCCTGAATATTCTCTACTGATTTTATCGCCTAAATATAAGATTTCAACCCGATTTTCTTAAATTCCAAAAATCCACCGTAATATCATTTCAAATCTCCATTTAGGTAATTTTTGTCATTAAAAGAAAATAGGCTCGGGCCAATTTGCTTACTTTGTGAGCTTAGTCCGGCTCGCCAAATTAAAGCTCAGAACCATTAATTCGGACCCCTCCGTCACCAGTCCAATAAATGCAAAAAATGCAAATTAAAAATAAATGCAACTACATCTACATGCTATGCAATTAATATATATATATATAGGGATAAAATTAACCTCTAATTTTCTATGCAATAACTAGATCGCCAAAATTTAGGTGTCAACACAGATTTTTTCCTCGAAAAAAAATCTCGTTAGTTGAGATATTAAGGTAAAAAATGGGCAAGCAATTGAAGCATTACTTATCCCTCTCTCTCTCTATAATGAAGTAAACCCAACAATACTTTCAACCTCAAATTTTAGAACAAAAAGTTCAAATTATATGATATGCATGGCGCAGTGTCTAAAGAGAAATAGCCATATATGTATTTGACGATGGGAAAAATGGTAATTTGGGTGCAGTCACAGATTCTAAAGTAAATCAAATCTTTCACTCTTCAATTTAGTTCATTTCCTAAAATAATCAAATCACACTTCGTATCCTGTATAAAATGTCAACGAAAATGTCTTTTTGGCATAACATTAGTCATCTTTATAGCGTTCAAATCAGAAGATTATGCCACATGCCACATCCTTTCGATGTTGACAAGAAAGTCCAGTTAATACTTGAATAACATATGATGTTTCAAAGTTATAATATTTATGTGGTTTCAAGGAGAGTCTGGCGGTTCATATCTTCGTATGTAGAGTTACTTGCATGAGATGCTTGGTCTTGATCTCAATCATCACTTCAAATAATCACAATCGAAGCCAAACAAGTAATCTTGGGTCATACATTTTCCATTGAGAAAAGAGGTCGCTTATGAAGTGGCATCTCATTCTTAGGTTGGGAAGCAAGTGTCTCCAATTTTTTACAACCATGCACCTCCAAGGTCTGGAATGCTGGCAAATGTAAAGCATGTGTTTCGACATAGATGCACTTCATCTCTATTAAATTCTCAAGCTTGAGGGTGGTTAACTTAGGGAACACAAAGTTGGGAACTAGTCCTTCTTCCTTCCCAATGAGTTCCACAATGCCATATCCATCGATCTCCAACTCCTCAAGTTGGGTTAAATCTTTGGCTACTGAGGCTGGACATAGAGAGGTGATGCTTTTGCATCTAAAAATGCTAAGCGAGCGTGGACACTGGAATTTAACTTGATGGTAGAGTTCCTTATTCCATATACAATTTAGCTTATCGCAATCTTGAATACAAAGTGATTTTAGATTGGGTAAATGTCGCGACCCAATTTTTCGAGTTTGCCACCTAAAACTAGGTTGATGGACTACTAAGCCTTTAAGCTTAGCTCGGGCTCTCCCAAACCCATACCAAATCGCGACTTAAGGATTTAACATGCAAAAGATCATTATCTAGGAGTCACCACTAATCAGTTTAGGGTAGGTCGATTAGACACCTAAGTAAAATAACGGGAGGATTATCTTACTTCTACGAACCAAAGACTAAGGGTACGGGGACTTGATTACACTAGACTATCCTAGTGCCCTTTCGGTACCATTTCTTTTTAATTTTCAAAAAAATGTTTTGCAGGCAGCTTGATTTGATTTTAATTCATTTTCCTAACGTGTGAGGCGATCATGCGAGTGCACAAACAACCAATTTAACACCCGAGAAAACGAATAAAATAATGCAGGACATACCTTAAAGCAACGAAAGCATTGGTGTTGTTAGATCAAAAACCATATAGACAATCCTAGATATGATTTCTAATTAACACGCAATTTCAATTTTTTTTTTGTTTTCACTTTTTTAATGAAAATCATGCGATGCATGCTAATAACCTAATATGACATGACGGCATGACCTAAACTATATGACATGAAGAAATGCAATAATTAAATGCAATCTAAATGATCTAATTATAATAACATGCAATGCGATGCAATGACATACAAAATTATCTCAACTAAAATGACATGCAAAATGCAATTTAATATGCGAGCTATATGTCACGTGACATTTATTGAATGACTTAATCTAATGACATGAAAGTTCTAATTAAATGAACTTAAATAAACTAAATGACGTGCATTTGATGTTCCTATTTTTAAAATGCAATCTATCCTAAAGATGAAACATGCAATTCTGACCTAATATGCACAATGATATTTTTTTGTTTTTCTCTATGAAATTCGAAATTAAAACTAACACATAACTAAACGTGCAATTCAAATAAAAAACTAACAACCTAAATGAATGCATTTTTTTTTTTTTTTTGGTGTTTTCTAAATTCGAAATAAGATCCTTATTCTAGATATGCAAAATAACCAGAAATATTCTAGAATCAATTGAAATCCTAATCCAAATATCTTTTTGATTTTTCTTAATGATAATCTAAAAAAACATTAAATCTAACAAGCAAGATATTCAAACAAATAAAGGATCAAAATAAACGAAAAAATAACCCGTTATCTCACGGGTCAAATTAACGAATATTTTAACCCCGAACATCATGACAAGAAATCAAAATAATTAAAAATCTAATCCGAAATCTTACGGATCAAATTAATAATTAGATTAATTCAACAGTTAATATATCATAGACAAACACCAAAAATTATCATAATTAAAAAGATGACCCGACGTCTTACGGGTCAAATTAAATAATTACAATAACTTTAGGAACAATTCCTATGGATAATGCCTATAACAATTATAACTAAAAACTCACCTTCACAAAATTCAACTTAAACACTAATAATAAAATTACCTAAAAGTAAAGTAAAATAACATAAAATAAACGATAAAAATAAAAGAAAAACACCCTAAGGAAAATAAGGGGAGCCTGTTCGTGGGTCGATTCCGGCCGTAAGGTCACCGGCGGCAGAGCTCCGGCGAGGAAGAGGGTGGTGCGGTGGTCGGCGCGGGCTGAAGTCGGGCGTCGCTCGGGCGGACGCGATGGGTCGCGAGCGAAGCGCGCTTGTCTAGGGCTTCGGGTCTCGACGTCGGGCGGTGGGCGAGCGGGATCGCGGCGGTGCGGCTCGCGCGGTGGCTTCGTGGCAGCGATCGCGCTTGGGTTGTGCAAAGTGCTGCACGTCGAGCTTCTCGGGCGGAGCTGGGCGTTGCTCGGGGCTCGGTGGCGGCGGATTCTTCGCTAGGGCGCAATGGATCGCGGGTGAAGGCGCGGGCTGCACGTCGGGGGGCGGATCGGCGGGACGGCGGTGCTGGTTGTCGGGCGGCGCGGCGTGGCGAGACGGCGGTGGGCGCGAGGGCTCCGGCGTGAGTGAGCGGCGGCGGCGTCTCGGTGCGGGGGGTGAGTCCGGTGGAGCGTTGATTTGGGGCTCCAAGCTTGAGCAGATATGGGCGGTGACCGGCGAGGGGCGGGGCCTCGCAGATGGAGGTCGGCGCAGCGACGTAGGGGCGCGGCGCGTGGGCTGCAGCGGAGCGGGCTGGGGAGATCGGCGCCGTGCGGTCGCCGGTGATGGCGCTCGGACGGGGGGCCTTCGGGAGAGATGATGAACGCTTGCCCCCTCCTTTCTCTCTCTCTCTGTTGCTTTTTTCCTTTTCACCTTTTTTACCTTTTTTTTTTACTTTTCTTCTCCTCTCCACGCACGGACGGATTCCACCTCCTTTCTTCCTTCTTTGACTTTTTGTTCTTTTCTCTTTTGATTCCTCAAAGAAAACTAAAGTGCCCCAAAAATCCGAACAAAGAAGCCCCCTATTTCTTTACCGTACGTGACCCTTTTATACACCAAAAAAAATGTATCCTTGTGGTATATTTCATTGCCAATTTTGCTCACGTAAAATTCCATTGAATATATCATTTCACCCCGTGTAATATTTTTTTGCATATTTGATAGAAAAAATTCCCTTTTGCACAAAAAATGCATCTTTCGATGTATATTACCTAAATCTATGAAAAATCTTAACAAAATATAACAAAAATAAAATTTTCCTAAACCTATATGCCATGTGATTGTTTTTTTATTTTTTTTTAATTTAGCAAAATCAAATCCCAAAATTTTAGGTGTCAACAGCTGCCCCTCTTTGAAGGTGAGCTCGCAGAGGTTGCCTTTAAAGACAAATTGATACCTAAATTTTGGTCATGCTCATGCAATGAATGATTTTTTGTTGGAACATGAATTCCATTTTTTAATGCAATATATATAGTGCATGGAAATACTAATGCAAATGATAGATGAACATACCTGGAATAACTTACCTTTGGGGAGGATAGAGTAATTCGAGGTAGTGGATGTTACCTATACAGGACCCGTACCATTCTACGGTCGCCTAAAATAGTAACATGACTTTGTGACGATGCTGCTTTCCCAGGACCCGTACCATTCTACGGTCGCCCAGTATGGCAGAAATGAGCTGCTTTCTCAGGATTCGTACCATTCTACGGTCGCCCAATACGGCAGAAATATTTTGTAAGGAACTGCTTTCCCAGGACCTGTACCATTCTACGGTCGCCCATTATGGCAGAAAGGAGCTGCTTTCTCAGGACCCGTACCATTCTACGGTCGCCCAATACGGCAGAAATATTTTGTAAGGAACTGCTTTCCCAAGACCCGTACCATTCTACGGTCGCCCAGTATGGCAGAAAGGAGCTGCTTTCTTAGGACCCGTACCATTCTACGGTCGCCCAATACGGCAGAAATATTTTGTAAGGAACTGCTTTCCCAGGACCCGTACCATTCTACGGTCGCCCAGTATGGCAGAAAGGAGCTGCTTTCTCAGGACCCGTACCATTCTACGGTCGCCTAAACAGGGATTCATTTTTCAGGACCCGTACCATTCTACGGTCGCCTTGACGGAAAATTGATTTTTCAGGACCCGAACCATTCTTCGGTCGCCTGAATGGGGAAATTGCTTTTCCAGGACCCGTACCATTCTATGGTCGCATGTTAGAGCAATAAATGTTGTTTAGGACCCGTACCGTTCTACGGTCGCCTAAACGGGGATTTTGCTTGGCTAGGACCCGAACCATTCTTCGGTCGCCCGGCGTTGCAACTTGGAGAAAAATCTTTGGGGACAACTCAATCGAGTGTCGGTGTATTCAAAAGGGGAATACCTGTGCAACGACAAGTATTTGGGGTATAGAGATATACTTACCTGGTGACATCTCTACTTCTTGGGGATATGTCTCCTGTAAAGATGGGCTTTGGGCTACAAAAGCACGCCAGAATAATATAAAAGGATTCTGGGCTACGAAAGGACGCCAGGTCAATTTAAAAGAACAGCTTGACCGAGTCAAGTGTCGAGAATGGGTAGAGATATACTTACCTGATGATATCTCTGATTCTTTGGGATATGTCTTTTGGAACTTAGATATCCTGTGGAGGCCTCTCATCTCCTGGTAGAAATAACTTTTGGAACATTAAGGATGCACCTTGAATGCTCATGATGGTTTCTTATCTCCTCATATCATGAGGCATCTTGAAAAGAACCTAAATGTTAGGAGCTCTCGAGTCTTTGAGAAAACATTATCTGTCAGACATGATTAGAGCAAAAATGCATTCACCAAAGAAATAAGCAATTAAGGCTATTTTGGAATGCAAACTTTAAAATCTACTGAAACTTTTATCATTTCAATCAAGATTCGTGCATAATGATTTTTGCATCACCCGAATTTCCACTAGAGAGAATTATCGTTCAAGACAATTTTCACTCATGACATTGATTTCTTAAGAATACTAAATGAGAGACTTTTAGTTAGAAAGGACTTTCACTCACTCTCTGTTGACACCTAAATTTTGACGACCTATTTAGTCATTTATCGCAGTAAAAAATCAGGGATTAATTTTAACCCCTAAAAAAATATAATTTAATTGCATAACATA
Source organism: Eucalyptus cloeziana (assembly GCA_014182715.1). NCBI lineage: Eukaryota > Viridiplantae > Streptophyta > Magnoliopsida > Myrtales > Myrtaceae > Eucalyptus > Eucalyptus cloeziana. The sequence goes on from CM024644.1 coordinate 3,606,760, forward strand.
TGGTCATTAGGAGCGTATTTCATTTAATTGCATATTTGTTGGGCCGGCGGTGAATGGATTTTGGTGAATGGCTTTGAATATTGAAACCCACAAGAGCATTAAACTTTGGATAAGTCGATAATTCCTCCATGGTGATTGATATTACATTTACATGGGTGTCCTAAATTGTTAAAAGTCAATTAAGAAATTTCCAGCATATTGGAACGAATGCAAAGGACGGACAGCATGTAAGCGGCCACCGATTCGTACATGGAGAAGCCCATCCACGTGAAGGAAAATTATGCACTTAGCCATAATTCAGTCAACGTGGGGAGCAAGAAATTGACCAACATAATTTTAAGAGGAAAGAATTTATGCATGATTCTCTGGTCCGATTCATATAATATGGGCAAAGTAATAAGGAATGGAAGAAGAAGGAAATCGGTGGAATATTTCAGTAAGAGCACTTGCAAAGGGCCGATTCTCGTGTTTGCAGGAAAGAAGGGAAATACATATATTTGCATGGTTGAAGATACAAGTCCTGAAAGGAAAAAATAAAAAGAATATATTTCAGTGCATCTAGAATTAGAAAGCAGATCATCTTCTCTTCTTGGGAACCTCACGTGGCCTTGCATTTAAAAAGGAAGAACTTTCACGCAAGAAAAAAGAGGAGGCCACACCTATTGATACACACGGCCACATTGAGCGGGACGGCCACAATTTTGAGAGAGCATAGAGAGACACACGAGAGAGAGTCTTCACATTCAGAGATAAAAAAATCCAACCTTTTTTGCGACAATTTCCAGTTCACACCCAACGATCGTGTTGCCTATTCTACCCAAAGCTTTCGCCTGCAGTTGCTCGATCGCCAACGGCAACGCGATTGTCGTTCCGCCGTCAACGACACCCGGCCGCTCGACTCAACCACACCAGCGACTTCGAGCTCATCGCCATCCCACTCTCGATAACGCTGCTGGTGTTGAGTCACAACGAACGCGCCTCGGTGCTCTTCGCAGTAAATTGCTTTGTGCCCCTGCAGGTTAAGAGGATAACTCCAAACGGCGGTCAAAGGAGCTTTAGTGGAGGTGGTATTAAAATATAATAATCGGAGGCAGTTCGAGGAAGGGACGTTCAGCGAATAAGAAAGCACACCATCCGAAAAGAAAGTCAAGCGAGATCAATTAACCCGACGAGCCTCGCCTCCCAAATCAAGTCGTCGTCCGTCGTTTGTTCCTTATTTGCAGGTTCCCGGTGATCCCAGCGCTTGCACCCCTTCGCTCGCGCCTCCCGACGTCCATCTAGAGGCAATTAATCAAGTCATCCATTAGCAAGTCTTGAACCCGTTGCAACTGCTTTGATGATTCTCTGAACAACTCAACTGAGGGAGTTTCCAATGCAAAAGAAGCGGTGAAATTTGTCCTGTTTTGCTCAAGCCTTCTTAAAAAAGGGCGAAGCTTGATAGCAAAGTGAAAAGAAGTCGAAGTTCTCGGATAGAAATCCAAATTACTCAGTTTTGTGGAATGCGTCCGACGATTACCGAGCGACCGTGCATGCTACGGATCGTGGATCTTCCTCACCATGATTCCCGTGACCCATCATCCGTCTGAATTTGGAAACGTCACCCGCGTGATATCGTGAATTAGGTAAGACTCTCGATTAATTTGATTTTCATATATGTCTACCTAATTCGTGATATAGTAATCTTTCTTTGTATGTTTGATCGGTATTGTCGTATCCAAGAGATCTCTTGATTCCTCATGAATTGGGAAATCTTCCTAATTTCATAACGTGCATACGATTGACAATCCGATTTCACGCTCGAAATACGACTCGCAATCGCACGGAAAAATCGCCAATCCGATCTCACGCTCGAGATATGATTCGCGATTTTATTTGAAATTGGCCAATCCGATCTCATGCGCGAGATATGATTCGTCAATTTATTTCCAAAATGAACATGGATGATATCTTGCCTGATTTGTTGCGTGCTGTTCTTGATGTCTTATTTTGATTGCTCCCGTAAAAGAAAGGAAAAATCCAAAAATCTTAGTTAGATTAGGTTCGTTTTAGAATATTCATCATTTTAGGGTTATCTTGCATGTTTAGAGCAAGAAATTTATTTATTTCGAGTTTTTGAAAAAATAAAAAAAATCCAAAAAATGTCTTAGGATAAATTACTTCCTTTTTTTAGGGTAAATTGCATTTTTTTTTAAAAAAAAGAAAAGAAAAAATGTCATGAACATGTTATTTAGGATTAGATTAAATAAATGCACGTCATTTAGTTTTTTTAGGCCCATTTATTTAGAAATTGCCTGTCAATAGAATTAGGTCATTTAGATTGCATCTAATTATTGCATTTCTTTAGGATTTACTCTATTCATGTCATATAATTTAGATCATATTGCCATGTCATGTAATTTAGGTCATGTTGCTATGTCATATTAGATTACTAGCATGCATTGCAATAGAATAAGTTCCCATTAAATAAAGTGAAAACCAAAAGAGAAATTGCGTGTTAATTAGAAACCATATCTAGAGTTGTTGATGTGGATTTTAATTTAACATTGCAGATGCTTTCGTTGCTTTGAGGTAAATTTGCGATTTATTTATTGTTTATCTGGGTGTTAAATTAGTGAATTGCGCACCCGCATGATCACCTCATATGTTAAGGAAATAGATTTAAAATCAATCCAAACTGCTTGCCAAACATTTTTTTAAGAATGGTACCGAAAGGGCATTAGAGAAATCTAGTGTAACCAAGTCCCCGTACCCATAGTCTCTGGTTCGTAGGAGTAAAGTAAACCTCCCGTTGCTTTACTTGGGTTTCTAATCGACCCACCAAAAATTGATTAGTGGCGACTCCTAGTTAAAAATCAATTGCACGTTAAGAACTCAAATCTAAGTCGCGAATTGGTATGGGCTTGGGAGAGCCCGAGTTAGGTTTAGGCTTAACAATCCATTAGCCAAATCATAGGTGGTACACCCGAAAAAAATTGGTCGCGACACTCTCATTTAGAATAGCTATTTTATGAGAATCACTCAATTTCATCATATCGACATGGGTTCGAATATTCTCGCAAGCGGTACGATCTTTACCAATCTGAGAGGTCTTTAACAGGGACCATAATGTGGGCTTGGCCAACGGCTTAACAAAGGGACTCTTTGAGTCAAGAATATTGAATGAACAGTCTTGTAATCATTTCCGAGTTTATAAGTCAAGAACCCTGCAAAAATGAGAAAGAAATAATCCTGCTCGCACTTCTTTGAGCGATGCTTATAAACATATGAACTCCTACGTTAATTCAAGTGCCCTAATCTGAAGAGACTTTGTAAGGGACGTAACGTAGGTTGGGTTCATGGGTTGAGAAATGAAAGGATCATTAGGCTCAAAAAGTGTGTAAAGGGTGAGAGTTGATGATCATCTTGGCATTGCCACCAGTTTTCTTTTTCACCATCGGGGATTGTCTTCATGAAGTGCCCCATTGATTGTAAAAACTCAGCATTTGAGTTCTTTGAGTATTGCTCCATTAGGATTCAATTCTTGCAGTTGACAGTCACATATCTTGACTTTCTTTTTTCATCTATGGGCATTGGCCTTGCTTTTACTAAGCACACTGCTTTTTATGCCCCTAGTTCTCATGCATTTTTTTCTTCACTTCTTTTTTCATGGGCATCGGCCTTGCTTTTACCAGGCACACTGCTTTTTCATGCCCATTAGTTCTATTTTGAATTCAGTTCTTGCACATAATGCATGCGTCAAGCAATTACACTTTAAATGACACTATAACCTTTCAAGAGTCTTCATCTGCCTTTTGCCTTGCCCCAAAGTGTGGGGTTGATCATCAACTGGTTTTGCCTTGCCCCAGTGTGGGGAATGATCATCAACTGGGTTTAAAGAAATGAAATTGCAGGCTCAAGTGGGCTATGCAAAGGATATAAATGTATAGGATAGAGAAAGAAATGCTCTTCGTCATCCTAAGGCACTTAAATTAACACATGAATTCAATGTAATAGCATAACTTGAAGATTGATGCAAGTGAGAGCAAGAAAATTTCAATCCATTTTCTTCACCTTATGGTATTGTCTTACCCTCCAATTTGCCCCAACGTGAGGTGGTTCTTGACAGGGGTAATTTGAAAAGAATCCATAAGTGTATAGGCTCAAAAAGGTTAAGCAATGGATCGCCTATAGTGTTTGGGATAGAAAAATGAATTGCCCCTCATCATTTCGGTCATCGTACCTTTTGCGAGAGAACTCTTTACCTTGCAGATATGGAACTTTCCTACACTCATCTCACAAGTGTATAAGTATGGGACTGTGTATAGAATAGGGCTTGCCTTTCATCATCCAGACACGTCTCATTTCGCATTCTTAAGCATTGATGTCACTTTATTGAATTGTCTATCTTGACAAATCTCCACATGAAATTGGTGAGCTAAATCAATATGAAAATTTCATTTTCAAAAGAGTCTAGCAACTTTAAGCAAACAATTTATTGCCCTCAAAACATGGTTTTAAGCACTTATTTAGGGGAATTGCTCCACAAAAGAATTGCCTCAGCAATGGATGTCCTTGGATCGTCTCTATCCATTAAAAGTGGAGACCCGCTTTGCCCCCGCACAAGAGAACGTGCATGAATAGGATACTATGCAACATCAGAGTAAATTCAAATTGCACAACCATTTTGGCTCGGATCGAGATTTTATCTCGGTCATGTCACTACTAGAATCTGTAGTGCCCCAATTCTTCATCTGCAAGAAAAAGAACAAAAGTGTCAATTCCGAAATTAGTTATATTAATATATCCATTTCGTCCAAAACAGATGATCCTCTTTTTACTTGTTCCATCATTTTCTCACGGAAATGAGAAACTTCATTTGGCTTTCGAGCAATGACATCTCACACAAATTGTTATGAGATGTGCCACGTATCAAATTTCGGAATCAAGATGATTTTCTTTACTCTTGGGAGATGTCATCACAATCGGCTAGGAAATGATCATTTGCCTTCATGTCTATTTTCCTTCGGATGCATGTTCCCAAATCAACGGGCGAACTATCATTGGAAATTGACGCATTATTTTCAAATGCCTCTCTATTATGCTCTGAGACATGAAGTAAATGAGTTAGAAAAACAAACAAGGGTAACCTAATGCATGTTTTTGGAAATTGCTTGAAAAATGATTTTTTCCCGATGAAATGCTTTTTGTTTTTTAAAAAGTTTTTGGGAGGAAGCATGAGAAAGTCCAGCCCTCAGGATTTCTCTGTGGATGATATTTTCTTTTCATGGCTGGATATCGTCATTGGACTAGTTTGGGGTACCTCATCATGCCCTCAAAATAAAATTTGTAAATTTATTGAAATTCATCAATAAATTACATTTATTAAATAAAAAATGCAACACTTAAGAATTAAAAGGAAAGTGAAAACATCTCTCTAAAAACAATAAAAATTCCCATGCAGGGGAATATGCAAAAATAGTAAAGAGTTACTCTTGTGGGCCAAAGCCCATCTCTTCGAGGGTCCTTCATTGATAGCTCCTATGATGAGATCGTCGAACAAGCTTGCAACTCCTTCCAGATCATTATCAGGGTTTTCTGCCTTTGGGGGTATCGGATCATCCATGCCACCCCATCCATCTGGGATTATCTCATGAGGATCAATGTAGTAACTAGGAGGGGCCGAATACTTCACCAAGTAATCAAACTTGCCACTAGGCTGCCCCAGAGTGTCTATGACTTCAGCTTCATCCTGCATCATTCTTGGAGGACCGGGGAATATTTCGTGAATGCTTGGGGGTAGTGGGTTTTGCCTCCCTCGCCTTTGGTCAGGTGGCGGGTTCCGCTCTCCCTGTCTTCGTCCTTCAGAACTTTCCCCTCCTCTTCCAGCAGTATGGGGCCTCTGAGAGACTTCATTTACACTTTGAATACTCTGACTATTTCTTCCATGGTGACTACCAGGAACAAAACCATTCACATCCATCATCCTTTCCATCATAAAGGCAGCATTTGAAGCTTCAGAAGTGGGTGGTGGTGAGCCTTGAGATGCATGTATGGTGGACACCAACTCAAATGAGTGGTAACTTGATTCGGATTCAATGTCTGGTTCCAGGATAGCATTGACCGTATCCTCATGCTTCAGTGGCGGATCTTTCTGGATGTTCGGCCGAGCAGTTTGAAATGAGAAGGCTTTCGTGTCCAAGAGATTTTGGATCTTGTGCTTAAGGGTGAAACATTCATCAGTTGAATGCCCCAATTCACCGCTATGGTAGTCACACTTCTTCGTCGGGTCGTAACTGTGATTATTTTCACGGTTAGGACGCTTTGGTTCACTAGTTAGCAAACCATTCTTTCGGAGGATTGTCAGCACTTGGGATGGAGATCCAGGGAGAGGAGAGAATTGCCTTGTATTATTTGCTTGGGTAAATGGTTGACGGCCAGCAGTTTGTGGCTGTCTTGGATTCATCTGGATAACCGGGGCATGTTTGGCACTTTCTTGACTATAAGTCATGTTCACATCCTCAGCCTCTTCCTTCTCCTTCTTGGGAGTGAACCTTTTACTAGATGGCTCAGTAAACCATCCTTCCCTTATCCCTACTTCGAGTTGTTCTCCCACGGGAATAAGCTGATTGAAGTTTTCCACATACGTGCTGGCCATCGGGTTACGAAACTCAGACGGGAGAGTTTTGACAAACAACTTCATCAACTCCTTATCAATAGGCTTGAGAGTAATTTGAGCTGCCAGATTTCGCCATCTCACGGCATACTCTTTGAACGACTCGTTCCTCTTTTTCTCCATCCTCTCAAGATCCTCTCGAGAAGGTGCAATATCCATGTTGAACTTGTATTGCTTGAGAAATGCGTCGGTCGCTTCATTCCAGTGTCGAGAAGGTTCACATTTTCATGACATACCAGTTTAGTGCGAGTCCAAATCAAACTCGCATGGAACGATTGGATCATGAGGGGCTCGTTCTTGACATATTGGGCCATACGCACGTGATACATCTGCAAATGAGTTTTTGGGCAGGAAGTACCATCATACTTCTCAAAATCCGGCATCTTGAATTTCTTTGGCATGTTGACCTTCTCATACACCGATAGGTCGAACGGGAGTGAATTCTGCGACTCTTGTAGTTGTTTCAATTTTTCCTCCATCTTTGAGAAGCGTTCATCATGATCAGTCTTTGGAATGCTGTCGAGCTTGGTCTTTCTAACAAGGATCGAGTCATCTTCCAACTCAAGCATGTCATCGTCAACCTTGTTTGTTTGCTTCGGGATAGTTATTTGAGGAAGAGCAAGTGCAGTTGTAGGATTTACTTGGAGGAACTGGAATTGATCCGTCACAAGCTGTAGAGAGGCGAGCACTTGTTGGAGTTGAGTTTCCACAGCAGACATACGATCACGCATTTCTAATTGGTCGGCCATTCTAGCTCTTAATCGCGTAATAATGGGTGAACGTGGAGGATCCGTTGCCACCTAAGGAAAATAAGATAATGTAAGAACTAGTGACAATATAGGAAAATAGCCCATGACAATGGTCTAATCGATTTTTTCACTTATTTATTTATTTATTCATGAGAAGTTCGTATTAAAAGGGAATTTCCTAAGAAATGGACATCCAAATTTCCTAAACATGATATGAAAACAAACTCGCTAAAGTTTTTTTAAATGCCTCATTCCCTAACAATTTCATTTCTAATTGACAAAGAAATTAAATTAATGATTGACCTAAATTGTCATGAACCGACCCAAAAATACAATAAAATAAATTGCATGGTATAGGGATAGAAGACTTACTTTACCAAGGAAAATCAATAGCAATCACATAGACACATCGCATGAGACGTGAGGCTCGATTTCTATCTAAAAGGCTTAACAAAGTGGAGCTAAGAGGGTGATCTGACCGTTGCAGTCTCGCATTAACGTCGGTCCCCTTAACTCGGGCTCGGGCGAATGGAATGTCCAATAGTCACGCAGTCTCGCGGATATGGACAAAACACATTTCGACACCATAAAAAACTTTCGGAGAAGAGAAGCTCAACCTCTACATAGCAGTCTCGCTTTGGAGGAAGTATACTTCTCAACACCATCCTAGAAATCCTATCGCAGCCCAGGTTGGACCGCAGGTTGTGTGTGCAAATAGTGTAGTGCTAAAACAATAAAGCATGCACAACAGTTTAAATGCAAACAACACTTCTAATTGGGAAAAATAAATCATTCATTCCACACTCCAACCTGCAAGACAAATGTTAGCAAAGACTAATCCGCTTATACCTCCCATCTGCAAAAACATTTAACACCTTAAAAATGTTAGGGACATACCTAAAATCCTCGCTGCCAAACAAAACATTTTTCAAAAAAAGAAAATTGGCCTAAGTCCACTAAGAGTTTCAACTCAAGTCCCCAGCGGAGTCGCCAAGCTGTCGCGACCCAATTTTTCGAGTTTGCCACCTAAAACTAGGTTGATGGACTACTAAGCCTTTAAGCTTAGCTCGGGCTCTCCCAAACCCATACCAAATCGCGACTTAAGGATTTAACATGCAAAAGATCATTATCTAGGAGTCGCCACTACTCAGTTTAGGGTAGGTCGATTAGACACCTAAGTAAAATAACGGGAGGATTATCTTACTTCTACGAACCAAAGACTAAGGGTACGGGGACTTGATTACACTAGACTATCCTAGTGCCCTTTCGGTACCATTTCTTTTTAATTTTCAAAAAAAAATTTTTGCAAGCAGCTTGATCTGATTTTAATTCATTTTCCTAACGTGTGAGGCGATCATGCGAGTGCACAAACAACCAATTTAACACCCGAGAAAACGAATAAAATAATGCAGGACATACCTTAAAGCAACGAAAGCATTTGCGTTGTTAGATCAAAACCATATAGACAATCCTAGATATGATTTCTAATTAACACGCAATTTCAATTTTTTTTGTTTTCACTTTTTTAATGAAAATCATGCGATGCATGCTAATAACCTAATATGACATGAAGACATGACCTAAACTATATGACATGAAGAAATGCAATAATTAAATGCAATCAAAATGATCTAATTATAATAACATGCAATGCGATGCAATGACATACAAAATTATCTCAACTAAAATGACATGCAAAATGCAATTTAATATGCGAGCTATATGTCACGTGACATTTATTGAATGACTTAATCTAATGACATGAAAGTTCTAATTAAATGAACTTAAATAAACTAAATGACGTGCATTTGATGTTCCTATTTTTAAAATGCAATCTATCCTAAAGATGATCTAAATTAAAGATGAAACATGCAATTCTGACCTAATATGCACAATGATATTTTTTTGTTTTTCTCTATGAAATTCGAAATTAAAACTAACACATAACTAAACGTGCAATTCAAATAAAAAAACTAACAACCTAAATGAATGCATTTTTTTTTTGGTGTTTTCTAAATTCGAAATAAGATCCTTATTCTAGATATGCAAAATAACCAGAAATATACTAGAATCAATTGAAATCCTAATCCAAATATCTTTTTGATTTTTTCTTAATGATAATCTAAAAAAAACATTAAATCTAACAAGCAAGATATTCAAACAAATAAAGGATCAAAATAAACGAAAAATAACCCGTTATCTCACGGGTCAAATTAACGAATATTTTAACCCTGAACATCATGACAAGAAATCAAAATATTTAAAAATCTAATCCGAAATCTTACGGATCAAATTAATAATTAGATTAATTCAACAGTTAATATATCATAGACAAACCCCAAAAATTATCATAATTAAAAAGATGACCCGACGTCTTACGGGTCAAATTAAATAATTACAATAACTTTAGGAACAATTCCTATGGATAATGCCTATAACAATTATAACTAAAAACTCACCTTCACAAAATTCAACTTAAACACTAATAATAAAATTACCTAAAAGTAAAGTAAAATAACATAAAATAAAAGATAAAAATAAAAGAAAAACAACCTAAGGAAAATAAGGGGAGCCCGTTCGTGGGTCGATTCCAGCCGTAAGGTCACCGGCGGCAGAGCTCCGGCGAGGAAGAGGGTGGTGCGGCGGTCGGCGCGGGCTGAAGTCGGGCGTCGCTCGGGCGGACGCGACGGTCGCAGCGAAGCGGGCTTGTCTCGGGGCTTCGGGTCTCGACGTCGGGCGGTGGGTGAGCAGATCGGCGGTGCGGCTCGCGCGGTGGCTTCGTGGCAGCGATCGGCGCTTGGGTTGTGCGGTGCTGCACGTCGAGCTTCTCGGGTGGAGCTGGGCGTCGCTCGGGGCTCGGTGGCGGCGGATTCTTCGCTAGGGCGCGATGGATCGCGGGTGAAGGCGCGGGCTGCACGTCGGGGGGCGGATCGGCGGGACGGCGGTGCTGGTCGTCGGGCGGCGCGGCGTGGCGAGACGGTGATGGGCGCGAGGGCTCCGGCGTGAGTGAGCGGCGGCGGCGTGGCTTCGGTGCGGGGGGTGAGTCCGGTGGAGCGTTGATTTGGGGCTCCGAGCTTGAGCAGATATGGGCGGTGACCGGCGAGGGGCGGGCCTCGCATGGAGGTCGGCGGCGCAGGCGGCGTAGGGCGCGCGGCGCGGGCGCCGGAGCGGGCTGGGGGAGATCGGCGCCGGTGCGGTCGCCGGTGATGGCGCTCGGACGAGGGGGGCCTTCGGGAGAGATGATGAACAGTGGCCCCCTCCTTTCTCTCTCTCTCGTTGCTTTTTGCCTTTTCACCTTTTTTTTTTTACCTTTTTTATTTACTTTTCTTCTCCTCTCCAC